>CM066734.1:136029000-137229000 GCA_033961575.1 Aselliscus stoliczkanus
CATAATGATATTATGTAATTTCATAGTTACTTTTTTGAGAGAGAAAGAGAGAGGGAGAGAGAGGGAGCGGGCCACGTAGGTATGTGGAAGAAGAGTTATCTAAGCGGAGAGGAAAAGAAGGTGCAAAGGCCTCAAGGTAGGTTTTTTTTCTCCTGGAACTATGTGTGTGTGTGTGTGTGTGTGTGTGTAACTGTGTGTGTCTCTGTGTGTGTGTGTATGTTTGTAACTGTGTGTGTCTCTGTGTGTGTGTGTGTGTGTAACTGTGTGTGTCTCTGCATGTGTGTGTGTGTAACTGTGTGTGTGTGTAACTGTATACAGAATAGTGCAAGACGAGTGTAGGAGATGAGGTTAGATATAAAGACAGAAGGATCTAGGAAGAGGACAAGTTAGGAACAACTGTAGGCCGTTGTAAGGGCTTTGACTTTTTCTCTGTGCGAGATAGGAAGCCACTGTGGAACTTGATCAGAGTGAAGTGATTTAACTTGAAAGGATCACTACACTTTTTGTTTTGAGAAGATACTATTCTCAAAGTAAGAGTGGACGCAAGGCAAGTAGATAAGAGGCATGGAGCAGGTTGATAGCAGCGGAAATAGTGAGAAGTGGTTGGCTTCCGGATATATTTTGAAAGTAGTGGTGATGGATTTTCTCAAAGAATGGTGGTAGTAGAGGATTGAAGAGGCAAGATAATGGCAAGATTTTTTTGCCTAAGCATCTTGAAGGCTGAAGTTCAATTTACTGACATGAGGAAGAGTGCAAGAACAGATTTTGGGTGAAGATCAAAAGTGATTTTGGAGATGTTAAATTTGAGGTACTCATTAAGCATCTATATAGAGATGATGTTTAGCAGGCACTTGGATATTTGAATCTAGAGTTCAGGGGCAAGATGAGTTATAGAGATTAAAGTATAGAATGTACAGTATACCGAGGATATTTAAATCCTTGAGAGTGGATAAACTTTACATAGCAGCGAGTATAAAAAGAGAGAGGTCCAAAGATTAATCGTTGGGTTACAGCCATATTTTAAAGTTTGGGGAAGTGAAGAGAGATCAACAATGAAATTGAAATGTGGTCAGTGGAGGTAGGAGAAAAATCAGTGATATGTCCTGGAAGCCAGATGTAAAGGTGTTTCAAGGAGAAAGGAGTGATCAACAGATGAGGACTGAGAATGGTTATTAAAGAATTGGTGGTGGCCTTGACAAGCTGGTTCATGGGAGAGGGGGTCAAAGGTGAGTAGAGTGAGAGAGAAAGGAAGGAAATGAAACAACAGATAGAGGCAGCATCTCTATGTAATACCACTGCGCAGGAGAGTCAGCCAATGGGGTAGCAGCTGGATGGAATGTGGGTCAGAACTCTTCTGGTGGTGTTTGTAGCGGTGGGCGGTTTTCCAGCATGTTTTACGTTCATGGGAAGAGGCAGACAGATGTGGGGGGTGTGATATAAAATGCATGTTTTTAAATTTTTTGAACTTGTTCTAGTTTAGATATAGTTTTGAATAGTCATCTTAATCATCTCCATTCCTTACTCTTTAGTTTATTGCACTGATCCTGATTAAGTGAAACGGTAGAATATGAGTAGTCTATGAGTGAATATGAGTGAGAACTTTCCCAGTTCCTAAACTCTTTCTTTATAGAGGCCTGAGGGAAGTGAGCAAATAGAAAAGGACTAGGACAGGATGTTAGATAGTGTCTCACTGGATTTTCATAATTATTAGCTATTTTCTGTTTTGTTTATTTTATTTTATTGTTTTTTGAGGGCAGTGTCACTGGCCCTCATATGTGGGACCCGAACCGGGGCCGCTGGCTTCCCAAGCCAGCACTTAACCAAGCTATTTTCTGTTTTTTAAACTGTGTGATTCTTCTGAAAAAGTCACCTTTTTTAGAGCAAAAATTTTTTTCCTTTTGGAATTATGCGAATGCTCTGTAATTAAAGTTCCGTGACAGTGGGAACTGTCTGCCTTGTCCACAGCTTTCTCTCTGCTGCCTAACTCTCTGGCACAAGAGAAGGTGCTCAATAAATATTCGTTATCAATGACTAGACAATTATTAATTCTCTCCCTCAGTAAAAGATGGAACTACAGGTCTTTTGAAATTATAAAGTGAAAACAATGCTGTTTGGTTTTTTTTCCCTAGCTTTTGTAGAACTCTGAGCCCAGGTTTTTTTGTTTTTGTTTTTTTTTTAACCTGGAAGGGGAGTTAAATAACAGCCTGAGCTGCTGCTTGTGAATCATTAATACTATCACGTGAGAGCACGGAAAGAGCCTTTTATATTACACCTGTAGTTCTTTTGATAACTAAACTCTTAGCCCAAATTAATCTCTTAATTTTCATTCAGAATTTTAATTTTAAAAAGATGAGAAATTGTATTTTTCCTTATGGGTATTTATTTTATAGTGTGTTTTGGCACTTTAATATCTTTACTATAGAGAGACAGTAGGAACGCAGACTTCTAAGTAAGACTTCTGTGGTAAGTTAGGTTTAGATATGGGCTCACTTATTAATTGTGTGACCAT
Source organism: Aselliscus stoliczkanus (assembly GCA_033961575.1). Lineage (NCBI taxonomy): Eukaryota > Metazoa > Chordata > Mammalia > Chiroptera > Hipposideridae > Aselliscus > Aselliscus stoliczkanus. Next base: position 136,031,510 of record CM066734.1, read on the forward strand.
GGTAAGGCACGAGTACTTACCCTCTTTTAATTAATCTGTAGAGTGGGAATAACAGTGGCACCTACCTTATAGAGAGGTGGTTGTAAGGATGAACTACGTACAAACTACTCGAACCATGCCTCGTGTATAATGTGGTAGTTGTCACTGTGTTCCCCACTCTTTCCAAACCCTGTCGTCTAGTTATGGGTAATGGGAGGAGGTATTGCTAAGTCTATGTATATGTATTTTAATTTAAGGATTTAAAAATAAAAAAATAAAAAAAATTTGAAATGTCTTTGAAATGCATAAATATTTATTAATATTTTGGTTAAAATATTTGGAAGCCAGGCTTCACTTATAGCTTAGAAGTATATTTTTCTGAAAAATTATTTAAATTCAATTGATGGAGGTGGTATAGTTTTGCTGTCCAATCTGAATGGTGAAAGCTGGTGTACCGTTGCCATGAATTTTTATCTCAAGTTTATTTTGCTATGCAGGCATGTGTCTAATAAAAAAAAAGATGCTGCATAAACCATCGTTTGAGCTTGAATGTGCTTCTGTTTTTGGTTGAGGTATAAATGTTATTTCTGGCTGTGTCCTTCATACTTAGCTCTTCTTACAACAAATGGAAAGTCCTTAATTGTACCTAAGGGAATAGTTAATCCACTGTGGACATATGGTGGACAAAAGCCGAGTCTAGTAAATGAAATAAAATTATAAATGGTAAACGTGAATGCTTACAAAGTCTGGCAGCTGTGAAAGATAGAGTATTGTTTGAGATTAGTAAATTTTGTGTGTAGCATAATAATAATAATTCTTTCCTTGGCATGTTTGTGTTGTATATGTATATATAAATTTGATTAAAAGACCTGCTCTCAACTTATGTGTAAAGCGTATTTGTCTTTTTTTATTGTTCACTAAGCTTTGTGATGTGACTTTGATGTCAACAATAGAGACCGATGATCTCACATTTCTGGAAAGTTACTGCTCTTTTGCTTGGGGGCAGTTAATTAGCATTAACCCAGAACAGCTCTTGGGCTTTATGGATTCGGTCGTTATATGTGGTTGCACTGCACCAGCAAAAGGTTAAGTATTAATGGAAAATGGTCACAGCCCTTTTACTTAAAGAAAACATGTTACTTGTAAGTTTTCTTTTGATTTTACTTTTACAGTTACATTGAATGTCTTCATTCATTTAGCCATCCATAAAGCAAATATTGTTGCACATGCAGTGGATAATAAGTCTTTTTAGGACTACTTGTGTGGTATGTCACAGATCATTAACTGCAAGTAACCACCTGACTTGAGGGAAGCCTGGAAGCATCATTATAGTGAAATAAGCTTTTATTTAGGTATCACTGTGGCACATTGATTTATTGAAATGTCACCAATTGCTACCATGAAAATACATTCTCATTATCATTCAGGGAATGGGAGAGATTTACAACTGTATATTGTAAAAGAGATATTGCTAACAATGGGAAAATAAATGTTATTGTGGTTTCTATTTTATCTAACAAATGCTTTAAAGAATTAAATAGGTGATTAATTAGACTAAATTAGGTGATTCTTTAGTATGCTTTCAAATCAGTGGGTGATTCTATATATGTGTTCTATTAAAGGCATGTTGAGTTCTCCCTAATTTGAAATACCTTAAAATTAAGCAGCATAGAAGGCAAAATCAAACTTAATACAACTACTTAACATAGCTAATCCATGCAGTAGTAAGTTCTTTCTGTTAGTGCCTGGCTCCTTTCTCAGCACATATATCATGAATCCAGCTTTCAAGAAACTTGTTTTGTGGAAGTAAGATTAACATAATGGACAAAAAGTACAAAAGTAAAACAACATATAATTTAGTACTATTGTATCCATGGGAGAGAAAAATGGTCAGGTATGGAAGGATTAAGTGGAATGTGGAACTCAAACTTAGTCTGAAAATTAGTAAGGTTTGGATACATAAATGGAAGGATTGAATTTCAGGCAAAATGTAACATGTTAAGATAAAGTGTATTTAGAGAGTAGTTGACGAAAGTCTTGAATCCTTAAGTAATTGATTCATTAAAAAGGGTCTATGCCAGGTATTTACTACTTTTTAAAGCAATATAATCTATTGTGTTAATTTTGATTTTATTTGGGTTTTATTATTTAAATTATAGTAAAAAGTAGATAATAGCACTTGGGCACATTGGTGCTAATTTTTCCCCCCCAGTAGTGCCTAAGTAGATAGCTTGCTGTTCCTTTTGGGCCAGTGCTGAGTTGAATGGTGGCACCTTTTATAAAGCAGCTGCTATGTGCCAGGCATCACGCTGTTACCTCCCTTGGCAAGACTGAGAAAACTGAATCTCAGAAAGTGACTTGCCTATTGTGAAATGGCTAGTAGGAGATGGAGCCAAGATTTGAGGCCAGCTGTTTTCTCCCAAAGTACCGCCACTTCTTTCTTATTGTAAGTATTAGTAAGTCTGGAGCCAATTCAGGGATTCGGAATTTAACGTCTCTTGCAATTAAAAAAACCCATACAATCATGTATATGCATATACCATAACACAGAAAGTTAATAGAAGTTAAGTTTTGCTTTATGAATGTGGAATTTACCATTCCTAAAGTCCCACTGCACCCAAAATAATTCAGTTTATTGGAAAGGTGGTCCAGAGCCCTTATGCACATTTTTATCTCCTAAGAGCTCATCTTAGAGTTTCTTGTAGTATGAGTTCCGTTTCTGTATTTTGGTGTTTGTGTCCATGCTGAGAAGATCTAAATACCTGAACCATATTTTAGCCTGTATTAGTTTGCAAGGGTTGCAGTGACAGAGTACTTCAGACTGGGTAGTTTAAACAAGAAAGATTTATTTCCTCACTGTTCTGGAGGCTAACAGTTTGAGATCAAGGTTTCTGCAGAGTTGATTTGTATAATAGATAGATAGCTGTCTTTTCCCTGTGTCTTCACTTGATCTTTTCTTTGTATATGTCTGTGTCCTATAAAGACACCAGTCGTATTGGATTATGACCTTGATTTTACTGTAGTTACTTCTTTAAAGGCCCTATTTCCAAATACAGTCACGCGTTGAGGGACTGGTGGGTTAGAATTTCAACATACTTTTTTGGGGGTGATAAGGGTGATGCAATTCAGCCCATAACAGAGCCATTATGGTTTCATATGTTAGAAGTAAATCTCAGTCATAGAAGTTGAAACTAGAAGAATTTAATTTTAATATTATGTTTATTAATGAGGAAACCAAAATAGGAGCTCTTTAGAAAAGAGTATGAAAATCAGTGGAAATTAAATTTATAGACTACCTTTAAATATTTGGTATAGAAAAAAATGAGGATTATTGCGTGTGATTAATCAGATTATTTGAATAACTTTCCTATTTGGCATTAGGGGACTCAAAGGTACATACTATGCAAATTGAGGAAGAATGATCCTTAAAGTAAATGGTGCTCTTCCTTTTTTTTCTGTTCCAGTCCTTCTAAAATGGTAATAGAAGCCAAAGGAATGGTGAAAATGAGTTGATTTACAGAATTAACATATAACTTTAAGAAGCGTATCCAGCATTCAAGAGAACTTTTTTTTTTTTTTTTTACTGAGTATGGTAGATTTAATTTCAAAATCTTGGTTATTGTACCTCTTTTTGAACTAATTTTTTTTTATTGCCTTTTAAGCTTAATAAATATGCATATGCAGCTATCAACTTCAAATCATTTTTGGAAGATGACGAGTTACAAATGAACTACCTGAGAATCCATTCAGCACATACAAAAAGTAACTGTTTTTAACGAGGAGCTCTACTTAGTATTGTTGTAATCCATCAGCCTCTATGTCATTGGTGATTTTGATGTTGATTGATACCTTTATTTTCAAGTGGAATGTCACAGAGAAAGCTTTCAGGTGCAACAAGGCAGTGAGTCATGTCACACTTATGATCAGTTGTGCTGTGTATTACAAATAATTTAATAATAGGTAGATATAATGTGATATGTATATGTTACTTGTATTTTGATATGCTTTCTAAAGAGAGAGAAATGGATGGAGATACATTATACAGTTAGTACTCTGGAATTGTACATATATAATTGTGTTTGAGGGCATTATTCATTGTCTGTTGTATTGGAGAAAAAATTGAGCATTAAGAGAGGATTTAGGAGTTTTGTATGCATGATCTAAAGTTTTGTCCACATATTCAGATTGGTAAAATAGGAATCAAAACATTTTCTATCATCACAAGAGACTATTGACCATATTATACTTTAAAAATGTTATGATGTTACAGCTATGGGATTTTTTTTTATTGAGATGTAATTCAAATACTATAAAATTCACCATGTTAAAGTACACACTTTTTAGTATATTCACTGGGTTGCGCACCCATCACCATCATCTAATTTCAAAACATTTTCATTACTCTGCAAAGAAACCCCATACCCGTGAGTAGTCACTGACCTTTTCTGTTCTTCCCCTCACTCTTTCTCCCGATTCTCTGGCAAATTACCAATCTGCTTTCTGTCTCTGTGGGTTTTATTCTTCTTGGACGTTTCCTATAAATGGAATCGTGAAATATGGGGCCTTTTGTGCCTGGCTTCTTTCACTTATAATAATGTTTTCAAGGTTCGTCCATGTTATTACATGTATCAGTGCTTCATTTACTTTTATGGCTGAATAATATTCCATTGTATGGACGTAACTTATCCCATTTTGTTTATTCATTCATCAGCTGTTGGACATTTGGGTTTCCAGTTTGGGGCTATTCTGAATAATGTTGCTACAAACATTTGTGTACCAGTTTCTGTATAGATGTACATTTTTATTTCTGTCAGGAAGATAAATAGGAATGGAATTGATGGGTCATAAGGTAACTTTGACTTTTTGAGGAACTGCCAAGCTGTTTTCCAGAGCAGCTGCACCTTTTCCCATATCCACCAACAATGTATGAGGGCTGCAAGTTCTCTGCATCCTCACCAGCACTTGTTCTACGTTTTACAAATTATATCCATCCTACTGAATGAGAAGTGGTAGCTCATTGTAGTTTTGATTTGCATTTCTCTAACAATTAATGATGTTGAGTATCTTTTCATGTGCCTAATGTCTAATTAATTATTTTCTTTGGAGAAATGTATATTCAAGTCATTTGCCCATTTTTAAATTGCATTGCCTTTTCATTGTTGAGTTATAAGTGTTCTTTATAGGATATTATACCCAGATAGATGATTTATAAATGTTTTCTTTGATTTTGCAGGTTGCCTTTTCAGTTTCTTGGTAGTAATGTCATTTGATATATAAAACTTTTTAAATATGATGAAAGCTAACTTGTCTATTTTTTTCTTTGGTTGCTTATGCTTTAGGTGTTTATATCCAAGAAATTGTTGCCTTATCCAAGGTAATGAAGATTTATACCTATGTTTTAAGAATTTTATGGTTTTAGCTATTATGTTTAGGTTTGCAATTCATTTTGAGTTCATTTTTTATATAGTGTAAAAGTCTAAATTCATTCTTTTGCATGTGGATATCCTATTGCACTCCCCACCCCCTGACACAATTTTTTGAAAAGACTATTCTTTTCCCATTGAATAGTCTTGGTATTCCTGTCAAAAATCAATTGACTGTAGTTGTACAGGTTTATTGCTGGACTCTTACTTATACTTCATTGATCTATTGTTTGTCTGTCTATCCTTATGCCAGTACCACACTTCCTTTTTTTTTTTTAAATTTATTCATTTTTAATTAGTTTCAGGTGTACAACACAGTGCAATAATTATACTTTTTACCCCTCAAAGTGACTACCCCCTCCCCCAATTCGCCACCCCACTCCTCCCCCCCATATCATATATATCTATTACTCTTTCTCTGACTCCCTTCCACAGTATAATCCACATCCTGTGACTATCTATATATATTCAATTACAGTTGGTATACAACCTCCGCTTCAGGTGTACAGTGCAGTGATCAATCCTCTACTCCGTCCATGAAATGGTCTCCCCAACAAGACATGTGACCATCTGACACCCCACAAAATATTAACAACATTATTAATTATATTCCCCAAACTGTCTTTCATATCCCTGTGGCAATATTGTAGTTGCCTATTTTTGCTGTCTAATCCCTTCCCCTTCTCCCTCATCCCCACCCCTCTCCCAACTAGCAACCCTGTTTTTCCTCTATATCTATGAGACAGTTTCTGTTTACATTGCTCATTTGTTCAGTTTTTCAGATTCCACATATAAGTGAGATCATATGGTATTTGTCTTTCTCTGGCTGACTTATTTCACTTAACATAATAGTCTCTAGGTCCATCCATATCATTGCAAATGGTACGATTTCATTCTTCTTTATAGCGGAGTAATACTCCATTGTATAAATGTACCACAGTTTCTTAATCCAGTCATCTACCGATGGGCATTTCGGTTGTTTCCAAGTCTTAGCTATTGTAAATAGTGCTGCAATAAACATAGGGGTGCATATATTTTTTTGAATCAGTGTCTTGGGTTTTTCGGGATTAAATACCTAGGAGTGGAATTGCTGGGTCAAAAGGTAGTTCCATTTCCAGTTTTTTGAGATACCTCTGTACTGACTTCCATAGTGGCTGCACCAATCTGCAATCCCACCAACAGTGCAGCAGGGTCTCTTTTTCCCCACAGCCCCACCAGCACTTGTTGTTTGTTGATTTATTGATGATAGCCATTCTGACCGGAGTGAGGTGGTATCTCATTGCCACACTTTCTTATTACAGTAGCTTTGTATAAACTCTGAAACCAGGGAGTATGATTCCTGCTTAGCTCTTGTTCCAGATTGTTTTGAGTCTGCTGTATCCCGTGCATTTCCTTATGAATTTTAGGATTAGTTTGTCATTTCTGAAATGAAGTCAGCTGGGAATTTGATAGGTATGGTGTTGAATCTGTAGATCAGTTTGGGAAGTATTGCCATCTTAATATTAAATTTTCTAATCCATGAACATGGGCAGCCTTTCCATTTAAAATTTTACTTTCATTTCTTTCATCAATGTTTTGTAGCTTTCAGAGAATAAAATTTGCATTTCTTTTGTTAAATTTATTCCTAAGTATTTTATCCTTTTTAATACTGTTAATAATATTATAAATGGAAATGTTTACTTTTTAAAATTTTTATTAAATTTATTGGGGTGATATTGGTTAATAAAATTAAATAGGTTTCAAGCATACAGTTCTGTTGGGTTGTTGGAAAAGCCACGATGCATTTTTGCAATGAAAAACATATAAAAAATATATCATGACTTTTCTGACAACCCAATATAATACATCATCTATATATCGCATTGTGTGTTCACTACCCAGAGTCAGTTCTCCTTCCATCACCATATATTTGACCCCCTTTACCCTCTTCTACCAACCTCCCACCCCCCTTACCTCCTGGTAACCACTAAACTGTTGTCTGGGTCTATGAGTTTTTGTTTGTTTGTCTTGTTCATTTGTTGTTTTCAGTTTTGTATGCCATATATGAGTAAAGTCATATGGTTCTTGACTTTTTCTGTCTTATTTCACTTAGCATGATAATCTCAGGATCCACCCATGTTGTCACAAATGCCACCATTTCATCTCTTCTTATGGCTGAGTAGTATTCCCTTGTGTATTATGTACCACATCTTCATTATTCAGTTGTCTATTGAAAGACACTGTGGTTGGGGCCGGCCAAGTGGCGCGGTGGTTAAGAGCTGGCTTGGGAAGCCAGCGGCCCTGGTTCGGGTCCCACATATGAGGGCCAGCGACACTGCCCTCAAAAATAAATAAATAAATAAATAAATAAATAAATAAATAAATAAATAAATAAAGTATATAAAAAAAAGGAAAAGAAAACTTTAAAAAAAAAAAAAGAAAGACACTGTGGTTGTTTCCATGTCTTGGCTACTGTGAATAATGCTGCAATGAACATAGTGGAACATATATCTTTATGGATAAATGTTTTGAGATTTTTATGGGTAGATACCCAGAAGACGAATTGCTGGATCGTATGGTAATTCTAATTCTTAACTTTTTGAGGAACTGTCACTGTTTTCCATAGTGGCTGTACCAATTTACGTTCCCACCAGCAGGGTATAATGGTTCCTTTTTTTTTCTACAACCTCTCTAACATTTGTTATTACTTTTCTTGTTGATAATAGCCATTCTATCAGGCATGAGGTGGTATCTCTTTGTGGTTTTGATCTGCATTTCCCTAATAGCTAGTGAAGTTGAGCATTTTTTCATATATATATTGATTGTACGTTTTCCTGGGAGAAGTTTCTGTTTAGGTCCCCTGTCCATTTTGTAATTGAGTTGTTTGTTTATTTTTGTTGAATTATATGACCTCTTTTTTTTTTTTTTTTTTTTAAAGATTTTATTGGGGAATTGGTGGAGGGGAACAGCATTGGGGAATCGGGGAAGGGGAACAGACAAGTTGCTGTCTTTTTGTTCTTCAGTCTAGTTGCGGAGGATGTTGCTTCACTGTTGGTATCGTCATTGCGCTCTTCCCGGATGAGGCAGATCGGTCGCTGGCCTTCGGATGTCGCTCACCGCTGTTATTGGCAGCTCACACTTGGCTGCCAGCCGCTCACGCTGGCTGTGGGCCACTCACTGTAGCCTATGGCAGCCCACTGCAGCAGAGGCTGCAGCCCACACCATCACTGGGGCTCACACAGTCCAGCTCCAGGTGGAGCTGTTGTTAGCTGTAGAGGGCAGTGTCACTGGCCCTCATATGTGGGATCTGAACCGGGGCTGCTGGCATCCCAAAACCAGCGCTTAACCAATGCGCCACTCGGCCGGCCCATGACCTCTTTATATATTAGATTATACATCACGATCAAGTGGGGTTCATTTCAGGGATACAAGGATGTTTCAACATATGCAAATCGATCAATATGATACACCACATAAACAAAATAAAGGATAATAACTCATATTAATAGATGCAGAAAAAGCATTTGACAAGATACAACATCTGTTTATGATTAAAACATTCAATAAAACGGGATATACCTCAACATAATAAAGGCCATATACAGTAAATACTGAGCTAATATCATACTTCATGGTGAAAAACTGAAAGCTTTTCTTCTTCAATCAGGAACATGACAAAGATGCCCCCTCTCATCATTGTTAGTCAACATAGTATTGGAAGCACTAGCCAAAGCAATCAGGCACAAAAAAAAGGCATCCAAATTAGGAATGAAGAAGCCAAATTGTCACGTTTTACAGATGACATGATTCTTTATATAGAAAAACTCTGAAGACTCCACCAAAAAACTATTAAAAAACAATAAACAAATACAGTACAGTTGCAAGATACAAAATCAATGCACAAAAATTCATTGTATTCTTTTTTTTTAAAAGATTTTATTGGGGAATTGGGGGAGGGGAACAGACAAGTTGCTGTCCTTTTTGTTCTTCAGTCTAGTGGAGCATGTCGCTTCACTGCCCATGTTGGTATTATCATTGCGCTCTTCCTGGGTGAGGCAGTCACTTGCTGGCCTGGACGGCCGCTCATGGCGGCTCACTGCAGCTCGCAAAAGCGCACACGAGCTGCTGGCCAGCCCCACTGCAGCCTACGCCATCACTGGGGACTCACAGCAGCCCAGCTCCAGGTCGAGCTGTTGTTCACCATCTTAGCTGTAGAGGGTGCAGCGTCACTGGCCCTCATATGTGGGATCCAAGCTGGGGCCCTGCTGTTCAGAGCTGGTGTCCCAAGCCAACTCCTGACCAACGCCCCACTCAGCTGGCCCAAATTCATTGTATTCTTATATACTAACAATGAAATTTCAGAAAAAAATTTTTTTTGCAATTGCAACAAAAAGAATAAAATACCTAGGAATAAACAAAGGGTGTGAAGGGCCCTGCAAACATTGCTAAAAGAAACTGAAGAAAGCACAAAGAAATGGAACGATATTCAGTGTTCCCAAAGCAATATACAGATTTAATGCAATCCCCATCAAAAATCTCAAATGACATTTTTAAAGAAATAGAACAAGAAATCATCAGATTTGTATGGAATCACGAAAGACCCCAAATAGCCAAAGCAATCCTGAAGAAAGAGAACAAGTCTGGAGGTATCACACTCTCTGACTTCAATGTATACTACAAAGTGACAGTAATCAAAACGGCATGGTAATGGTGGAAAAACAGACATATAGACCAATTGAGAACCCAGAAGTAAACATATATATATATATATACACACACACACACACACACACACACACACACACGCAGATAATTTTTGGCAAAGGAGCCAAAAACATAAAATGGAGGAAAGAAGCCTCTTCAATAAATGTGCTGAGACAATTGGAAAGCCACATGCAGAAGAATGAAGTTAGACTGCTGTTTGTCACCATGTACCAAAATCAACTCAAAATGTATCAAAGACCTAAATATAAGACCTGAACAATAAATTGCATAGAAGAAAACATATGTACAAAACTTGTGGACCTTGGGTTTAGAGAGGACTTGATGAATTTGACCTCAAAGGCAAAGGAAGTAAAAGCAAAAATAAATGAATGGGATTGTATCAAACTAACAAACTTCTGCACAGCAAAAGAAACCATTAACAAAATGAAGAGGCAACCAACTGGATGGGAGAAGCTATTTGAAAGAACATCCCCTTAAGGGAATAATGGAAATGTTTTCTTAATTTCATTTTTGGATTGTTCATTGCCAGTGTATAGAAATGCAAATGATTTTTGTATGTTCTACAGCTTTGCTGAACCAGTTTATTACCTCTAATAGTTTTTGTTGGATAATTTAAGATTTTCAAATAAGATCGTGTCATCTGGAATTAGAGATACTTTTATTCTTTCTTTCCAATATGGATGCCTTTTAATTCATTTTCTTGCCTAATTTCCTGAGTCAGAGCTTCCATTGAGCAGAATTGATGAAAGCAGATATTCTTGTCATATTCTTGTCATGAAAGAGTGTTGGATTTTGTCAGATGCATTTTCTATATTTGTTGAGTGAGTTGTTTGGGTTTTTCCTCTGTTCCAGTTGGATTATGAATATTCTCAATTGACCAGTCTTCAAGTCAACAAGCTGATTATGTTGTCCTTGTGTTCTTCCTCTCCTTTCTGTGGTCTAGAAAGCACCTCCAGGTAGAAATTCAGAGCAATAATGCTCACCTTACTTGGTTTTCATCTCTCAGGGATCATCCTGCCTGATGTTCAATGTCTACTTCATATATTTCGCCCAGTTTTCTAGTTGTTTATGGTTGGAGGAAAATCTTGTCCCAGTTATTTTGTAATAGCCAGAAGCAGTAGTATTTTATGAAGGCTTTTAAGTCTTTAAATATTTTTGTCTTCAAATTTGCATATCAGATTAAGTATAGATTATACTTTCCAATGTTTTGGGTTAGTTGTTTTTATGAAGTAGTTTGTAAAAATTAGAAATGATTTGAAAAGCTCAATAATAGATCAGGTCATTTCAGAGTATCAGATCTATGGGCAATTCTGGTCATTTGGGTTGTGAGGCTGAGCCGGTTTCTTATATCACACATAAATTGATATCATGCAAAGCATGAAGGAGAAGAATGATTTTATGATGATTAAAAAGCATACAAATTGAAAATTTTTTTAAAAGATTAGTCTTGAAAACCCAAACCTCTAAAGTACGTGTTGTATGGTGAAAATATTCTCATTAGTCATAATCTTGAGAGTAAAGGTTACCTTGACCAGAACTAATTCTAAAATACTTTAAAGGTCAGCCAAATATGTTGATTAACATTGTTGGGTACATGAGTGTAATGTCATCAGTGCAAGCAAGGTAATATGTTTACTTATCACACATCTATTAAGGGCCTGTTTCCTCTACGAATTATGCTAAATATTGGGAATACAAAAGAATATAACCTTGTCCCTACCATTAAAGATCTGAGAGATTTCAAGATATAGCCATAAGATTACAAGGAAAGTTTGATTTACAAGACGAAAATAGACAGTAGCCAGTTTATTAACGGGAAGGTGGGGTATTAAATGGGGATCATGGTAAAGGGTCAGTATTATGTGAAGATGATGGAATAATGGTCAGAGTCACAGATGTGGAGGAAGCATTGTTTGGGGTCTCATGAAAGCATCGAATTTCCTCCTCATGGTTTTTTATCATATCAGGTTCTCATTTTGTGTTCTCCTCCTCAGAGAGTCTTTGCCCAGGTTGTGTCCTCATTTGTGCGCAGATCCTATCAGATTCCAGGAGACTAGGTGGTAACCTGAGGCTATGAAAATGAGTTCTGCTCTGCCTTCTCTTCCCCAGTAAGGCGTTTGCACTGAATCTTTATGAAAGTCCACAGGAATTTTTTCAAAAGATGGGAATGTTAGAGTTTCTCTAGGTTGAAACTAACCAATCAGGAAAATTTTGCCCTCTTCAATTTGAACGTTATTTAATGTTTAAATCTCCAGAGATAACAAATTTGAAAATGTGATAGTCATAAAACTTAAGTTAAAGTTATCAGCGTGATATTTTAAATCTAATCTTGCCTTTATCCTAAGCTTTAACTTCTTTTTCTTTTCTAATTCACTGCTGTAATATAAGCAGGTGTTGAGGGGAAAGGGAAGTGGAGAGTGGTACCTCACAGCGATAATCCTGTGAAGGTAATCGCTTGTGTATTGTTTAGATTTAATGCAGCTCCAAATGATTTTTCTTGCCGGATTTTTCTGTATACAAGTGTTAAATTAAAACAACAAAACCCCAAACACTGCCAGGACTTGTCAACCTTTGCCAGAAGTTAAGTTTCTAGTCATCCTCCTATAAGGCCGAATTCATCAAGATATAGAAAAAAATATATGTGCACCAAAATTGGCTTTGTCTAAGTATTCCTCCTGCTCAGTTGTATACACACAGCACTTTAATGTAGGATCCTGAGTGCTTTTCATGAACTTGAGATTGAATTTGCTAATGTTGGCGTTTCTGAAATAGAAAGATTTGCATTAAATTACCGCGAAGGATTTCAAGAAAACAGCATTTGTTGACATAGTTTATATGGCATTTGGTCCTTATTTTTAGTAATATCCAAGGGAGCTTAATTCCTGAATCAGTTGCCTGCTTGCTGATATTCTTTTTTTTTTTTTTAAGTATTTTTTTGGTTTGAAACTGAACACCAAAGATGGTTGTATAATTTTCTTTCCTTCTTTATCCCAACTTTCCCCCAAACACTGCCCTTTATACCCATGCAGTTATAATTTGAGAGGCTAACGTATTGAGATACGAACTGAATTCTTTGTCAGTGGAGATGAATGTTTTCTAGCTTTTCAATTAAGCTTCCTCTTTCTTTAGAATCTCCTCTGTTTTAAACATTAAAGATTATTGATCACTATTCTATATTTTAATAAGAATTGGTGAAAGTTGATCAATTTTAAATTTAGTCTTAGGTTGAGGAATGAAGTTTTCCTCTTTCAAAAGAAATTTTCTGTTAAGAATTTTCTTTAAGTAGATCCTTTTTTTTTTTAAATTGGGGAATTGGGGGAGGAGAACAGTGTTGGGGAATTGGGGAGGAGACCAGCCAAGTTGTTCTTCAATCTTAGTTGTGGAGGGCGCCAGTCGCCATCTGGCTGCCTGTTGGCAGCTTGTGGCCTCTAAGCTCAAGATACTGTGTTACAGTCTTAGTTGTGGGTGGGCATAGCTACCAACCCATGTGGGAGTCGAACCAGTAGGTTTGTTGTTAAGAGCACACGCTCTATCCACTGCGCCATCCAGGCGGCAGCTCAGCTCAAGGTGCCGAGTTCAGTCTTAATTGCGTTCGGGCGTAGCCCACCACCGAACAGGCAACCTTGTTGTTAGGAGCACGTGCTCTCATCAGCTGAGCCATCCTGCCCCCTGTTGGCAGCTCAGCTCAGGCACAGGATCACTGGCCCATGAGGGAATTGAACCAGCGGCCCTGTTGCTCAGAGCTTGTGCTCTTAAGCTAACTTTTAACCAACTGAGCCCCTCGGCTGGCCTTTTTAAAATTTAATTTTATTTATTATTATCTTTTTAAGGAAGCATTATTTTTTTTTTTTACAGTTGTCTTACTATTTATTTCTTGGCTTATTGACATATTTGACTATCACCATCTTGTGAGAGTTTGTTACGTTACAGTTTAATATTGAAGTTTAATTGGGTATTTTATAGTTAATCAAGTGTGTTCTATTTTTATGAGAATTTTTTTATTTTTCTAAAATCACGTTGGTTAAAATACACTTTGATGACCATAAAAACATGACTGTGTGTTAGATTTGACTTTGTTCTTCTTGTTATTAATATTTGCACACATTCAATTTTCTCTTATATTTTAAAGTATTCATTCATTCATTCATTCATACCTTTGATGTACCAAGCACAATGGTAGGGTAGACAGTATGATAGTGTTGTTGTGGAGTGATGTAAAGGGGAACTTCATAGCAAAATTAAGTACTTAAACAGAATCATAAGAGCTATGTAGGCATGGGCCTTACAGAGAAGGGCAAGAAAGAGCAGTTCAGGAGGAAGTAAAAGAATGAATAAAGCCACAGAAGCTAGGAAATAGTCTGAACTATAAGGGGAATTTTCAATGTTTTGTCACAGCTGGAGCATAGGGTGCAAGGCAGGAAGTATTGAGAAACAGAGACAATGCTTTAAAGAGCTTAGCTTTTCTCCTAAGACCTATAGAAAAGTCGCTAAAGGTTTTTAAGCAGAGGAGTGATTTGAGCAGTAGTGTAGAGAAAGGGTCAGCAAACTATGGCCCATGGCCTCATTTTGTATGGCCTGCTAGCTAAGAATGGTTTTTACATTTTAAATGGTTGGAAGAAAATCAAAAGAAGGATAATAATTCATGATACCTGAAAATTGTACGAAAATCAAATTTTAGTGTTCGTAAATAGTTTTATTGGAACCAGGTCCACACACATCTGTTTACGTCTTGTCTGTGGTGGCTTTTTCACTGCAGTGGCAGAATTGAGTTGCTATGAAGAACATATGACCCAGAAAACCTAAAATATTTACTATCTGGCCTTTTACAGAAAAAGTTTGCCAACACCTGGTCTAAATATACCAATTAAAATACAGAGATACAGTGGATAGAAAAAACAGGACCCAACTCTATGGTGTCTCTATCACTTTAAAAGTAAAAAGGATGGAAAAAGATATATTCTGCAAATACTAATAAAAAAAAAAAAAATATATATATATATATATATATATATTCTGCAGATAATAATCAAAGGGTCAATTCACAAAAGAGAAATAGGCAAATGGTACCATTGCAACTGAAACTTCACGCCTCTCAATACTGTTAGGACATGTACTCGTAGACAAAAACTCAGTAAGGACACAGAACACATGAACAGCATCAACCAGCTGTACCTCATTGACACTTATAAAATATTACATATGACAACAGCAGAATACAGCTTGCTTTCAAGTGTGCATGGAAAAAGATAGACCATATTCTGACCTATAATAATAACCTTAACAAATTTACAAGAGTCAAATATATTCTCTGACAACAATGGAATTAAACTAGAAATCAATAACAAAGGTATTTGTAATATTCCCAAATATTTAAAAATTAACTCCTAAATAACCTATGGGTCAAAGGCAGTCACAAAAAAATAAATATTTTGAATTGAACAAAAATGAAAACAATGCATATCAGAATTTATGGGATGCAGCTAAAGTAGTATTTAGAGAGAAATGTTTACCATTATTAAGTGCTTGTATTTGAAAAAAAATTCTCAAAATCAGTGACCTAAGCTTCTATCTTAAGAAAATAGAAAATGAGGGCTGGCCGGGTGGCGCTGTGGTTAAGCGCTGGCTTGGGAAGCCAGCGGCCCCGGTTCGGGTCCCACATATGAGGGCCAGGGACACTGCCCTCAAAAAAAAAAAGAAAGAAAATAGACAATGAAAGATAAATTAAACCTAAAAGAAAAATCCTACAGGATTTACTAGAAATCCTGCAGGTATTACATTGAGAATAAGGGAATGTAATGAAAAATTTTGTGTTTCATATTTTGACAATGTAGATTAAATGAAAAAATTCCTTTGGTGACGTAAACTCAAAAACAAATAGGTAACCTAAATAGTACTATATTTATGAAAAAATTCTATCCATAATTTAAAAGGTTTCACAAAGAAAACTATAGACCCAGATGGTTTTACTAGTGAATTCTACCAACCATGAATGGAAGAAATAATACCAGTTGTATGTAAACCCTTCCAGAAAACTGAAGAAGATACAGCACTTTCCAACTCATTTTATAACAGCAGCATGAATCTGATACTAAAACCAGACAAAGACACTATAAGAAAAGAAAACTTTAGACCAATATCCTTCATGAACATATCACAAACACATCTTACAAACTGAATTCAACAATATAAAAAGGATACAGCATCACGACTAAGTGAAGTTTATTCTAGAAATGCAAGGCTGGTTGATATTCAAAATCAATTAATAGAATTTACTATTGATATATAGGCTAAAGAAGAAAAGCTTTATGATGATCTCAATAGATGCAGAAAAAGCATTTGATAAAATTCAACATCCATTCATGATAAAAACAACAACAACAAAATTCTCAGCAAACTAGGAATGAGAAAGAACTTTTTCTACCTGATAAATGGCATCTGTGAGAAACCTTTAGTTAATATATTTAGTAGTGAGAGAATGAATACTTCTAAGGTCAGGCACAAGGCAAGGATGTCCACACTCACCACTCAGATTCAATGTCATTCTTGAGGTCCTAGCTATTGTAAAACAGTAAGAAGATATATAAGACATACAGATTAAAAAGGAAGACATAAAAGTACCACATTTTCAGATGATATGATTAGCTATATTGAAAATCCCTGTGTTGAGAAGATTATACAATTTTCATATAAGGCATAAATACAAAACCCAATCCAGGACCCAAATAAAAGACAAATATACCATGCTCAAGGATACAAAGACTCAATATTATAAACATGTCAGTGCTTCTCAAATTATGCTGAGTCAGCATAATTTCAGTTAAAAACCCAGTGGTATTTGTGTGTGTGGTGTTTAGGCAAACTGAATCTAAAATGTATACGGAAGGGTGAAGGGCCACGAATAGTCAGTATGTCCTGAATGACAAGGTGAGAAGCATTTGCCATGCCAGTGAGCAAGACTTGATAAACAGCGTGTAATAAAGAAAATGTGGAATTCACTCCAGAAAACTAATAGAGATGCCTGAAACGCACCTTCACATAAATAGAACTTTGATGTTGTAATAAAAGTGGTATTGAAGATCTTTGAGAAAGAAGAGAATTTAATAAATAGTCATGGGACAGTTTATTTTCATGGAGAAAAAGAAAATGGGTCCCTATATTACTCCCATACACAAAAATCAGTTTTAAATGGATTAAAGGTCGAAATGCTAATGACACATGTTTTAGAAGAAAAATATAAAAGAATATCTTCCCTACCTTGTGTGTATGGAAGGATTTCTTAAACAAGATGCGATAGCTAAATGTAAATATTGAGTATATCAGCCATGTAAGATAAACATGTTTGTTTCTATCAAGTGACACAATGAAGAATTCAGAAATAAAGCAACAAACAGAGAAGGTATGTGTAACACAAATAACTGACAAAAGATTAGTATTCTTTTACAAATGTATAAGAAAGAGACAACTCACTTGAAAAATAGACATAAAGCTTAAATTGGAAATACACAGGACAAAAGTGGCCCAAAGACATGAAAGTAAGGATATAGCATCACTGATCAATGAAATGCAAAATAAGTCCACAAGTAAGTGACAAGATGCAAATCAAGAAGCCTGAGAGTGAGGAGGGAGAGACATAATGTGAATTTATAGGAATTGATAGTCGCTGCTGGATGGATCATAAATTGCGACAAACACTTGAAAAATAATTTGGCATTATCCTGTACGGTTGAACATGCATAAACTATGATTCAGCAGTTTTGCTCTTTCACACACACACGTATCGGTGGCGCATGCTAACAGTAGTCATGGGGCTTCGTTGTGGGTAATGGCTAACAGCTGGAAATAATTCCCGTGTCCATCATTTGGAGAAAAGATGTCTAAATTGTGGTGTGTTCACATAAAGGTATGTTATATGTCAATGAGAGTGAATGAACTATTCTTTCACTTGGGATGACACGGATGAGAAGCAATTTCGTGTGAAGACAGCCCCAGAAGACTACAAGCATGAAGAGGAAGCTATGTGACAGAATGCAGATGTGGGGCTGTAGTAGATTGCCTGGGGGCCGAGTTCCAGTCCCACTCTGTACTAGAGCTTTGTCCTTATATAAGTCATTTGTCTTCTCTGTACCTCAGTTTTTTGATCTGTCACACGATGGTGGTTGTAAGGATTAAATGATTAATATATATGAAGTACCTATAAAACTGTGGTGCTGTTTAAATGTTAGCCATTCTCATCACTCTGAATTCTATTGCAGTTGGACAGTTTTAACTTTATTGTGTACTTTTTGTTATTTTAGATCATATTCTATCATTCCCCCTCTCCCAATAAATCTAAAATATGGTCATTGTAGACAGTTGGAAAATATAAAGAAGAATTAAATAATCATAATATAATTGCTAATTGAGGCAATTCTTACTATAGCTCCTGTTTTTTTGGCGAAAACCCAGATATGCTGGTGCCTAGGCAAGACAAATACACATTTTTTTTTCATGCGAGTTTGTGTCTGAAAGGCGTAAGTGAACTTTGACTTTGTTATATCTATCACTCAGAACGCTGCAAATAAACCTAATAGTACTATGCCAGTATGAAATTCTCTAGTAAGAATTTGTATTGAGAGAGCCTAAAACATGAATTAAAGTAAGGAAAGGCAGTTTTTAAATTTTCCAGTTCCTTTATGTTTTTGACACGTGGGAAATGCTAACCTTCATGATTTTGTACCAGTAAGTTGTAGACAGCCACAAATGTAGAAAGATTTACTTATTCTCTAGTCCTCATTTAAACCAATTATTTCATGTTAGCCTGAAGTTACAGAAGCAGTTATCCATTATCCATGACCAGAGGGAATTTACATAATCTCATTAATGACACTAAGTTGAGGAAATAATAGGAAGTCTCTTGTCCTCGTGATACAGCTATTGTTTGGGGATGTTCTGTTGACTGCAGAGTAACAGTGTTTATCATTATTGTTTCAGAATCCTTATGGGTCAGTTTTGTATATTTATGTGACTATACAATAGAAATACAATGCAAAGTGATTAGGCAAATCTTGTAGCATTAAAGAGAATCTATAAAAGTGTCGGAAAATTGCTAAAAGTAATCCTCATTAACAAATGAGGATTTGGCAGAGTCCGGTGATAAATAATTGAGGAAAAAATCTACAGGGCACATGACATATAGGTGGTCAAAAGGGTACAAATTGGTAATTAAAGGATTAATAGAGATCTTTGGGAAAAATGATGAAAACCATGAATATTTTTGCAACAGTGACTCTTCTTTATGATCATATGAAAAAAAACAACCATTAGGTTTGAAGAGAAGACTGTCAAATAATTATAATTTTAATAGGACTTTTTAAATATACTGAGCTCTACATACAGAAGATTATGTAAAATAAAATATATATGTAGTTTAAAGAATAGCTCTTCCGGAATGAGGAAATAGAGCATTGCCAAGCACCCCAGAAGCCCACCACCTGCCTTCATCAATCCCCTCTCTATCTTCAGAGGTAACTTACCATTTGCCTTGATCTTTTCCTTGCTGTTCTTTTTAGTTTCATCATCTGTGTATGTTTCACTAAGTAGCATTTAATTTGTCATTTTAAAATTTATGCGTATTCCTTTGTGTCTTGTATTTTATGCTCAACACTTTTTTGTGATACTCTTATTGTGGTGTGAGCCTCTCGCTCATTAATATTTAGTCCTGTATTGTCGTCCTGTAAAATGAAGGAATATGTTATTTTACACAGTTAATATTTTTTAATTTTTCTAAGAGCCTAAAAATATTTTTTCTTTATTCAGCAGATACTTTGTGAGTGGCTTTTGCATTATGTGTTTTTTTGTTTATCTGTTTTTCTTTTTAGCTACATGTGACAAAAGAACAAAATAAGTAAAGCTTAAACAATGAGCTTAGTATTGCAGTGTATTTGATTTCATAAAATCTGAATTTCATAAAATTCTGTGTCTCTAAGCATCATGAAATAATTTAAAAGGAAAATCGTAACCTGAGGGGAATGTTGAGAACAAATACAGAAAGCACGACACATTGATAAGATAAACACTTAAAACAGTAGAAAATGGGAAAAGGAAGGAAGAGACATTTCACAGAGAAATACAGAAACTAGTATGCAGGAAAAATGTTAAACTGCATAGATGTTTTTAAATTTGTACTAGAATTAAAGTAGTTTCTTTGATGACAACTTTTTTCTTTATCTGTGGAACTCTGATTTTCAGGCAGTTATACTTTTTAAAGTTGGTTTAAGAATCTACACAGTCAAAGTCAAATTCTGGTAATTTTTTATTGTCTTACTTTCACAATTCTTCTAATACAGTGTGATTTACTATGTCATCATAGAAAGACAGCATTAGAGTGTACATGGCAGGGTAAAATTAAACACATGCTCACAATCAAATTAATGTATTTCATCTGTCTTCAACTAATAACAATCTGTCATGTTATCTATCTGAGTAGGGGCATAAACAGTTTATTTTGTGTTTGGAGTAACTTCCTGGAGGTAGTTAATGTGACAAGTAGTTTGTTTGAATTGAGTATAACCAGATCAACACTCTAGATGTTTCCTTGATAACCTAAAAATTACTGTGAAAATATGTACAAGTGCTATATTTGTATTTTGCTTTTACTTTAAGTTAGACAGTGACATATTTTATAATCATTTTACTGAGCATATTCCATACTGACATCATATATGGACTGAGCAAAAGTAGTTTATACTTTATTGTGGTTTTTTTTTCTATTGACGGAATAGACAATATAGTTAATTAGCATCATATAATACTTTCCCTTTTAAAAAAATATGAATACGTTCTGGTATGAATGAAAAAGTCATACTTATAGAGTATGTTCTTATTGCATGTTGGAAAATGAATATTTAGGAAGATAGGAATATTGTTAAAGTCTCAGGCCAATATAAAAATAATACAGATGTTTTTCAGAATTTTAAAATTTTACTTTAAATTTTATTAGTCTGATCAGTGGCCCTGATTATTACACATTCCAGTTTTTAAGCTATTTATTATAGTTGGTACTGTATCTTTGAAGACTATACTGTTCATTCTATCAGTAATCCTATAAATAGATGCAGCGGAGATCCTGGATAAGGATGCCTGAATGCCAGTACACAAATAGGACTTAAAAAGAGAAGTTGTCATAGACTTGCCTTATTAGCATGAGTGTGTATGTTTTAGAAGTCAAAATATATACATAATTTTAAGCACATGTAAATCAAATTTAATAAATTATTAGGGATATTTTACTTGTCAGGTTTGGGTTAATCTTGATGGATCATTTTAAAATATGGAATTTCACAATTTGTATGTACAGCTGCAAGTACTTTGTTAAGGATTTTATAGGATCAAGTGCTAAGGCAAAGAGTATCTTATTTTATAATGCTGATGGGCTCAGTTTTATGATTTATTGTTATTAATGAATACTTTTAAAGTACTAATAAGTAATAACCAGATGTATAATTCCCTTTTTAATAAATTTCCCATTTAAAGTTTGTATGACTTTATTCTTTTAATTAAAATTCTTAGGTTCTTTCATAGCTACCCTATAAAATTGTCATAATGGCTATTCTGGTTCCTGTCACTTTGTTACTATCTACTCACTTTCTACTCCCCTTTTTCAGATTATGATAATTGTTACATTGCCTTATTTATGCATTTACTTGTCTGTCATTCTTTCTTCCTCATTAATGTGAGAGTAAGGATAGCGTCTATTTTCTGAAATTTATTACTTGTGTTTAGTGCAGTATTTGACACATATGAAGTGCTTATATTTATTTAATAAATGAATTTTAAGGTATTTTTCTTAACCTCATTTAAAGAAGTGATGAAGTACCTTTTTTTTTGTAAACTGTGATTTTTGCAGCTACAGCGGTCCCCACTTATCTGTGGTTTTGCTTTCCGTGGTCTGTTATCGATGGCTAACCATGGTCTGAAAATATTACATGGAAAATTTCAGAATTAAATAGTTCATAGGTTTTAAATTACTCGCCGTTCTGAGAAGCATGATGAACTCTTGCGCTGCCTTGCTAGGACTTTCGCCCAATTCTGCACACTGTAGTGACCTAGGCGCCTCAGCTGTTGTGGTGTCACAGTACTTGTTTTCAGGAAACCTGTACTTTACTTAATAATGGCTCCAAAGTACAAGAGTGGCGATCCTGGCAATTCGGATGTGCCAAAGAGAAGCCATTACATGCTTCTTTTAAGTGAAAAGGTGAGTACACTACAGTAAGATATTTTGAGAGAGAAAGAGAGAGAGAGAGAGAGAGAGAGAGGCAGGGAGAGAAAGAGAGAGAGGTAGGGAGAGAGAGAACATACACATTCATGTAACTTTTATTATAATATATTGTTACAATTGTTATAAAAACAGTTTTATTTATTGTTGTTAATCTCTTACTGTACCTAATTTATAAATTAAACTTTGTTATAGGTATGTATGTATAGGAAAAAAGGTACTGTATGTAGGGTTCTGTATTCTCCGCTGTTTCAAGTATCCACAGGGGGTCTTGGAATACATCCCCCATGGACAACGGGACCTACTGTGCACAGTTCATCTGAATCCTCTTTAAATTGATGAATGTGTAGGACTGGAATGACTTTTGTGAGGAAGAGTAATTAGCTGCATGTGTCTAAATATAAAACTTGCCACCTTCTGGGTTGGCCGAGTGGCGTGTTGGTTAGGAGTTGGCTTGGGATGCTAACTCTGAGCTGCAGGCTCCGTGTTTGGATCCCACATATGAGGGCCAGTGACACTGCCCTCTACAGCTAAGATGGTGAACAACAGCTCCACCTGGAGCTGAGCTGCTGTGAGTCCCTGGGACGGCATAGCTGCAGTCCCTGCTGCAGTGGGCTGCCATAGGCTACAGTGAGTGGCCGGCAACCAGCATTAGTGGCTGGCAGCTGGTGTGAGCTGCCAAGAGCTGCTGTGAGTGGCTGTCCAGAGGCCGGGGACCGATCTGCCTCACCCAGAAAGAGCGCAATGACAACACCAACATGGGCCAGTGAAGCAACGTCCTTCACAACTAGACTGAAGAACAAAAGGACAGCAACTTGTCTGTTCCCCTTCCCTGATTCCCCAATGCTGTTCCCCTCTCCTAATTCCCCAATAAAATCTTTTAAAAAAAAACCCAAAACTTGCCACCTTCTATTTTTAAAGATGTGATATAGATAATGGTAACTATATATGTATATAAGATGGCTGAACAGAAAACAATGTCATATTCATGAAACCTCTAGGAGTACAACATTGTTTATCATTTCTAATTTTCTTTTCAATTGTCTCTGAATTTAGAAACATAGAGTTGTCACTGTGTACTGAATGGAAGTGCTTTAAATCCAACAGGGGAAAGTTGAACGTTTTCTAATATGTGTCACCCACAGGGTGTCCTCTTTGTGCTTATATTTTTGCTTAGGTGGACTGGAATGTGTGAGGTGAGGTGGGTGGCATTGTAGCTGTGTATGTGACTTATGCGTATATAAGCTTCATAGTCTCCCAGACAAGACTCATGCCCAGCCCTGCTGCTTACACCAGCTCTTGGAAGCCAGTTTTTTTTTCAGATGCTTTTGCAGATATTCCTTTGGTAAGGAATGTACATCTTCTCTACCTCCAAGGTTGTCTGCCTGAGTCTCCATCTAACAGGAGTTATCATCACCTTGTCTCTGGGCTCCTTCCTGGCTCCCTAAGTAGTTTTAGAAATTTCCTTTCCCTACGCTACTGTTGTACCTTGTGCTGTGAAGAACACCCTTTGTCTTTTGGTCTCAGAATTTCATTGTATGGTATTTTTCTACATGTGTTTCTCTTAGCCTTCCCAGCATTTAGAAGATGCTGGGTAAATAGTTCATGAGTGAATGAATGGATGAACCACAATAACACTAGCTTATTCTTATTGAGTGTGTGCAAGTTATTGCTCTGTGATTTATTTGTATTTATTTTGTCGATTACAATAGAGGTAGGTACTAATATTGTCCCCATTTGATAGATGAGGAAACCGAGGCAAGAGAATCAAGTCATTTGCTTAATGTCCCACAAATACAATAGTAACAGAACAGGGACCCAAACCCAGGCACGTTGGCTCTTTACTATCATGTTTTAATTCCTCTCCAGCTGAATCAGTAAATAATTGAAGATCCATTATTTCTTCTACATTTTCCTTGATGCAAACAATTGAGAAGTTTAGAAGAGTTATTTCTTATATGAGACTGGTTCCTGTATAAAATCCATCACTCTAGATCAGTAAAGTAGAAACAAAGATCATCTGTTGGGGTATGAAAACATTTTGCTGCGATGACACTTTATGATTATATTTGACATAATGTAATTTTTATTGGAATTGTTTATTGTTTATTAGATACCAGGTACTTCCTGAACTTATCAAAAGCTGCCTCTGTGTCCTAATTTAGAGGCTACTTTATCCTGGAAGTTATCCAAGTGGATACATTTTGAACCATCACAGAAATTTAGGGAGCTTGTGCTCCATTGGAATCAGTAGGGCCAAATGAAGGCTGAAAGTGACAGCTTTAGGTTCAAAATTCTGATTTGCTGCTTCTAAATGAAAGCTGTGAGCCTTATAAAATAAAACAAACAGGCCGGCCGAGTGGCACGGTGGTTAAGCGCTGGCTTGGGAAGCCTGCGGCCCCAGTTCGGGTCCCACATATGAGGGCCAGTGACACAGCCCTCAAAAAAACCCACAAAAAAATAAAAAAAATAAAAATAAAACAAACATTTAAAAATACATGCTACTAAATTACTGATAAAGTGATATATAATGTGTTCAATTTGTTTTAAAATAGTCTCTGAGTGGGGATATAGATGAAACAAGATGGGTCATGACTTGATACTTGTTGAGGCATCTTTCCTTATATTTTCCAACAAAATATATTGACAAGGGAAAATGCATTTGTGTTTTCATACTGTTTTCCATGTGTTATTTGAGCCTTTTAATGGCAGAAGAAAGAACATTTCTATAATGGTACATTAAATTTTTTTTTTCTTGTTAAGTAAAAATGCAGAGTCTTCTCAATTTATAATTAAATTTAGTTGTAATTTTTGTGACCTTTTGATTGAGTATGGTATAACCCAAATGAGAGACAAGTACAATGCTTAGATTTTTATTATCTTGCTAATTACAACATCAAGTTATCATTAGTTAATAACTCAAGACCCGATTTATACACAGGAAGAGGTTCATTGTTAACAAGAGTGAGTGTAGGTCTATATTTTAAATAGTTTTTCTATTAAGTAATGCTAGATACCAAACATTCCCAAAAGTGTCAATATGTCTGCACAAGAGAAATTTCTTTCTTATTTACAGAAAGACCAAAACCAGGTAATGCTTGTCAGTAGTGGCTTATCTCCTTTTAGGGACCCAGACTTTTTCTGTTTTCTGGAATTACCGTTTTCAACAGATGACTCAACAGGTCAATATGAAGAAGGAAAAAGCAAGCACTACTATATACCTGGAAGGTTTTATGGGCCAAGCCTAGTCCTTTCTTCATTGCATTGGTCAGAAGTTTGTCTCCTGGCCACACTTAACTGCAAGCTAATGTGGGAAACGTAGCGTAGCTAGCCAGTCTGCCCATCTTACACATGTTATTAGATGTCTGTCTTACTCTTCTTGTTAAGAACAGTGATGGAACTTAGATTTTACCTTGCTTGAAGATAACAAGTTAGCCTGCCACCACCATGGGTGCTGGCAGAAGGTATGAGGCCCCTGGGTCAGAGATAAAGGGCCTTATTACTACTCATAGCAAGCCGGGTGAGTTCCATGCTTGCACTGGTTCTCTTTGCCCCCAAGTGTCACCAAGGCAATGCAAGAGGACCTATGTAGGTGATGCGCATGCGTTGATTTGTGTCACAACTGAGGAACTCTGAACTTAGGGAACCTAAATCTTTTATAATGGGCTACAAGTTAACCTCTGCCAGGAGGGAGATACTGTCTTTATTATACCAGACAATAAAGAAACTTACAGTTTGGTTCTGAGGGAGACACTATCTCTATGTAGGCTGCTTGCTATACAAACATCTTGTTCAAAATAGAAGCTCTCTTTTAAAAATTTTAGTTTTACCAATTTTTTTTTTTTTTTTGAGGGCAGTGTCACTGGCCCTCATATGTGGGACCCAAACCAGGGCCGCTGGCTTCCCAATCCAGCGCTTAACCACCGCGCCACTCGGCCGGCCCTAGTTTTACCAATTTTTAATTTTTAAAATTTATTTTAAAAATTCTAGTATATTTTTCCTGTAATTTAGGTACATATATACATATGTGTTTGCAAAATAGGGATTTTACTGTGTGCATAATTTTATACTCTACTTTTTAATTTAACATTCTGTACTATTGTGTATTTTACCTAATGGTCTTCTGTTTCCAGCATTATTGAGATATAATTAACATATAACATTGTGTAACTTTAAGGTATACACTGTGATGATTTGATACACTTGTGTATTGCAAAATGATTACCTCTAGTGTAAGCTGACACCTGCATCATGTCACAGAACTAGTATTTCTTCCTTGAGGTGAGAACGTTTAAGATTTACTATCTTAGCAGGCTTTCAAGTATATAGTACAGTATTATTAACTATAATCTCTATGTTGTATGTTAGATCCCTAGAACTTATTTGACCAATGTCTGCCTTTCCCCTACCGCCCCCACGCCCTGGTGACACCATTTTAGTCTTTGTTTCTATCAGTTCAGCTTTTCAGATTTCACATATAAGTGAAATTTGTATATATACACAGTATTACACATACAGTATTTATCTTCTCTGATTTATTTCACTTAACAGAGTGCCCTCAAGTTCCATCCATGTTGTTGCAAACAGCAGGATGTCCGTTTTGGTGACTGAATAATACTTGTGTGTGTGCGCGCATGTGCGTGTGTATAACATCTTCTTTATCTATTCATCCAACCTGTTTTCATTTCCTTTGAGTATATACTCAGAAGTGGGATTGCTGGATCATAAGGTAGTTCTACTTTTAATTTTTTGAGGAACCTCCATACTGTTTTCCATAGTGACTGCACCAGTTTACATTCCCGACAAGAGTGTCAAAATGTTCCTTTTCTCCACACACACCCTCTCCAACCATTGTAATTTCTTGTCTTTTTCATAATAGACGTTCTAACAGGTGTGAGGTGATAGCTTATTGTGATTTTGATTTGCGTTTTCCTGATGATCAGTGATATTGAGCACTTTTTCAGGTACCTGTCGGCCATTTGTAGTTTTCTTTGGAAGAATGTCTATTCAGTTCCTCTGCCCATTTTTAAATCAGATTGTGTGTTTTTTTGCTATTGAGTTATATGAATTTTTTATATATTTTGGAAGTTAATCTCTTATCAGATATGTGGTTGCAAATATTTTTTCCCGTTCAGTAGTTGCTTTTTCTTCATTTTTAAAAATTTTTTCCTTTGCTTTGCAGAAAAGCATTTTTGTTTGATATAATCCCACTTGTTTATTTTTGTTTTTGTAGGCTTTACTTTTAGTGTCAAATCCAAAAAAATCAGTGCCAAGACCTCACTTAATAGTCTTTGAAGTCCATGATTTTTAATGGCCTGAAAGTATTATATTATGTGCTGGTATCATAATTTAATTGCATCTCTATTTTGGGACATTTATATTGCTTCCAATTTTTTTTTTATTATAAATACTCTGTGGTGAAGATCTTAATTTATAATTCTTATTATATATCCCTGGTGTCTTCCTCAAGATAAACTCTTCCAAGTTGTGTTACTTGGTTATAGTGTATAAATGCTTGTAAGGCTCAACACACATTTCCAAATTGCTTTCCCAAAAGCCAGTCATACCAACTCGTATCAACATTGGGTGTTCTTATGTGTTTTTTGTTGTTGTTGTTGTTGTTTTTGCTTTTAGATTATTTGTTTCATTTTTGCCAATTTGAAGTGTAAACATCAATACTTCATTTTTTTTCAGTTGCATTTCTTTGTATACTAGTGAGGTTAAACAATGTTTTCACAGGTTTATATGAAACATTTAAAAAGGCCTTTAAGATGGCTTCACATTCTATAAAAAATAATGATTTAGTTACATTTGCGAGAAAATGTCACTTATTGGATTTTTAATATTCACGAACCCCTGAAATATGCTTTTGTTTATATGTCTGTCTTGCTGTAAACCTAAAGTATTAGGTTGTCGGAAAAGTCATGACGTATTTTTTCTATGTTTTTCGTTGCAAAAATGTGTCATGACTTTTCCGACAACCCAGTATAAAATATGCAATACTGTAATTTTTATTTTCAAAGTTAATTAAACTGAAAATTGTACCTATCAGTCCTTCAAACAGTTTTCTAAGTTGTATCAATATTATTCTTGTTAGCCAGAATTGAATTCTCTTAAGACTTCTAGTTCATGTTCCATGTGATTTTAAGAACACAGCTGATAGACTTCGCTAACTTTTCTTCTTTCCGTTTTAATGTCCAAGTCAGATAACAGGATGAGTGAGCCAGGTGATTTTTTTACACAGTTGGTTTTGACAGTAAAAAAAAAAAATGGATTTTCTTGCTCTTTCTAATGCAGTCTTAGAATTTTTTTTATCTTCATGTTTTTCATCCCTGTTTGTGTTAGCTCCACAAGAAAGGCCAGGACACTGATGCCATGGGTTTATCTCCTGCATTCTTATCCAAACCAGTTCTGCCCTCCGCTTTTCAGGCCCCAGCTTCTGTTCCTTCCTAATTTCTGAGGCCCTTCCGCTGGGCCTTCAGGAGCTTACAAATGAGACATCAACAAAATTCTTACATTCTCAACATGTTCCTTGAACAAAAGGTTTTTAACTTCTTGTTCTGTCTCTTGGTTTTCCCATCAGGATAATACTGTGTTCTTCTGAAGCCCTTTGAAGTGTTGATTTTTCCCTACTCTATATACCTTATCACCAGGACCGGAGGTGGGATTGGTGACCTTATTCTGTATTGCTCTTCCCAGATCATTCTCCTTTACCTTTCCTAAAGACCCTTAGATTTGATTAATAAGCCATATGATTATACTTTCCGCCACTTACATTTGTTGGAGTTATCAGCCAACACCTATATCATTGCCTTGAATTTCTTAAAGATTTTGGCTCCTTGGTCACAGTCTCTGTTACTATGTATGCTTTCATGATTCTTCGTAATTTTAGTATTCGTACAGATTATTCTACGAATCCTTTGGTTTCTCAGTTCCTTGAAATCTTCACTCCAGTCACCTCACCTCGCCCCAACTACACTAACAGCTATTTTGAAGGCTTAGTATCAGTTTCTCTACTCTATTCATAATATCAATTTCATGCATCTCAATCACTGTCTATTCCCTCCTGTCTTTCCAGCTCACTTTTTTAGTAACCCAACATCAGTAATTTTTAAACCTACACAAGACCTTAAAATAAGTAGATTTACCAATTTTTTTTCTCCACAATCCTCTTCTTACTCAGCTTAGATTCCATGCTCCATAAATACAATCATTACATTGCATTTACTATCTTCAACTTACCTGCCCTTCTTTTCAGTTATTGTGCATGGTTGGGAAAACCCCAGCTCTACTTAAATGCGAATCTCTATGCACCCATGCAGCTAAATAAATGTGGCTGGCACAAAAGCTACATATACACTGTGTCTCATTTTAAATCTAGACTATCTTTAAGTGATTTTCTGTATCTTTCCCATCCCATGTGAAATCCATTACCATATCTTATTCACTTTTGCGTCCTAACATATATTGAGAATCTGCCCCACTTTTTACTATTTCTATTGCTGCCACTCATGTCCACACTACCATCCTCTTTCCTAGATTGTAGCCCCCTCAATGGTTTCTCTGCTTTACATTCGACCCTCTGCATTTTATTCTCAATAGAGCAGCCCAAATGAACCTTTTAAAATGTGAGTCAAATTATATCTTTTTGAAATTAAAATTTATTGGGGTGACAATGATCAATAAACTTACTTAGGTTTCAAGTGTACAATTCTGTAATACATCATGTATATATTGCATTATGTGCTCACCACCCAGTCAGTTTTCCTTCCATCACCATATATTTGGCCCCCTTTACTCCTTTCTGTCCCCAACCCCTTACTCTTTGGTAACCACTAAACGGTTGTCTGTGTCTGAGTTTTTGTTTTTTTATTTGTTTGTCTTGTTCCTTTGTTGCTTTCAGTTTTATATACCACATATCAATGAAGCCATATGGTTCTCAACTTTTTCTGTGTGACTTATTTCACTTAGCATAATAATCTCAATATCCATCCATGTTGTTGCAAATGGCACTATTTCATCTTTTCATCAGTAACTTCCCATCTCAGAGTGGCCAACACATTTTGTGTGATCTGGTCCCTGGCTTTTTAAACCTCATTTCCTGCTGTTGCTCTCTCTTGCTAGCTCATTTTAGCTACTCTGGCCTCCTGGCTTTTCTTTGAATATGCTAAGAATGATCTTCTTTTAGAGCCTTTGCATTTGCAGTTTGGAAGGTTTTTCCCCAGATTACCTTGCTCCTTGGCTTTCTTAAGGGTTTTCACCTACTTGTTTAAAATAGTATTGTCCCTCATGTACCCTTCATTTTTCTCCATCAGATCTATCAGCATTTGCCATACTCTATGTTTTACTTGTTATTCCTTTTCCCTTCATTAAAATATAAGCTCATTGTTGTATCTGCAGCATTCAGGACAGTGCCTAGTACTCAAATATTTGTTGAATGAGTGAGAATGACCAATAAAGTGGTTATCCATTGAAATTGTTAAGCACAGGGTAACAGTGTATATGGTTGAGAACCAAGAAACGGCATAAATACAAGATTGACACCTTTGTCCTTCAGTTGCTTGGATAGTGGAAGGCTGTACACTAAAATGTTAACAGTAGTTGTCTAGTTAATGGTATATTTAAATTTCATTTCCATGATTGTTTTTCTGAATATTTGGGAAATGAGCTCGTGTTATTAGGAAATTCTAATTACACTAAAAAATATAGGACCTAGAAAAATGATATGGTTCACTGACCGACATAAAGGAAACTAAAGCATTTTAGCAGAAGAGCGTTATATGTATGGTAGGAGGGTATTGTATAATAATTTTCAGTGTGCTCATAAAAATAGAAGGATGATTTTACTAGTGTCTCACTTTATCTTCACAATTTAATTTTCTGGATTATTTAGAATGACGTACTCTAGTGACTGAGCCCTCTTCAGTGTTGCTCACTCAATTCTAACACAGCGGAAGAAAACTGTGTAGGGAAGTTCTGTGAGGCCCTTTCTTATATCTGCTGTCTCATTTGTCAGAATCTCAGTTATTTAAAATCACTTTTATATTCTTACTGTCTTTTATGTTTATAATACTGGTGGTGGCTTTTTTGAGAATCTAGATGTATTCTTTTAATCTCTGGGTTCTCACCACCTACCACAGTATTTGGTATATTATAGGTACTCAATAAATGTTAGTTGAGTAAATGCTTTTCTTTTTCAATTGACCAGTAATATACTAGTCTCTCATTGCTATCTTTATTAGGAAAACACTTTTGCTTGGATAGAAAATCCCCCAGTGCTATAGATACACTTATTTGGTAGTTAGGGAGTTGTGGGGAGGGGGAGAGAGAGAGCAAAAAAGAGAAAGAAAAAAAAAACACTGAACAATGATAGACTGTTCCATTAGAAAAGACAAATACACACACACACTAAATGACAAACTTCATTAAAAAAAAATTGGATAGTGATTCCATTGGGGATTTTTCCTAGTGACATGATTTGTTCTTACTCTTGCTGAATTAGGAAAGTATTTTAGCTTCAATATTATGATAAACTAGATGTATAAATGTCAGTGCTAATAGCTTAGTATTTTAGTCTACAAATTGATGCCTGTGGTATCTGGACATTTTTTGGCCTGTTCTTGTAAATAAGGTCTCAGTGGTATTTAAGGAACAGCAACTTGTGGCCAGAAAAGAAAAAAGCTCCATATTATCCAAGCTGAGCAATATAAATGAGACTCAGGAATCCCCCACTAAATCAAAAATCTCCTAGAGAAAGATCTCTTGAGCCTACAAACTAAAGACCTTCAATATAATTTTAAATAGTATGAGAACATTTTTTAGTTGATAATCAATTGACACCATTATGTAGGCTTACTAGATTTGCAAATTTACAAGTTTTTACAAGTCAGTTGGGTCCCTTCCTCAGGAAATCAGTTTAACTTTTTTTTTCCTGTATTGACTCAAAGAGCCCAGTTGTCCTTAAATCCTGCGAATATATTTGCCTTATAATTTGACGGCATTGAGTCAACACACTAATAGGGTCTCTAGTGTTATAAAAAGAAAAACTATTCAATAAAGGATCCCGTTTGAAAAAAATAGACTGTGCCGGATAAAACCAGTATTGGATAAGAGTACTGTGCTTTATTTTAAAGCACCTACAACTATTCAAGGAAATAAGTGCTTGCCCATTACTTTCAAAATGCATACTGTAAGTTTGTAAAGCAACTGAGCTGTGTCTTTGTGAAATTAAACCATGGCTGTAAATAAAGTAAGGAATATGAAATATTGATATCTTTTAGCAGAAAATGAATTACGTATTTGTGTTAACGTTAATATTTATAAAGCTTGCAGACCTATTCTAATTATTAAGGTAATTACACTGTTTCAATCAAATATGCTTGGGTAAGTGCGTCTTTCAATTTATCACTATGTTTAAACACATTATACTAAGTAAATCTATTTTTAGTATCATCAATGTGGCTGAAGTTATACAGATAATAAGAATGATAGCTTCATTTTTTGAGCACTTATCATGGCTGGTCATTGTGCACTAAACATGGATTAAGTCTCAAAGACTCTATAAGGTATGTATATTTGTTGGTTTCTGTTTTTTTAATTTATTTATTTTCTTATTTTTTAAGGAGGGCGCTGCTCAAAGTAGCCCATATAGGGATTGAACCAGCAACCTTGTTGTTCAGAGCATGTGCTCTAACCAATTGAGCCTCTCGGCTGCCCCAATGTTAGTTTCTGTTTTTAGATTAGACACTGAGGCGCAAAGAGGTTACGGAAATGGCCCAAGATTACATGGCTAGGGTCTCAGCTGGCATATAATATTGGAAAATAAGTCATATTTAAACATGTTTAAAATATATTGATTGACTCTAATATTAAATTTTTTTTCTCTGTTTTTGTTCACCTTTCTAGTTGATTTGGAGCATATGCGAACAGTAAAACCTGAAAAACACTTACGGTTTTGCCAGGAAAATGGTTTTAGTAGCCACTTTGTCTCAGCAAAGACAGGAGACTCTGTAAGTAAAATAATGAATACTGAATATTGTGAGGTTTTACTTTTATTTACTACTATTCATAGAAAATATACTTTCATTACTTAACTTTTGAAACAAATTGAAGACATTAAATAGATATAACATGTTTATTCTGTTTATATTACTTTTATAATTCATTAAACATAATTCTATGGTTATTTTAGGGTATTTCAAAATATAAGAGTTTAAAAAGAATATAAATGACCCATAATCTCAGCATCCAGAAATGACCATTCATAACCTCATACATTAATAATGCCTTCTAGTCTTCTTTTCTGATGCTCATGAATGTTAGTGCTACTGCCAGCGGATTGCATTACCGAGTGCTTACTTTGTGACAGGCACTATATTACTCTGATTATCTGTTTTTTATAGATGAGTCTTAGGGAGATTAGGTAGTGGGGTCTAGGTTACATAGCTAATAAGTGGGGAGGAAGGATTTGTACACCTAAGCAGTGACACTTCAGGGCTCACTGGATTAACCGCACTGAATATTTATTTTTAAAAAATGAAGATCATAATATAGAAATAATTTTGTTTTAGTTCTTTAATATATGTATCTGTAGAAAATTTTTTCATGTCATTTAATATTACTAAATAGATTTAATAATCCTCTAGTTTTAATAATCCATTAAATAACTATTCAAAAATTCATTCAACCAAGTTCCTATTATTGGACATATAGGTTGTTTCCCAGTTTTGACATAATGCTTTAATGTAAAACTTTGTCCACAAGCTTTGATGTTTTGATTATTTCCTACGAAAAAAAATTTAAAAAATTATTTTAAATTACAGTTGACATTTCAGGTATACAGCAGAGTGGTTAGCCATTTACATGAGTATAACTTATGAAGTGATCCCCCTGACTACTTCCTTTACATAGATGCCTTGAAAAGGAATTGGAACATATTGCCAGATT
Source organism: Aselliscus stoliczkanus (assembly GCA_033961575.1). Lineage (NCBI taxonomy): Eukaryota > Metazoa > Chordata > Mammalia > Chiroptera > Hipposideridae > Aselliscus > Aselliscus stoliczkanus. The sequence goes on from CM066734.1 coordinate 136,065,815, forward strand.
ACCACCAGAAAGGCTAGGTTAATGTGTACCACCACCAGCATTGTGTAAGTGCCATGCCATTAGACTTTTTTCACATTCAGGATTTATTTATTTTTACATCCCTGTCAGTTTGGCAATAAAAAAAAGTATTTTACTATTTAAATTTGAAATTCTTTGATTGCTGTTGAGGTTGAAAATTTTAAAATTTCATTACCTGTTTATTTCCTGTTTATTATCTCTTTGTAATATTCTATTGCTTTAAAGATTTATGTCCATTTTTATATCAATAATAGCAGCCTTTTGTCATAATTTTTGAAAACATTCTCCACTGCTCAGATTTTTGTTTGTTAATCTTCTTGACATTTTCAACCAAAGAAAGTTCAATTTTTTTCCTGTGGTTTAAATCTTTTTGATATTATTCCTGTATGATTTCCTTCATGGTTTTTAATGCTTAGGATAAATATTAAATAATATAGAGGGTGTTTAATCTTTTTTGGGGGGTTGTAACTCATTTAAAATGGTGACTTCTTGGAACCCTTTCCCCCAGGATAATGCAAACATGAGTACATACCCACACAGGTCATTAAAAAAATACATAGTATCAATACTCCTTGATAAGCCTATCCATGGATTGGGCGTCTGCCCTCACTAATCTTACTAGAGGGCTTTGCCATTTTTGCATTACTTTAACTTTCAGTATTTTAGCTTGTGTTTAACTACTTAGTATTTTTTGTGTACTTACATTGAACCACCGTTAAAAATCCTCCTTGTCTTCTTTTTAAATGAAACTTTGAAATGGTTTGTACCTGTGGGATGACTTTAAGACTTGTAGTCATCTCCAGCTCTGGGTTACTTTCCCTCATTGCTTGAGTTCCTGGCTTACTGTACTTTCGCTAATGTTGCCTTTGTCATTCTACTTGTGATTTCAGTGTCTGTCCTCCACCCCACCTCAGCCACTTGCTCCCATGCGTTGTCATTACAAATCACGGTAGTCCTGCTTTCTCCATCTTTATATCAGGCCTCCTACTTACGGACCATCACCCTGTCTTTCCAGCTCACACCCTTGAATGCCCTCACCCAGCGAGTCTGCAACCCCAGCAGGACCCACCACACCTGAATCCCAGCATCCTTTCAGGGTCCCTAACCTCCTTGCATGGCCTCCTTTTCTTCTTTCTAACTTAAATCTCATAACCAATCAAAATCATTGCCATGGATTTACCCTCCATACTCTTTCCCCTCTTTCATTTTATTGAACTCATTTGGCTAAACCTTAAATCTGTTTTAAATTAAGTCCCCACTTTTTTATGGCTGCACCCATATATTTGAACATGATCAGAGAAAAATACAGAGGCATGCTGAAGGTTTCACTTAACATTCACAATCACTAACCTCAAGTGGGCCCTTAATGATGCTCAGTAATTATACTGCATGGCCCTAGACCAGGGGTTGGCAAACTGCGGCTCGAAAGCGATCTGTGGCTCTTTGGGGACGTTCCGTCTCAAAAGTTTGCTGACCCCTGGAAGAGCCAATCCAGTCCCTCACAACAATTTAAAAATTATTCGAGAGCCATAAATATGTTTTTAAATAATCACCATCATGTGAATAATATCCTTTAAAAATTTTATAAATGAAACTATGATACTTTTATTTTCATTTTCAATATTACTTCAGAGCCTGTGGCTGCGAGCCGCAGTTTGCTGACCCTTGGCGGCTCTTCCATCTCAAAAGTTTGCGAACCCCTCCCTGCCCTAAGCCATTGTCTCTCCCTCTCAACTAATGGCTCTTCATAGCATCTCTCTTCAAATCTTCAAAACTTCCTCATCCATTCTCTCATCTGTTTCCTATTTTATAGTAAATTTGAAACAAATGGGACAGCTCGCACACGCTCCTGCTACCACATTTACCCCGCTCTCCTTCCACCCTGCACCTGTGCCCATATAGCCTGTCTCTGCGGTTACTGTGGGACCCACGGTCTGTGCTCCGAGCTGTGGGGCCAGCTCTTCGTCTGGTGACGGTCATTGCTTAGTATCTCCCTCCTTCCTGCATCAGCGTTTTAAATCTCTATTGGATTTTCCTATCAGCATATTTATCAGCATACTATCAGCATATTATGACTTATCTTAAAAACAAGAAAACTCTTGATCCTACATCTTCCTCTAGCTATTGCCTTCTTTCCCCCACTTTTCAGTGGAATGTTTTGAAAGAATTATCTCTAGTTCTCTCCTTTGAATTTCTTTTGGACAATTCTAGTCAGACTTTTGCCTTTAATATTTTACCCAAACTGTTGTTATCAAGGTCACCAGTGACCTTTTTGCTAAATCCGTTGGTCAGTTCTTAGTCCTTATGTTACCTGACTTTGTACCTCATCATTTAGCTTCCAGGATCCTGTACCTGCTGGTTCTCCTGCTGCCTGCTAAGCACTCTCCCTCAGTCCCCTTTGCGGATTCCTTCTTTTCTCTCCAGCTTCTAACTACTGGAGTGCCCTTGGGGTCAGTCCTTGGATATTTCTTTTTCTAAACTTATTCACTTAGTGACTTCGTCTAGTCTTATGGTTTTGACCACACCTTTTCCCTGAACCCCAGACTCAGTATTCAGCTGCCTACCCAGCCTCTGCTGAGATGCCTAATAGGCAGCCCTGGTTTCACTCAGGTCCAGAGCTGAGCTCTTGACTATTCCCTCTCAAATGTCTCAGTCTTCCCACTTCAATAAATCACAGCTCTTCTGCCAGTTGTGAAGGCCAAGATTATATTGGAGTCACCCTTGCCTCCTTTTTTCCTTTTACACTCCACATCTCTCCTCTCCTCTCCCCCCCTCTGCTTTCTGTTGGCTCTGCTTTCAAAATATGTCCAGAATCTGGTGACTGTTTCTTACCATCTCCACAGCTACCACTTTGTTTCTAGCCTCCATCATCTCTTGCATTAGTGTCTTTGCTGATTTTTCTTTTTGTACTCTTGATCTTCTAGTGAATACTCAATGACAGCCAGATTGAATCTGTTAAAATGAAAGTCACATCTCTCCCGTGGCTTGCATTGCACTCAGCTTAAGAGCCAAAGTCCTTCCAGTAGCCTACCAGATCTCAAATAATTTGTACCCCCTTAATCTCTCTGCTCATTTCCGTTCACATTCCCCCCCTTTCTCTCCATTCTACCATATTAGCTTTCCTGTTTTTCCTTAAACATTGAACATCAGTGAACTATAATATCAAATGCTTTTTGGGGTACAAATGACATAAGCCTTTTGGAGTATGTGTTTGTTTTTCATTAGAAATCAAAATTAAATTAATAAAATTACAACAAATATTCAATAAATAATCATGAGATAAGTAGAGATAAGAAAATAATAGTATATTCATGAAGCAAAGAGAAGTCGTACATTGCAGATAATGTCTGGATTGGCACTCTAGGAATCATAGAAAACTCAGCATAAGCTAACTATGTATGAAAAGGCTGTTTATAGAAAAGTATGTGTAGATTTTTAAAAATGGTAATGTATACTGCTTCTTTACTCTGAACTGATAAAATACAATAAATATTATTAAGTTGTTTTGCTCAAGATATGTGGAAAATTTTTTGAATTGATAAGAGCCACAAAGATTATTAAAGGGTTGGAAAGAAAGACCTTTTAAGATAGGCTAAAGCCGGATCAAAAGACCAATATAGAATTGGCAGTGAAAAACCCAGGTAGTAAAGTATTGACTAATGTATTTTTGTTTTCTTTAATGTGTTTTTGTTTTCTGCAGGACTTGTAGGATTTTGTTTTGCTAGTTTTTTTTTAAATGTGGTAGTTATAATTAATCATCTTACATTAAATCTTTAAAAATATAAGTTTTTAGGGATAAATGTGTATGTTTAGACCAATTCACTAGATTACACAAATTTTCAAGTTATGGGTTTGATCATTTAAAAAAATTTTACACTTAAAATTTTGCTGGATTTGAGAAATAAAGCTATTTTTGGAGTAACATTTTTACAATTCTTGCTGTTGATCGTTGTTTAGAAAGTTCAATTTATTTGAAGGTAACTTAAGCATGCCTGTTTTAAATCATTTAAACTTATTTTTGTTATTAGGTCTTCCTGTGTTTTCAGAAAGTTGCTGCTGAAATCCTTGGAATCAAGTTAAACAAAGCAGAAATAGAACAGTCACAGGTGATTATACTGAACTTTGTATTTTAAAAAATAATTTATTCTTTAAAAGATTTTAATTTTCACCACTGAATCCCTTAGAAATAGATTGTATGTATGAATCAGTGTTTATTGCAGAAGACGGAGGATGTTAACTTTTTGCCAAATTATAATATCCTTGAAACCTCAATTTGTCTTTTTTGTTGGATAAATGAGATTAGTGTAATATAAATTTTATCAATGGTTAACTAATGGGTTAAGGTGCTGACCCTATTGTTTTGTAGTTCTTTAAGTTCTTCCAGGATTACTGTACACTATTTTAAAAATAATTTATATAAAAATCCCAACTATTAAAAAAAAATCCTAACTATTTATCAAAGTTTAGTTTTAGAATTTACTCCATTTGGTATTTTCCATGTTTGCATTGGTAAAACATTATTTTTTCAATTTTTGTTAAGTCTGTGCTCTCTATTCTTCTCTAAAACATCCTCTACTATTATGATACTAATTATTGATGTTATTTTATTCATTTAATAATGGTGTTTAATTGAGAATTTCTGAATTCTTTCACTAGTCACTTAGACTAGTCTTTCACTAGAAAATTCTCTCAGACTAAGAAATAAACACAAATGCCAACAGTCAAGCATTTAAAAATACCACTAGAATAGCTCACCAGTTCACATATTTGATGGAATGAAAAATCAGAGCGAGAGCCTGTAGTTTAAAGTTAAGCTTCAGAAGTGGTTTGCTTAGAAGCAACAGATCAATAACATTTTTCCTGATTCCCCTCCACCCTACCCTCACTCCATGCAGCTAGAAAGGTATAATCATCTTTTTCCATCATTAAATTTTTCTTTAATTCTTTTAGAGTTCAGTGTGTTATTTTCATGGTCACTGTGTGTGTATGCGTGTGCATGTGCACGTGCGTGTTTTAAAACAATTAGGTCAAATATTTATTGAAAATTATTATGCTTATGTTGTTTCTAGGACTTGATTAAATATTTGGAACTCTGGACATCTGCTACTTTTATTTCTCATTATTCAAAAGACATTTATTTTAGCACTTATTATGGCTGGGTGCAGTGTTAAGATATTTTGTGCCATGTACATTGCTCCCAGGCACATAAACACATTTACTTGTTTTTGGTCTAGGAGGAGGGATACAAGAAAGAAGTCAGCGTGGTTTGCTTGATCTCACAGAACTTGGCAGACCCCAGAGGTCTGGCATATCCTCTGCTTTTTAGCTTTTCTAAGTGAGGTTTGAAAAATGATGGCTAGTTAATTAGAAAGTCCACGAATGATTATCAAATAATCATAAATGGTTTATTGATCACATATAATGTGGTACAGTGGTGGGACTAATGATTATTTAAAGGAGTTTAAGATGTCCCTGCCTTTAGTGAATACAATTAATATTATGTGTCAGGCACTGTGTTATTTCATTGAATCCTCATAGTAGCTCAGTAGGGCGGGTGGCATTTCATTATTTTATGGGCAGGAAACTGAGACTGTGGAGAGGTTGAGTAACTTGATCCACTAACTTGCGCGTAGACAGTGGTGGAGCCAGGATTTGAACTCAGGCCTCAGCAGTGCCCCTGGAGTTTCTACTCTGCCATATTGGAGGAAGGTTTACTGGGCAGTTTGGAGTGGAGGCGGGGGGTAAGAAAATGGCTGAAAGAGAAGCTGCATGAGCAAGTTGAAAAGTTTAGGTTGTATTTTAGAAAAAGAGGAATAGTTTGGCTAAAAATAAATGACCCTTTGTGTTGGACTGTGAGGGAATTTGAGAAAAGATAATGGAGATTTATGAATGCCAAGGTGATAGGTTTTATCCAACATATTGACAGTGGGAAATAATTTTTTAATCGGGAATAAATGAAAGCAGTTTTCAGGTAGGATTAATCTATCTGGATGTTTTTGTGTGTGGTCAAATGTCAAATGGGAAAGACAGTGAAGCAAGGATGTGGTAAGGACCAGAATCAGGGCGGAAAGGAAGGAATGGATGTAAGAAACATTTCAAAAAACAATCAATAGGGCTATGGGATGACTGGATGAAAAGAGGAAGTCCAAGATCACTTGGGGATTTCTCAAATAGAGGAATGGAGAAAGGGGAGACCTACTGACCAATGAGCCTCCTTAGAGGAGAAAGTGTGCTGGCGCCTGAGCTCCGTGGTGGGTGCCCAGGTTTAGTGATAACTCAGAATAAATAAGCAAGCTGGATACTTTGGAAAGGCAAAAATTTAGGCAAGCTTTATTAATGTTCTTGGTTCATTCTTAGACTTAACATCTAGGCATGTTTTAACTAAAGAGATATCAGAGGTGTTAAGTCGGTAGCTCTCCAACATCCCTGTACATCCCACCTTGTGTATTGGTGCATCCTGTCTTTCTTATTATACAGTGAGGTTTAATTCAAGCTTCAGTTTGTTGATGGCATTTACTTCAAATCCATTCATTTGCAGATGAATTCAAGCTACTAGAATCTTTCTTTCTCTACTATGTTTATCAGAATCTTATGTGTGGGAAGCTCCAATCCACTTTCCTGAACCCTATGAATTTGGTTCCTTTTTCAATGAAATTATTGATTTTACAAGTAACGTTTCTCAGTGGAAACATTTTTGAAAGTTCATTGCTTTAAAAGATGTTTTTAAAAATGTACTTGCAAGCTGCATTGAGCACAGTGTTCCTTTTTTTTTATTTTAATTTTAATCTTTATTTATTTATTTTTTGAGGGCAGTGTCACTGGCCCTCATATGTGGGACCCGAACCGGGGCTGCTGGCTTCCCAAGCCAGCTCTTAACCAACTCGCCACTCAGCCGGCACAGAGTTCTTTTTTTTAATTGAAATGTATTTGACATGTAACATGTAAATTTAAGATGTGTAAGATGTTAATTTGATACATTTATATATGGTAATATGATTGCCATTATAGCAATAATTAGCACCTCCATAACGTTACATAATTATCCTCTCTTTTTAGTAATTGGAATAATTAAGTTCTAGCCTCTTAGCAGGTTTGATGATTGTAATGCAATATTTTGTCTATATTCACTGTACTGTACATTAGCTCTCTAGGGCTTACTTACTACTCATGTAAGTTAGTACCCTTAAACAACATCTGTCCTGCCCCCGAACCCCCATCCCCTGGTGACCACCATTTTATTCTCTGTTCTTAAAAGTTTGGTGTTGTAAAATTCCAAGTATACGTGATGTCATACAACACTTGTCTTTCTGTTGTGTGACTTATCTCAATATAATGTGCTCAGGGTCCATCCATGTTGTCTCAAAAGGCAGAATGTCCTCCTTTCTCATGGCTGAATAATACTCCATTGTGTGTGTGTGTGTGTAAATGTAGAATTTTATTTATCCATTTGTCTATTGTTGGACACCTAGGTCATTTCCATATCTTGTCTATTGTAAATAACAGTGCAGTGAATATGGTGGTGCATTTATCTTTTCAAATTAGTGTTTTGATTTTCTTTGGATAAATACCCAGAAGTGGAATTGCTGGATCTTATAGTAGTTCTATATTTAATTTTTTGAGGACCCTCCATACTGTTTTTCATAGTGGCTGCACCATTTTACATTTCCACCAACAGTGCACAAGGGTTCCTTTTTTTTCATCATCATCAGCACATCTCTTGCATTTTTGATGGTAGCCATTCTAATAGGTGTGATGTGATAGCTCATTATGTTGTTAATTTGCATTTCCCTGATTTGTTATGTTGAAAATTTTTTTCATGTACCTGTTGGCTATTTGGATGTCTAAGACCAGGAAAAAAAAAAAGACAAAGTAGTTCAGATTTTATATATATACAAAATATATTAAAGCATATATATGGAGGGGGGAAGGGAAGAGAGGAAAAAAGGAAGGAAGGAAGGAAGGAAAGAAGGAAGGAAGGAAGGGAGGAAGGAAGGAAGGAAGGGAGGGAAGGAGGAAGGAAGGAAGGAAGGGAGGGAAGGAGGAAGGAAGGAAGGAAGGAAGGGGAGGGAGGGAGAGCTTATGCTTGGTTCTGTGGGTTTTATGCCATTTGAAAGATTCCTGAGGAAATTTGGTGTGATGTTTGAAATTGTTTTATTTAGATTTATTTTATAGAGAAGGAGTAGATGGTAGACTCACCAGTCACATGGAAATTGATGCTACATAAATATTTATAATAGTTCCATTCACTGATTATTTAAAGAGATTCTGTTATTTTAGCTCTAACCTAGATCGTTCCTGTTTGGGAGTCATATAAAATGAGTTATCAGCACATTTTGCAAATTTTGAAAGGAAGAGAAAGGGGAAGAGAGAAAAAGGAAGGGAATGCAGTTTATGAATACAGCAAACATCTTTTGAGGGTCTACTTTGTGCCGGGGACCACACTAGAACCTGGGAATACAGAGATGAGTAAGCTAAAGTCCATGTCCCCAAGGAGCCCCCAGAATAAATAGGGCAAATATTTAAACACATAAGTATACTCTATTTGCATTTTTCACAATTCCCAATTTAATTAATAGTTTCATTTTCATTGTAAAAGTTCAGAACAATTGTTAACAAATGTCCTAGTTTCCCAGATTGTTCAGATATTTTTGTTTACAAAGTAGTCAAACCTTTAGATGAAAGAATAAATTTACAACTGCTATTCTCGAGAGAAAGCCCAGCATTCAGCTTTTGAATAATGCATTAGGTATTTAAAAAGAAAATGCATAGTCTTGTATCTTGTCTTTCAGTCTGAATTGCAAGGAGGTTTTGCCATATATACTTGGTGCTTGGTGTTAAGAGTTCATAATATATTCTTAATACACGTTTAAGCCTTGATATTTTCACTTGCCAGTTAATAAACTATGAATTTCTATTTGGTTTGAACAAAGTATGCATTAGTTTCTTCAAAACAAAAATTTCTTTCGTGTCTGAGGTACTAAACTTGCGAAAAATGTATGTTCCTTTTGTGACCTGAGTATTTTCATGCTCTGTGTGGAAGTACGCAGCATAGGGCATGTAGTGGGCGTGCTCCAGATTTTACTTGTGTCTCACTTAGCACATAACTGCACAATGCGAGTGCCTGTTTACCCCCCTGGTCCTAGGGGCCTTGTCTTTTCTGCTTTATCTGAATACTGGCCTTCCCTAGAAGCCATAAGGAACTTAGATTCTTGTTACCTAGATGTTAACCTTTTTATCATTTTCGCCAGTATGTTTACAATGACTGCGCTGGGACTCCTTTTTTATCCTAAACATTGCTTGTCTTCCTTGGAGAACATATATACCCACTTTGTACACACTGTTCTTACCCTCGGATATTGAATATTGCTTAATGGAGTTCCATATCACATCTCATCTTTTTCTTTTTAAACTTTTTAAGTTTATTTTTTCATATAGTTTCAAAACTAGATGGGACCTTAAAGCCCGTGTAGACAAACCTTGTTTTTTATAGATTAGGAGATTGTGAAGACCGAAGTGAAGTAACTTCCTAACGTTATGAATGTATTGGCAGCACATGATGGCACATTATATCGCAGAAAAAGAAGAGTAGCTTTTTTTAAGTCCTACTGTGTGCAAAGTACCATGCTTTTAAAGATGCTATATTCATGTTTTAAATGGTAATCTATAATCTTGTTACACTTTGATTGTATGTCAATTATAATATTCTTTAATAGTTTACACATCCTTTTTTCGTGCTGGATTCTTACGTATCTCTAAAACAGAGATCATGTATTTATCCGAACGTCTTCAATACCTAGACTAGTGATTGTCTTTGAATGAATGATAGTGACAAGTGTTTTAGCCTTCAGGGTATGTTTATTCCATATTCTGAGCATGACAAACTATAACTTTTGCAATGATTAATATGTTATTATCTGGATTAAGGCACAATTGCAGACTAGCAATTGCAAATTTACCTTTAGTCTCTTCCCAGGGTCCATCTTTACTCCTTATACCTTACTACCCCAACTCCTAGGTTACTTTCTTGCTTAGCCTCTTCCATTTCCAGTATCAACTATCAACTACTCTCTGATATAATAAGGGGTAAGCTGGTGTTCAACCACAAAGCTTTCCTCTGAGGGCCACTTCATTATTTCACTCCATTGACTAAAAGCAGACAATAACTGAGTGTACTTTGTGGCTCCAAAAATAAAAGTTGGTGTTTTGTAGGTAACATTTCCTCTGAAAATGTCAATTTACGGCTTGTAAACAAGCTAACTACTGAGAAATCACCTACTATGAAGCTTATGGCATGGAAATTCTGTTTTTCTACTTATGGAAAGCAAAGTTTTGAATCTGCAGAGCCTTAAGTCTGGCTTCCAGTTCAGAAACTTTGTATAAAGTGTTATGCCCAACAGCCAAGGTCCCCAGGAAAGATGTTGCCTTTTTAGTTCTTCATTAATTTGATGAAAATTAACAGTGAATATCCAAGTTATTTATGTTAGTCAAGCCTTTGACCAAAATGTCTTGACCAGAGGTCAGTAACCTGGCTGTGTTTATAAGATGGAGTTTAAACCAGCATTTTGGAGGATTAATGAGTTGCTTACTGATTATGAAAATCCCTTCTCTTTATTGTAACCCACAGTTTGTCCTGAAACAATTAGGTTTGGGAAGAGCAGATAATGGTGGTCAACATTTCACTGATGTACTCCCTCATACTTCATGCAGCAGCTGGTAATGCTTCTGTTGATAGCATCAGACTGAGTGCCTAGTAAATCATGAGTCTTGTCCAGAAGTTAATACTGCTCGCCAGAGGATTGGAGCGGAGCCCACCCAAGGCTAATATACCGTAGCGTCCTGTTCATTTACTCTCGGTTGTTTATTCAATCTTTATAAATGTTATCACAAACAACAGCCCGAATTAATGTATTTTTCTAAATGTGCTACTTAATAGATCCTCTTAGGAAGAGTTTTCTGAAATAAGATATTTGAAATTGTAAAAAAAAAAAGTGAGGATAGTTTCAAATTTTAAAAATTTGGAAAGTATGTTATCTGTCATACTTATTTGTCATATGTGGTTTTTTCATCCTAAGGATTATAGCAAACAGAAACCTAACAAAGTAGTTTTGATTTTTTATTTAGCAAAACTCTTAGATATTTGAAAGCAGCAGCTGTTGTGCTTTGATACTGTATGTCAGTATTTTTCTTTAATGACAGAAAAGTGCATTTTGAACTTATTTTTATATGAAATTTGGAAGCCCGGACGTTAGCGTTGTGAGGAATGGGACAGTGAGCATGAAAAACAAGTCTTTGACAAGCAATCAATATTATTAAATGTAAAAATTGTAAATGGCATATGGCTTCCTCTGACATATGCATCCTCTCCCCACCTTCAAAGAAAATTAATTACTCCTGTCTCTCTGTTACTACAATGTAAGTCCACTAGTAAAGCACTTAAGATAAGTAGCTGTGTGCATGTTTCTCTTCCCATTAGGCCCACAGCAACTTGTGGACAGGTCTTGTGCACTTTACCTGTACATTGCCAATATAGAACAACTGGCACATAGTGGGCCCTCAGTAATGTTTGTTGAAGGAAATGGAATTAATACTTTTACTCCACTTTAGCATGGAAAAGCCCCATAATTCTTGATTGTCCCCTGAAATATTGGGCATTATATACATTATGTGTAATAGAACTCAACAATTGGCCTGGGAGGTTCAATAGACATGTCTATTCAATAAGTAAATAGAGTTATAAAGAATAATGTTTCTCAGATCTTTGTTTATTTTTCTTCCTTTTATGTCCATATATTCTGCTGTTTCTTTGTTTTTTTTGTTTTGTTTATTTATTTATTTTTTTGAGGGCAGTGTCACTGGCCCTCACATGCGGGACCCGAACTGGGCCGCCGGCTTCCCAAGCCAGCGCTTAACCACCGCGCCACTCGGCCGGCCCATATTCTGCTGTTTCTTTTGTGACATGTTTAAAATTTATGTGTATATTTCTTTTTCTACTTTGGTGTTCTTTTCCATTTTCAATCATTTAACGTACTTTCCATTTTCTTCCTCTCTCTCTCTCTCTCTCTCTCTCTCTCTCTCTCTCTCTCTTCTTTCTTCTTCGTCTTGTTTATGTTGTATGGAACTGGCAGCATGTTGTCAGGGCAGAAATAATGAAGTACCCGGAAGAAGATTATCAGCATACTAACTCGGCTCATAGTAGACTCTGTTCAGTACAGTAGTGCAGGTATTAACAGGTATTATTGCAGTTTTGGGGTGGAAGGTGGTGAGAACTAGTGAATGCTATCTTGTTCCTTTTTCCTTATGAATAGGGAAGTTCAAATGATTATTGTACTTTATTGGAATTAATATTGCATACATCCTGTTTTAGAACTTTGAAAAATTGATGCTTTGCCAGGAAACTTATGAATTAAATAAGGACTTGGGAACAAATTAAAACAACATTTCAGTTACTTTCACACATATTTGCCTTTATGGTTGTGTTTATTACACGTGCAGCGAAGTGGAGAATTGAGGCAGTTATTTCATTATTCATCCTTACCCTTTTCCCTGAAATAGCCTGGTAATTGAAAGAGTACTTTTAAAATTTGCCTTGAATTACCCTTCTTTGTCTGCTTGTGTGTGCAGACTTGGTAATAGAGTTGAAAACAGTAAAGGATTTGTTTTAATTTAAATTATTGCTTCGAGATAAATATTAGGGCATATTGCTAAATGTATCATTTAAGATAATCCCTGAATGTGGGTTAGAGGGAGGGAAGGGTTAAAAATATATTTCGGTTTAAATTATTTTAAAAACATGAGTATGAGGTAATTTTCTAAATTTCTCATTATTCTATATTTTGTTAGAGTCATTATTCATAACCCATTAGTGAACTATTTGGATGTAAGTTAGGGGTTTGGGAGGAAAGTTTTAAAAATTGGCAAAGTTTTAAATATCAGATTGCTCAAACTTTTTTTCCTTTATATGTGACTCCTTTAACGTTTACCCCTCTTCTCACTAACTCACCAATTGCTGTAAACATTCTAAAAACAGTTGTGGCTGGGTATAGTGGTTAATGGAAATATTAATAAATAATGACATGTTTTACTTTCAAATAATGAGGTCATGTCTATCAATTAAAATTTGAAAATTATTGATTTTAATTCCTTTTCTTTAAATTATAACCAGGGTTTACTATTTCATATGAGTTTGTCAGTTTTTTGTCAGACTTGTGATAACCTCAAGTTCATGTCATAAAGCCAGGGAAGACGCAATAAAGGAATTGCTGTTGCATACTGAAAAAAACCAGCAGCCCCTGCCCCCCAATCCTAGCTCTGCTTTACTTTGTTCCAGATGATTCTTCTAATATCAGCTCCTGCTTCATTTATGATGTTTATCACCAGGAGTTCACGAAGTTCAGAAAATAAAAATATACTTTAAGGAGCTCTTTCTAAATGTTCCGATGTCCTGATAATAACTCTGTTTTCTTTTATGACAGAGGGTGGTGAAGGCAGACATTGTAAACTACAGCCAGGAGCAACCCGTGTCGAGAACTGCTAACCCGCCTAGAAGCTCTCTGTGTGCGGTTCAGTGAGCGCGTTTGCTTTGGTCTGGCTGGTCCCCGCGGCCCTGGGCCTGTGCGGCCGGAGGACCTCTAGGAACCGGTTATCCGTGAGCATCTCTGTACTCCAGTTAACACTTTCCTCCCAGTTCGCTCTGCTGCTGCGTGTTGCCTCACAGCCGCAGGCAGCTCCTTGGACGGGAAAGAATTCAGCCTCGGGACCACACACTTTGAATTCAAAATGGAGAGCCCATTCTCTGGAGTTAGACTGCCTCACTGAAAAGGAATAATGTTGGTTCTCTTTATAGCCTCACTTCTTTTTTCCCAGATGTCCATTTTTTTAAAACAAATAGGAAAACTATCCAAGTCTTGACCATCAGCCAGCGTGCTGCCTCAGCTGAGCGTCCTTCTCTTACCGTAACTCACACATGGCAAAGGCTGCTTCGGGGCACAAGCATTTGAACGAGGACCGTGTTTTCTCTGCAGATACTTAAGGAGGCAATCTACTGCCTATCATGAGGGAAAATATAGAAAGCTGAATCTCACTGAAAATGCTTGAAATAAAGCTGTAATAGAGATATTTTTTCCATTTTTCAAAAAAATCGTTTGTATGGTAGCTGTAGCTCACAAAGCAGTGAGTATTTGATACTGTATTTTTATTACTGCATCGTGATCACTGTAGATTGCGTAAAGGTTAGATGGCCTTGTGAGTTTTGGTAAACGTCCAGCTGATGCTCCATGTGGACTTTCCTGCAAACTGCCTAAGAGTCCTCCCAGAACTGTTGTTGGATCGTTGTGGGTCAGACTGTACCTGATGTTCAGAGTTTTTCTCCTGCAAATAAATCTATTTAAATTACTGTCTGGGGGCCTTTCTTCCGGCCATCTTCCTTTTAGTTACAGGAAAACAATGAGTCTTTGGCTACATCAATGATCGTGTGACGTTTAAAAAGCATTCAGTTATTTTGACGGACCAATGACAGTGCAGACTCCATTGCGTGGACTTTCAGGGGCTCCGCGTGGGCTGCGTCCTTCCTCCCTCCCTCCCACCCACACAGTCACCCTGGGCACTGCCTGTCACCCTGGGCGCTGCCTGCCTCTGCTCAGAGAGCCCTGGGCTAGCTCCTGCCTGCTCTGTGATGCCTGGCCTTCCTGTCCAGCTGCCTGGAGTCCCTCCCCGTCTCCACATGTCTGTCTCCTGCTCGTGCCTTCATGCGTCATGAGGGCAGGGCTCTGTCTTGGTCACAGATGTGTTGTGTTTTTGTGCTCAGGCCCAGTGCCTGGCATGGTGGTTCTTTCGTATTTGCCACATTGAAGCAGGAATGAATGCCGCCCCTCCACAATGTCAGTCCTCATCACCCCAGCTGCAAGTTCCGCATGAGTACCTCATGGGTGACCATTTCAACCCCCCTGCTATGACTCACAGCTCCTCGTGTCCTTGTGTTTATTGTTGAATAGGCCGTGAGGTGATGGAAGGGCACTCCTGGCCCGTGCCAGCACAGGATGCCAAGCAGGGCGCCCCTCTCTCCTGGGAGACTTGCCCCAGGGGTGTTCAGAAATTTCGGACACCTAATTTTACATGTGTAAGGGATTTTAGGAAACTGTGTTTTTCAATTCTGTGTGGCTAAGGAAACTGAAGTTTGGAGAGAAAAAAGAACTTGCCACAGGTCATGGGATCACAGAGCCAGACTGCAGAGAAAACGCTCTGTCTCTAGGCCAGGGTGACGCTTGTCAAGAGTGATTTGAAATTTAAGAAAATTTAAAGATTGGGACTGCTACATTCATTAGGCAGCAAGTCCAATCATTGCCTACTTTGGTTTTTATATTTATTTTGTTGCCATTAATCATCCTTTTCATAAGCCTTCCCAAGGTGATAAGCCCTTCAGGGTAGTTTATCCTTCATTTTAACATCTTCCTAACATATGCTGGTTGGTCTGCTAGGGAGATCAGTGTCTCTGTATTCTTTAGGAAAATACAAGGTTGAATAAAAGAGATCTCAACCCTCAAGGTTACCTTACAGTCTAGTAGGAGAGATGTTTGTTGTTGGTGCTGCTATTTTAAAAGCTGTGATTAGTTGAAGTCTACTATTAAACTAAACTTGCCCAGGGTTTTACCTTCAGTAAGAGGTGAGGCTATGTTCTTTTGGTCATTTTGGGTTGTTTTTACATGTATGGGAAAAGGAGGATTTGCATTTTTCTCAGTCCAGTTATTGCAGTACCTAAAAGGGATGGCAACATGCGTATATGATTGTACAAGCTAAGGGCTACAGGCATTGTGGAGGGGGCAGAAGGAACTTACAAATGGTCTCTGATCAGACCCAGGTACTTCAGTTGTGTGTTTATAAAGGTGGAGCACCGAATGGGGCTGAACAGGGGAAGGAGAGAATGGCCTTTGTAGGATTTCCCTGTCCTGGTTATCTCCAGGCACTTGTCACATGAGCTACTTTTTTTTCTCATACAATCTGTGACGGGTATCATTGTCCTTGTTTTACACATGAGGACACCACGTCTGTCTTGGAGTGAGTGAGAGAGCCAGGATCCACACAAACCATTGCTGAGATAGGATGGATGAGGCTGGCCACCCGTCAAGGCTGCCTCCCATTTGTGAAGATCACACAACTGACCCCTGTCCTGGGAGCTGACCAGGCCTGGGTGTGCTGATGGCTAGCGCTGGTTAGTCCACCTCATCCCACTGACCTCCTAGGCCAGCATGTGTGTCTCAAGAGGCTGCTGGTGGTGGTAAGTTTGCCCTCTGATCGCCGAGGTGAGGACAAAAAATTGCCCCCGCCCCTGCCTTTGGCCTCGTTGGCTTTCTGTCTCTCCCAGCTAAACTCGACCCGTCATTGAGAGCTGTTTGGCCTAAGGACAGCAGGCACAGGGAACATGCAATATAGCATATGGCCAGAGCAGATTTCTGAATTCCATATTACAATTTTCCCCATACCTCGGGTTTTATTTTTGAAACAAAAACGTAGGATTCATGCTTATTTTACTTTGTTACCTCTCATGTCTACAGTTTTTAATTTAAAAAATTACAAGTCATTCCATCTAGTTTTAGGCACTTTGTCTCCTGAAGACGCATGCTATAAAGTTTCAAACTCATTGTGGTCACTTCTGCTGCTTATTGAACTTTTGAAAAACACAAAAGTTTTCAGCCAGAACTGGTCATTGGACGTTGCCTTTCCAGTGCACCCTCTATTATGTGTGGCGAACCGCTGTGGAGTGGTTTTTGGAGTGGCCCAAAGAACTCCTGTGACTGCTTTATTATTCCTGGAGGAGGTAAGCCAGGGCCTTTTAAAGGCTCACACTGAAACAATGTGATGGAGCATAATAATTTGTGTGTCATTTAAAAATAGAAAAGTTTTCTGGCCATAACCCCTGCTAGTGATTGCTGTAATGTTGGACATCCTGAAAAACAGTTGCGAGATTCAAAGGAAATGGAAATGCAGACGGTTGAGCGCTGTGGTAGGCATGTGCCCCTTGCCTCCCGGCATCCAGGTCACCACTTTCAACAATGGTTTCCCGATTTCCCAAGGGAGCCTCCTCCATGTTTAACCACTCATAGCCCTGGGAGTGGCTCCTCATTGGCTTAAACCCATTAGGATATTAATCCTTCCCAGCCTCACTGATTGGCTCAGAAATGAGCGAATAATTACATTAGAGCTAATGAAACTGGAGGGGACAGTGGCTGAAGTTTCTGAAAAAGAGAAGGAAAAAAAGCTATCCCTTGAAGTTTCCAGATGACTCTTTGCCCACTGGACTTGAACGAGAAAGACGTAGGGCTGAGCAACACTGGCAGCCATCGTGAGGACACAGAGGGGAGAAAGGGGGCCTGCTAAAGTCCAGAGCCGAGCCGAGGGCGCAGAGAAGTGGAGACGATCTCAGTCCCTGCGCTGAGCCCCGCCCAAGCCATGCCCCTAATTGTTTTAACAGCACGACTCAATTCCTTTATCATCTCGGCTAGTGCTGTGTTACTTGGTTGTTACTTCTTACATGAGACTTACATACCCAAGCTTTGCTTGGCACCAGAGGCAGGGATAGACGTGGTCTGTACTTTGGCCTTAAGAGCTTAGTCTAGGTGCATGTATAACTCATTAAAATGCAATCAGACTGTTAAACGTTTCAGTAAAACAAATATGGGAAGATGTGGCTTAGCAGTGAGTGTGAAAAAACAGGGATTTCAAATGACAGGAATGAGGGTCAACAGGGTAACAGAGTTGCCTTCAAAAGCTAATGCAATCGTAGGCTACATTAACGCAGAGAGAGGCTGTTCTCTGAGTTGGTGCATGTGCATCACTGGAGCGTCTGATTCTGTTCCGGGGGCGGGGGGGGCGTGTTGAGGTTCTGCATTTGTGACAAGCTCCCAGGGGGTACTGATGCTGCCGGCAGTGTTTGTCCCCACACGGGCGCCCTTGTTCTGATTATAGGGAGGGGATCCAATGTCATATGAAGCAGTAGAAGGAAGACTGCGCTTATCATGGAAAAGAAGGCCTCAGAGAGACTCTGAGGGTGGTCTCTAAATATAATAGGTGAAAGACCGTGCTTTCAAGAAAGACTGAACAGCTACCAGAACCTCTAGGACCGCAGCAATAGATGGGTAGGGAGACGCTATAGAAGGATGATTGTAGTACAGCCCAAGAAAGAACCTCACAAACATCAGCTCCCAAAAGGAGGGAGAGATTACTCTGCAGTGTAGTGTGACGTTGCAGGGTTGTGGATTCATAGGGCATCAGGGGCGAGACAGGTGAGTAAAAAGCAGTTCAGAGTAGAAGACAGCACAAGTGGGTGGTAAGCTGCAGAGCACGTGTCCTGTCTGAAGCCATTCCAATCCAGATTTTAAAGTTATATTGGCCAAATAAAAGCTATGTATGGATAGGGCCACTGCCAGCCCATACAGAGCCGTTGTGCCAATTAGAAAAATATGTTACGTTCTCAAGGCACTTTGCTTCCCGGTTTTAGAAAACTGTTGTACTATTTTGTTAAAACAAGGCACTTCACTCTCCTAGAAAATGGGTGATAAACCCATAATACCTGTGATGTGAATGGGAGGCCTGTTGATGCCTTTGCAACTGTAAACCTTAGTGTAGATGTAAGGTTGATGAAATCAGGAGAGAAAATTATTTGTCCAACATGTTCAGAGAGCAAACTCAGAGTGTTCCTAAGCTCTAGGCACACGTGGTGCCAGGGGGCCCAGTATCTGCCCTCAGGTTGGCAGGGCATAGAGGCACCCTTGGTATCCGGTAAAAGGTGCGCGGGCCTCAGCAGGTGAGCTCTGCCCAGTTGGGGCTGAGGGCCGGAGTGCTCAGAGCAGATCTGCAGGGGCCGTGAGGCTTGGCCTGACAGCCCTGAGTGTGGTCCTCCCTGCCAGCACCTTTCCCCCTGGGAAGTGCGCCTTTCAGTAGAGCAGGGCCTTTGGGCCCAGCTCAGAACCGCAGACCACTCCTTTCCGTCGGGCCCTTCATCACATCAGCTTTCCACACTGGAGAGCTGGAAACGACGAAAGGCAGACTATTTGTTTTAAAGTTCTGCTTCCAAGTTATACTGAATGTGCTTAGGCTGCCCACACTATAGCCTGAAGTGGACTCAGGGCTGGGGGTCAGGCCCAGGGAGGCACAGACACCAGCTCAGTCGCCCCTTCCTAAGCCTGGCACCTTGGCCTCCTTAATCCTTAATTAACTTGAATCCACAGTTGCCCATAGATAGGATTCCTAGCCTTCATGTCTCTCGGGCCCCTTCAGCCTGCTGTCTTCCTCCACAATCTGCTGCACACACATCTATGAGAATGAACCTGACCTCTGGGTTTGAATTCAGTCACCCTTGTGTCAAACCCCTCAATGGCTGCCCAGGCCTTTCCCATCAAAGGAAAAGGACTTCCTCAGCCTGACATTTAGAACTCTAACCGCTTCCCCATCCTTCCTTCTGAGACATCTGTCCATCTGACTACTTTGTGCTAGCAAGTGGTCCCTCACCTCTGTGTCTCTACTGGGATTTTCCCCAGGGTAAGAGGGACCCTGAAGAGGCGAGTTAGAAAACACGCTTCTCTTGTCACACTGCTTAACGTTTCCGGGCTGTTTCCTGGAGTCGTGGAGTGTGGTGTGTGTCCCTCTGTCATCGCCATGGTTTGTTATGGGCGCAGGGCAGGACGCAGCTCTTTGTGGTGCCCTGATGCTTGATGTGTCTTGTAGTCAGTCTTTATGATGGCCCTGTGGTCCTCGCCTCCTGCTAGTCACACCCACTGCCACATGGCTAACCCATGGGGCTCACAGAACACTGCAGGCAAGATGGCGTGTGGTACCCCAGGGGAGGTCATAAGAGGCATTGCAGCCACCACGCTGGTCCCTCGAACTCCCGAGGGAAGCTGGACCCGTGCCACACAGACACTCGAACAGCAGTGTCGACAGGGCCATTTAAAGAACATCTACCAGGGCTGGCCGTGTGGTGCAGTGGTTAAGGGCTGGCTTGGGAAGCCAGCGGCCCTGGTTTGGGTCCCACATATGAGGGCCAGTGACACTGCCCTCTACAGCTAAGATGATGAATAACAGCTCCACCTGGAGCTGGGCTGTGCGAGCCCCGGCTACAGTGTAGATCCCACATATGAGGGCCAGTGTCACTGCCCTCAAAAAAAAAAAAAAAATCCTTAAAGAACATCTGCCAACAGTCACCAGCCACCTGCCAGCCCTTTCGTGCTGCTAGCTTGGAAGTGAATCCCCGGCTTTTCATCTGATTGCCACCTTACCAGAGACTTGCAGCTAGAAGCACCCAGCTGAAATGTCCCCAAATTCCTGATCCCCAGGAACTAAGGACGAAGAGAGAGAATACATCATTGTTGTTCAAGCCACTAAATCTTTGGGTAATTTGCTTCATAGTGATATGTGACTAAGACAGTGCTATCTCTGACAGCTGGGGACACAGGCTCAGGGCAGTTTAATACCCTGTCCCAGTCTATACAGTTAGGGAATGATAGAACGGGGGTCCGAACCCAGATCTGTCTGGCTCAGAAGCAGTCACTGACCTGTCTAGTCCCCTGCACAGAACTGGTTGGACTGATTTTCATCAACTACCATGACCGCAGGTGGATAACTCTGTAGGATTGTAAAGACTTGTGCTTACAGGGACGCTTTCCTGGTGCATCTGTTTTGGTCTTAACATATTTTAGTAACGTCAGATTGTTTCTTATACACCCAGTAAATAGCCTTAGAAACCTTGCATTCAAAATCATTTATCCTAACTTGAGTTGTATAAAGTCACAGCACACAAGTGGCTTATTAAAACAAAAGTAACCAACCTTCCATAGAAGGAGCCTTTGTTTTCCTTATTTTTCTCCTTTCCTCCCCACCACCAAGACCCCCTCCTTTTTGTGTAGAAGTTACTAAGTCCTCTTGTGCCCTTCGTTTGTACATGAAAGCAAATTCCCTGGCTTTTCATCTGACCACAGCCTCACGAGACCCCTGGCTAGCAGCACTCAGCCGAGCTCAGAGCGTCACCGTGCCACCTTGCAGCCATAAGGCCGCTTGTCCCACCCCCTCAGACCAAGAACTCTGGAAGGCCAAGAACCCTGTTGCTTTTATCTGTCTCTCTGGCGCCTGGCACTGAAGAGGCACCCAATAAAAGTTTATTGAATGAATGAAACCTATCTAGAATATGCTGTAGGTTTTCATGAATAAACTGTGAACAGCCTGTGAGATGAGCTGGGAAGGGTTCGGTCCTGGAGACTGTCAGCCCAGGCCCTGACTCCGCCTTAGCCACTACCAAGCTTCGTGACCTTGGGCAGACCCCTCCGCCCCTGCAAGCTCTGCTTCTCTGTCTGCAGCGTGTTTGGTAGGTCCTACCAGTGGTTCCCACACCTGGCCTATCATCACAGTCACCTGGGAAGCCATGCTCGGACTGCGCCCTGCCCACAGGGTCCTGGGTTCTGCTTGGGAACCCCTGGACAAACTCATCTCTCTGTAGCTACCTCTCCGTGTGGCCAGGAAGGTCCTGCCAACTCTGAAGCTTCAGCTCGCAAATCTGTGAAATGCAAATTATAACATAACCACGGTGACTGCCCCGCAAACTTCCCAGGGCTAAGATGAGGCTCTAATCACGGGTCGGGGAAGGACCTCAGAAACTTCTAACAATTCCAAAGAGGCATGTGAACTATTGATCTTCTTTGTTTGCTTTTCTGACTGACCCAGAGTTGGATTTTGGCTAACCAGCCCTAATAGAGCAGTAATGGAGCCCCCCATTGTTGTTGTGGGTGGGTAACCCCCTGCTGAGGCTCTGTGTTTGCTTCTCCAGCTACCAGCCCCAGATCCCCCTTGGAACCCCCTCATTTGTTTCTAACTTGGGGGTGGGGCATTGTCTCTTTCCAGCTTCCCCCAAACCCTTGGCTCTTGAGCCAACTTAACCATTTCCTCTCACCCCACCTCCACCCCCTGTTCTGTCCCTTTTCCCAATCCTCTGACACTTTCTCAAATTTGTCTTCCAAGTTGGCAGGTAGCCCACTAACAAATTGGCTCGCTGCCCTGTGTTTGGGTCAGGGTGTCGGGATGATGCTGTAAAAAGCTGACAGAACGCTGAGTGAACCAAGATGTGGGTGCTGTCTCATGACTCCTTCTACAATCGAGTACAGAGGGGACCTAGTCTAGTTCAGTTTGAGTGCTCTTGTCGGAGGCCCACCCCTGAAGGTTATTGACAAGGACCAGAGGAGGGAAGACAGGCGGAAGGAACCAAGGATTTATTGAGCAGCTACTTTGCACCAGGTACCGTGCTAGGCACTTTGCACGTATTTTTCAGCCAAGCTTTAGAGCACATCTGCTTTGCCATGCAGCAGGCCGTCTAACTTTGTCCCCATCCCGGCCTCAGTGGGAGCCGTGGCTCTCACACCTTCCAGACCAGCAAGCTGAGACCTGGAGGAGTAAAAGGCTTTGTCCCATGTCACACAGTCAGCAGGAGGCAGAACCAGGACAGGAAGCTGCTCTTGCTGACTCCAGTGTCTGTCCTGCCCGATGGAAACAGTGTTTATTCACCCTCCATATTTAGCATGTAAATTTCTAGGGAAATGCTTGAACCTAGAATGCGATTTCTTTTTAAGTTTTTGGAGCCCAAGTTATTTAAATTTTATGGCTAGGAAAAATGTAAACTTACATTTTCAGCCGACCAGAGATGATAAAGTATGCATTTGTCAAATAAAATTCTTTGCTGTGATAAAGTAAATCATTCCTTGGCCTTGTAAAAAATTAGGCCTCACTTGAACTGTTTTCACTTCAGCCTGTGCTAATATTTCTGTTATCTCCATTAGGGATTACAATGATGAATGCCTTCTATTCGCATCGTTAAGCACTTCAGTGAATGTGTGAACATGTAGGGATCGTAAGTCATAGGGAAATGAAACAACATGGTCTCCTGGAAAGAAGAAACATTTTGAGAGTGTCTGGCAGGTTGGGGGTAGCATCCTGTCTCTGCCACTCTCTCGCTATGCATGCTTGGTCCAATTCCTTAGCTTCTCTGGGGCTCAGTTTCCCAATGTGTAAAACATAGATGACAATACTTATCTCACTAGGTAATTTTAAGGATAGGATGAAATGACATACGTACAGGATCCTGCACTGTTCCTGGCATGAAGCAAGTACATAATAAATGTCATAGTTGTTGCTGGAATAGCCGCCATGGTAACTGGCTATTTAATGACATGCCCAGGGCTCACTTTAGTTATTAGTCCTTTGGGCAGCACAACAGTGTAGGCCCTGTTGTCTGGGAGGCCCCACCTGACAAACTTCTGCCCCTGTTCAAAATAGATCAGACAATGGGCAGATGAAGCTTCTTCGTGGGTGTATCTGATGAGATCCTTTTAGCTACATGTAACAGAATAGTGTCTTGAACAATTAAGAATATCGATCACCTCTTACAACAAGTATTCTCAGGGTAAAGTGACTCCAGGTTTGTTTAACTAAGTTGCTCAAAGATACCACCAAGTTCTCAGAGTCTTTCCTTTTTCTCTTGCCATCTTCACCCTATTGTCTGTTAGGCTGTCTCCCTCATGATCCCAAGATGGCTGCACCAACTCCAAGCATCACATTTTTATACCATATCACATCTTAATCCAAAAGTCAGGAAGAGGAAAGAGGGCCTATCCCATCCTCATGTTTCCTTTATTTTTTTTTATTTTTTTTTATCTTTCTTATTTATTTATTTATTTATTTTTAATTATTATTTTAATTAGTTTCAGGTGTACAACACAGTGCAATAGTAATTTTGTGGGGTGTCATGTTTCCTTTAAAGAAAGAAGAAAGATTTCCCCAGAGCTCCACTTCCCAGAAGATGTGTCAGCCCTTTTGTCAACCAGAATTTCATCAAGTGCTCATCCCAGACCAGGGGTGAGGGAACTGGTTAGGGCCAGTGATTCTCAACTCTGGCTGAGAATGAATGGGGTGGGGGTGGGGGTCTTTAAAATCCATACATGTCTAGGTTCTACCCTTAGAGGTTGGTTTATTTGGGCTCATTTGGAACCTTGCATATGCTTATGTGTGTGTATATGCGCCTAGGAGCCCTGAGGAATATCTAGGGTTGAGAATCATTGGCTTAGAGCAGACTCTCCAAGTTTTGCCCCTGGGGAGGGGAGCATCTTAGTGTCCAGTGAGCACAAGGCCATAGGGTGTGTGAGTCTAGGAAGGCCTGGAAAGGGGAGTGTGGCGTTGGAGAGACCTCCAGAGAACCTGCGAACGCAGGTAAGAGAGGAGATCTGCACTAGGCCACACGGCACTGTGCCAAGAACACACGTTAACATGTGAAAGGTCCCCAGATCTATCACCTGCATTTTGCATCAGTTTGGTTCAATTAATCTTCCCGAGCCTCAGTTCCCTTATCCAAACAATGAAGAGGGCACCACCTACTTCTCGGAGGAGTTCTGAGGTTAAATGAGATCACGGAAGTGAGAACAGCTGATGCACGTCGGGGCTCAGTCCACATCGGTGCACGTCCCGGGAGGTCAGACTTTCTTCTTCCAGATGAGAGAATCTAACTGGACCCGCCCTGGGGTCCTTCTGGCCTGTCCGACATGC
This sequence comes from Aselliscus stoliczkanus, assembly GCA_033961575.1. NCBI lineage: Eukaryota > Metazoa > Chordata > Mammalia > Chiroptera > Hipposideridae > Aselliscus > Aselliscus stoliczkanus. The sequence continues at coordinate 136,090,403 of CM066734.1, forward strand.
TTGCGACCTGAATACTTGACCAAAGCAACGACAGCAGAGCTCCCCTGTGTTGTCTGGACGGGACCCTCGGCACAGAGTGGGTCAGACAGGGGCCCTGGGCATGGCTGAAGGGAAGCTTTTCCATGACCATGCAAGAGTGAAGTGTGAGTTCTGGCTGCATTGTGGGGTGGATCGCACCCTGCAAAGCCCACGCTTAGCTGCTTAATGGAAGCTCTGGGCGTGGCCAGCCTGCTCCCTGTCAACCCGATGGCCTCTTTATCTGCCTACTGTCCAGAAAGAGCGGTAAGTGTAAACTAACAGTTCATGGAAATGGGTTGTCAGGTCCCTGAACCAATATGTTACAGTTAATCTGTTAAAAACAGCAAGGCTCTCCATTTGTAAATGTCTCCTTGATAAGCCCTTTATAGCATATACAACCCAGGAAAATGAATGGCGTCTCACTAGCTGCCCTGGAATCACTGTACCCCTGTGCCTGTCCAGATGGCCTCCCAATACAGCTCAGCCCAGCCCACCCCAGCTCTGCCCAGCCCAACCCTACTCACTTGGACCCACCTGAGCGGAGCTCTGTGCTGCTTCTGGGCTGGGACCCAGCGATTCCAAGGAGATGCAGGTGGGACCTCCAGCCTTAAAAGGCTCAGGGAGCGAGGGATAAAGTAACTCCGGGAGACCACCTGGTACAGCGGGGTGATCATGAAGTGAAAAGTCAGGCACCCCTGGGCTTGGTTGGATTCTGGTTCTCGAGCTCAATGTTGTGTGACTGTGAAAGTTAATGAGTCACATCCTATAGATTTAACCCCACAAACTCGGTAAAAGTGCATGAGAAGAAGCGAGACTGTAACCAGCCTGGGTGATTTTGCCTGCCAGTCTGTTAGCGAGCACCTCCCCGCAGGCGTGGGTGGGAGAGGTCAGCCTGTGTTGCCTAAGTCAGTTTGGGGTCTGCTTGTCTCTAAGCCATGACCATCTTGCTGGGTTGGGTGTGATTCAAGCATCGTAGACCTTTTCTTGCCCGGCTTGCTGACTTTGGAATCCAAGCCCCTGTGTAAAGTGTGATTCCATTCTATCTACCCAGCATGACTGTGGCACCACCTGGGCCATTTTATTTTCCAGGCTGGGAGGCTACTTGTGGGACGAACCTGGTTCTTCTCTAACTGCTCTTCTCTCCTAGAATCTAGTAGAGAGCCCTATATTTAATAAATAGTAAAATTAACACTTGGTATCTGTTTCCACCTCATCCTTAAAAGGAAGCAGAGGCAGAAACATTCTATGGTGGCTCACCCTCTCTACCCAAGTTGGTCAGCTCAGTACTGAGTTCCTTCTGTCGAGTTACTGAATTTAGGAATGGAACCATGGCTTAGAAATAAAAGATGGAGACAGAGTTTTTGATGCCGCTCAAACCCCTGATGATTCTATGTCCTGGAGTCCAAATACCTGTCTGTCCTTATAGGAAACTCACATGCTTACCTAAGCTAGTTCAAGGTAGGTTTCTGTCACTCATACTCAAAGTAGCCCTAAGCAACACAATACATTAGAAAACAACTCCGTGTCACCTGGATCAAAGGTTCAAGATAGGCTCATTGGCAGAGATTCTCACAGGCAATCCTGCCTCCAGAATGAGCCCTGTTGAACGATACTGGAGTGACCACAGGGTTGGAGCAGTTCATTGGCAGCCATAGGCCGGGGCCATCACGGCTTGAGCCAGACCTGATATAAGTGTCTTCTGTATAGGTAAACATCTCAGGCCAACCCGTTAGGATGCACTGCTTGCGTCCTCAGACACCACAGGAATCAGATGAAATGTAGAGTCTGTGGGCTTGGACTTCCCCACGATGACGCTTTCCCCAAGCAAAAGCACTTTGGGGAAATGGCTCAGCTTCAGTGCATTGGTTCATTCCAACCTAGGGCATAGCGGTCCCATCCTACTGCTCTTGGTACAATCCTAACAAACTGTTTTGGGAGGCAGTGCGGGCCTGAGAGTTAGAAGACCTGAATTCCAGTTTGCTATGTGATTATGAACAATTTGTTTAGTCTCTCTGGGCCTCCACTAACTGCTTCGTAAAACGAGAGGATTAGATCAGGCTTGTCTTGGTATCTTCTTCCACTAGTGTCAGCCATCTTTACTGCATTCCTACCCAAATCACCATGGAATGCTCAGTGCCCGAATCAGGAGTGCAAGCAATGTATACCTTTATTTTCCACAATGAACTTAAGTTTTGTCTCAGTTACCATTTCCACTTCAGTGGGCTGTCCCATCTTTCCCCAGGGTCATGCATAAGTCAGGGAGTTTTTCAGAGGCCGAGCCATTTGGCCTTTACAATTAATCTCTCTTCACTAGCATCTGTGGAGACATATCCCTTGTTATCCTTTCTTGTCCTCAGGCATTGGTAGTTGAGTAAATTGCTCAAGGTCTCACATAATTTGTAAATGCCCCCACCAAAATGCAAACCTAAGCTGCACAATTCTGAAGTCAATACAGATGTAAATATAATATATAGGCAGAGATATTGTCATACAGATATATTAAGATATATACATATACATACACATAAGTGATACCTTTTTTTAATTCTCAGAAATCAGTAAAGTAAGTTTCATTGCTTCCATTTCACAAATGTAGAGACTAAAGCTTCATTTCCATAATTGCCATGCCCTAATAAGAAGAAGGCTTGGAGATTGGAACCCAGCTGTGTCTGCTTCCAACCCATGCTTCTTCCCCTGAGATCTCTGTCTTGATTACACTTTCAGAATTAGGAGAGACCTTAGGCAAAGTGTCAAGTGGAACATGTGCTAACTCAGGGCTGGCTGGCACCTCGGCCACCTGCCCTAGTGAGGCCGGGAGCTGGCCTGGGGGCTGGAAGCCGTTCTTTGAACATGCCACCTGGAAACCACTGGCCACTTTCATATTCTTCAGGGAAAGGGTCGTGTAGGAAAAGGTGAGGAGTAAATTAGGAGGCAGATGGAACGGTCCTGTCAGGTGTCACTTGAAGGATGGGGAGAAGAGGTCTCGCAAAGGGAAACGCTATCTGGAGCTTTGATTCTTGGATACATTAAGGTGGATACATTTTGTCCATGGAAAAAGTTGGCTTTCATCAAATAAGTCTTATTTAAACGTTATTTTTTTTCTTTGATTTTCAAAATCAATTTAAGGAACTTATAGAAAATCAAAGACAAAGTGCTAAGAAGCACCCAGAGAATCTACATATACCTTAACACAAGACAGTTGTCATTAATATTCTAAAACTTTTTCTAAGTTTCTCTTAAAAACAATTGTAGCTCTTGAATTGATAATCACCCATCTTTTTCATTCAGCATCATTTTATGACTGCTTTTTCATGCAGTCACATAATTTTATAATTTATTTTTTATGAGTTCAAAATATTTCATTGGGTAGATATAATTATACAACCATCTAGCTATTTTTGGACATAGGGTGTTTCCCCAACCTTTTTTTTTTTTTTTAAGATTTTATTGGTGAATTGGGGGAGGGAACAGTGTTGGGGAATTGGGGAAGGGGAACAGACAAGTTGCTGTCCTTTGGTTCTTCAGTCTAGTTGTGGAGGACGTCGCTTCGCTGGCCCATGTTGGTATTGTGATCATCGTGCTCTTCCCGGCTGAGGCAGATCAGTTGCCTGTCGTTGGACGGCAGCTCACGGTGGCTCATGGCAGCTCATGCAGGCTGCTGGCAGCCAGCCACTCATGGTAGCTCATGGCAGCCCACTGCAACCCCACTGCAGCCTATGCCGTTGCTGACCACTCACGGCAGTCCAGATCCAGGTTGAGCTGTTGTTCACCATCTTAGCTGGAGAGGGCGCAGTGTCACTGGCCCTCATGTGGGATCTGAACCGGGGGCCCTGCTGCTCAGAGCTGGCATCCCAAACCAACTCTTAACCAACACACCACTCCGCCGGCCTCCCCAACCTTTTATGTATAGTAAACAATGCATTATCTTATCTTTGCACTTAACAAGTAACCTCCATGCCTAGCTTACATCTTCTCATTGTCTCTGATTGAAGCCACATCACAGTTCTCTTCACTTTGCTTGCAGCCTCCTGCAGGGACCTCCGGTGGGGTCTTGTAGAGCAGAGGATCCCATCTCTGTCCTCCATTTTTAACTCTTCAACAATCACTTTCAGCCACATGTAAGGCTCTCCTGTCCTAAAACCTGACTGCCTTTGACTTGAGTCCCCCTGTTACCTTGTCTAGTACCCGTCTCCTCAGCCCCATGTTACCTCTCAGGGTACCCTGGCTTCTGCCTCCTGCATTCCACTAGAATTGCTCTTGCAAACGCCCCCAGGCGGCTCCAGTGGCCCTTCCTCAGGGTATATCTTTAGGACTTGCTTCTCCACTGGACTTCCTTGGCCTCGTGACGTTGCTGACTTAGTCTCCCTGCAGCCCCTCCGTGCCCTTGGCCTCCACCTCCTGCAGTGGCTTGTCTCACCTATTCCTTGCATGTTAGTGCGGCCAAGGATCTTGTTCTTGGCCCTCTTCCCTTCTCACTCTGGAGACTCTCTTTCTCTGAAGCTTCTCATTCTTAGTTTTAACCACTCTTAGTAAGTTGCTAACCTCCCCCCATCAAACTTATATTTCTACCTTGAACCCTTCTCAGCTTTGTTCAGGCTTCCATCCTTCCAATTCACAAGTACTTGTCAGGAGCTTTATGCGAGCCAGGGATTGCTCTAGGTTGGATTCAACGGTGAATAAAGCATGGTCTTCTCTAAGACTTATATGCCCATTTTCTTTTGGGCATCCCGACGTGGAGGGCACACGCACCACTTATACTGCTCTCATTCCGTAAATCCTCTCCCACGCAGACCCGCTGCTGTGTCTGTGCTTAGGCAATGCCTTCACCGTCCAGCTGGCTGCCCAAGCCAGGAAGAGGTTTTCCTAGGTCAGCCCTACCCTCATCTCTTGTATCCTGTGACTCTCTCAGTGAGTACTTCTGAATCTGTCTGCTGACCCCTTCCTTACCACCATCACTCCATCCCTGGCCTCATGTCCTACCTAATCTTTTGTCATAACTTTTCATGGATCTCAGACCCTTTAAGATGGTTTCTAAACACAAACATGGTGAAGTCATCCTCCAGTTGAAACTTCTGTTGGCTCCATTGCATATGGGATAAGCTCTGGGTGTTTTGCTCCCTGTGGGGCCTGGCTCTTGCTTGCCCCTCTAGCTGTTTTTCTGCCATTCTGTGTCTTATACTCTGTACTTTATAGCACAGAACTACTTGCAATTTAACCATCTTAATTGCTTGGTGGGTGCATTATTCCCTCTGCCTGTAATCCCTTACTCTAATTTCTCACTTATTCAGTGCCAATTTTTTTCCCTTTAAACTTAAGCATCACCATCTCTGAAAGCCTTGCCTGATTGCTCCGTCCCTATCTCTCTGGGTGTAGTCACCCTGGGTTCTATGCAATCCTAGCAACCTGTACACATCTTTTTCAGCATGTAGTGAAACATGACATTGTTTATCTGTTCATGTGTCTATCTTCCTTAGTAATTCAAATACATGTTGAATAAATTAATTTTAAAACTCCCATGTAAGTACCTAGCAATTCTATATGAGTTGCTGAAGGTTGGAATAATATGTGGGGTTTCTCCTCATGAAACCAGGGGAGAAATGTGTCTATAGGACGGTCTTAAGTTCCCCTACTGGGCCAGGAATTGGGATTTCACCTTTGACCTCCTAACTTCCCATCTTAGGCAAGGACTTTGAGACCACAGCAAAGCTCCCAGAATTTCAAGGCACTGGACAAACTCTCTGCCCCACAGATTAATTTTAGAGTCATTGAAATTCTGCCAACTCTGGGGGAAGTGATTGGGAGCCAGGCTGACAACCAGCAAAGAAGGAAATTACTCTGTGTCTATTTCAAGATGAGAGAGTTGTAACCACGGTCCCTCCCCCAGTGATGCTATTCGAAAAAACATAAATTTAATACTTTCATGAAACTCAATCTCCTAACCATAAGTGTTTCAGGGCTCTCTTTGATGTTCAGGAAAAATAGCCTGTTGCCAGTGTCTTCTGCACATATGGTGTGAAAGCCGCCGTGCACATGAGCCCAGCATCTTGGGTCCCCAACTGTCCTAGAAGGAAGAGTTAATATCTGTTTTAATAACCCAACATGTATTTATTCAGTGCCCGCTATGTTCAAAACACATTGTGTGGCTGGAGAATGAGCACAGATTTCTGGGTCTGACGGGAGGGTGTTCAAATCCTATGTTGAACCCTAACTGGTCACAGATCATCGGCAAACCACTTCTTTCCCTGAGTTTGGTTTCCTCATGTGTGAAATGGGGTTATCATATTTACCTTTCGGGGATAGAGGAGGGACTATATGAAGTAGAATAAGAAAGAGTCTGCCTAGCACCATGCCTGGTACCTAAATTTATTTTGAGAAGAAACTAGGAGAATCCAGTTCCCGACAAGCATAATTGAGTTGACAATCGTGGCTCTTACCTTACTACAAGTAGCATTAGAAACCATTAGGGATGCATCAATTCCAAATGTATTTGGCTGCAGAAACACAAAACCAGTGGCAGGTCAGTAAATGATTAACAGTGGACTCTTTGGGGGAAAATAAAACCCTGATTTGTAGTGTTTGCTGATTTCCATGGTGGAAATACTCCCACCATGGCTGATTTCCACCTATCAGTGTGATGGGACTGAATGTGAAGTTGGGAAGATATATCATATTCACGTACTACAGACTAGGGCACACAGCGTGGGCGTGGAGACGCATGGCAGGCTCACCACTCAGATACAGCAGATGTGTATGGCCCGGACAGCCTAGGGAGTAGTAACAGTTGTAAAACATTTAGGAATTATGAGTTTTGAGTATATATTACCTTTATTTTTAGCATAATTTATTTGATTGTGAGATCTAATAACTTAATTTTTAATAATGTTTGTTTAATAGCTGGTCCACAAAGTTTTTAAGAATTTAACAGTTCCCTGTCAGGGGCTGGTTGGGTCAGCTCGGGCGCACCACTGCGCAGTGTCTTACTAGGGGGAGTTAACCATAGTGCATTTTATTTGTCTCATGGGACAAGAAGTTCAGGGATGGCAGCAGGGCTGGTGATGTGGTGGAGCCTTCAGGGACTGAGAGCTGCCCTGAGCAAGAGTCCTTCATTGTCACGGACATGGCTGCACGGTTACAAGGTGGCAGCTGTCCCGCCAGAGTCCTGATTCACATTTCAGCAAGAAGGGGGAAGGAGGAAAAGGATTTTCACTGAGCCAACATCAAGGTGTTGGAAGGCCGTGTTCCTTTGTGCAGGCTCCAGAGGGGAACCCAGTCCTTTGCCTCTTCCAGTTTCTAGGGGCCACCCACATTCCTGGGTTTGTGTACCCCTCCGGCCCCAAAGTCACCAATGGCTCGGGTCTCCCTCTCATCACATTAGTCTGACTTTGATGTTGCCACACACATCACCTTCTCTGACTCTCCGGCCTCCGTTGTTCACTTATCAGGAGCCCTACGGTAACGTCGGGCCTACTTGGATTATCCAGAATAGTCTCCCCATCTTCAGCTCCCTTTACCTGAACCCCATCTGCAGAGCCCCTTTTGCCAGAGAAGAAAACATCATTACTAGTTTTAGTGACTGGGACATGAACAACATTGGGGGCCATTGTTCGGCCTACCACAGACGCCTTCCCCAGGGACCATTTCCTACCTCCCACTGGCCACAGCTGGACTGCCCCTAGTTCAGGGCAGGCCGGGAGATCAAGCTTTAGCTTTTAGAGCAATATAGAAAATATGGATAAGGTCATAGGGGCTGGAAATGACAGTCGGCTCAGCCAACCTAGTGTCTGCCGTACTGGGAAGTAACTAATTAATATCCTAAATCAGTAATTGGTGGGTTTACTATATTAAATGTCATTGTTTAAGCATGCTTCTTTGCACTCCCTCCTCCCCTCCCCTCCCCACCTTCCCCTCCCTCCCCTCCCCTCCCTCCCTCCCTCCCCTCCTCCTCCTCCCTCTCCCCTGTCCCCCTCCCCTCTCCTCCTTTCTCTCCCTCTGTAGGCTTATCTCAGGTTTCCCAGCCTGTCTCTTGTGACGTGCAGTAGACAATGGAGTTGAGTTCCTGTGCTCAGGTTTGTGTCTTACGCAGGGTGGGTGGGAATTTAACCCTTATTTCTTTCAAATCAAGGAGGAGGGACTAGGATGCAGCATTGTGGCCAATTGCTCTCACAGATTCACCATTAATCATGTTGGAAAATTTATCCAATTTGGCTCTTCTGTCCATTTTTCAGTTGATTAGACATTGTAATGGGCGGGAGCGCTGGGTAAGGGGTTAGGTAACCACAGGCATCTCTGATGGTGAGACAGTTGGCCCGGAGGGTTACCGGTAAGGGGGAAGGTCCTCATGGGTAAGGGGTTGGGTAACCACAGGCATCTCTGATGGTCAGACAGTTGGCCCGGAGGGTTACCTGTAAGGGGGAAGGTCCTCATGGCTCTGGGCGGCACAGCAGCTTCTCGCCGGCTTTGCCACGGTGCCGGTGTTTTTCCACAGGACAGGAAATATGGCATAGAAAAGCTTATAGTTGGAAGACCGTTTGATCCCCAATGTGGCCACTTCAAAGAGAATAGAACCCAAGAGAAAACAGTCTTATCGTGCAACTCAGATAAATCTTTACTAGGTAAACCGTGAATATTGGAACACAACAAAGCCACATGACATTTTTCATATTCCAGAAAAATGTTGATGGTATCCCACCATGTCACTCCGTGCCGTTGTAGAAGGTGAGAGATTTCAGAATTTCAGAAGCTTTGGTTCCCTCAGAAACTTCTAGGCTTCTTCATTTTGACAAGGACTGCTGGTGTAACAATGCATCTCTCTCTTCTCAAGCTCAGCTACAGCAGCTGTGTTGACTTTTACAGTTTAAGTGTTTTCTTCCTCAGTGCTGATTCTTTCTATGTTGCTAACCTTTCTGTATACATGTGCCTCACCAATCTTTTGGGCAAATTAGAAGTAGAAATAAATGTGAAAACTAAAAGAATGGGCATGCAAGAGGACAGCTAGCAAGCCAGCTGTGGGAGTCCAAGGGAAACCAGGACAATCAGAGGGCCAGGGAGCTGGGAGGCCACACGCAGAAAGAGGCTGAGCCGCAGAAAGCAGGAGGCCATTTGGATAAACACTTGACATCTCTATATAGTGCTGAGGTTGGAGGAGGCCCGGAAGGAATTTTCAGGGAAGAGATATTATAGACTAAGAACTTCCTTTTTGAGCCTCTCTAAACAAGGGCTTCATACGCAGATGGAGTGGTGTGGTTTTTTGTTGCTGCTGCTCCTTTTTGTAACCGCATGTGCTGCATAAATGAAGCCAGCATCTCCGAGAGAGCTTCGCAGGCTGGGAAGTCGGTTGACAAAACACGCCCCCCCCTGGAGTAGGCTCAGGGCCTCTAATGGTTCCTCCAGCCGCTTGAGACGGCAGGGGCTTAACATTAACACAGATGTTCAATTTTTCTTTGTCCTTTCCTGTTCTCTGCCACATGGTGGTAGCCTGGGTCGCACAGAATCTTGTGAACCCACTTAGTCATGACTGCAAATGGGAGTCTTTGGAGTGTAAACTGAATTCATTGGGGTGACTTACGCCACATCTTGGTGACAGGGCATCCATCTTAACAAATGGTGTGGGGCCGGCAGAAACCAAAGTCTTTCAACTGGATACATGATCATGGTCCAAAGACATGTGAAAAATATGAAAAGTAGAGATTCTTTAAAAAAAAATGTGGTAAAATATATATAACGTACAATTAATTGACCATTTTAATAGTTTTAGGAGTACAGTTCAGTGGCATTGAGTGTCTTCATATTGTGGTTCAACCATTGCCACCATCCGGCTCTGGAACTTTCCCAGCTTCCCAATGGAGACTCTGTTCCCTTTCAGCAGTAGTCCTCCTTTCCCTGCCCCGAGCCCCTGGCAGCCACCGTTCGACTCCCTTCTATTTACTGTCCCTAGAAGTTGAACTACTCTAGGTACCTCAGATAAGTGAAACTGCACCACATTTGTCCTTTTGTGTTGGGTTTATTTCACTTACTGTAATGTTCTATAGTGTTCATCCATGTTGTAGCATGTGTCAGAGTTTCATTCCTTTTCCTGGCCAAATGACATTCCATTGTATGTATACAACTACCCTCTTTTGTGTATCCATTCATCTATTGTGAAGTGGTATCTTACTGTGTTGTTGTTTTTTTCTCTCTCTCCAATAATTTTTGAAAAGATTTTTATTAAAAATATAGCTAACATACAATATTGTATTAGGATCAGGTATACGCCATAGTTCTTCAACATTTATATACCTAAAGGAGTGATCACCATGATAAGTGCAGCACCCATCTGACTCCTGACCACGCTGTCACAATATTATGGACTATATTCCCTATGCTGTACATTACATCCCCATGGCTTATTTCTTTTATTCCTGGAAATTTTAATTTTGTATCTCTCTTCATTTTATTTGTCCTTTTTTTGAAATTTTCAATTATAGTTGACATTCAGTACTATTTTATATTAATTTTAGATGTATAGCACAGTGGTTAGACATTTATATAATTTAAGAAGTGATCCCCCTGACTAGTCTAGTACCCACCTGGCACTATACATAGTTATTACTATATTATTGACTATATTCCCTATGCTGTACTTTACATCCCCATGACTAATTTGTAACTACCAATTTGTACTTCTTAATCCCTTCACCTTTTTCACCCTACCCCCAACCCTATCCTGTCTATCACCCCGCAAAATCTAGTACCCATCTGACACCATAGTTATTACAATATTATTGACTATATTTGCTATGCTATACCCTACATCCCCATGACTACTTTGTAACAATGAATTTGTATTTCTTAATCCCTCCCCCACCTTTTCACCAACACCCCAAAACCCCCTCCCATCTGGCAACCATAAAAATATTTTCCATATCTATGAGTTTGTTTCTGTTTTGTTTGTTAATTTTGTTCTTTAGATTTTACATATAAGCAAAATGTTAACTACCAGTAGGTAGTTTTATTTATTTATTTATTTATTTATTTATTTATTTATTTATTTATTTATATTAAAGTTTATTGGGGTGACAACGGTCAACAAAACTACATAGGTTTCAAGTGTACATTTCTATAATACATCATCTATATATCGCATTGTGTGTTCACCACCCAGAGTCAGTTCTCCTTCCATCACCATATATTTGACCCCCTTTACCCTCTCCTACCCCCACTCCCCCCTTACCCTCGGGTAACCACTAAACGGTTGTTTGTGTCTATCAGTTTCTGTTTCTTTGTTGGTTTGTCTTGTTCCTTTGTTGCTTTCAGTTTTATATCCCACATATGAGTGAAGGCATATGGTTCTCGACTTTTTCTGTCTGACTTATTTCACTTAGCATAATAATCTCAAGATCCATCCATGTTGCAAATGGCAGTATTTCATCTTTTTCTTATGGCAGAAGAGTATTCCATTATGTATATATATCATATTTTCTTTGCAAATCATTTATCAAAGGACACTTTTGGTGTTTCTATGTCTTGGCCACCATAAATAATGCTGCAATGAACATTGGAATACACCAGTTGGTACATCTTAATTGCTACACTTTTTTCACCCTGTCCCCCAACCCCCTTCCTATCTGTCACCCCAACAAATCTAGTACCCATCTGACACCATACATAGTTATTATTATATTATTGACTATACTCGTTTTGCCATACCCTACATCCCCATAACTACTTTATAACAACCAATTTGTACTTAATCCCTTCCCATTTTTCACCCACCCCCTCAACCTCCCTCCCATCTGGCAACCATCAAAATGTTCTCTGTATCCAAGAGTGTGTTTCTGTTTTGTTTGTTTGTTTTCTTTTGTCTTTTAGATGCCACATATAAGTGAAATCACATTGCATCTGTCTTTCTCTGTCTGACATACTCCACTCAACAAAATACCCTTCATGCCACCTCAGATGGCAAGAACCCATTCCCCTCCATGGCCAAGCAATATCGCATTGAATGTATGTACTACTTCCTCTTTATCCATTCTTCCATCAGTGGGCACCCAGGCTGCCTCTACATCTTGGCTATTGTATATAATGCTGCAATTAACATGTGGATGCACACAGCCCCTCAAAATAGCATTTTGGGTTTATTTGGATAAATACCTGAAGTGGGATTACTGGGTCTTTCTTTGTCTTTTGTTATATAGCCTCCATCTTAAAGTCTGTTTTGTCTGGTATTAATATGAGTATTGCTACCCCAGCCTTTTTTCCATTTGTTTTCTATTTCCATTTTCATGAAATAACTTTCTCCATCCCTTTACTTTCTGTCTGTGTGTGTGTCTTTCAATCTGAAGTGAGTCTCTTGTAGGCAGCATATGTAAAGGCTTTTTAAAATTTTATTATTATTTTTAAAATTTATCCATTCAGCCACCCTGTGTTTTATATTGGAACACTTAATCCATTTACATTGAAAGTAATGGTTGATAGATGTGTGTGTGTGTGTGTGTGTGTGTGTGTGTGTGTGTGTGTATCTATTTCCATCTTAACATTCTAACATTCCTTGTAATACTGGTTTGGTGATAATGAATTCCTTTAGCTTTTCCTTGTCTGGGAAGCTCTTTATCTGTCCGTTGATTTTAAATGATAGCCTTGCTGGGTAGAATATCCTTGGTTGTAGGTCCTCGTTTCTCATCACTTTGAATATTTCCTGTCAATCCCTTTGGGCCTGCAAAGTTTCTGTTGAGAAATCAGCTGACAGTCTTATGGGAGCTCCCTTATAAGTTACTGGCTGTCTTTCTCTTGCTGCTTTTAGGATTCTCTCTTTATGTTGAACCTTCGTCATTCTCATTATAATGCCTCTTGGTGTAGGCCTATTTGGGTTCATCTTGTTTTGGACTCTCTGTGCTGTCTGGGGCTTGTATTTCTATTTCCTTTATCAGGTTAGGGAAGTTTTCAGTCATTATTTCTTCAAATACATTCTCAATCCCTTGCTCTCTCTCTTCTCTTTCTGGTAGCCCTATGATGCAAATGTTGTTACACTTGATGCTGTCCCAGAGGGCTCTTAAATTATCCTCATTTTTTTCCCTTTTTTCCTTTTGCTGTTCCAGTTGGGTGTTTATTGCTACTTTGTCTTCCAAATTGCTGATTCAATCCTGTGCTTAGACTGGTCTGCTGGTGATTCTTTCTAGTGCATTCTTCGTTTCAGTTATTGTATTCTTCATTTCTGACTGGTTCTTTTTTATGGTCTCTATATTCTGTTATATGCTTGCTATCTCTCTGTTGAAGTTCTCACTAAGTTCCTTGAGCATCCTTATAACAATTGTTTTGAACTCTGTCTCTGGTAGATTGCTTGCCTCCGTTTTGTTTAGTTCTTTTCTCTTGTTCTTTCATTTGGGATGTATTTCTTTGTTTCTCATTTTGGCAGCCTCTCTGTGTTTTGTTTTTATGTATTAGGTAGATCTGCTATGTTTCCCAGTCTTGCCAGGAGGCCTTATGTAGTGGTATCCTGTGGGCCCCGTGGCATAGTCTGCATGGTTCCCTGCTCAGGGTGTACCAGGAGTGTCCCTTATGTGGGTTGGATGTGCTCTTCTGTTATAGTTGAGCCTTGGCTGCTATTGGCATGTCAGTGGGTCAGATTAACCTTCAGGCTGATTGGCTATGGGGTTTGGCCACATCCATAGCTTATGGGCTGCTGTGTGGGGGTCTTACCATATGGTCGGGATTTGCCCCAGAGGGCTTTGGTGCCTGTTGAGACCACCCTTTGGGCTAATTGGGTGGTGCTTTGCTGTGGTCTAAAGCCAACCTCCAAGTATGTTGGTTCTGGGGCCTCTTGGGAGGGGCTCTGGTACAGGCCCAGGTCATCCACTGCCTGTGAATAGTTGGGGAGTACCTGGTGGGAGCTATAAAGTGATCCGCAGTTGGTCTCTACTTGTGCTGGACCTGGAGGCACGTGGGAGAGGCCTGGGATAACTCCACAAAAAGCCAAGACACTCCAAGGCCTGCTGCCACCTGCTGGCTCCCATAGGTGTTAGGCACTGATAAAGCCTTGTGAGTATCAGTGAGTCAGCAGGTTGAGCAAGCCGAGTTCACCAGACCAATCAGATTCGGATTTGGCCATAAGCATGGGGGGTGGGCTCAACACAGGAAAGATGGTGGGTGCTTCCCGGCAGCACAAGAGGAGGCTCTTACACAGGGAAAATGGCGACAATCTTTCAGTTCTCACCTTGAAGCCACATACCTTAGTCTGACCATTGTATGTCTCTTCTGCCTTTCAAGTCACTATCTCTCCACCAGAGCCCAGGGTGAGTGCCTGCAAGTAAGTCTGTGTGGGACCTGGGTTTTCCGTTGTCTTTCATCCCACCCAGATGGTCAGAATCCCCACTGTTTTTCACATACAGGTGCTGTGGGAGTTCCCCTTCCCAGGCTGGGAAGCCTGGTATGAAACTGGGGTTCCTTGCCCATTGTGGGGAACCTCTGTGGCTAAGATATCCCTCCCAATTTACATCTACCATATGGAGGTTTGAGGCCAGCCCATTTTGCGTCTCCACTCCTCCTACCAATCTAGACTTGGCTTCTTTCTGTCTTTAGTTATAAAACTTCTGTTTAGCTAGACTTTCCATGGTTCTCCAGGTTGGTGGTTCTATAATTTAGTTGTAATTTTGATGTGTTCACATGATGAGGCAAGCACAGCATTGATCTGATCTGCCATCTTCCTTACTGTGGTTTTTTATTTTTATTTTTATTTTTTTCTTATTTTTAGAGGGCAGTGTCACTGGCCCTCATATGTGGGACCCGAACCGGGGCCGCTGGTGCCCCAAGCCAGTGCCTAACCACCGTGCCACTCAGCCGGCCCCTTACTGTGGTTTTGATTTGCACTTCTCTAATGATTAGTGATGTTGAGCATCTTTTCATGTGTTTCTTGGTGATTTGTACATCTTCTTTGAGTAAAGGTCAATTCACGTCCTTTGCCCCCACCCCCCCTTTTAACGAGGGTTTTTATTTTTGTTTTTGTGTTGTATATAGGACAGATTCTTGGATAACAGACCAGGTAACTGTGATAGCAGTGATGACTTTTAGAGTATTCAATCACGAGCAAATGGATTTCCCTCCTTTCCTCATTTCAGGCCTAAGATTTTTAAGTATCATTTACATCGATTTCTGTCTAGGATAGTCTAGTCTCATTTCGTCACCTTTCAGTTAAAAGGTTTGCATGCAAACAGCATAGCATTGTTATAGAAATAGGAAATCCAGAGAGAGGAGAGTTGGAAACCTGGCAGCTGGTCTCAGTTTGAATCTATAATGTCAACTTGGGCAAAAGGAATGAAATTGTTGAACCCAACCCAAGATATCCATGTTCTAACTATCTTCTGGCCACTGTTGGGCACTTCTTCCCAGGCTGTACCATCTTGGGAGAGAAAATAGGGTGGCTTTTCTGCATAAAATGTCATGGAATATAAAAAAAGAAAGCAGCTCTGCCTTACTGCAGATGAGTGCTGTGGGGAGACATTCCAGCTTCTAAGCCCCTCTCAAAATCTTACAAATGGTTCTGTGAATCCCAAGAAGTGGGTACCTTTTTTGTCCTCCAGGAACCTGCCTTTTGGAGGTGTGTGGCTTCAGCTTTGTTCCTCTGTCACGTTGGATTGCTGGAGCAATATGTCTTCTGGGTATTGCCTATCAAAGCTTTTCCAGGGCTGCTTATACTCGCCAGTGCCTGGCTCAAGGCACTGGCCTCAAACACACTATGTTCAGCTGATGCCTCAGCTGTTGCCTGCAAGGTTGCAGGCGTGCACATTGTACTTAACTTGCCCCATTCGTCTAATTTATATTTGCTCTTTAATGGCAGCCCCCTTGCAACAAATCAGGCCATACATAGCCCTGTGTACAGGACCTAAGGGCTGTCTGACTCACAGCATGGGCTGTGCCCAGACCCACCCCACTGATGCAAACACGTTGGTCTCTATTCAAACTTGTATAAAGGAACTCACACTCTTGAGGGTGAGCTTTTCCCTGCCAGGATACTCTTCTCTCCCTCCCTTATTAAAATACCTCCCATCAGGGCACCTCTGTTGCTCCATCCTTTTCAGCTGTGAATAAATCTCAGGGTGGGCAGAGATGAAGTTCAGAGGAGGAGCTTGTTACATTATTTTGAAGAGAATTTCGTCTACTCATTTTTCTCTTGAGATGTTTCTAGCATAAAGATACTTCCATGACTCAAATTGCAAGATCTAAATTTTATTCCTCCAATGTGAATATTCCCACTTATTTTGGCATTTTTTCACACACACACACACACACACACACACACACACACACACACACACACAAATTTCCCAACCCTCCCAGGGAGATTTAATTGAGTTTGGAGTCTTCCTGGAATTAAAGGATAATGTGATACATTTATATTTTGCTAGGCTCTCTGCATAGTTTCCTAATAAACAGCTCTGTGGAGAAGAAACCAAAGCTAGTTTGCATAACACTGGGACTCACAGATGCGGGGAGGCCAAGTGCTGTGCTCTTTGAAGAAATATTTCCTTTTTTGACTTGGCTTTAAATGCTATTATAATTGAAAATGGAAGAAGCACTTGTGGTTCGTTTAACAGATCTGTTAGTGAAAGGACCTCTGGACACATGTTCAAACTTTTCACTATATAAATAGAGAAACTGCTCAGATGGGGAAAATGACTTGCTTGAGCTCAAATCCTAAGAGCTAAATGTCACTTGTCCATCACCTGTGGCCAAATAATTCTATGCAAGTAGTTCCGAATCGTAGTTATTAGACTTGGACTGTTTGCTAGTGGTTGTGACTGATGAGTAATGGTTCATGGTATTTACATTTCCAGGGTGTAACATTTTAACATGTAGCAGAAACTCGATGCACAGGAAGGCGAAGGTTTTGACGGTAAAATCAGCTTTACACTAAGACCATCTAGAAAACTGATGGGCAAGGGCTCTTTACTTAGGGTCTTTGGAAGGACTCCAGCCTCTGATATTATATGCAGCAAATCCTTGAAGTTATATGAATTATTTTATGCACGGGTAGGTATGTATGTTTTCTTTAGGGAGCGGATCTGTTTATCCTGGACCCTGTTGGTTGGATAAGACAGAAACCTTGAGCATAAAGGTAATTTATTGGCTTCTTTTCCATGGGCTTATACCCAGGACGCTAATAGCTTCCAGAATGGCTGAGTATGGTTGCTCTGTTTCTCTGTGCTCCATCTCTCAATTCAGCTTGCCTCTCTGTTCATTTTGATCTGGGGTTCTTTCTACTCCTTGGATGAAAAGGCCACCAGTGACTCCACACTCACATGTCCCAGCTTTGTCTACCAAGTGGTGAGAGAATGACTCTTAATCCCCTGCCTTCAGCATTCACAGAGTACTGAGCCCTGGTTGATCAGCCTGGGTCACAGCTGCACCCCATCCCCACTCATTGGTATTGACAGCCTCACAGAACCACATGGTGGAGGGGAGGACAGATGGGGGAGCATGTGGGGCAGGTGAAGCCATGGCAAACACAGGCCACCATTCCAGATTCTCAAAGGGCCTGTGATGAAAACAGTTCAGAAACTTAGGTGCTCTTAGGGGCATGGGCCACACTATGGACTTCCTATTAGATCACATCATGTACTCTCCTGACCTAGCTTAAGAAGATAGAACATTTGGTTTCTTATGCAGGAACACATTTTTTGCTTCATCTACACAAGTGTGCTTTGAGCACTCACTCTGCAATATAAATGTGTTTGTGATTTCAGGTTTTTTTTTATTAGGAGACATATTGCATTTTGGTTCACTTCATCTGCACCGTCTACTGATAGGGTCATTGTCAATTTACTTGGAACAAATGAAAATTTCTTTGTAACTTGTAATTGGCACACCACATGATTTTATCACAGCCTGCCCATCTGTGACTGTGCAGCCCTGAAGGACCACCATGATTTCCACCAATCAGATTTCAGGAGAGTCCGCATCCAGGCAGACCTCGAATGTGCAGTTGTCATGAACCCCCATCTCAATACCTGGGAACCCTACTGTAGTGCATGCACCAGGGGCTCAAAACCTTTACAGAATTACATGAACAATCAACTTGTTTCATCTCCCTTTTTGGAATTAAAAGGAGTGATATTTTGGGTCATTCTAAAGAGGGGAGTGATCTTTCCTGGGATTGATAGAAAATACCTCCCCAGGAGAGTGGAAATTATTTTGGTGTAGATTGGGTCATCAAGGAGAAAGAAATGAGCTGACATTGCTGTTATTTAGGGAATCTGTTTCAATGCGCCGTTGGGCCCTTTCTGATGGCATAATAGGGTCTAGTGGGAGTGGTATTAAATTCTGGGATTCTCTGTGTGGTAGGTCAAGTGGGATGGGAGGTGCAAGGATGAGGGGAAAAGGAAGGAGAGAACCTGAATGTCAGGTGTCCTGGTTCTGATTCTGGTAAGCTCTCTTGTCTAAGGGAGAATAGCCTGGATCAATAGCCCACCAGCTGACCACTGCCCCAGGGAGCTCAGTCTACCTGCTATTGTCCCTCAGGATAACTGCAAGACTCAGGAATCCTGGGAGATGAAAGCTATAGTATTCTTCTTGGGATGCTACACTGAGCCTACGGGAGTGCTTACCCTGGGCTGGGATAGTGGGGAAGGGATACCACTATTACATACATAACAGTTATCAGTGGGAAAATCACGGCGAGTTGACTGTGCAGGGGAGTCTATTGTCAGCATCAGCACCATTGTCACTCGTCTAGGGTGAAGCATCCATATTCCTCCGCAAATCACGGAGGCTGGAGCCTGGGAATGACATTTCCCAGAATTCCTTGCAGCAAAGTTCCAGATTAGATTTCATCAATGGTTGCAGGCACTAAGATGTGATTCACAAGGTGTACAGAGCTATAATCAATATTATTGCTCCCTGGCAGTGGTGGGCAGATGCGTGGGTTTTGGCAAATGTGAGGCTTTGCCATGGCCTCACAGGTGAGACGAATTACTCATCTCTTTGCTGCCTGCAGTTATCATCAGTGGTACTTGTGCTACTCCTCCAACTTTCTGATCCTCTAAAAGCTACTAGTGAATCTGAGAGCTGGTGGGAGTCCTCCCTCTCTCTCTCCTTCAGCTCTTCCAAGGGCTTTGTTAGAATCTATTTGCTTCCAGTGTGAAATACATACAGTGTCTTTTTCTGCTTGATCCTTGACTACTACAAATAAGCGTTACACATATGCAAAACTGTCTGTGAGTGAGAGAGAATGTGAAATATCAGATTTTTCTAAAAAGACAAAAGCCCACAGGAGGCTCTGGAAGAATACCACCTGTTGTAAGCATTGCTTTCCATAAGGCTGTTGTCTGGGGACAGAGTCTATCAGAATTTCTGGGCAGTGGCTGTTTCAGTCGAAAGGCGATGGTTCATATTATAACAGTTTTATGTTTGGAATGCTAGGAAACAAAACCAAACCACCCAGGATATTGTTTTGTTAATGCAAATAACTGAAAGTAAAGCTTAACAAAATCTCAGCTGTTACTTGGTCCTTGGAAAGCTGAAGTGAGTCTTAAGGATTTAAAGGAGAGAGGGCTGAGCCCCAAGAGGGAGGAATTTCAGAGTCTCCACTGGGCTTGGGTTACACCCTTACCTTTTTTGGGTCCATGCTCAAATGTTACCTTTTCAGTGTATCCTTTTCTGAATGAACCGTGTTTCCAACTGCACTCACCTCCACCTTCCGAGCCTTCCCTGCTCCCCACTCCTCTGTTTTACTTTTCTTCCTGACACTCATCACCATCTGATAGACCGTGTATCTTACTTGCTTCGCTGTCACTGAATTCCATGAAGGTAGACGTGTTTGTGGTGGTCACTGCTATGTCCTTAGTGCCCGGAATGTGTTTGGCACCTAGAAGGCACTCAGTACATAGCTGTTGAGCAAGTGAGTCCCACTGCCCAGACAAAACCACAGGAAGTGAATTGTTTTCTTTCCTTCTTACATGTACACTTAACTTAGTTCCATACAGAGGATCTTAGATTCTTGTTGGTTTTTTGATTTAAACATTTTCCGCTTAGTCTGAAGAAGGGGTACACCTCAATGGGAAAAGAATAAAGCTTGGTATCGGGCACTTGGCTAGTGTTCTGGCTGTGCCTTCCTGCTGGGGATTCATGCTGGCGCCTGAAAAGAGCAACAATCAAAATATAGTAAAGACTGCAAGTTGTTGAAATGTCTCCAAGATGCCATTTAATGGCAGATGTTCCTTCTACCTTAGGTTTCCCTAGGCTGGAGGTTGCCAGAGGGGTCCCTTGCTTCTGGTCCAGGAGGGGGAAGAGGTGTCTTCTGACAAGAGAAGATGAAATGGCAAGCGCTGTCCCCAGCCTGTGTTCTCAGGCACACAGGGGACAGACACCCTGTGGAGACTTTCTGAATGGGTTGGGAGGAATGAGGTGGCCGGGTCCCCGCAGAGCCTGACAAGACTGTTTCCTCACTATGACTGTGGACACTGTTTTGCTGTTGGCCTCAGGAGCCACACATGTGACATCTGCTGCTTCAGCTCCTGTGCTGCCAACACCGTCACAGCGACCCCTCCTGTTGTCACTCACTGCTCTCCTCTTTGCTAATGTGACAACTTGGAGTACTATTATTGCTGGGAATGGATTGCACTAATTAAGTTTGGTTTCTTTTAGCATTAGCCTTTGTCAAAGTGGTATTGCTTAGCTCTGATTCAATGGTAAAGACAGATCACAATTGGAGGTCCTGATGAAGCGATGATCCAGAGCAGCGCTGTCCAGCAGACCTTTCTGCCCGGTCCAGTGTGCAGCCACAGGTGCTTGGGGTGTGGCTGGTGTGGTGGCCGAAGAACTGAGTTTTTAAATTTGTTTAATTCTTATTGATTTGAATTTTAAAATTTAGTAGCCACACATGATAGTGCAGATCTAGAATACGCCTATGTGCTTTCTTTGTAGACGGTCATCTAAAAGAAAACACAAAATTTAAATGAAAATTTATTCCTGGGAGAACAGTGTCTACGTAACATCAGGATTCAGCCTTTCTGTACCCATGCTTTTCATTTGCCCATTATGTGATGATTTCGATGACTGATCTTTGATGTTTAGGATTCGAATACAAGGAAAGGGATAAACTTGTATCCATCCTCCAGCAAGAGACTGACCCCTCTGGGTATGCTGAACCAGTTTCCACATCTCAAAGGCTGAGAACTGGGCCCGAGTAGTCATACATTCTCAAAGGACAGGCCCCACTGAGGGACACCAACTGGCTGGTCACACCCTCGGATGTCACCTCGTCTGCACAGTAACCTTTCAAAGGTCAGTGACACTCCCTGTAACTAAGGAGACAGGCACACATAGTGAATTGTCATGTTGGGCCAGACACCGTGCTTGGTGTTTCTCCATGTGTTATTTCATTTAATTCAGCTTTGCACGAGCGGTATTTTCATCCTTACTTGACACGCGAATAGACTGAGCCACTCTCTGCTCATGACACAGCTGAATGGGGTCCTTGGCCTTGACCTCTGGACTCTGGGTCCTACAGACAGCTCGCTGCCTCTGTGTGACCCTGCCACCACAGCTCAGTGAAGCCTCGGGGAGGACATGAAGGGCAGCTTGACCCACCTGGGCCGAAGTGGAAAGGTCCTTCGGAAGCAGCAGATCTGAATGCAGGTAACCCTTCCAGAGCATACCTCCCCTTGGGCTTTTTTGGCTTCCGCTTTCCAGAGCGTGTGTTTAAATGAAATCCCTGTTCGAGTCCTCTTGTTGAACACTATTGTCCTTCAGAGATTTGTCAGAAGGTGCTTGTTTATTCTGGGGTCTTATCTGCAAGGAGCCCTTTGTTATTCACGAGATCCCCCAATCTCAGGACTGGGAGTGCCCACATCAGGTCCTGGGTGACTTAGGTGAGCAGAAGTGGTTCCCTCTACACCCAGGTCACGGTTGGTCTCAGGCTGCGCTCAGCTGTCGGAATACCAGAGCAGCAATGGCGCTTTTTGCAGCTGTCCAATAAAAGAGATAGATAAAAGCCAGATATTTGGTTTGACTAGAGATTAGGGAACCAGCCATTTTCCCAGCAGTGCCGGCCCCAGGGATTGTGGGTAGGTTTCTGACAATAAGCAGAGGGTGCTGTTGCGAAGCAGTGTTTCCAGAGCATCACACGTGATGTCTTTGCTTTGAAGACATGCTCAGGTTACCATGGTCTTCAGTCTGGGGAGCAGACCTCCTTTGACACTCTGGCGGTGATCGTGCTCCTTTGAGCTTCCTCAGAACAGACTGTGGGCAGTGCCCTCGGAAATGCTTCCGACTCCGATTTTACTCAGCAGCCACTTGGGATCTGCGAGGAGCTTCCTTTAGTTGCCAAGGAGTGCTGCGTAGCGGGTGGGATCTGGTGGGGAGAGTGGGCTCTGGAGTCCGGCAGACCTGTGTCCGTCCTGTCAGTGCCTCTGTTTAGCCTCGCGACCCTGGGGAAGTCATTTCTGCATGGCCTTTGTGGCAGAGATCTCCGGAGTCTCTGGTTCTTGGCTCACAGCAGTGCCACCCCTCTCCATTCCCCTTGTCATTAGGTGGCCCATGTGATCCGTCCTGGTCAATGGGCTGTAAGCATGGGGGAGGTGTGTCACCTCCAGACTAAAGCATGTAAGTGCCATTGCGAGATCCTCCTATGGAAGCACCTTGAGGAATGAGGGCTCCTTCCCAGGACTGTGGCAGGATGAATCTCTGAGCCTCCACAGGAGCTGACCTGCCCTGGAGGCATCTGAGTCCACAGTGGACTTTGTGGGATGAAAAGAAAGCTAATGAGATGTGAGGCTGTTTGTTACCAAAGTATAATCTGGCCTATTTCAATGACTACAGCGCCATAGTTTTCTTTTCTGTACAATGAGAACACTGAAAAGGGACCAGGTGTTGTGTCCACCACAGGCCCAGGCTGGCGCGATGTTCTGGATGGACGTGACCTCTGTCGGCCTCAGCATCACTGTGCAAGTGGCAGGTGTTTTCATGTGAAGGGGCAGCTCTGAAGGTGGAGTTAGGTAACGGTGTGATAGAGAGTCTTTACCTGGCCTGGTCCATGCCCTAGCCCCAGCTGGAGGGGGTTCAAAACACTGGGAAGGCCACTTTAGTAGGAAAAAAATTCAGACCACACTTTGGGAGCCACTCTTCTAATATTTCAGCTCTGTGTCTGCCTTGGTGTCTTTGCACAGGGCGTCCTCCCCCCCTGCTCTCTTCTCACCCCAGATACCTTGGTGACTCACCCCTCAGTGCCTTCCAGTCTTTGCTGCCGTTCTTAATGAAGCCAGTCCTGAGCATCTCATTTAAAAGCAGTTATTGCCCCCCGACCACAGCCACTCAAATTCTTCCTTACTCTGCTTGTTTTTTTTCACAGCAGTTATCACTTTCTAATATTTTGCTCTTTACTTATTTTCTAATATTATATGATTTACTTATTTACTATCTGACTCTCCCATTAGAACACAAGTTTCATGACAGGTTATTTTGTTCACAGATATATTTCCAGCGCCTGGAACAATATCCAGCATGGACTAGGTGCTCAACAAATATTTCTGGAAAGAATTAAAGGAAGGGAGAGAGAGAGAAAAAGAGAGAGAGAGAAAGAGAGCTCCATGGGACCAGGCAGTTTGTTTCGATCATTGCTGTTATCGCCAGTGTTTAGAACAATCCTGTGAATATTTTGGTGAATGAAGTGGAACTCCAGGCTTTTTATGTTGCCAGAACGCACACTCATAACTTCTGGATCTTAGCAGCGATTTAGGGAGTCCTTGCCAGTGACACCTCATGCCTCTGGTGGCAGGACACAGTAGAAGGGTTTCTGTGTGTCTTATTTTATTTATGTATTGATTTATTAGCAAAGGGAGCACACGTTGAAAGGGGATGAAGAACTCCAGCAGATGCAAAGGGCCCGGTCGGTAGCCTGGAGTCCAGCTCCTGCCAGTTCTCTTTCTTCTCCTTCGCACGTCCCTCTTCCTATCTCAGCCAGTGAGAAGAGGACCGGGAACCCAAAGGGGCTCAGGCCCCTTTAGAAGCTAATGCCCCTGAAGGTTGGTCAGTGAGACGAGCCGAGTCTTGGGTATGAAGACCCACTGCTGAATGCCCATCTAGGCAAAGACGATGCCTGAGACATGTGGCAGGCGGAGTGTGGGGGAGCGGGGGGCACGCACCTGCCTGTCAGCGTGGTGTCTCCTTGACCTCTCGCAGGCTTCGTCTCCCTCCACCCCGCGAGGGCAGCCTTGTGCAGAAGCCAGCGTCTGCCAGAGGGTGTGAGGGGCACACTCTTAGTTGTTGGCAATTACCACGAAGCTGGGGGTGTTGACCATGGTCTCGCCTTGCTCCGTGTGGTGCTACAAATAAGGACCCTTTGGAAAAAAGCTTGTTTAAATACCAGTGGCTAAATTAGGTCCTAACGTTGATGGTCCTTTGAGCTTTGACATTTATCTTGATTATTTCTGTACATTTTTCCTCTAGAGCCATTCTTTGATTTCCCTTCTGAATCCTCATCTTTGCATTAGTTTATTGATTTATTTTCCAAGTCATCCATTAAAAAATAGATACGCCTATCTACTAAGGGGCAGAAGTTATGCTGGGCACTGTGAAAGGTGCGATGATGAATTAGACTTGCTCCCTTCATCCAAGGAACAGAGAGTCTTTAAGGGAGACAAGGTGAGACTTGAACCTAAATAAAGGTTGGCATTCTGCCACTGTCACTAGCACAGAAAGACAGCTTACTCTGTGTCAGGCTTTGGTGACAGGATTTGCACATGTTACTGTCGCAATTGATGCATTATTATAACTCGTTTACTGCTTACAATAATGCAACCAGGGAAATGCTGTTCTTATCTCTATTTTATAGATGAAGAAATGGAACACAGGCAGGTTAGCGAATAGCTCAATGTCATCTAGCGAGTAAGCAGTGGAGAGGTTTCTAGCAGAAGCCAGAACCTGAATGCTTACCTACTTTCCTGCTCTGTCTGGGCTGCTGGAACAGAACACCAGACAGGAGGCTTCAACCATTTCTCACAGCGCGGAGGCTGGGGCATCCAAGATCAAGGTGCTGGCAGGTGCGGTGTCTGGTAAGGGCTCACTTCCCGACTGGCTGTCTTCTCACCGTGTCCTCACATGGGGCAAGGGATCGGGAGCCTTTGGGGTCTCTTTATAAGGGCACCGATGCCATTCACAAGGGCTCCACCTTCAGGGCCTAGGCACCTCCGAAAAATTTCACCAAGTGGCTATATGACTTTCACAGAGAAGAGTGTGTCCTGAAAGGATGAGTGGGCCCGGACAAGTAGGAGAGGGAGAGAGAAGGAGGCTTTAGACCAGTGTTGTCCAGTACAACCTTCTGCAGTGTTGGAAATGTTCCGTATCTGAGCCATCCGACCTGGCACAACTGGCCACATGTGCCTGTCAAATACTTGAACTGTGGCTGGTGTGACTGAGGGAAGGAACCTCTAATTTGGTTTAATTTTTTTTTCCAGATTTTTTATTGGGGAATTGGGGGAGGGGAACAGACAAGTTGCTGTCCTTTTGTTCTTCAGTCTAGTTGTGGAGGCCATTGCTTCACTGGCCCCATGTTGGTATCATCATTGCACTCTTCCCAGGTGAGGCAGATTGGTTGCTGGCCTCTGGATGGCGGCTCACAGAGGCTCTTGGCAGCTCACGCTGGCTGCCGGCTACTCCCTGTAGCCTATGGCTGCCCACTGCAGCAGGGGCTGCAGCTATGCCATCCTGGGGACTCACAGCAGCCCAGCTGTAGAGGGCAATGTCACTGGCCCTCATATGTGGGATCCGAACCAGGGCCGCTGGCATCCCAAGCCAGCTCTTAACCAATGCGCCATTTGGCCAACCCATAATTTGGTTTAATTTTAAAGAGCTAATATTTAAGTAGCCACATGTGACTAGTGGCCGCCATGTTTGTCAGTGGAGCTCTAGAGACTTCTGCATCACTGTCACAGTAACGAGAATCCCAGGGATTGTGAGGTCTTCATTTTGGAGGGAAAGTGGGCCAAGTGAAAGGGGGCAAAAGATCTAAGAGAGGGAGGCTGATGGTTGTCAGATGATGGATGTCACAAGAGGAGCTCAGCCTTTTTTTTGAAGGCATTGACAAACTGATCAAAATTCTGGATCTGAGAAATAACTTGGTAAGTGGGGAGAATCAGAGGACAGCAGGAGCTGGGGAATGGGAGTCTGGGAGGCCAGTTATTAAGCTATTCCAATCAGAATTCCTTATGAAGAATGTTAGGGCTGTTTTTAGGACTGTTGTACGAACTGGGGAAAAAATAATTTGTTAATAAACTAATTAGAGTCCTATTTTTGATTATTTTGGGCAGTGTAGCTTCACCTGCTTAGCCATAGTTGTAACCTTACATCTTAGCTCAAACTCTTTGTTGCAAGTAGCCAGCTTGAGCTGGTTTAAGCAAAAATGAGTCATTATAAATAAGATACTTAGATGGCCGCTGGAGCCCAAGAGCAGACAGGCCTCTGGGGCGGGGGCGGGGGTGGTGGTGGTGGTTGTGGTGGAACCAAGAACTGGAAAAAGAGCATGAACCCGGCGGTCCTCTCTCTGCTCCCATTTCTGCTTCTTTGTACATGTTTTATTTTTCTCTCTCTGCAGACTGCTTGCTCCCAAGATAGGAAAATGGTAACTGCCTTTAAGGTCTTGAGTTTATATTGCATCAGTTGCCACCACATGCAAAGATTCATTGACTATCCCAGAATTCTAGCTCAAAAACAAGGAGCTTGGGTCATGTATCCTCTTTGATTCAAGTAGCCACAGCTAGAGATGGAGAGTCAGAAGGGCAAATGTGACAGCCAGGGGCGGCAGACAGGGAGGGAAATTCCCAGAGATAGACTGTCCCTGGCACCTGGACAGAGGAAGAAAGGGTGGCTGTCACATTTAGCTCTCGCTGCTCTCCTGTGAAATGTTGACTGAGCTTGGGTCCCAGATGAGAAATGCAGAGCCGACAGGCATTAATGACGACAATAAACACAGACAGGAGTTCAAACCGTGATTAGAGCTGACAGAATGCAAACAGAACCCTGACTGGTCAACTTGGCTAATTGTTCTTTCCTGCTGAGCTCATTAGCTTCTCTTAGGCCCACCTTCAGTACCATGTGCTCCAGACTTAGAGACTGGCAATTTCCTCTGGTTGGGATACAGACTGTTCCTTTTATTCTGGGAGGTGCAGGGAAAAGTTCAGGGCACTTAGTGGTAAAACGCAGTAAGACCTGAGGTGATTGGTTCCTTTTTGCAACATAATTGAAGAAGTGTAAAAATGAATTCCACATGTTGATAATCACTCCTCATATTCTGGACCACTTTTTAAAAAAGGTGCTGAAAATTAATGATATAGTAATAGTAGTGAATGCAAATAGAGCTTTTCAGACAGAAGTTTGGCAAGAGAGGAGGCCAAGCCAGTGTTAACATAAAATGTACCTCCATCTCACATTATTTAAGGGGGAACAATCCCTGTGCCATTTCAGAGATGCCCTAAATCCTTTAGGGTACCAGGTGGTCAGCGTGCCACCTTTGCCATTCACAGAGTTATATATATATATATTAAGCCAGAGAACGTAGATTTTGTCAGGATGTGGGCTTTGAAAGAATGAGGTCAAGATGGGAAGGGAAAAGGAACACGGAGTTAATGCCAAAGATGATGGGGCAGCATTATTCACTCTGTCATATTCAGATAAAAGTTATATATACTTTGCTTCAATTCCAGTGCCTTCACAAAGCTTTGTTTTTTATTTACTTATTCAGCAAACATTTCCTGAGCATCTACTATGTCATGTACTATTCTAAGTAATTGTGACATATCAGTGGATAAAACAAAAAAATTCTCACTGCCTTTGTATTCTCGTGATCATGTGTGTTGGCACAGAGGGAGAAGACAGTCAGTAAGCATGATAAATCAGTAAATTGTATGGTGTGTCAAAGGTGACACTCTGGAAAAAAAAAGAACAGGGCAGGTTAAGGGGATCAGGGATCCTCCAGGTGGAGTGGGTGAGTGTGTTGCAATTTTAAATATACTCATCAGGACACGACATATTGAGAAGATGACAGGTGAGCAAATACTTGAAAGAGGTGATGACTGGAGTGTCTGGGGGAAGAGAATTCCAGGGAGAGGGACAGCCAGTGCAAAGGCCATGAGGTAGCAGAGTGACTGGAACCTCAAGCAACATCAAGGAGGCCAATGTCGTGGGAGGGAGGAAGAAATAGGAAGAATGGGAAATGAAGTCAGAGGAATAATAGCAGGGTGTGTGGGGGTTGTGCAGAGATTCTGAGGCCATGAAAGGTCTTTGATTTTACCCTGAGTGAAATGAAGAGCCATTGGAAGGCTGTAAACAGAAGAGTGATACTATCTGACTTATGTAATTTTTGGAGGCAATTTTACATACAGTATAGCGCACAGATCTGAAGAGTATCCTTTGATAAGTTTGAAAGATGTGTAATCCACAAAACCATCACCCAAGTCAAAAAACAAACTTCCCTCACTCTTGAAATTTCTGTCATGACCCCTCATTATTTATTGCAGTTATCATTCCCTTCTATTTTATTTAAGTTTCATTTGCTTTACTTTTTCTAGTTTCTAGAGGTGGTAGCTTAGATTGGGGGTCAGCAAACATTTTCTGTAAATGGCTAGACAGTAAACATTTTAAGCTTTGGAGGACACACACTCTTTGTTGCAGTTACTCGGCCCTGCCTTTGTAGCACAAAGCAATCATGGGTAGTATGTGATCAAATGAGCACGGCGGTGTTCCAATAAAGCCATTAACAAAAATAGACAGCAGACAGGATTTGGCCTGGGGGCCATCATTTGTTGGCCCCTGGATTAGATCATTG
Organism: Aselliscus stoliczkanus; assembly: GCA_033961575.1. Classification (NCBI taxonomy): domain Eukaryota; kingdom Metazoa; phylum Chordata; class Mammalia; order Chiroptera; family Hipposideridae; genus Aselliscus; species Aselliscus stoliczkanus. The sequence goes on from CM066734.1 coordinate 136,119,207, forward strand.
ATTTTGAATCTCCCTTCTTTTTTATTTTTGCTATTGCATTTTTCAATTATAAAATTTCCATTTGATTCTTCTTTATTTCTTTGCAGAGATTCTATTTTTTCATTTGTTTCAAGACTTTGTAATTGCTCATTGAAGCATTTTTATGATGGCTGCTTGAAAATCTCAAGCATATAATTCTATCATCTGTGCTGCTGTCTGCTGATTGTTTTTTTTCTCATTTGGGTTGAGATTTTCCTGATTTTTGGAATCATGAGTGATTTTTGATTGAAACCTGGACAACTTGAGGAATTCTGTTGTGAGTGTTTGGATCTTATTTCAGCCTTCTGTTGCCCTCAGCTTCCCCTGAGAGTTCTCTGGTGCGGGGGAGGGCACCCCCTAGGTGGAGGTGGCCGTGTAGGTTCTCCACTTGGCGCATATCATCAGTGGGTACCATCCTGCTTGAGAGAGGCAGGGGGCCCCCCACTGACCCTGCAGAGAGCAGCCTTGTCACCACCAAGCCGTGATGGAGTTCCTGGGTCTCCATGAAGTCACCTCTGACAGACACCAAGTGGCAGGACTGGGGAGGGGTGGAAGTTCGGGCCCCTGCAGCTCATCTCTGCCTAGCAGGGATGAATGTCCCACGTCTCCAGCTGGCCTTCTCTGACACCACCCTGGTAGACGGGGTGGGTGTGTTGTGACAGGCTGGGGAGGGTCCCAGTTGGCTTCAGCTATGGTGGTAGAAGTGGGGCCATGACATTTTCTGTTTGGCTGGAGTAGTTAACTTCTAGAAGTTTCTGAATTGTTAGGCTGTCCTTTACCTGTCCTGGGCCAGTTGTCTGTCTGCACCTCTTGGAGTTGGGGGCTGGTGGCTTCTCCAGCCCCAACCCTGGACTATCTGAGGCAGAAAGAAAACCCAGGGACCTCACTGCCATGTTGTTCCTTGGCGCCTAAAGTCTAGCTGCCTTTTCTTGCTCTTTTAGAGTCTTCTTATGTTTGTTTTACACATTCTGTCCAGTGTCCAGGGTGCTAGCTGTACATAGGAGGAGGAACAGGGAAAAGAACATATGTACTGTCTTGAGAGAATGCATTTCACATATGCATTTAATGCCATAAATTTACCTGTAATGATTGCTTTAGCTGAATCCTATGAAGTTTGTTATGTTGTGTTTTTAAATTATCACTCAAATGGAACTATTCCCTCCTGTTACTTTGATTTCTTGTTAAACCTGTGGATTATCTAGCAATAACTGACAAATATTTGGAAGGATTTTCTAGATTTATTTCATTATTTATTTCTAATTCAGTCCCAATCAGTACATACTCTGATTTCATTATTTTATTTCATTTGAACTTATGAGACTTGTTTTATGGTCCAGTGTATGATCGGTTTTGGTTAATGTTCCCTTTGTACTTAAAAGGGAAGTATATTCTGAAGTTATAGGGTGTAAAAACACCAAGTGGGTCAAGTCAGTTAACAGTATTATTCAACACATTGAACATTTAAATTGAAATTCAACTCACAAAGATGATAAATGTTGGTTTTTACCCAGAAGACTGGGCCATGCTGACTGTGAAGCAGTTTGCACACTGCTTGCTTGAGGGGTTTCAGGTCTCTTTAATGCATCGCCCCTGAGGTGCCAGGAAGCTCTCTCTAAGAGGGCCCCCCAGCTTAACACACTCCCTCACATTCTCACAGATGACCTTGCATCCCCTTAGTTTGCCTGCATGCCTCCCGGGTGGCCCTTTTACCTGGGTATCTCCAGCCCTCATCACTCCCCTGCACAGAGACCACGGTCCTGCTCTTGTGAATGACCCCCAGGTCTCCATGCTCCTCCCGTCTCTCTCTCCTCCAGGTCTTTGCTTAGGCTCTTCCATCAGCTTGAAGGAACTTTGTCACCAGAGATCACCTCATCCTTCCAAAGCCTGCCTGGCAGAGACCTCTGTGATGGCCCCTGTGCAGAATGAATCTCTGTCTCTATGATACCCCCGTACTTTGTAAATATCCCCACCACAGAAGGTCAGGAGACAAGCCAATGACGTCTCCATGGTGTATGGGACCCTGCACCACGTGGTGGGGCTCCCAGGTCAATAGCATTCTGTCTCCTCCCTGAGGCGTTTGCAGCGTTTGAGGCATTCTCCTCCCTGTCGTGTTCTTACCACAGTGCACCGAAACTCTGAGTTTCCACGGCTGCCTCCTGCGAGGCCTAATGAGGACAGACCTATGTCTTCTCCTATTTCTGTTCCACAAGTATCTAGCATCAGACATGACACATACTAAAGACTTAAATACTTGAAAAAAATCAAGTTATGCTAAGAATAGGTCTTTCACTCTTGGGGCTTGTTACCGTCGGCAGTGGATTTGGGATTCCATGGATACCGCGGGTGTGATGAATCCCAGCCACAGCGTTTGTGCCCTCAGGAATGAAAAGTGGTTCCTCTGTGTTCTGCAGTTGTACTTAGAATCACACGGTGCAGGAGCCTATCTCAGAGATCAGTTAATTAATCCAGCATGGATCCACGTGCGTGTATGTTGGACTGATGGAATACAAGATGTCTTTTGGTGGTAGACGGGTGAATTTTTACACAGCTCTATGTTTTGAATGTACATTAGAAAAATATACATAGCATAACCATGTATTATGGTTTAACAAGTGAGTCAATATAAAGGCAAACGTTCGATAATCATAGAGCAGGTAACATGAAGACGCAGTAAAAATCACAGAGGTGGTACATGAATGAGAACAGTTGGCTTATTTTAAAGATGACTAAACCAAGGCAAGGAAGAGTTTTGCTCAGGTCCCACAGCTTGAGCGTGGCCAAGCAGGAATGAAGTCTCTGACCACCTTGGTCTCCAGTTGGAGAAATTTCTAGGTCATGTTCCTAGCTCCAGGTGTCTGTAGAGAAGGACAGACTGGAGAGCAGGAATTTGGGCATGGGCACCAGGTGGCCCTTTTGGAGCCATAGAAGAGTGTGGGAAAGGAGGAGGAAGCCAAAGGGAACAGAGAGGGCTGGAGTGATAATAAGCCTTCAGTTTAGTCTGGGCTGCCGACGGGCTGGGTGGCCTCGCCTGGTTAGTGCCCCTCGGCGGGGGCAGGGGGGCAGCTTTACTTGAAGCCCTTTGCTGCGTATTGATGCCAGCGGACCCTGGTACGAGAAAAGGGCCAAGTAAGGGAATTTTTTAAATTCATCTACAGACAGTGTCTCTTTTTATTTTGTTATACCATGAAGTACTCTTTGGTGCTTTTGGATGAGAGGTATGTTTTCATCCCGCTGGGGGAACTTTTCTTTGGGAACTGGATTGGAAGGGGTAGGAGAAAAGAATCCCGCTATCCTTCTGTGCGCTGCTCCCCACCCCACCCCTGCCAACGAGTGCAGCAAAGAGCAAGCTGGACTCTACCCAGAGCAAGTGCTTGAGAGAAACCAGGCTTTGTCTGCAGAGGGATCTGGGAGCTCTCTGCGCTGGAGTTGCTGGTTCTCCTTCATATGCATGTTGTTTGGGCTCTTTGGTTTCCTCGGAAGGATATCTCCTGGAATGGTTGGGTCTTCCCAGGTAGGACTCAATGCAAGGAATGCCTGACCCCCTGGCTCTAATTTATTAGAGAGCCTTCCTTTTTCCCCCTTTTGTTCAACAGATATATATCGGCACCAACTGTGTGTCCGCTGCTAGCTTGGGCCCTCGGGTTACGATGGAGCAAAGCTAGGCAAGGTCCTGCCCTCTTGCATTCTAGTGGGGAGACACCAATACGTGAGGAAAGGTGGGGGCGATGTTTGTACAGGTTGTGATCAGCACCCTGGAGGAGAGATACCAGAAGGGAGCTAGCGAATGCTAGGACAGGCCTCATTTAGAGGGGTGGGCAGGGCAGATACACGGGAATAAGAGACTGGAGGGTGAAACCCAAAGAATAAGAAGGCAGCCACTGCGTGCAAAGCTGGGGGTGGCCCTCTGGGCAGAATGAGCAAGCGGAAGGGGTTGGAGGTGGGAGAGAGATTGGCGCCTCTCCCCAAGGCCAGTGTGGCTGGGGTGTGGTGGTGCTGAGTGGGTGGGAAGGAGAAGCCTGGGCAGTGGGCAGCAGCCTGACCCTGCTGGCCTGTGCGGCCATGGTAGGGAGGCTGGGCTTTCTGTCACTGAACAGTTCAGCAGCAGCGACCAGCCTCCGTGTTCATGGGGAGGACGTGGGCAAGGCAGCCCACGTGGCCAACCTCAGCCCGAGCATCAGAAAGATGTCTCCAGGCTGTGTCATCTTCCCTCGGTGTCCTGCCGGAGTTTAAGCAATACTTCCATTTTTATAGTAATAGCCTCGTTGACCTCATTATACATACTGAATCTTGCTCTGGATGTAAAGCTTTGTTTGAAATAACTCTAGTGAGAAATTGCCTTTGTAGTCCAATGCTAATGGGAAAATACGTACTATCTTCTCAAGAACAATATGTGTTTTTTCTTTTTCCTTGACAGAAGGATTTACAGCGTGGCCTCTGGTCTCCTTTCACTTTTGGCTGTCAGGACACTTAGGGTAAAAACTGTGGCTTTCAAATAGATTGATGCAGCCTTCATGACCTGACGATTCTGAGTTTATTTCCCATTCTTGGTCTTGACTTCCACTTGCAAAAATATTGCCTTTCAGATCCTGACTTTTCCCAAATCCTTTGTGTATTGAAACAGGCATAAATTAAGGAATACTCACTTCCCACAAGCAAGTGTCCTCTGACTCCACTGTCCCGCTGGGGCCCAGGCGGTGCCCCTCCCTCTCTCAGGCCTTCCAGATTCTTCCACGTTCTCATCCTCTGAGGCCCAGGGCGGTTCCCCGCCCTCCAAGAGCTCCCCCCGGGTTGTGACTTTTCTCCAAACCTCTGCAGCTCTTCTGGGGAGCATTGCACTGTTTAGTCTCAAGCACTGACTCACGGTTTTCTCGTGTGTTAGTCTCCTTTCTCTAGTTAGGCTATACTTTTAAATCCAGGGGCCAGAATTGAATAAAACTACCATTGATGGAGTGCGTATTAGGAGCTGGGCCTTTATAAAAAATTTTCCCCCTAATGCTCCAAATGAATCTATGGGGAAGGGTTGTTTCATGGTGCAGACCAGGCAGCTGAAGCTGAGAAGTTGGCGGTACATCTGACCAGACGGCAAGTGGGCAGGGCGAGAAGTCATACCCTGCCTGGCTCTGAAGCCTGTTTCCTTGGGGCCACACGATTCCTCTTGTTTCTGAGCTCGCTCTGGGCTCCCAACGAGAGCTGCTTTTCGCACATGAGGCCATGTCCACCTGCCTTTTGGGACTCGAAATCTTATTGGCAGAGCGTCGGTTTCCATTTAGGGCAGGAAACCAGATTTTAATGCAAATAACTGTCCGCAAATCACATTCTGCTCTTCAACACAGAGTTATCAGGGCCTTCCTGGGCACTGGGTCTCACCTCAGATGCCAGGGAGGGGATAGAGGTGACACACTGACCCAGGCTATCTGTCCCCAAAGCCCTCGCAGTCAAGGGCTCAGAAGGGATCCTTCCCTGTGCATCTGCTTTGCCATAGGGGGGCAATGTGTCACCCTTGTTAAAGTAGTGGCGAGCTGGTGTGTGGGGAGGGGACAGAATGTACTCTTCCAGAGCTGTGCTAGTCTTTAGTTCCTTCACTCAAGGTAGACTTGTGGAGTGCCTGCTGTGTGCCCGGCATTGTCCCTGGCACTGGGGAGTTGTGGTTCCCAGCAGCTGGAAGTCAGAGGAGGGCCTCAGGCTGGAGACAGAAAGTGGCGTTAGGATTTGAACAATGGCATTTTGGAGATTCCTATCACTATCCTGAGCTCTACTTTCCTTATCTGTAAAATGGACATGAGAGTACCCTTCCTGGTAGAGGGAAGCAGAGGGGTTAGACAGGATAAACAGATGCGAAGTGCTTGAAAGGGGTTGAGTACCGTACAGATGCAAATGGTTGTTGTATTTCCCCAGCTGGTCACTTACCAGAGAAGGCATGTGGCCAGGTTAAGGCTGTGTTGTCCCAGGTTCTTCCTCCATTTGAATCATCTACCATAAGAAATGCAGATTCTTGGACCACTGTAGACCTATAGGATTAGAGTTTCTAAAGATAGGACTCAGGAGTTCGTTTTTCTACTCCCCACTCAATTCTCATGCACCGAAAAGCTCGCGAATCATAGATAAAGGGAAACACACCTCCACCAGGATGGGCGCCCCTTAGTAACATTATCAAAAGTTTACAAGAACTCAGAATCTGAATGGCTGTTGGTCAGGCAGGGGTGAACCTGAGCAGACCAGGAGTTGTTGAAAGCGGGGTGAGGGTGGGGGTGGGGGGTGGAATATACCATGACCCTGTCCAAGTGAAGAAATCTAAGTGAAGTTTAAAAAGTGGGCATGAGGCTGGAAACTTCAAGGGCAGATATTGGGGTGCACCAAGAAAACAGAAGGAGGAGCGAAGCAAGCGGGTCTAGATGAGCCCTAGAGTGGGCCTGCAGGGAGGGCAGCTGCTGGCGCTGTGGTGGCCTCCACTGACGGCACGTGCAGCGGGCACGGCTGGTTTAATACTGGAACAGAAGTCTTCTGAGGGCCAAGTTCGTCTGCAGGGATTATCCCGGGGTGATGAGGCTAGAGGTGCAAGTTGGATCCATCTCCTGCCTGTCTGGCTGAGGCCTGGGATGGAGGCCCCGCGGCTGGGGCCTCCCCCTGTGAGATCTGCTTCTCTTTGTTCCCACCAGCCCCTGCCCTCTTGCTTCTGAGTCCTCCTCACCACCACGTAGGTGGCAATTGATCCATAATGGACATGTTTTTATTAGAGTAATGGTACCACTTTCTGCAGAAAAGAGCAATGCAATTTTGTTAATGAAAGTCATGTGTCGAGACAAGGGTGGATGGGAACTTCTGGGTCTGGTTTGGCCCTGGCTCAAAACCTTCCCGGAAAACACAGACTTTCAGGGCCACACCCAGAAAGTCCCTTTACCTCTGTCAGGCCCATCTGCTTTGCATTAGCGAAATAATAACAGCCCTCTCCCAGTGCCCTTTCATAAATATAAAATGTGTAATAAAATGGTTATTAGAAGGTAATCAATGGTGCTTATGTTTTCCTTTGTGAGGATATTGATGGTGAATTTGCACATAACCCCAGGACTGACTGCAGGGAACCCTTTCTGTGTGACTGGCCAAAGCCCACTCTGCTCCTTGGCCCCTGATGGGTCACAGGTCAGGACCCCTGAGCACTCCTCCTCTGCCAGGGGAGCACTTCCGTGCATCCTCACCATGAAGAGGAGAGACAGACTGACTCAGGATTCGCCCAGGGAAACCCACACCTGCTTAATAGCTTTAAGGCTGGGATTAAATGGAATCACATTTACAGGGTGGAAACCCAATGGGCTTGATGTGGGCAGGGCTTATACCCCCTTCCCCCAGCTCCCCATCTTGCCTTGTTTGAATATTTCTGGGCAACTTGTAGACTAGAAAGAAAACGAAGGCCGTGTTCACGAAAATCAAAACTTCCCCATCGAGGAAGCCCCCATGATTTTCCCTGTCTCTTCGAAAACACTCATTGGCAGTCCTTCACAATTTAGAATTTGATCCAATAAGATAACCCATGCACGCTAGCAGGGGCTGACCTGTGCGTTCCTTAATAAAGTTGTGTTCGATTTTGTTTTAAATGTATTAACTTAAAAAATAACGATATATATCTTTATCATCAGATTGCAAAGTCCTTGGAAATAAGAACCATCTCTCTTTTCCACATCTGTCTTTTTCAATACCCAGCCCAGTATTGGGTGCTTATTAGAGACTAATCATTTTTTTTGATTAGTCAGTGATTGCAATATCAATATTTAATTGTTAATATACACTTTATTTTTTAAATTTAGCAAACTTTATTGACAGGTACTGTGCTAGGTACAGGGAGGGGTACAGGACAAACTAATATAATAAAAGTAACTAATTTCTTTTGAGAGCCTACTCTATGCTAGAAGAATTCTAAGCACTTTATATGTTTTAACCCTTCAATCCTCACCACAGTTCTTTGAGCAGCTCAGGTTTATAGGCTGGGTATGGCGGTGGTCTGCCTATGGCACCTGTGCTCCTAACCATTGCAACACAGCTGCCTGATGAATACGTGACACCTGGTCCCTATTCTCAAAGGTCTTCCCATCAAAGGCAGGGCTGAGAGTAGAACAGATGAGTTGATAGAACCTCTAGAGGGAGGTTGCATGAGAGAGAAGGCTGCAGAAGCAGGCAGGGGCCAGATGCTAAAGGCCCACAATGCCCAGGGAAAAGTTGGGTCAGCTGGCTTTCTGGCAATTCCATAGAACAAGACCCACACCTACTGAGATCTCATCTTTCTTTGCTAAGGATGGACTCCATTCCTCCCTTCTGAAGTCAATCAGCACAGGTGACGGAGTTGTCTGGGAGCCATGTTGAAATCATAGACTCTCAGAGCTGCATGCCTTCCAGGTTGTCGCCAGGCTCCCACCCAATGCGCTAGTCCTGGGAGAAAGTCATCCATCTCTGCTTACATGCTCCCAGGGCTGAAGACCCTACTCCTTCACCAGACAGCCCATTCTATCTTTGGGCAGTTCCAGTGTTGAACTGAACTAATTTTCCTCCAACACTGCCATGAGGGTGTTCTGCCGTTTTCCACAGGTCAGTGCTTTTCAGCTTCCCTTAGCTGTTTTCTCCAAGACAACATTTTCAGATGCTTAAATTGTTTCTCAGAGGACAAGATTTCTAGGCTTCGTTCAGTTATTCATTCAGTGAACACTGGGCTAGCTCTGGGAGACGCAAAGATGGTTCAAACCTTGACCCTGCCCTCAGAGAGTTCACAGTTTTGAGAAGCAAATATTGTCGAGGCAGTTTGATGACAGCTACAATGGCTGCTGAGCAAGGTCCTAGGGGACCACAGAGGAGAAACCCTTGCAGAGGTGTTAGCTTCTGGGCCGCTCTCAGGAGCGTGTTCCCTGTGGTTCCTTCCTCACCGCCCCTCCATTCTTCTCTCTACATCTTCTCCCTCGGTGTTGTCTATACACCAATGGCTTCAACAAACACACACATGCAATCGAACTCCCCAACCCCTCTCCCTAGCTCACTCCCCACCCTGACTCCACACCTGGTTGTCCACGTGCCTCCTGAACCCCTCTATTAGCAACCCCAAAGTCACTTCCAACTCAGCCCATCACCAGCCAAAGTCACCGTCTTTCTCCCAAGACATTCTCAGAAAGGTTAGGGCCACTTGCCTGTCGCCACACAGCAAACAAGCAGCAGGGACAGGTGCTGTTCTGCCACAGGCTGCCGTCTTTGGGTCAGGGATCTTGGGAGGGAATGTCTTATGTCTTTGCTTTGTGGTGCCGTCTTCTCCTGTGCTCCATGTGGTATTCTAGTGCTTTTTAGAAGGTCCTTGTTTCAGTAAAAAACCCAGTGCTGATGACTTCTCCTTTCTGAGGCCTTCACACTTCAAGCCTCAGTGTTCCTATGTGACTTCTGAGGGCAGAAAGATTCATTCTCTGGCTCAGAGGCAGCTGGCCCAACCCCACTGTGGATTCAGCTCCACCATGCCATTTGGGTACCTCCTGCCAGAGACAGAATCAGTTTCATTTTCCATTTTATCTCCAGGCCCTCGAGTGGTGACTGGCTTATAGTTGATGCTTAGCACCTGCTCTCTGATGGAATGAGTACTGTTTGAGTGTATTTCTTGAAATTGCATACATTTAAAGGTTAAATGAGTTTGAAAGGAAGTCCGATTGCTCAGCATGCAATTCGATTCAGCACCCACTTATTGAGCATCTATAATATACCAGCCCCATGCTGGGCACTGGGATTTCAGCCTGGCATTAGACGCAGCTATGGGCTTCAGGCAGCTCTGAGGGGATGGAAGGTAGGAGGCAGCAGTGGTACGAGTGCTGGGGGTGGGAGCAATGCAATCACTGCATGACTGTGTCATTGGTATGGACTGGGGGTTGGCATGGAGGGATGGCATGGGGCAGAAGGGGGAGCCACAAACCCTTAGGTCTGAGACGGGGTGGGAGTAGGTGACAAGGTCCAGCTATCCAGATGTTGAGATCCTCAGCTAACTTTCCAAGGACTGAGGATGCCTTTCTTGACCTTTCTTGGGTGGAAGTGAAACTTCTTCCAGTTCCTTAAAGAGAAGTACAATCTAGAATCACAGCATCTCAGAGCCGAAAGAGGTATTAGCAGCATCTAGCCCAGTGGATTTCCACCTTTCTTTTAGTAGCAGAGGCTACAACTTAAATCTTACAGGGACACCCACTTTATAGAATGATCCAAATAGTCTCTTTGACAGTGCAAAAGCAATGATCTAGGCCAAGACTCGTTTTTCAGGTAAGGAAACATAGGATCAAAGTCCCAGAGCACATGAGTGGCAAAGACGACTGTGGGTCCCCGGTCTCTGCTCTGCCCAGGTCCTGTTACAGCTCTGTGGGCGGTTCTGTGGGGGCCTGTCGGACAGCCCAGCCCGCCTGAGATTAACCATCAGGTGAGGGAAGCAATTACATTGTGCACAGGCGAGACCAGCTCGTCCCATTCTCCCTCCCTGCAGGCTATGTCAAAACATGAGGGCAGGATCCTGCTTCTTCTCACATTTTAAAAACATACAGTGGACTTGTGTTTACAGTACTGCGACGGGATGTGACGCGGACCAGGAGAGCGCACCCCCCTGGAAGAGCCACCCTGTCTTCACAGAGGTTCTTCCGTCCCAGACCACAAGCTCTTGAAATGCTCTCTTCTGGGCTCCAATTCAGAGAGTCTTGCCAGGGGATGTCTCCAAGCTTCAGGTCTTAAACAGTGTTCTTCAGTGTGTAAACACACAGCACCGACAATGATCTGACCCTTGGAGCGGAGCCATGTCTGTCTGGGCCACTCAGCCTGGGAGTCTTGCAGTGGGTATAGAGGGAAAACAGATTAGGCATCAGGTTTTCAGATCCAGACCCCATTTTGCTGCTTCTGTGGGACCATCGGTTGGCTTTTTAGCTCTCTTGGTCTCAGCTTCCTCATCTGAAAAATGGCAGAAGCTATGTAGCTTTGAGCTCATTTCCTGGTTTTCATACACGCGGGTGCACGTGTGTGTGTATTAGTGAAGTTTCTTTTTAAAATGAAATCATAAAGGCAAATCCAAACATAAAATAGATGAAAGCCAAGCCCTACTGGTTCAGCAAGGAAGAGAGCTCTCAGTCACCACCATCTCCCCTGCTCTGGGGGCCCTTGAGATAGCTCTGTGTATTCCCTGCATCCAGTGTGGTTTGATACCAATTATCTACATGATTTCTCAGGTCTGTTCATGCTCAAACATTTTATGATACCAGAAATATAATTGTAAATGCTCAGCCCCAGTTGTGACTGCAAAAATATTGTGTGTGTGTGTGTGTGTGTGTGTGTGTGTGTGTGAGAGAGAGAGAGAGAGAGAGAGAGAGAGAGAGAGAGAGAGATTACATATTACATATTACAACGGGCATATTATTTTATTTTGATCAAGACATTGTTTCTTTTTAAATTCAGACTTTATGTTTTTAGAGTACTTAAAGGTTCACAGCCAAATTGAAGGGGAAGTACAGACATTTCCTAGGCTTGCTCCCACATGTATAGCCTCCTCATTATCAACAATCCGTACCATAGTGGTACATTTGTTGCAACTGATGAATATAGCATTGCCAAATCATAATCACCCACCATCCATAGATTACTTTATAGTTCATGCTTGGTGTTGTACATTCTATGGGTTTGGATAACTATGTAATGGTATATGTCCACAATTACAGAATCACACAGATTATTTTCACTGCCCTAGAAATTCTTTGTGTTCTGCCAACTCATCCCTCCCATTCCTCTCCAAGACATTATATTGCATTGTCAGAAACGTCATGATGCATTTTTTTCTATGCTTTTCGTTGCAAAAATGCATCATGACTTTTCCAACAACCCAATATTTTTTAACGTTTTTTCTATTGGAAAAGTAAGACATACTCATCTTAGAAATGAAATCACTATACAATAAGAAATTATATGAAATCATGCTCCTCTGAACTGAAGTTATACTGAAAGATGGCTGTGTTAATTACGTACAGAACTTTCTAGGTAGAATGAGCACCGTGTGAAAAGCAAACGGGTGAAGTCATTTGGCTTTGCAGGTTGGGTGATAATTGCAGTCTTTCTAGTGTGTGCATCGTCTGACAATAAACAAATCACATCCATGTATTGTGACCCATTAGATCCTCCAACCACTGGGTAAAGAAAAATAATAAGTGTTTCTCAGAAAAGGAGAGAAGGTACCTAAGATAGCATGGTGAGGATGGCAGGAACCATGAGCAGAACCCCTCCAAGTGGCTTTAATATGAGAAAATGAACCCTCCACTCACTCAATGCCACTTTTGAATCTTTTTTCTTTTTCTTCATCTCTCTTTTGCTTTTACTGCAACACTGGGCAAGAGCTTTGTGTTCTCATCCTGGCCTCTGATTGCCACTCCCCACCCCAAATCCATCCCGGTACCAATTTCCTCTTCCCTTTCCAGTTTCTCAGCACCTCAGAGTCCAGGAGAGTGACTCTGGTAACCTAAATCACCACAGGGTGAATGATAAATATGGTCATCGACACTGAGCATTAATACCACCCTCCATCCCTTACTGAAGAGGATACACAGCTAAGAGAACTACATCTCCCAGACTCCCTTGCAGCTAGAGTTCCAGATCCAGTTTAGGTTCAGCTAGTTGATGTATCTGCTTAAGATTTGAAGGTGAAAGTGAAACAAGAGCTCCTTGTAGTTGACAGCAAATCAAATAAATAACAACAACCAAACTGTCTACAGCTTTTTAAGGTTTATGAACAAATTCCTTGAGGTCATTTCATTGAGCAGCCATCCTCTGCCTTACACATACTCTTGAGTTTTCTCATTTTCACTTCCAAGCTATCAAGTGGAAGTAAGAACACCTACTTCCTGGGGTTGTGAAGGTTAAATGAGACGATGCACATGCATGGGAAGTACTCAGCACATGCTTGGCACAGTGGGGGATGAAGGGTTTCATTCCTTTTCCATTTCTTTCTTTGCATGAGGCCTTGACTCATCTTACTTGCACTGGGTTTCAGTACCTGCCTTGAAGTAAACTTAAAGCTAACACTAGAACAATGTTTCCCAAATGGTTCCACAGAACACCTATAACTATCTCCTCAGGTACCAGGGTTCTGAGAGCACAGTTTGAAAAACACTAGAATGTTATTCCTGGAGAGAACCTTAGAGATGTTTGAGTTTACAATCTCTCCATTGTAGGAAGAGTGAGGCCCAAAGAGAGAAAAATGACCTTCCTAAGGTTATAAAGCAAGTGACTTGCTGGGGAACATCGCCCTCCTAATTTTAGGGTCAGAAAGAAAAGTCACTAAATCTCTTTGTGCCTCCATTTTCCTATCTGTAAAATGGTTATATTAAAGCCTGTTCTTCCTACCTCACATGGGACAAGTGACAATAAAATATTACTGGTGAAGTTGCCTTGGACAGCTATGGATGGATCTATCTATCTATCTATCTATCTATCTATCTATCTATCTATCTAAACATTTATATTTGGAAAGGCCTTATATGAAGTTAGGGCATTGTTAGTGATCAGAGTTTGTTAATCAGTTAACCAAATGTTTATTGAGCACTGACCAGTCACTGTTCTCAGTGCTGGGCACACAGTGGAGAGCCAGACCGCTGGTGGCTCCCTTCCTGGTGCTTACACTTTGGATGAGCTGGACAGAAAATAGAGAGACACACAGAGAACACATAAACAAATGAATAAACAAGAGAGTGTTGGAAAACGATAAGTGCCATTAGGAAAAAAAGTAGGGTGTTGTGTTCAAGAGCAGCAGGAGACTGGCTGGTCACAGTGGCCTCTCTGAGAAGGTGGCCTTACACTGTCCCTAGATGACCAGAAGGAAGCAGGCAGAGGACCTGGGAGCAAGGCACTTCAGGTGTTGGAAGTCTGGAGCAGACGCCTTATGTGAGGCAGGGGTGGTGAGGGCTGAGGCCTGATGGGGCCAGCCCACATTAATGGGGGACCACGCAGCCCAGAGCAAGCAGGGTGGGTGAAGGGAAAGGGGTGGCAGTTTGGATATCAAGTTCTAATCCCGGCTCTGCCACAATCTAGCTGGGTCACCTTGGACAAGCCATATCCTAGCCCCGGCCTCAGTTTCCTTTTCTGTCAAATGGGAGCATAAATCCTCCCTTACCCAGAGGTGTATTATGATGGGTGTGGTTTACAGAGTTCCTGCCCTCGGGTGTCCCTGTTTGGAAGTGCAGTGAGAAACCCCAATTGTCTCAGGCCCTTTCTGGAGCTGGGGCTTCAGGGACAGAGGGCTCACAGACCATCTGCTTGCATGCACGATGCAAGCCCTGCGCTGGCCCCATGAACGACAGGCAGGAGAGAGGGTCTGCTTTTTCTTCTTGTGGACTCAAGCCTTCAAGACTTTGGACTGAGTGCCAACAATAATTCATCAGGAACGCTTTACAACTCAGCATTACAAAACCTGTTAGGAGACAGATCGCCCACTGGACAGGCTTGAGAAGGAAGCGTGCTCAGGGCTGGTGACCTCAAGATGATTAATGATTTTTCACAGGGTGAACTCTGTCCTCTGCCTCCCATGTGCTGTGCGCTCGCTCGCTCCCTCCCTGCTTGTTTGCTGGGGGAGGAGGTGGATGAAAAGAGGGGGTGGGGTAGAGGTGCTTGAAGCCGAAGCCTACAGATCATAAAGAAAATGCAGAAACAAGAGCCCTGTGTTGGAAAGGAAGGAATGCCTTATTATTGTGATTTTAGTTTTAGTTTTTTGCAAAAATAGTAATGTAGATTCTCTATCTTAAAATACGTGCAATCTGTTTCTGAACTCTAAATGAGCTCATTCCTGTTACGTGTTTTGCACAGTGTCCTGCTGTTTTAGCAGTCCTTCTCATGATTATCACCCCTCCCATCTGTGTGGACCCCAACTCTGACTTTACTGACTATGGGATGCAGCAGAAAAGGAATCATGATATTATTTTTTGATTTTCAATGTCATGTTAACTTGATTTTTATTTTGTTAGATTAAAAAATATAGACAACTTGATAAATGCTGTTTTAACACCTCCAAAGTATAGAGTTACTGAAAGAAGCATTTCTGGTCTCTTCTGACCCCCTTCCATTACCCCACAGCCCTGGGATGGTCAAAATGGTGTGACCCTCCATAGTAGCTTCTTCCTGTTAGACTGAAACAGTGTCTGCTGATCCGTTCCTGCAGGACATAGATATTCAACAACCTTAGGAGACACTCACTAGCATTCCTCCTTTAGTGCAAATGAGGAAACAGATGTGGGGTAAGGTTGCAAGTAGGAGATCCGGGACTGGCTTCCAGGAGGTCTCATTCTAATCCCTGAACTCTGTTGAATGAACTTTTCCCAGTGCTCAGTCTCTCTCCTATAATAATTCCTAAACTATTGGCTTCCTTGAATGTCTGGTTGCAAGTTTTTATGGGCAACAAAGTCAATGAGAAGGTAGTAAGTGATTAATAAAGGATGAAGCTCCCAGGCCCCCCTGCACACTGTGACAGCTACTCCCTCTGTGGGCCCTTGTTCTGGGTGAGACTTAGTGTCATGAACACTTACAGCTTTTTGTTTCTAAAACTACGCCTGTTCCAGAAATCTAATTAACTGCACAACTGCTTCTTGGCTCGACTTTTAGTTGCTTCAACACCTGAACAAGTTTGAGAACCACCAGATTTGAACTTGAGGTCTTGATTGAAGTGTGTAAAGCTACTCGTCAACATGCATCTAGTAATTGTATTATAAAAGCAGTAAAAATTCAATATATAGCAAAGTATTTCAGGGCACAAGCTCTAGAGTCACGTCTTTGTTACAAGTATGAGGAATGCCAATTAAGTTCACAAACTTGCTGCAACGATGTTGCTATATGAATTTGTACCAACTGGACAAACAGTTAACCAAGTTTACTATTTGGAAGTGCTGAAAAGACTCCATGAAAAAGTTAGACAACCTGAACTTTTCACCAGCAATTCATGGCTCTTGCATCACAACAATGCACCAGCTCACACAGCACTGTCTGTGAGGGAGTTTTCAGCCAGTAAACAAATAACTATATTGGAACACCCTCCCTATTCACCTGATCTGGCCCCAGATGACTTCTTTCATTACCCGAAGATAATGGAGATATTGAAAGGAAGACATTTTGATGACGTTCAGGACATCAAGGGTAATATGATGACAGCTCTGATGGCTATTCCAGAAAAAGTGTTCCAAAATTGCTTTGGAGGGTGGACTACGTGCTGGCACTGGTGCACAGCTTGCCAAGGAGAGTATTTTGAAGGTGACCACAGTGATATCCAGCAATGAAGTATGTAGCACTTTTTCTAGGATGAGTTCGCTAACTTAATTGGCAGGCCTCGTCTGCCTCTTCCTAATAGCAATCATGTGGCCTTGGTCCTCAGTTTCCTCATCTGTAAATTGGGGATAATAGCACCACTTATAGAATTGGAATCAGGTCTATTTGAAATAATGGCTAACTAAAACATTTAACACAGTGCTGGGCAGATAGTAAGGACTTCATGCATAGTAGCTGCTATAATGAAAACAATGAATTATTATATCTGCTCAAATTCTTTCTCTCTTTTTCACTAATTCACTTGGGAGAATAATCATCTGAAATTTACTGACTGTTTCACACTAGATGAGGTTGATATTACATGGCCTTTTAAAAGTTTTACAGGCCCTTATGAAAGTCATGCATTGCAGAAAAAGAAAAGGAAAAAAAGAAAGCTGGACAACTTATAAAACACATCTTCTGTATAATTTTAAATTGAGAAGTCAGGTGGGTCATTCCCATATGTTAACTGGTTACTGTCCAGTAGACCAACTATGGTGGGAAACGGTTTATGTGTTGGGTGACGTGTGCTTACTCTTACTCTTACAAAAAGCTACTAGGCTGGACCAGCCTTTGGAGGATGCAGTAGTCCAATGTAAGTCCCAGACATGGCCCTATGCCTGTGGGATAAGGGGCCTGGGATGAATGAGGATCTTAACTAGAGGAAGGTAATACCCAAGCTGATTGCTGAGGAAAAGCCGGTACTTGTGTTCTAGACAAGAGAAGAAAGGCCAGAGGCAAAGGCAAGCTTATGCATAGTAAGGCTGAGAGGGTCGTGAGTGGCTGTGTTCAGAGTGCACAGTTTTGCAATTGGTAGAGATGGGGTTACCATGGTAAGTCGTATTAAAATATTTGGATTTCTCCTGTGAGAAATGGGGAGCCAACGAAGACTTCTTTTCCTGTTTTTCTTTTCCCATAGGGAGAGAGAACCGTGTTTGCAAAAAGCTTTAAAGAACAACAGAAATTAAAAAGGATGGCATGTTAAAACAACACAAGAGGTTGCACAATTCTATATCTCGTGTGATCTGATCTGTGCAAAAACAAACAAACAAACACGCATGGGAAGGAGCCTGGAAAAAAACTAGGGCAAAATGACAGCAGTGGCTGCCTCCGGGTGGTGGCATAATGAGTTACTTTTCTTTCTGCAGCTTTACTGTTTCTCATACAGTTCATTTTTTTTTTTTTTTTTTTTACCATGAACACATATGATTTGGACAATCAGAAAAATACCAAACAACAAGCAAACAAAAAACCCCTTGAAGTTGACGAAAGATAAAGAATGTTCACATGTTTTGTGGGGTCCTTGTTTTGGACTTACCCTGAGCTGATTTCCCCAAGGGGAAGGGGACCAGGGCCCTCCCTCTAGGGCAGAAGAAGGCTACCTGAAGAAAACAAGGGAGATTTGTCCTGACCCAGGAAATGTAGTGAGGAATGGTCACAGTGAGTATGCAGCAGTCAGGGAAAGGCTGATGTGAAAGGTAGATTCTGTCTCCAGGAGCATCATGGAGTAAAGCATGGAAGAGGGGAGGGATGCACCCCAACAGTGAGATGTTCAGACAGATGGAGACAGAGACATGGGCATGGAAAATGCAGAGACAAGATAGACAGGAACAGATAAAAGAGAGAAACAAGGAGTGAAAGAGACAGAAAGAGATGGAGAGACAGTGAGAGATAGAAACAAAGACACTGAGATCACCAGAGGGGGGAAATACAAGGCCACATGAGGGAGGCAGGGGAAGAGAGAAGGGGATCGAAGACCGAAGGATCAAAAGAGGCAGTGAGACAGGAGACAGTGAGCTAAAAACAGGACTAGAAAGGCGCAGAGACATAGACACACAGGGAGGTACTGGTGACTAAGATTATAGGATGAAAGTGCTAGAAAGAAAGAGGTACAGAGATGATACGAAGACTCTAAGAGAGAGACAGATGGTGGCAACTGGCAGGACAGGCAGGAGATGGAAGGATGTGAGCGGGTATGTTCACAGCTGGCATGTGAACCTGTGTTTGTGGTGTCCCAGTGGCAGTGCCAGCTCAGAACATTCCACGGACACGCATGGCTGTGCTGAAACTCGGTGCTTTCCTAGTTACATTCCCAAAGTGTTAGCAATATTTAAAAAATTTAAAAATCATAAGCATAGCAATTTATAATATATGAATCCATTCCATAATCATTTTCACCATCATTTCACCCAATCAAGTACCTACTATAATGGTCCTTCGGTTAGATTCTTAATGCCCATTTTTCTTATAAGGAACCTGAGGCCAGAGGGGCTACGCAAGCCCCTTGTTCTGGGGGCAGAACTGGGAAACCCATGCTGTCCAGACTTCTGGTTCCAGGCGCTGGTCGCTATTCCATACTCCTTTAGTGAGCTGTGCGGGTGTGTAGGGAACTTGAAAACAGCTTAACACATGAGCAGGCTTTAAGCACTGGCTGTGGGCAGAGATATGGGGGTGGTGACGATATGGTGACAAACAAGATGTAATTTCTACCCTCATGCTTCAGTTGGGGAGACTAAACTAATAGAAACACACGAGTAGCTCAGCTGTTCTTTGAGGCTTCCGGTGATGGAGTTTGAACAGCCAGGGCTTTGGTGTGAGAACCCAGAGCCCCCTGCAGTTTCTGCAAATTCTTGGCTGTCGTCTTCATGGCCCCTCTCTTTTTACCGTTGCAGCTCTGTGTGCCATCTTGGATTGGCTCTGGGCCAGCTGGGAAGCAAACTTGGCCCCTTTGCCATTTTATTTATCCTAAAAAATCTTGTGTGCAGGTTAATGTTGTGAGTTTAGTAACGTTGATGAACATTGGAGAGTAAAGGAGAAGAATTCTTTCTCTCAGCACCCAGCGTTTCCCCACTTTGCAGGCTTCCCTCCCCAGGCTTAGTGGTCATCCAACCCCCTACCCCAGACCTGTCTATGTCCCTGCTGTGCACTACAGCCCAGGACACAGAGTTCCAGGTCCCTTCCTTTGAGGCTCAGCCTCACCCGGCTG
This sequence comes from Aselliscus stoliczkanus, assembly GCA_033961575.1. Lineage (NCBI taxonomy): Eukaryota > Metazoa > Chordata > Mammalia > Chiroptera > Hipposideridae > Aselliscus > Aselliscus stoliczkanus. The sequence continues at coordinate 136,138,528 of CM066734.1, forward strand.
CCTAGCCTTGCCCAGATCTCCTGGAATTGAGGGTCATGAATTTCTCTCTGTTCCCTTAACACAGCAAACAGTCAGAGATGCATCAAGGCCTCAGTTGTGAGGTCACTGTGAGGCAGAAGGAAAAGACAAGGTGGGTGGGAGCTCTCAGATCAGGAGTGCTGGAAGAGGCAGTTCTAGAGATGGGTTTCTGGAAAGTTCCAAAGCTCTGGGCAGAGAGATGGAGTTTGCTCCTGGAGACGGGAAGGTTGCTGGGATGACGGCCAACCCATCTGCTTCTCTCTGCATCAGCTAGATCCCGACTGGAGAGTAAGAGCTGACCTGCTCACTTGGCCTTGACCTAGGGACCCCCCTCTTCCTGAGCAGTTGGCTAGAGATGGCAGGAGGTGGCAAGACTGGCATTTGTCTATCTGGAAATCCTGGGTTCTTCCTTTAAGTATTCACTTTGTCAGAAGACAGAATTGCTGTAACTTTCACTTTCAGGACTCAGAAATCGGCCTCTCCCCAGGCTGAGACAGAGGGCAGAGCTGTTTGCGTTGTATCTGTTTCCAGCTGCCTTTTAGCCTACCTCATTTTTTTCACACAAGTGAGAGTTTAATGTTTATCAAATGCAGCAGTGCATGCAGCCCCGAGTGGAAACCATGACAGTGGGGTCCTGTCTCCTGGGGCCCCTTCCTCGGGCACCCCTGTAGTCCTTGGGCATGTCTGTCTTCTGTGTGCAGCCCAAGTGAGTTTTTCATTAACATGTGTGAAAAATGTTTCAAAATATGTTCAGAGGCTTTTCCATGACTTCTGTTAACACATGTATTATATCTTCTGGCCTGACCCAGAATCACCCGTTTGCATTCTTATTTTTCAGTCATTCACTTTGATATGTGCCTAAATATTAACCTATCACAGGCACATTTTTCTTTTTTTAAAGATTTTCTTTTTTTTAATTGGGGAATTGGGGGAGGGGAACAGACAAGTTGCTGTCCTTTTGTTCTTCAGTCTAGTTGTGGAGGACGTCACTTCACTGGCCCATGTTAGTATTGTGATTATTGCACTTTTTCTGGGTGAGGCAGTGGCTCACCGACCATTGGACTGCCGCCCACGGCGGCTCACAGCAGCCCAGCTCCAGGTCAAGCTGTTGTTCACCATCTTAGCTGTAGAGGGCGCAGCATCACTGGCCCACGTGAGATCTGAACCGGGACCCTGCTGCTCAGAGCTGGCGTCCCAAGCCAACTCTTAACCGACGCGCAACTCGGCTGGCCTTCAAACTTCTCTTTTTAAATTAGAGCCCGGAAAAGAGAGGGAGAAGGAAAGAGAAGACATATAGACAAGACTGGTGTGTTAGAGTCTGAAGACCCAGGCCCCAGGCTCCAACCCGGGCCTCATCCTACATAACAACTACTGCAGGTCCATTTTAGAAGAACCTCCATTGTCACATCCATAACATATGGTAAAAATAATCCGCCTTAGGGAACTTGCAGGCTTGACATGAGGATCAGACGTGCTCATGGAATTGAAAGTGCTTTGGAAGCTGTAATATATGAGACTATTTACTGGGCCAGGCATGGGAGAAGAGTTTTGCTGAGATTATTTAATTGAATCTCCATGGTGACCATATGGGGCAGGTACTATTATTCCTAGTTTGCAGGTGAGAAAACAGACTTGATAGGATTAAGTAAATTACTCAAGATCACACATCTTCTTACACAAATTTAAGGCTTCCAATCCCTTGGCACAATGGTTTTTTAAAAAATAATTTTTTACTTTTCAATTGACGTTAATGTACAATATTATATTAGTTTCAGGTGTATAACATAGTGATTAGACATTTATATAACTTACAAAGTGCTCACCCCGATAAATCTAGCACCACACATAGTTATTACAATATTGTTGACTATGTTCCCTGTGCTTCACTTTACATCCCCATGACTAATTTGTACTTCTTAATCTTTTCCCTTTTTTCACCCATTCCCCCACCACCCTCCTATCTGGCAACCATCAAAATGTTCTCTGTATCTGTGAATTTGTTTCTGTTTTGTTTGTTCATTTATTTATTTTTTCAGATTCTACACATAAGTGAAATCATATGGCATTTGTCTTTCTCTGACTTACTTCACTCAGCATAATACCTTCTAGGTTCATCCAGGTTGTTGCAGGTGGCAAGATTTCATTCTTTTTTATGGTTAAGTAATACTTCATTATATATATGTATCACATCTTCTTTATGCAATTGTCTATTGATGGACACTTAGGTTGCTTCCATATCTTGGTGATTGTAAATAATGCTGCAATGAACATAGGGATGCATGCATCTTTTCAAATTAGTGTTTTTGGTTTCTTTGGATAAATACCCAGAAGTGGAATTACTGGGTCCTTTTTTGTCCCTCGTTATAGACTTTGTTTTAAAGTCCATTTTGTCTGGTATAAGTGTTGCTATCCCAGTTTCTTGTTGGTTTGATTTCATTTCCATTTTCATGAAATAATGTTTTCCATCCCTTTCTGTCTGTGTGGGTCTTTCTATCTGAAGTGAGTCTCTTGTAGGCAGCATATGTAAGGGTCTTGTTTTCTTACCCATTCAGCCACCCTATGTCTTTTGATTGGAACATTTAATCCATTTACATTTAAAGTAATTGTTGATAGCTATGTAGTGATTGCCATTTTATTATTCATATTTTTGATCTTCCTCTTCACCTTCCCATTTTCCTTCTCCACCTCCTTTTCCTTCTTCATGTTCATCATCTCTTTAACATTTCTGGTAATTCTGGTTTGTTGTTGAGGAATTCCTTTAGCTTTTTCTTGTCTGGGAAACTCATTATCTGTCCTTTGATTCTAAAGGATAGCCTGGCTGGGTGGAGTAATCTTGGTTGTATGTCCTTGCTTTTCATCACATTGAATATTTCCTGCCATTTCCTTCTGGCCTGCAAAGTTTCTGATGAGAAATCAACTGACAGTCTTATGGGAACTCGCCTGTAGCTTTTCTGCTTTTCTCTTGCTGCTTTTTAGATTCTCTCTTTGTCTTTAACCTTTGGCATTTTAATTATGATGTGTCTTGGTGTGGCCCTCTTTGGATTCATCTTGTTTGGGACTCTGAGCTTCTTGGGCTTGTACATCTATTTCCTTTACCAGGTTAGGGAAGTTTTCCTTTGTTGTTTCTTCAAATAAGTTTTCTTGTCTTGTTTTGTCTTGTCTTGTCTGTCTCAATCTCTCTGTCTTTCTTTCTCTCTGTCTTTCTCTCTCTCTCTCTCTCCCTCCTTCCCTCCCTCCCTCCCTCCTTTCTTTCTTTCTTTCTTTCGTACAAAACAATGTAACAGACATTTACACCCCTCACAAAGTGATAACTCCCCAATCTACTGACATCGTATATAGGTGTTACAATTCATTGACTATATTCTCTATGCTGTACTCTACATCCCCTGATCTTTCTCTCTATATATTTAATTATAGTTGACATTCAATATTATTCAACTTCAGCTTAAGGTGTATAGCTCAGTGGTCAGTCATCTACACAGTGTATGAAGTGGTCTCCTTAAGTCCAGTACCCATCTCACACCCTACATAATCTTTACAATATTATTGATTATATTCCTTAAACTGTATTTCATATTTTCATATCCCTGTGACAATATTGTGACTACTAATTTGTGAATTCCTTGTGTTCTCTCTTCTCCTTCTGGTACCCCTATGATGTGAATGTTGGTGTGCTTGATGTTGTTCCAGAGGCCCCTTAAACTATCCTCATTTTTTGGATTCTTTTTTCTTTTTGCTGTTCTGATGGGGTTTTCTGCTACCTTATCTTCTAAATCACTGATTCAATTCTCTGCTTCATCTAATCTATTGTGGATTCCCTCTAATGTATTCTTTATTTCAGTTGTTATATTCTTCATTTCTGACTTGTTCTTTTTTATATTTTCTATCTCCACTTTTATGTTTCCTATTTCTTTGTTGAAGTTCTCTCTGAGATCATTGAGCATCCTAATAAACAGTGCTTGGAACTCTGTGTCTGGTAGATTGCCTGTCTTCATTTTGTTTAGTTCTTTTTCTGGATTTTTGTTCAGTTCTTTTACTTGGAACATGTTTATTTGTCTCCTCATTTTGACTGCCTCCCTGTGTTTGTTTCCATGTATTAGGTAGGGCTTCTATGCCTCCTGGTCTTGGTGGAGTGGCCTTATGTAGTAGGTGTCCTGTGGTGCAGTCTCTCTGGTCACCTGAGCTGAGTTCTCCAGGTGTGTCCCTTATGTGGGTTGTGTGTGCCCTCCTGTTGTAGTTGAGCCTTGATTGCTGTTGGCATGTCATTGGAAGGGATGGACTCTCAGGCTGATTGGTTGTGAGGACTGGCCATAGCTACAGTAGAGGAGCTGTGGTGCAGGGGCTGCCCCTACGGAGCAAGATTTGCTTTAGCAGGACTCTGGTGCCTGCCCAGTCTGCCCTTTGGGTGTGTTGCTTGTGAAGGTGGTTGGGAAGTACTCTGGTGGGGTCCAAAGCTAGCCACCGGTGTATTGGTTCTGGGGCCTCTGGTGCAGCTAAGGTCAGCTACTGCCTGCCCCCTGCCTGGGGTCACTTGGTATAAGCTACAAAGTGATCTGCATATGGTTGTCCCTTGTGCTGGGCTCAGAGGTGCCTGGGGGAGGCCAAGCTGCAAACTGAGGCTGGCTGCTGCTGGTGGCAGGCTGGGCTGCTGAACAAGAGGTACAGGCACATGGAAGCCAGAGGCTGCTTGTTTAGGGTTTGTGAACTTTTAAAAAATATATATTTTATTGGGGAATTGGGGGAGGAGAACAGTGTTGGGGAATTGGGGAGGGGCCAGCCAAGTTGTTGTTCTTTAGTCTTCGTTGTGGAGGGCACCAGTCACCATCTGGCTTCCCATCAGCAGCTCGTGGCTTCTAAGCTCAAGGTGCTGTGTTCAATCTTAATTGCGGGTGGGTGTAGCCACCATCCCATGCAGGGGTCGAACCAGCAGCCTTGTTGTTAAAAGCACACGCTCTATCCTCTGAGCCATCCGTGCGGCAGCTCAGTTCAAGGTGCCAAGTTCAATTTTTAGTTGTGGGTGGGCATAGCCCACCATTGAACAGGCAATCTTATTATCACATCAGCTGAGCCATCCTGCCACCTGTTGGCAGCTCAGCAACAGCTCAGCTAGGGCGCAGCATTCACTGGCCCATGTGGGAATCGAACAAGAGGCCCCGTTGCTCAGAGCACGCGCTCTAAGCCAACTCTTAACCAACTGAGCCACTCTGCCGGCCCTGGGTTTGTGAACTTTTGAGAGATTTTAGGGAAGTCCAAAGCTTGAGCCAAGACAGGCTGTTTGTATGGAAAAGCCTCTATAAATGTCTTGAGGGAGCCTGCAGGTTGGGTCACACAAGGGGTTTTTAATCTTTCTTTTCCTCCTTGTTTTTATGCTCCTCCTCGTCCTCCATTTTCCCCCCCACCTCCTCCTTCTCCTCTTATAAACTGTATAGGGAACTGTGGCAGTCATTAGGGTTGTTCACCAAATCCTTCTCCACGTGGTAAACTTGCACTTCCCTGCCCGTTTTGAAATCGGTTACCGTTATCTAACTGGCTATGGCCAATGAAATTTGAACAGCAGTGACATGTGTCCCTTATGGACAGAAACTAAAAATCTCATGTATGATTTTTCACATTCCCTTCCTGCTTTTTGAAATATGTATCTTAATTGAAGTGTCCATCAACCTGGATTGCTGGATGATTAGAATTGACAGACCCCTCTCCCCTGCCCCACCCCCACCACCTCTACCTGAACTGAAGATGTGCATAAGTGTAAAATATTTGTGTGTTTGTGTGTTTAGATGTCTGAGATTTGGTTATTGTTTGTTATGGCAGCATAATTGAGCCCATCCTGACTGATTTGGGAGGCAAACCTGCTGGGAAAAGCATTAACAGGGAAAAGAGCAGATCAAGACAGGAAAAGCCCTGACTTGAGTGGGCTTTTTTTGGGTACTGCTGTCAATTTATGTGGTGAACCGGGGCATCTCCGTTTATTATATTGGAAAATAAGGAAGGTTGAGTCAGATTTCTCTATCATGTTCAGAAGACAGAGCTCATGGAAGACACAGTGTTCTTAGCAGAATCCAGGAAATACATGTGTTACATGAAAAGTAATTTCATTGTATTCTGCTAAGTCTCATGCCATCTAAAATGAGGCAAAGGCAAGAGGCAGCAAATATACTAAATATGTGAGAAAAATGGTTTTTAGGGAACTTAAATTAATTGATTTTCTATATATTTATTTAATTCCCCTTCACCAAACCACACTACCTACAAACCATGAAGATTTTAAGAGTTTTGGATTTTTTTCACTGAAACACCTTGTTGAATCCCAAGACACCTGCATTGTGTGGGGGCCTGGTTCACGAATTGCTAGACTATATAAATGGCTTCCTGTTTCTCTTCTGCTATGATGCCCTTGAATTACGAGTCTGTCAACCTCAAACCTTTCCTAATGTCATTTTGGAGCTTCATTTTCATAAAAAATGTGACTTGTGGTTAATAAGGTGACAGGTGGCTATGACAATGAACTCTGGAGGCTTGAAAAAAGTTATAAATAAACAGGGTAAGAGAATGGAAAGGAATTCCTATGTGCTTTTATGCGGGCTGAATGAGAGCCGTGCAACGAGCTGGAGAGTGGGCACCGCGGGGTCTAGGTCTGGTCTGGATTTCCCAGATTGGTCCACTTCCATCTATTACCATGATTGTCAACTCCTGTCCCACTGTTTCAATAATCTCTCAAAGGCTATCCCTGCAGCCCAGGGCTGGGACGAGGGTGAGGCATGGGAGGCACCCAGCACATAAAGTTTAAGAAGGCACTCACTTTCAGTTGTTGACTCTACACTCGCACGGCCATGAGAATGAGTGCTACCTTAAGTGTTTTGCACTAGGTGCCTCCTTTGTGTCATCTTCTTGCCAGTTCTGCTGCTGCCAGGCTTGTCCCCCTCCTATCATTGTCCACAGTATAGCCAGAGTGATGATTTAAAATATGAATCTGATTATGTTAATTCTTTGAGTGAAATCCTTAAAGGGCTGCTCTCTACCTCCAGGATGCCATCACACTTTTTCCCAGGTCACTGAGTGTTCGGTTGATTGACTGATTGATTCAACATGTGTGCAGCCCAACACAGTGCTAGGTGCTGGGATTAGAATGGCGAGCAAGGAGGACAGCGTTCCTGTCCTCCTGCTGCTGTCACTCAAGCGAGCAAGACGGGACACTGTGAACAGATAGGAATAGAAACGAACGATACACTTTGATATGTGCTGTAAGCGAAACAAATGAGGGCTGAGCTGTGGAATGGGCAAGAGCAGGGCCTGCCTTAGGCAGAGTGGACCATGATGGCCTCCCAGGGGAGGTGACAGTGAGACAGGCTGGGAGGTGGAGCAGCCAGCCCTCTGACCAGGAGGGAATGAATTCCAGGTGGAGGGAACAGCACCTGTGAAGACTCGGGCAAGCGTGGGCTTGGCGTGTTCAGGAACGGAATGGAGGCTGGGGCAGTTGACAGGCAGCAGGGAGGGCGGGCCAGGTCACTGGTGCCTGGAGGTCACAGGAAGGGCCTCCGATGTTGCTCAGAGTGTAATGAAATGACATTGAAGGGTCTTATGCAGAGAAGATGGCTAGATGAACGTTTGGAAAGTACCATTTCATCTGCTGCGTAGAACATGGAAGGGGCACGAATTGAAGAGCCGCGTAGAGGCCATAGCAGCATTTAAGGTAGAACGATGCTGGTGGTCTGGACCTGGGTGCAGGCACGGGCTATAGAGGAGAACATATGGATGGAAGTTGTTAAATGTCCCTACATTAACCAGGAGGCAGTGCAGGGCAGAGCCCCTGAGAGTCAGGAAACACACGAGTGAGCTGTGATTTCCCCAGCTTCCTGCCCGGAGACTCTCCAGGTGGTGTGGCAGACGGGAAGCCAGGCAGAGTGTGGCCGTGTCCCTGAGTTGAGATGACAGAGGTGGGAGTCCTGGGAGGCCAAGGTCGATAGCTTGGGCTGCAGGGGCGCCTGTGATTTTCAGTGGACCCACCTGGCCCCATGGCTGCCTCTGCTCTCAGCTGACTCTGGCCGTAGTTTGAAATCTGCCCCGGCCCTGGGCAGCGATCACAGCTTTCTCAGCCTCCTTTCATGGGTGGACGGGTCCTGTTGGGCTCCAGGTTGCAGGCGTTGAGCCTGCTGCTGGCCCATCACACTCCAGGGGCCTCTTCTCGTCTCTGCTTGAACTCCTGGCTGCCCCCACTGGCCTCTGGCCCAGGGCCCACAGGCCTCACTGCCCTTTCTGCTTACTGCTGTGTGTTTCTCTTCCTGTGTGGCCCATGGGGGTATAAACCTTGTTTTGAAATATGGTTATTCTTCTTTAAGTCTTTTATGTTATATTGTATCTCTTATTGCTATTTTTATTTTTTAGAGAAGGGTGAGTGTTTAAGACAATTTCAGTCTCTCTCTCCCTGGATATCACAGCAGCATTTGACCCTGTTTCTTGACACACGGTCTTCCTTCGGCTTTCCTGACAGCACTTCTTCCATTTTCCTCCTTGCTTTCTGGTTCTTCCTAGTCTCCCTGTGGAGTCTCCAGGGATCCTCCCTGGGCAGCCGTCACTCATCCAATCCTATAGCTGCAGGGGCCCCCTCATTGATCCTGACTCCAACCCAGGTCGCTCCAACTGCATGTCCACTAGGCACCCCCAGCTCAACTTGGTCAAGATCAAACCCTGGAACTTTTCACCCCAAACCTGCTCCACCAGCTGTATCACTGAGCATGGTAAATGGCACCCCATAAAGCAAGATGTTTAAGCCAATAGCCTGAGTGCTGTCACAGATTCCTCTTTGTTTTTCTTTTAATTTGGCACATCTAATTCTCCTAAGTATTGCACTTGTAACCCGTGCAAGACTTATATCTTGGCCTGTTGGCTCTTGCCTTGAAGTTAGCCTTGGCTTATATTCATAGAAAAAAAACCCAGCATTCTGGCAACCAGAAACAAAAATTTAAAAACAATTTTAACCTTTACCGAATCCTATAAAGAGCTAAAGAAATGTCTCTTTCATAATACACAGATCTTGAAGACTGCTTTTCTCGTTTTTGTCTTTATCTGTATAATAGCTACACCTCTCTATCTCTTTGTCTACATACTTACTTTTCTTTCTCTATCTATCTATCTATCTATCTATCTATCTATCTATCTATCTATCTATCTAATCTATCTAAACTTAACTACACCTGAACAGCTGCTTTGTTTTTATCCTGAAAAGCTCCAAAACTCTTCAGATCCAGCCTGCTACTATCCCCAAACCAAAGGATCTTTAATTCCCCTTTCTCTTTTTTTTTTTTTTTTTTTATTTACTCTGAACTCTTTCTGATATACTCATATATCAATCCCATAATCCTCTGCATCTCTCAGCTTTTTCCCCAATTCATACCTCTGGTAGCACCACAAAAGACTAAGAATTAAGTATATTCACAGACATATCTTTTGAAAAGAGGAAGAGTACTGAAGAGGTAGAATGTATTTATTTCAAATTTAATATTTTCTGTGACTGCCAAAATAATTCCAATTTCTTTCACTTTCATTCCTTTCTGTCCATTCCTGCTGTAGCCATTATATCCCAGTGTCAAGAACTGTGAAGGGCCTGAGATTGTTCCCTAATTGTAAATGAATAATCAAGCTTGCCACAGTTTCATGGATGCTGGTAGAAGATACAAGTCTCAGGGGTCAAAGACAAAGGACGATTTATTGCTCACAGTGACAGCAGTAGCCCGAGCATCAACAAGATAATACAAAGAGAACCAGAAGACACCTGCACACACAGGAGAGGAACCCTGAGTTTGGGGAGCCCAAATCTTTTATAATGGACAGTAAATATGTCTGCTCTTTGCTATGGGAGGGTCAGGAGAGACACTACCTTTATCTTCTAGCTATAAGCAAGCTTTCCCTTTGTTCTGGAGGGAAACACTACCTCTTTCAAGGCTGTTAGATATACAAAGATGCCTGAGGAGATAGTTTGGAACAGAAGGTAGTCAGTGCATCACTCACAAGATGTCCAAAGCCATGATGAATTATCTCCTCTCAGCTTCTCTGGACAGTAATCATTTATTTTTGGAATATTACAATATCAGCCCAACTGGCCAGGCTGCACCAAATCTTGCTCTTTTCCAGCCCATCCTCCCTCTGCTACAAATAAGGTCATGCAACTATCATTGCTTACAATGATTCAATGACTGCTTATTTCCTACAGGATAATTTCCTGACCATAACACATAAAAATTTTTTTTAAATTTTGCTTTGACTTTGCCTGCCTTTTTGGCCTTTTCTCCCTAAAAATGTTTGGCATTTTAAAAATGAATATAATCTTGCATTTACTATTTTAATAATAACTTTTGGAGCTACCTCTACAAAAAAGGAATTAAGAGGTTAATGTGCTTGAGACAGCCTTTATAACCTACCTTATAAACTTATAACCTATTCCTGATGAAGTGAATCTCAAATTCTGTTTGTGCTTTGTGTGTGTGTGTGTGTGTGTGTGTGTGCGCGTGTGTGAGTGAATGACAGAGAAAGGAAATTTAAAAAGAGAGAATTCTTCTGTAAGCTTAACATATTGAAGTATATGTTCTATTTATTTATGTTTTTTTCTGCAAGGACCCAGGCCTTGTGTAGATCAACTGCAGTCGAACTTGTCTCCTGTCTGGTTCTCCCAATGACCTCTTGCTCTGATTTGCAACTAGGGTTTAAAATCTCCTCTCTCAAATTCACACAACTGTCCCTTTAGGGCCTTTGCATTTTCTCTGAGTCTGAGCTCTTTTAGACAAATGTCAGCTTTTTTTGTCATTAACCTTGTGAGAATTTCTGGAAATAAATAAACAGTTTGGAGAAGGAAACCCACTCTGGGAGTGGAGAACATGAGTCAGTGCCACATTGGGAGGAGGGGTGTGGAGACAATGAACTTTTGCCTTATATCGTGGGGCTCTTACATTGAGACTTGAACTGGGAGTGGCCTGGGAGCACTGATCTCTGGCATTTACCCTGGAATAGAATTCTATGCTGGGAAAGTAATGGTAAAGCGAAGTTTATGAGGACCATTTATTATATATGGAAAAGAAGAGATGATTTTTACAATGACTTGAAATTTTTCAAACTTAGCAGGGATTGTAGCATTTCATAATTGATGCCTCAAGAAGCCCAGACCTCCTCTAACCCAGTACTAGCCTATGCTGCCTCCTTATTTCCCATTACAACCCATTCAGGGTTTATTATTCCTGCTGCTTGTGGACGGAGTGACCCTGGATGGGTCACTGTCTGTGCCTCAGCTTCCTACCCATAAAATAGGAGCAATGACACAATGGGATTGTTGAGGAGACTGAAATAAAATAAACAATGTTATATGGAAGAGTGTTTTAAGTGATAAAATTAGGAATTTGTATTCTTTGGCTCCTGAAGGCCAAACCTTCCTTCTTATGTGGGTTTGCTTTGACTTTAGGCCCTCACAGATTTATATACACAGAACAAAAGTTATGAATATTTATGACAGTTTTATTTTTTGTTAACTGTGGTTGCAAATGGAAACATTTAAAAATACAATTAACATGAAAGTTTTGCTTTTTTAAAAAATACTATAGGAAACTAACTAAAAAAAAGCATGTGTAGTATTAATTCTAGTCCTTTCCCTGGAATGGTGTGCACTTGGGCCAGTCATTGCCCAGACTTGCCTCTTCACACCACTTCGCTAGAATATGAAGTCCTCAGGGGTACCATAAACTCACCTCAAGGTCAACACCTTGTGTGAGCAGGAAGATGGCAGTACATGTTTGTTTAACAAAAATGAGTGAGCCTTATTTGCTTCTTCTTTAAAGAATGAGAGGGGTACTATATTAGGGTTCTTCTAAGTCAGACTGGTGACTCACTTGTGGGTTTTGAAAGGAATTTCGTAGGCCACAGCTAGCATGTGGAAATGTAACAGGAGGCAAGAGAGTAACAACTTAGAGCAGGCTACACACAGAAGGCAGGCATTGCTTTGTGAAACCTTTGTTTCAGTTGCATGTGTGTGTGCGCGCACGTGCGCATGTGTGCACTAAATCTAGATGCCAAATGTTTCTTATTGTCCATTGTAACTGAAAATGTGTGTAAAACACTGGGCTGGTTCTCCCATCTTTAATGTCACATTTCTGCTATTGCCATTCTCATAACCACTTATATTTGATTAATTCTTTGCATTCTTCAAAGAATGTTGACACCCACTTCGTATGGTTGTCATCAGAGCCTGGGATAGGGAGGGACATGTTATTTCTCTTTCCATTCTTCTTGTGAGGGAGAAGAGTCTTGTTTCCTCAACTCTCCCCGCTAGAAGGGGCTGTCTTTGTTTGGAGAAATATTTTGATGAGGCCTGGGAAAGATGGTTGGACCAGAGATGCTCTCAGGAAGAAAGGAGGAGGACCCTGTCTCTTACAGGTGGGAGGGGGCTGCCAGGTTCCATGGGGGAGGGGAAACGCTGAGAGAGAGAACCCTTGACGGAAACTTTGGAGGATGTGGGGTGCTGCTGTGTATTGCATGATTCGACTTTCTCCCCAGGACTTCACCAGTCTTCAGATACAATCACTAAGAAGTCGTGAACTTGCTGTGATTGGATTTGTTGTGGAACCTGGCAAAGAAGCCAAATTCTACATTGAATTGTAGCCAAAGTCAAAGCAGAAACAGCAAAGCATGGATGAAGAATAGTAAGTATCCAGGTTATATACAGATGAAGAGACTGAGGGTCAGAGAGGCTCTATGAGAGCCTATGAAAAAGAGACTAAGTGATTGACAGGAGGTTCTCAATAAGCTTGGAACTATTGTAGACAAGATCGAAGAATGAGACCCAGTTCTATTTTTCTTCCTTCTTTTTCTCTCTCTCTCCCTCCCCCTCCCCCCCCTCTCTCTCTCCCCCTCTCCCTCTCCCTCTCTCTCTTCCAGTGCAGGAAATAACAGAGTCGTTGATCTATATATGCATAGTGAGGCAGAATTTTCTGCTGGTGCTGAAAATCAGAGCTACCCATATTATGCCTCCTACTGCCACACCAGAGGGACAAACAGAGAGAAGTCACACTCAGGTTACAGACATCAGCTGCAGGCACCTTTGCAGTGTGTGTATTGGAAGATAATGGGTGTCCTCAAGTCTTGGCGTTACAGGGAGCTGCACTATAGCTATTAGGAAAGCAAACAGTGAGAACCACAAAAATACAGCCAAAAACTTAATTGTAGGTAAAGAAACTAGGAATTCTGATCAATTAGGCATTTCTGTCTCAGAGTGAGGAAATGTCTGTTCCTATGCAGACATTTATGGGGTAAACTCAGGTTGTCCTGGGACAAAGAGAGGACTAGAGATGGAATATGGTGGTGACAGAAATGGTGCAGGCCCTGAAGAGGATCCGATGAGAGAGAAGGAGCCAGTGTCCGCCCTGCTCTGTCCTGCAGCGACTCCCCGTGTGGGGGGGTAAGTGTCAGGAGACTTTGTTAAATACTTTTGCCCCCACCCCTTCCCTGGTGGATTTTAATGAACTTTCCCCTTGTGACATCCCCCAGTGGATCCCTGAAACTGGATAGTCCCAAACTTTATATACGTTCGTTTTTTCCTGTACATAATGAGCTTTGTGGCTTCTCTTTGGCACATCTGATTTGCCAGCATCACTACTCTTGTGCTTTGGGGCCATTATTAAGTAAAATAAGAGAGACTGCAGCACAAGCACTGCGACACCATGACAGTTGATGTGATGACCTGGACGGCTCCTAAGTGACTAACGGGCAGGGAGGGTGTACAGCGTGGAGACATTGGACAAACGGAGGAGTCATGTCCAGGGCGGATGCAGCTGGCTGTCTCGAGATTTCATCACGCTACTCTGCACAACTGAACACTTATGAATTATTGAATTATTTCTGGATCTTTCCATTTAATATTTTCGAACCGCGGTTGACCACAGGTGACCGAAGCTGTGAAAAGTGAAACCGTGGATGGGGCGCGGGGGAGCAGGGGGTAATTACCGACGGACAGTTTTGTTGGACTGAGAAAGTCGGAGGGCTCACGGACAGGGTGTGCGGTGTCCCCATTGGCTTGGATCCCACGCAGAGGTCTGCCTAGAGGTCTTCTTCCGTTGCCTGGATTCAGTTATTGTCAGTGTCTTCTCGAATTCTATCAGGTATAAAGATCTTAACCAAATGCTGGAGGTAGGTGTCTCACCTCCAGGGTGGGCAAAGCAGATAAGTGGCTTCCGCCCTCTGACAGGCACACCTGAGCCAGGCTGACTCTGGCTGAGGTGCTCTGTGTGTTACAAAAACGCCTTTGTAAACTGCAACATGCTCTTCAAATGCAAGTGGAAATGATTTCTGCCCTGCCCTAACAGTCTTCTACACTCAATAAGTCACGGCCTTCACAGTGGTCTCTTTATGAAATTCCCCGCTCCCCTATTTATGAGTAAGTAACTCGATACAGCTTTTTGGTGCCTTCTTTGTCTGTAGGTAAATAGCTCTGGGAGACGTTACGAATCCCCCCCTCTCCCCAAGAATCCTTACCAACCTGTGAGTACTGGAGTGCAGCTTTCATATCTTCCTTCGGAGCCTCACAGCAACCCTGGGTGAGGCGTAGGGTAATGCCCATTTTACAGATGACGACACTGAGGTTCGGAGAGGCCATGCTGCCTGTCCAAGGGCTTCATCCTGAGGCCCACTGACCCTGAGAACGCCCTCTAACCATTAGACCGTCAGTGGGCTCGGGGGTGAGGGTTGCCTTGCTCACGGTTGAGACTCCAGAGCTCAGTGTTTACAGCGGCTCAGTCATGTCCCCGAAACGGATGAACGAGTGAGGAGGGGACAAGTGATTGTATGGGGATCAGCAGCAGTGTTTGAATCCCCCGGGGCCTAAGGTGGTGTCTGGAATATTTACAGTGAGGATGAGTAAATGAATGAGTGGGTGGGTGGCTCTGTAAGGGTCAGACCCGGGAGCCCGGGGTTATGTGTCACTTTCCTGGGCTCTGGGACTCCTGGGCTCCTGTTTCTGGGACAAGGACATTTCTTGGGGTCCTGTCAACCCTTCTTGATGGTTCTAGTGGAAGCTTTAAGCACATGGTGGGCTGTCAGAACACACACCTGCCTGCAAAGGCACCCTTCCTCTACAGAAAGCAGACCTGGAATGTGAATTGGGCATCCCAGGAGGACATCGTCTCGGCTCCAACTGTCCTTGGGGCCATATATGCTGGCGTCTCATACCGGCAGCAATGAGGAATGTCCCTCTGAGAAGCAGCAGCACCGCATCCTCGTCCTGGGCCTGTATGAGCATTCTCAATCCCCAGGGCAGCCTTGCTGCTCTGCTCTGGGCCTTCAGGGGACTGCTGACACTTGACCTCCTGTCACATTAAGCCGCTGCTGCTCTGTGCATTCACAGTGTCACCTGCTTGCGTCTGTGTTGTTGGACATTCTCTTTGCCACTTCCGGGCTGAGGAAAGATAAGGAGATGCAGTCTTCTTTTGTTCTGTTTGTTTTTCTGTCTCTGCCACAAGCACGTTTTGTTCAGAGAAGAACAACTTCTGTACTGGGGCCACACCCGCTGCCCAGCGCTTGGCCTTGACTCTCCCACTTTCTGTCCAGTTGATGACTCAGTCTCCCTGATGGTAAAATGAGGACCTAAGACCTGTCCTGCCTCGTAGACGTGGTGTCACTTTCAGCTTACATTAGTGCTGCTTCCAGGACAACTTCTGAAAGTGGCTTTTTGGTTGAAATACACTTTTCTTGTCATTTCCCATTTTCTCCTTAAAGCATAATCCATGTTAATTAAGAGAAAGCCAATAAAAAACCAGAAAGCAAAATAAGTGATACTATCGGAAGGTGAATGTATACAATAGTCATCACTGCCTAAATCCAAACTCTTTAACCAGCCACACCAAAAGGCCCTTTGCTCATTCTTTGTGTGCTATAATATTAGCCCCTTTGTCATGCAGCTAAGAAACCTGAGGCTCCACCAAGTCAGCTGATTGCCAAGTGAATGCGTCTATTCCGTGTGGGAGTCGGGCTGCACCCACATCTCCCAGAAGGGAATGGTCAATAGTAATGATCACCCATCATTGGGAATGCCGCGGTCTGTGTGCCTAAGAGATCTTGGATACAAAACTGCCATACAAAGTTTTGAAACAGGATTAGATGATATGATTTATTGCATTGCCCCAAAGTAAGAGTTTCTGAACATTTTTGAAGGAGAAGGTGCTAAGAGTATGTGTCTGTGTGTGAGCTCATAAGCTAGTGGAATTAACAGTTAACAAGCATCAACTATGCACCTGCAATAAGTATCTCATTTAATCCTTAAAAAATAATCTGACCACATAGATGTTCCTTTTCTATGATGTTTTGATTTATTTCTACTTTCATCATGAAAAAATTTCAAATATATAGAAAACTAGAAATGATGTAACACATCTATATTTTGCTCATCCACGCTAGCAGTAGTTCTCATGTTTCCACTTTTACTTTCTTTTTTTCCCTGCTTAATTAAAGTCTGGGTGTCATGACATTTGACCCCTAAATTTCCCAGCATGCATCTCTAAGATGTAAGGAATTTTCCAATATAATTATAATAACATTATGACACTTAGGAGAATGTTCTCCATATTAAGATGAGGAAAAGTATTCGGAGATGTGGGAAGCCCCAGACCAGAGACTATACGTGGGGCCCCGGGGGATGACCCATGTGTTTCTCATCGTGTTATGTGCTGAGGTAAAGAGCTTACATTCTGGAGGGTGACTCCCTTGAAGGACATGTTGAGAGGGGCTGGGGATGGTGTTTGGAGAGACTGAGCTGACAGCAGCCTGCAGGCAGCGCTTGGATTTGGAGCTTCCATTTTCATTACTTTTCACATACTTTGTGCCACTCAGAGTGCAGACACTATTTTTGCACCCTCTACCCACTGGAGTTTAGGGGGGCATAGCTAGGCATGATCTATTTCCAATTTCAAATCCTTCTGAAGAACCCTGTTTATGCTTAAAAATATATGAATTCTGCTTTAGAACTGTTCTATATGTATTTTAATATGTGTTCATGAATTTATTTGGTCATTCATGCAATGAATATCTTTTGAGAAAATACTTTGCCCAAGCACTGAACGCGTGTTAATCAATCAGTTAGACCTAAGAGGTGGGCTGTTCATTCATGCAATGAATATCTTTTGAGAAAATACTTTGCCCAAGCACTGAACGCGTGTTAATCAATCAGTTAGACCTAAGAGGTGGGCTGTTTTTATCCTCATTTCCCCACTTGACTTTTCGCGTGAAATTGACACTTCACAGGAGGCTCCCTGACGATCCCACGGCTTCCTGTTTCACATTTTCACATTTCTCTTTGGCTCACTTTGCTTTGCAGGGGCACCTAGCAAGGTTGCAGGCCCCGAGAAGCAGGAGTTGTCCAAGGCCATCGACAGACGTGATGTCTGGCAAGGCATGGTGCTTGTGCGTTGGCTCCTGGTGGCTCAGAGTCTGGTTGGTGGAGAATTCAATTCATCAGGCCTCCATTGCACGCCTACTGTATGCTGGATTTTACTGGGCCTATAAAGATGAATAAGATAGGTTCTAGAGCTATGGAGTAGGCAGATCAGTAGCTAACTAATCATATCATAATGTTATGGGAATCCTTCAGTGTCGATGGCTTCTATCCCTTCACTCTATAAGAATCTGTTATTCATTCATTTAACATATATTTATTGAGAACCCTCATTTTAGGTGCTAAAGATGATGATCAAGAGAGGCTGAGTTCCTATCCTCTTAAAGCTTGTTACCTTCTAATATGAGATCGTAATCCCTTCCAGAAAACTTGTGTTTGCTCAATGGCTTATAGTTTCAAACTACGTTTATATACACATCTAATTTTGATACAACATTCCCTGGAATGGGCAAAGTAAGTCTTTTTTCTTCCAATTTTATAGGACAGGAAATTGAGGTGTGGAGAAATGAAGAGGCTTCTGCATATATAGATCTGGTCCTGTCTCCTGCCCTGAGACCCAGTCTTTTCATATTGGGTTGGTTGTCTGAAAAGTCATGATGCATTTTTGCAACAAAAAACAGAAAAAATATGTCAACCCAATAAATCCGACAACCCAATAAATCCAACAGAGAACATTAAAATTTCCCCCTCTCTGTCCCTCCAGCCATTCCTTCCCATCTTCCTCTTCTCAGTGAAAAAAACACCACATTCACCCACTTGACCGAACCAACATTCTCGGCTTAATCTTCTATCTCCATTATCCCCACTCCGATCTTGTCAATTTACCTTTCAAAATACATTCTGAATATGTCCAGTTCTCTCTGTCTCCACCGCCACCTTCACAGCCCAGACACTTTTTTTCTCCTTTCTATGGTACCTTCAAAGAGGTATTTGATTGCTGTCCTTGCCCTCCGAGGAGCAGACTGAGGGAACACTGCAAAAACTGAACTCGTGACACTTTCCAGTTTAGTATCCGCTAATGGACTGTGTTCCTTTGAGAACAAAATCCCGCCTGTTTCCCCCAGGCCTACTCGGGAACCGCATGATCTGGTTGGTTCCTTCTTCACACCAATCTCCACTCAACCTCTCCTCATGCTAAGACTCAGCTACGCTCTCAGGCCAGCCACATGGGTGTCTTTCCATTCACGACAACCCCCAGCTCATTTCCATCTTAGGGCCTTTGCTCTGCATCTTGATTTTCACATGGGCAAGTCCTTCTAATCAGTTCATTCTCTAAATGGATTCTAATCGGTTAATTTTCAGATGGATTGTTACTTCTTCAGAAAGGCCTCCTTTGATCAGCCTATCTAATACGGCTCCTGACATTCTGTCACATGACCCTATGTTAAGGTTCTGTATTATACCAATCTCTATCTGATAGTGCTTCTTGTCTGTGTGCTCATCTACATATCGTCTGTGTTCCCCAATATAAGGGAAGCCCCAGCAGAACAAAACTCTTGTCCATCATCTTGATTTCTGTATCCTCGGTGCCCAGAATGATGGCTGGCACATAGTAAGTGCTCAATACACATGTATATATTTTTAAAGATTTTTTTTTGGGGTGGGGGAGGAACTGGGGAGGGGAACAGCATTGAAGAATCCGGGAAGGGGAACAGACAAATTGCTGTCCTTTTGTTCTTCAGTCTAGTTGTGGAGGATGTCGCTTCACTGGCCCATTTTGGTATTGTCATTGCGCTCTTCCTGGCTGAATCAGGTCAGTCGCTGGCCATTGGACAGCCGCTCATGGCATCTCTGCCGGCCACTCACACTGGCTGCCAGCCACTCACGGTAGCTCACGGCAGCCCACTGCAGCCCCACTGCAGCCTATGCCATTGCAGGCGACTCATGGCAGTCCAGCTCCAGGTCAAGCTGTTGTTCACCATCTTAGCTGTAGAGGGAACAGCATCACTGGCGCATGTGGGATCCGAACCAGGCCCCTGCTGCTTAGAGCTCATGCTCCCAAGCCAACTCTTAACCAACGAACCACTAGGCTGGCCCCTACATATTTTTTTTGAGGGAAGGAATTGAAGCAATCAGGGCTGTTGCTCTCCAGCTTTGAATAAATATTACCAGCTCATTGCTCAAAGCAGTTGGTTGTAGAGCACAACCAGGTAAGGCCTCCTGGGCATAAATCTCCGGGCCTGGTGACAGAGCACGGCTGGAGGCCTAAGTGCTAATTCTCTGAGTAAGTGAGGTATGAACCCAGTGATTACTCTCTTGGCAAACCTTGTCCTTCAGAGGCTCTTGGGTAATAAATATTCAATGAGGACCCACTTCAGGCTCAGAGTTTTCAAATTTGCTATCTTACACCTGTGCAACAATAACCCCATGATGTGAAACAACCACCTTACGGTACAGGTGAGAAAACTATGCTCAGCGAGGTGACATAAACTTGTTCAAGGTTACATGTCTAAGCAGATCCTGGGCTGCAGTTTAATCTCAGGGCTATCGGAGTCATCATCTTCCTGCTCTATAGCCCAGAAAGCTAAAGGCATACTTGAGAGCAGGGACCTTTAAAGATTAAAGACAGAAACATGCAGGTGACCAGGAAAGTCATGACACTTCTGAGTGGTTGATGTTCGGACTCTTGGTGCGTGGAGGAATGGTCTGAGACAAGCCTTCATTCCAGGGTTGTTTTCTTTAAAAAAGGCAATTTCACTACGGGGTTTGGAAGGACCTTCCTCAGAGTGCGCCCAATTACAGAGGCGCCACATTCAAAATGCAAGAATGCCTGATTTGTGCTTTTTTAAATTGTAAAAAGAGCTCTGAAACATATTAAATTTTTATGAGGTGTGTTGCTGACTAAAAATTTTTTTGAGCAAATAATCATACAAAAAGAGTAAACCACATACTTAAAATTAAAACCTCCAAATAAGAAAAATATTTATTAAATAAACTTACACCAAGCCACAGTGACCTTTCTAATGGGCCTTCTCCCTGAGATATTGAGCCAATTTAATTCTTGGAATAATTTTAATTAACAAATTGATGAGTCATTCTTAGAGAATGGCAACACATGTTGTGGACTGTCACAGAGGGAGAGAATCCTGGGCTAAGAGCATGAAGATCTAGTCCCATCACTAACTGTGTAAGGTCATGACCTTGGGAAGCCAGATAAAGTCTTTCGGGTATAGTTTCCCCATCTTTAAAACAGACATAGTGGTATATGTCCTCATTGAGTCTTAAAATGATTATGACAATCTAAGGACTCATGGGTGTGAAAACACTTTGAGGTGTAATGCAGGTGTAAAACACTTATCGATGATATTATTATAAAGCATTAATTATCTCAGAGACAATAACAACTAGACTTGCAGTGCCCAAGAGATTGAGGCTTTTATCTTCACTCTCTTCTCTTGCCCTTTCCTTGTAGCCCACTCCCAAGAACTTAGAAGTCTTTCACCATCGGATGCGTCATGGCCTCCGCTACGAATCTTGTCTGTCCCCTTGGGGCTAGCTATTCAGGAGGCTTCTAAAAATTCCTCTTGCTTTTGGTTCCATTATCCTCCAGGCCACCCTGTTATCTTCACATCACTCACCAGAGCAAAAATATTGCATGATATCCCACTGACCATCAAAAACAACCTTCCTACTATATGAACTTCCCCCTTGATCTCAGCCTAAGTCGGTTTCAGCTCGATGTACATCTTTCTTGTCTGAATGAAGGCTTGTTAAATTTTCCCACCTTCTTATCTTCGCATTTACTGCTCCTCTTCCTGGGAATGAGCTCCCTTCTCCCAAATGTCCAATGCAGGCTGCATGACTCAGCCTGGGGTGGCATTTTCATTGCAGCTCTCCCATTCTTTTAATTATTTCATACCTCTTGTCACCTCTGATCTGAAACATTTTCCTAGTTGGAGCTCATTTATGTAGTTTGTTGAGAGGCTGGACAATCAGATTCTTCCCATTGTTTCCTATATTTATTACTTATGCAGTGTCTGTCAAGTCGTTGACACAGCTCACAGTAAGAAATACAATTTTTTTTTTTTAGCTGAGCTATCCTGCCACCTGTTGGCAGCTCAGCAGCAGCCCAGCTCAGGCCAGGAATCGAACCGGTGACCGTGTTTAGAGCTCGGACTCCTGAGTGAGCTCTTAATCCACTGAGCCACTCGGCGGGCCCTAAGAAATACATTTTACATTGAGGCCCAACACACACACACAGACACACACACGCACGCATGCACGCACATGCATGCAAAATAAAAAAATTCAAGAAATAATAGTAATTCGTGTACATGTAACACATACTGGTTTTCTTCTCTTATAGTCTCTCATTGAAAAAAATCTACTTGCAGCCTACTATGTGGGTTTCACAATCCACTAATACATCACAACCTACAGTTTGAAAACACTGGCTTATATTAATAGTATTAGTTTTATGTACATAATCCACTGGGGCCTGGCTATTAATATTCCAAGCTAAATTTTTGGAACTAAAACGAAACTTTTCTCTACCAAGTTTTGATCCTGCATTCACAAGCCTTGGCTTTCAAGACCATTATCTAGGCTACGAATCAATAAAAATTCATTTAGGAATTCTGTTTACTATCAATCACCTCCTGTGGGGAAGGATGCTTCTGATTCAGGAAAGTAAAGCCTTAGTTATTTTGTTAGAATTTTATTTGCCATGTGCTCATCATTGGAGCTGGAATTTGAGAAGGTCCAACAAATAACATCCTTCTTCCTTGACCAAAATATAAACTAATCAAGAGGTAGAGGCAAGAGTCAGGAAAGATGTCCAAAGATCATCTCCATTCCTGGTGAAGTTGTTGAGGGCATAGCGTGGGTGTGACTGCCAAATCAATTTGCTGAAGTGCCCATTGTGAATGAAACGTACTTATCCAGGCAGGGGCAGCACAAGAAACCCTCAGCCTCACCTGTTCCCCCAAACCAGGTTCTTGCTCCAGTAAAACTGGACATTTTTAATTGTCTGAATCAACCAACCCAGGAGTGCCCCTATCTCCGGGCACTTTATATGAGATAATAACACAGTCCTGATTTAAGCAAGTAGAATTGAAGTGTTCTGTTATTTGCAGCCCAAGTATTGTAACAGCACATGTTTACTTAAATCTGAGAAATCGGTGTGGGCAACTTTTGGGTATTACTTAATGTTATTGTGAATGGAAAATAAAGGGACATTTTTCATGATCAACCCAATAGAACTCATGTCTGCCTCTATGAGTTCTGAATGATTTACTTGTTGCTTTATTTAAGGTGTGTGTGTGTGTGTGTGTGTGTGTGTGTGTGTGTATGTGTGTGTGTGTGTGTATGGCAAAGAGAAGAAAATTTTCCTTGATCTGTGGATGAGAATTCCCCTAAAACCACTATGAGAGGATAATTCTCATATGAAAAACCCTCTCTTGACTCTTAGTACCTATGGTTAGAGCCTCATAACTTCCTTTCCTCTTCATGGACAAATCTCAAAAAATTTTCTTCTTTTGCTTTCTTCGTCTCCTTATTTCTCTTTTATTTTCAACTAATTTATCAAGCAAAGATCATGAATATTTTCCTGACTTTGAAGTCCAATGGGCTCTTTCAGAGTCCCATGTTATCTAACCATTCTCTGCCATTAGGTACAAGTAATAATTCCTTTGTTCTTATCGCCAATGTCTGGGGCACCACGCCAACCTGGGTTTCCATTTTACCTCTTGGGTCACTCTGTCTCATATATTTTTTAATGGTTCCTTCTTTTCTGCTTGGTGTTAAATGTTGGTGATCCCTTACAGTTGGGCACTTTATCCCATTTTCTCATCCCATTTCAGGTAGTCTCCTTATTCCTAAAATTCTGTAGGCTGATGACTGTTAAGTCTGTATCTCTGGCCAAGATCTCAATAAATACTTATTGGCTAAATAGAATAAATGAACTAGTGTCTCTTCTAAGTCATGAATCAAACATCAAGGTACCTGGATATTTGCTTTGATGTTTCACAGCAGCTCAAATATGTCTCAATAGTTATCCAATTTCCTCTCTAGATCCTCCACTTCTGCCTGAGCAGTCTATCTCAGTGATTTGCATAAGACTAGGGATTATCCTGAACTATTCCTCTGACCTTTCATTTAATGGTTTGCCACCCTCTGTCAAACTCTAGCTTTTAAATATCAGCCAGACTTTCTCATTTTTTACCATATCTATTCCTACTCTCCTAGTTCAGAGACTTATCACGTGTAATCTAGACTATCAATGGTTTCTCAGCTGACCCATCAGTCTCTGATATCGTCCCTTTTGCATTGAATCCTTCATGATCAAAGTGTTAATTTGCACATTGTATTATGTCAAGAGAGTATAAATTCTATAAATAGCATATATGTATTATTAATATGAATCCAGTAAATTTCTTTTAAAAATTTAAAATATTTCTGCTATTGAAAGAGGATCCTCTTACACAGGGTTGTTGGAAAAGTCATGACGCATCTTTGCAACGAAAAACAAAAAAAATACGTCATGACTTTTCTGACAACCTAATATTACATCTTATTAAAACTTTATTATTTTAGATATATAAGAAAAACTATTTTAAAACACCTATTTGTAACCAGTCACACTATTGTACTACCTCAGTAATTGAAAAGTTTTTCATTCAATTTTCTCGGTGCATTTTCTAGATATATAATAATAAACTTTAAAAATAAACAAAGCTTTTTACTTATGACATGCATAAGTCTTATTGTATTATCCAGAAGTTACGCAAGAATGGTAAATAAAGTAGGGGTACCTATTTTTCTTGTCTCTCTCGACTTTCATAGGAATTTATCTAATATACCACAGTGAGGGTTGATTCTATCAATTAATTTTAAGACCAATATTCTTTGTCACGTTAAAGAAATCGTCTTTTATTCCCTTTTACTAAGATTTAAAATAAACAATAATGGATTTTCAATTTTATTGGAAATTGTTGAAGAATTTGTTAAAATGGATACATGGTTTTACTCTATTGGTTCATTGATGTGATGAATTATATTGATGACATCCTGTTGGAAATCATGTATAGATCTGGAGTAATATTATGGCAGTTGATCAGAGGAACCAGGAATAGCTGAATCCTATCTCAAATTCGTGTAACCCTTCTTCATGAAGTCCCTAAAGGGGAAATATGCACAGGGAATAATTACAAATAAGATCACCTCCCAATGTAAGGAACTCTGAAAGGCAAGGCTGTAGCACAAAGAACACCCATTTTTCTTAGGCTAGTTTGGCTTCAGACTAAAGTAGGCAAAGGCAATTATCATTTCTATTTCACTACACCCAAACCCAACCCGGGTCTCAGATCTTTACACTCTTGTCCCATGAAAAGAAGACATAATAGAGAGAGGATGGCTGGTCTTGCTTGGACAAAGTTCTAAGTCAGCCGTGACATCTGTTGTATGGGTAGAAAGGAATAAGATAGAAATCAAGTCCATTTGAAAGATTTCCTAATATAAAGACTGTCTTACTTTCTGGAATAAACCCATCAACAAATCCCATTGGTTCTTCCAAAATACATTTAGAATCTGGTATGTTCTCACCACCTCCACTGCTGTACCATGGCACTGGCCTCCATGAACTCCTGCCCGGATGGTAAGAATGGCTTCTGGAGTGCTCCACTGTCTTTGCTCTTGCTCCGAAAATCTATTCAGCACCGAGTTCCAGGGTGATTCTTTTAAATGAAAACAGATTATGTCACTTCTCTGTTCAAAACCCTCCCGTGTCCCCCGTCTTACTTGGAGAAAACCCCAAAGTCCTTCCAGTGGTTTACACGTCCCTGCCGGAGCTGCCCCCACCCCATTCCCTCTGCGATTTCATCGCTTATTCTCCCCTGGACCATCTTAGCCACATTAGGCTTCGTGCTCTCCCTCGAACATCCCAAGCACCCTTTCACCACATACTCTTTTCCCAGCCTTGGTTCATTTCCTCACATGCATGTGAGCACTACTGATAGTGCTCTGCTAAATACTTGAGTTGAACCTTTTGAGGACCCCCAGAGTTTCCTCTCTGCACAGCTCTGTTCTCTCTGGTAGGTACTCTTTCCTGAAAACTCTAGCTGCCTTGGTCTCCCCAGACTCTCAGCTCCATCTTCTCAAATCAAGGAATGAGGCTAGGCTCTACCTGTGTTCCTGCTCCCTGCAGTCGAGCCTGGAAACTCTCCAGGCAGCAAGCCCACTTTATTTGTTTCTTGTCTCTTGTCTGTCATTCGTCACCTGATATCCCATGACTTGAAAACCATTGTTTTATATATTTTGTCCAGATTTTCTAGTTGTTTTAAGTGAAAGGGAAAATCTGGTTCCTGTTACTCCATCTTGGCTAGAAGCAGAACCTCTCAGCACTTCTTAATTCCCTTTCCTGCTTTAGTTTTCCTCCACAGCGCTTACTAACATTTGACACAGTCTATATGTTACCTATTTATTTACTTATTGTCTGACTTCCTTCCCATTAGAATATAATTCTACAAGGGATCTTTATTTGTTCACTCATGTATCTTTTGGCCTGGAGAAGGGGCTGGCACGTTGCAGGCACTCAGTGGTTATTTATTAAATAAATTAATGCAGAGAGTGCCAGCATTAGGAAGAATTTTCTGGGATCATCAGGCTGTGGTTCTACTTCTACAAGAAATCCTCCATGTCAGCAGGGTCTGTGTTTGTGGGCTGGATACTCAGTTGCAAGAGTCTACCACCTCCTCAGTCAACACCCCTCTTCGTGGAACACTTTCTCAGTCCTCTTGCCATTTCCCTTAAAGAACTTTGCTTACCCAACACTCCTTAACTGGATCGCAACCCTGAGTAGCATGGATGGAGGGTTTTAAGTTTCTTTTTAAAATATAATCATTTTACAACCAAGCATATATACATTTCTTCTCTACATCCAACCCTAAGCAGCTGCTACTTAATCCTCATCTCTTTCTTTGTATAGAACATGAATGTTAAAGGCCCTTTTAGCTCATAAGGGTGGAAGTTCAGGTGGGACTGAATCCAAGGGAAACTTTGGACTCACTCAGCAGGGGTGGGCCAGCTAAATAACAGCACCTTTTTCCCACAGACTTCCCCTTGTCATAGCTGTGTGCAAGGATTTCCCATCTGTCAGCTGGTCCGTTCAGCAGTTTCTCACTTGAGGAACCTTAGTTAAGTATACGCATGTGTGACCGTGTGTGTGTGTGTGTGTGTGTGTGTGTGTGTGTGTGTGTGTGTGTGTTCACTGGAACCTGTGCAGGTTTCTGGGATGATTTTTCTCTATTTTAATTTCTATCTGGGTTTTTTTCTGATCTCGGGGCTTTTGCACCGAGAGTCTCTTTTCTCTCATGCCTTTTTGGCTCCTCGTCCTTCTTTAGGTCTCAGCTTGAATATCTCTTTTTTAGAGAGAACTTTTTTCCCAACCTGATTAATGAAGGTTTTCTCCTGTTACTATCACCCCCATCTAATCTCTTTATTGCAGTCACAACGTTCTGTAATTACCCAGTTTATTTATTTACTTACTTGATTTTTATCAGTTTCTTCCTTGAGGTGACATCCACAGTGAGAGGAACTTCTCCTGTCTTGTTCGGATCCTTTTCCCTGTGCCTTGAATAGGGCCTAACATATAGTAGGTGTTCAGAAAATATGTATTGAGTGGATGAATGAATGAATTCACTAGAAGAACAAGGGACAAGAATACTAAAGAGAGAGTGCAGAGTTTATTTGGAATTTCACATTTACATAAGTACGGAGTGAGAGCCGCAAGGGCAGAGTAGAACTCAGGGGTAAATCAAGAGAGCCTTATATGCCCTGACATGGTAATGACTGGACTTTATCCTTGTGGTGATGGGATCTATTGAAGGGCTTAAGCAAGGGAAGGCACAACCAGGTTTATGTTTTAAAATGATCAATCTAGCTGTGGCATGGTTAATGAATTAGAAGAGAATAGGACTGCTGCAAAGGGACCAGTTTGGACACTGTTGTAGTAATCTGGGTGAAAGAAGATAAAACCCATAAGTAAGGCCAATGAAAGAGGAAGTGAAGGAATATTTGAAAGACATGAGGTAGGAAAGAAATGTTTTGATTGAAAGTGGAGAATGAAGAAATTGGAATGGAAAGGAACAGAGCAGAAACAGAGCAGCCAGAAAACTAAATGGGTCAAACAGAGCAAAGAAACACTGACATAAAATGATTCTGGGTTGGACCTCAGTAAAAATGATGGAATAAGAACCTCTGAAGATATTTCCCCCCATGAAAGCAATGAGAACATTGGCAAAAATTGTCAGAATCAACTCTTTCCTAACTGTGGAAATGAACCAAAGGCATGAAGCAATCCAGGGAGCATTTATTCAAGAAAAATAGCTAACTACTAGTATGAAAAGTTATGAACTGTGGAGTTTCAATTTTCCGTATTCCCATCCTCTCATTTCTAGCTCCATGGTGACCTTGAACTCCAACAGCCTGTAATCACAGTGAAAACTAGCTGCCTGCCATCCACTAGAGGGAGCAGAACAGGGCCAGAACACTTTCAAAGCCTTTTTCTATAGAATTGCCATTATTTGATCTCTCTGAGGGTTTCCTGGAAGACCCCATTCTTAAGGCTGTCCTTATTTAATTGATTCAGAACTCATCTAGTGTGAAATCTTTTTCTTAGGGACACTTGTTGAAAACAATGAGGATCAATTACTTAATATCATGGCTGCCTGAGAGAGTGGATAAATAATAGTTGGGACAAATAATAGTCTAACAAAAAAGGTTAAAAGGAAAAGCTGGGGAATGACATCTCCATACAGGGCTTTGATGAACTTTGACATAGAACTGAGAATCTAGAAGCCTGCATATATGCTTTAGCCTGTGCAAATGCTCAGGAAATAACTGAGAAGGCTCTAAGCTATTATCTGTGGATGACCTTGAGGCTCTTTTCAAGGGGAGCTGAAAGCTAAGTCAGAGGTATTAACTGCCTAGCTGAA
The DNA here is from genome assembly GCA_033961575.1 of Aselliscus stoliczkanus. NCBI lineage: Eukaryota > Metazoa > Chordata > Mammalia > Chiroptera > Hipposideridae > Aselliscus > Aselliscus stoliczkanus. Next base: position 136,166,896 of record CM066734.1, read on the forward strand.
TAAAGGCATGGTCAACATCACACAGAACCTCTTGACAAAGACTGGGAGACTTACTGGTTCCAAGAATTTAAGGAATCTGGAATTATTAGCTGACCACTAAGCTATTATAACAAAGCAGAGACTTCAATGTTGATACATGTCAAAGTACACAGACTTTATAAATTTAGTTCAGTAAAGTTACTAAACAAACAATAGCAGCAACGACAGCAAACCCTGTTTGGAGGGTAGGGAAGAATCTAATTTCCAGAATTGCCACATTATTTAAAATGCTCAGTTTTGATAAAACATTTATGAGACATTTTGGTAAACAAGAAATTGTGGCCCTTACACAGGATAAAAAGCAGTTGCTAAAAACAGGAAACCTAGATTTTAGACTTACTAGAAAAAGACTTTATATTTTTAAAAAGATTTTTATTAAAATTAGTTAACATACAATATTATATTATTGGGTTGTTGGAAAAGTCATGATGCATTTTTGCAACGAAAAACATAGAAAAAAATACATCATGACTTTTCTGACAACCCAACAGCTTCAGGTGTACAACGTAGTTATTCAACATTTACATGCCTAAGGAAGTGATCATCATGATAAATCCAGCAACCCTCTGACACCATACCATGCTTTCACACTATATTATTGACTATATTCCTTTTGCTGTACATTACATGCCCATTAGACAAAGACTCTAAATCATCCATTTTAATTTTGCTCAAAGAAAACATGTCTAAAGAACTAAAAAAAGCATGAGAATGATGTCTTACCAAATTGATACTATCAATAAAGGGATAAAAATCATGAAAAGGAACCAAATAGAAATTCTTGAGTTGAAAAGCACAGTAACTGAAATGAAGAATTCACTATGTGTATCAACATCAGATTTAAGCAGGCAAGGTGGAAGAATCAGCAAAGTTGAAGACAAGTAATTGAAATTATCCAGTCTTAGGAACAGAGAGAGAAGAGAATGAAGAGAGCTGAGCAGAGCCAGAGAGATCTGTGGGACACTAGCAAGCATACCAACCTACACATAATGGAAGTCTCAAAAGAGTGAGGTGGGGTGGGGAGAAGAGATAGGGAGAAAGTATATTTGAAGAAATAATGGCTGAAAACTTCCCAAATATGATGAAAAACTTTAATGTACTCATACACATCTAAGAAGCTTAATGAACTCTAAATAGGCTAAAGTTGAAGAGATACATACTTTTACATATTATAATGAAAGAAAAAGAGATAATTTTGAAAGCAGCAAGAGAAGTGACAGATCATTTACAAAGGATGCTCAATAACAGCTGATTTCTCATCAGAAACTATGGAGTCCAGAAAGTAGTGGAATGATATATTCAAGTTACTAAAAAAAAAAAAAAAAAAGTATCAGCTAGGAATTCTTTGTCTCATACAACTATCCTTTCAAAAATGAGGTAAAATTAAGACATTTAAAGATAAACAGAAACAGAAAATTTTTCACCAATGTATCTACCTTATAAAAATACTAAAAAAATCCTTTAGGCTGAAATAAAGGATAACTGAGAGTAACTCATATCTGCATAAGGAATACAGAACATCTGTAAAGGTAACTACATAGGAAAATATAAAACACAATATAAAGGAATTTTTGGTTTGTAATTATTTTTAGTCCTTCCTGATTTAAAAGACAATTATGTAAAGCAATAATTATAAATCTGTGTTGATGGGCATACAATGTATGAAAATACAATTTGTATGACAATAACAACACAAAGGAAGGGTGAGGGAATGGTGTTATTTAAGAGCAAAGTTTTGTATACTATTGAAATTAAGTTGGTAATAATCTGAGCTAGATTGTCATAAATTAAAGTATATATTATAATTCCCAGGAAACCACTAAGAAAATGCCTGAAAAAAATAGTGAAAAAGGGGGCTAAAATATCAGACTAAGAAATACCTATGCAACAAAATAGAATATAATGGTTTAAGGATAGAGAAAGAAAAAAAGACATAAGACATAAAGAAAACAAATAGCAGACAAAAAACTCCAATCATATCAGTAATTACATTAAATATAAATGTGTTAAACACTACAATTAAAAGACAGAGATGGGCAGAATAGATTAAAAAATTATCCAACTACCGTATTTTGCCATGTACAATGCACACTTTTTTGCCCAAATTTGTGAGGGAAAAATAAACATGCACATGGGTAGTACTAATTCTGTATCTATATAAGTGTTTTTAATTATTTTATTTACGCTTATGAGGTAAAAGTGTAACCCTAGAAATAAATAACGATATCCATATGTCAAATAATACCCTGGAATATGATAATCAGTTTTGTTGAACTTACAACGAATATGCAACAACAAAGAGTTCCTGGCCTTTTATGATGCGTAAATATAAATTTGTTACCAGTACATAAAATTTCGTGTACCTTGTATCTGTGCTTGTGTTTTGTAAATATTTGTTACGTAAAGTTTATTGTACCATAATATGCTAAAAAATAAATTCTAAAATTCCTTTATAATACAAAAACAAATAAACAAGTACCTAAATGTAAACAAATAAAAATTTGAATTAAAAAATTAAAATGAAAGGTTTCTTTTCCCTGAAAGTTTGGGCCAAATGTGTTGGTGTGCATTATGAACGACAAAATACAGGATATGCTGAATACAAGAGACAAATTTAAATTCAAAGACACAAATAGGTTGAAAGTATAAGGATTGAAAAAATTATATCATGCAAACAGTAACCAAAAGAGAGCTGAGTGGCTATACCAATATCAGACAAAACAGATTTTAAGTGCAAAAAAAAACCCCCCAAAACACAAAACCCCCCACAAAACTTGTTATAAGAGACAAATAAGGGTATTATATGTAGGTGAAGGGTCAACTTACCAAGAAGATATAACACTTATAAACCTATAATTAAAATAAAACTAACAACAGAGCCCCAAAATACATGAAGCAAGAACTGAGAGAATTGAAGGATGATGAAGGCAATTGAACCATAATAGTTAGAGACTTCAATACTTCACTTTGAATAATGAATGGAACAACTAGGAAGATGATCAACAAAGAAACAGAAGACTGGAATAAGACTATAAATGAAATAGATTTGACAGACATCTACAGAACATTCCACCTAATAACAGCAGAATAAAATAAGCCTGAAGTATGGAATTGGGTACAAGATGTATAATGACCTAGGATTGAGGATAATTAGAGAGCATGAACCACAAAGCCCAGGTGCACTTACACTTAAGCGCACATGGAAAAGCAGAGTGTATTCACATGTTTGTGTCCCAGGTCTTAAAGACACTTGAGTTTTCTGACATGCATCTTTTTCATCAGGATCTCAGTCACTCAGGCCATGATCTCTCTTTCCCCCTCACAGGCAAACACTCGGGCTTATTAAGCTCTGCTGTCATCTCCAGCCTTGACAGAAGATGAGCTTGCCAAAGCATTGAGATTTTGGAAAACTAAAGCCAAGTGGGTTAGAGGTAACAGAGATGGAAGGATGCACGAAGTTACAAGTCAACTCTGAACAGGATGGTACTCCAACTGGCAGTGAGGAAGGCATGCCCTCTGAGAAATGTCTTGTGTTAAAAGCGTGGGTTCTCTAACCATCAGAAACCATCAGCACAGAGGCACAGTCCTGTCCCCTCCTCTAGGTGCTGAGCATTTTGGCTGTGGCATCAGATGGATGTAACTCTGCCACTTATCATACAGCTTAACCTCTTTATACTTTAGCATCTTGATTTGTGAGATAGTAATGATAACAGTATCTATGTCATGGGGTTGTTGTGAGGCTTAAGTGAAATAATAATATTGTCTTCAGTTCTGTGCCTTGTGAGTCCAGCACTTATTATAGATTAAATATTTTTACAAAGGGACCGAATCTCAGTAGGCTGGGGCTTAAAACACTGCCCAGGGGGAAAATCACTCTTTTAACTTAGCTAAATTATTTTCTGGAAAGTGATTGCACCATATCAAGCTGTATTAAAAAGGAAACCCCAACGGCTCCCCATGGAATCACTCCTCCCTGCTAATGTGGTCCATGGGACAGAGGCATGAAATAGTTAAGCAGGAAGAGCCCCGACCTGCCCCACTTATGGCGAGTGTTTATTAATATTCTACAGGAAATATCAAGTCACCCTGCTTCCAGCCAGTGGAGCAAATCCACTTGTATATTGGACCCCCACCACCGCACCCCATCTAACCTTTTTGTAAGAAGTCGTCAAATATTAAAATGGCCTTTTATGACTAGGCAAAGAAGCTTAGGGAAAGCACAAGCTGAAGGGGGCGGGGGAATGACCTTGACTCAGGAAAGGAAGTGGTGCTCACAAGGAAAGAGAACCATGTGGGACCCTAAGAGGATTAGCAGCCAGGAAGGGGACCAAGAGTTCAGGACAGACATGAGCAGGAGTCTTTCCTTGCTCTTGGCAGTTCAGCGCGCACATTCGTTTCTTAGCAAGGAAGAGCTAACCACTGATTAATTCTGTATAAATGCAACCTTAGTTTAGGACTTGAGAAAAACATAACTAGTTTTCATGTGAGAGCACAGGGTCTGTTGTCACAAGGTTCTGTGTTAAAGGCCCCTGCAGGTATTATTCTGTGGCCATGCCTGAGTTGTGACTTGTGCCTAGAGGGAGCAAAGACAGGTGGGCGGTGGCTTTCAGAACACTGCTTTAGCCAGTTTACTCCGGCCTAACTAACCACAGAGAGGGCTCATTGGCCCAGCAACCTCCTGCTTTCTCCATTGTAAAGTAAGGAACTCAGAGAGATGGTTTTTCACATACCTGGTTCTAGGATCCTCTGATTCTCTCATCACACTCACACAAACCCCCAATCCTCACCCATAATGAATTTGAATAGCAAGAACTGAAACGTGAAGTGTGTTTCTTGGTCGTGGGGGAAGGGAACGCTAACAATTTCCCAGTGACCTCATACAGCCCAGCTATGGAGAGAGAGAGCAAGGAATAAAAGGTGATAGGAATAAGATTTATGCTGATATATTAGGTGAGGCTTACTGGCCACGGCCCACCCTTTCAGCAGGGTTAGAAGCTGCTAGAAGGTATTTTAGCAGCTCTGACGATATATGTGAGAGTCTCCTATTCGGAACTTTTCCAAAGTCTAATAAAGCTGTGCTTTGCTCCCTCTGACCTTGGCCGAGCGACAGGTAAGTCCCACAACTTCTACCACCTTATAAACACTGAGATGGGCTGTAAGAAAGGACTATAGAGGCTCTATTTAGAGGCTTAGGTCAGCAAGTAGGCAGAAAAATGTCAAAACCACTAATCTAATTTATTGATGGCTTTAATGGGAGTATATAGGAAAAATTTTTTGCCTTGCACTGCAAATATGGCTCTAGCCCCTTCATCTGGGAAGCCCAAAGTTAAATGGCTCAGTGAACATGAAGTGGAATTGTTACTGTCAGACGCAGGTAGCGGTGGGTTTGGGTTAGGGGCATCTCTGCCTTTCTTTTTTTGTTCTCCTTTTCTTCTCTTCCCTTTTCTTCTTCCTCCTTCTCCTCCTCTTCTCCTTCTCTTCTCTTCTCTTCTCTTCTCTTCTCTCTCTCTTTCTCTTTCTCTCCCTCTCTCTCTCTCTCTTTCTTTCTCTCAAATTAGAGTGTTTACTATAGGTCATGGCACTATATTAGGAATTAGAAAGAGATATTAAAAATGCAAATATTATCATTTATTTATTAAAAATAATTGTATCAAAAACCTCAATAATGAATAATGAACACCAAGTCCCAATCCATAAGGACTTCTCAGTCCAGTTTAGCGAACAATGTACAATGTGATAATAAATGGGTAAAGTATTACAGGCATAGAGGAAGTGACAGTTCATTTTCTTAGGGCAATGGTGAATAGTTAAGTGATGTGGTGACAACTGCATTGGGTGAAGGTGACCTCGAGATTTCCAAGTGGAGGTGTGGGAGAAGACCTTCTGGGTGTGTGAAATGGTATGAAAACACAAAAGAGGGTGGTGGTTGTGGAAAACAGTGTGGCACTTATTCTCACTGGATCGTAGGGCTGGTGAAGGGGTGTGGGGATTGTTGGAAGATGAGGCTGAAAAGGTCAGTTGGGGCAAGATCAAGGAAAGTCTCGCCAATGCAGTTCTTCACAATTATTTCTAGCTGTAGGAAGCCATGCGGAGGACTTAAGCAAGGTGGGTGGGGCAAGGATCCTGAGTATATTTACATTTCATAAAGATCATTCCAATGAAGGTGCTGGTGGCAGCTAAGAGAGGAGCTTGGTTAGAAAGCTGTCGCCATCATGTGTGAGGAGAGGGCTTGAGTGTGAGCCAAACACTGGTAAGGGCCAGCACTCCGGGCCCAGAGGGGAAGTAGATATAGACACGACGGATTGTAACAAGGTTGAGAGAAGCCATGTGGGACTAATATGACAGCGAGAGGCACAGATGTCCCTAATACTGAGGCACTTTTCAAGTCTTGCCCAGTCGGCAGATGCCATCTCGATGGAAGAAGCAAAATGACAACTGCTGATAAGTCTTAGACAGATCTCAGCATGTAGATGCCCTGGAGTGTCTGGAAAATGTTCAGTTACTTTGAATAGCAACCAGGTTAATGACAAGAGTCTCTCTGCTGGTGTGAATGGAGATGCTGTGGCAACAACACAAAATAAAATGGATGTTTTCTCCTTGGTCTTGGGGGCTTTTGGCAACTTGGAAGAGGATGGAAAGTTTGTGTGTTTGAGCTGACCTCCTCAGCCAGCTGTGCTTGGAAGCTGCAGGCCTCAGTTTACCCAGGAGTGTGAGTGGTCAGCAATACTATTATAGGTTCTAGTCTAGCTTATGTCACTGAAGTAGTCATGTGGCTGTGGGTTCCCTCCCCTCTGCGGGACCACGTCATAGCACGAGAAGGTTGGAACAGGTCATCTCTTAGACTTTCTCTGAGACTTCTTCTTTGTTTTTTAAATTTAAGTATAGTTAGTGTACAATAGTATATTATATAGTTATATTAGTTTCAGGCGTATAATATAGTGATTGGACGTTTTTGTACCTTACAACGTGATCGCCCCACTAACTCTAGTAATCATCTGTTACCATGGAAACTTATCACAGCATCATCGACTATATTCCCCTTCCCCGTCTTCACCCACCTCTCAGCCTTTCCCTTCTATAAACATCCCTTTGGGCTCTGTTTCTATGAGTCTGTTTTTGTTTTGTTTTGTTTGTTCTTTTTTTTTTTTAGTTTGCATATGTAAGTGAAACCATATGGTATTTGTCTATCTCTGTCTGAATTATGTCACTCAGCATAATACCCTCTGAGTCCATCAATGTTGTTGCAAATGGGAGATTCATTCTTTTTTATTAATGTGTAATACTCCATTTGTGTGTGTGTGTGTGTGTGTGTGTGTGTGTGTGTGTATCACACCTTCTTTATCCACTCTTCTATCAATGGATACCTAGGTTGCTTCCATATCTTGACTATTGTAAACAGTGCTGCAATGAACTTAGGGGTGTGAGTCTTTTGGAATTAGTGTTTTGTTTTCTTTAGATAGACACCCAGAAGTAGAATTGCTGGGCCATGTGGTAGAATGGTAGATCTATTTTCAGTTTTTCGAGGAACCTCCAGAGTATTTTCTATAGTGGCTGCACCAACTTGCAATCCTACCAACAGTGGAGGAGGGATCCTTTTTCTCCACATTCTCTGAAGTTGGTACTGTTTGTCACCCTGGGCCTCGCCTGGCATGCATGGGGAATCCTAGTGAAGGCTTACTGAATAAACACATGAATGGATGGAGCAGGGTGGATGGGAGGGATCATATGAAAAATGTAAGCTGCCCGTATCACAAAGCTCTGGGATAACCTCTCTGATGGCAGTCCCTGAGAGTTTAGGATCTGATTTTAGGGTGAGGTACCTCTCTTGGGGTGACAGAGGAGAGGAAGTGGAGAGGAAGGGGCAATCATGGAAAATGACCACCTCATTTACTGAAGTGACATCAGCTCTGTCGGGTGCAGATTTCTTCCCGGGCGTCAGCCTGGAGACCTGGGTCACCGACCAGCTGCGATGCTGCACAGGTTGTATTTTTCCCACAAAATTTGGTAGAACGTTTCAGGCTGGGGTTGGCAGGGAGGAAGGGAGGCTTATCGGAACCAGATGTTTGGGGGCCATCTCTCTGACACAAGTGAGCAATTAGTTTTAAGTCATTATCCATGTGACCAGTCTGGGAGACTCACCTCTCTGGGCGGGGGAAGCAGGATTGGCTGGCTGCACCCACACTGAGGAGGCGGAGAGGTGGCGAGGGCTGTGTGCGTCTGTGCACCTGTGCTGGGAGCCTGTTTCCAGAGAAGGTTTAGGAGTCCGGGGGTAACAGCTGAAAGGGATCCCTGCACAGATGGGATGAGGACTGAAGGGTCCTAGAGCCGGCATGGCTGAGCAATTCTACAATGCTGTGTGCGCAGGTCACAGGCCTCCTGGAGGGACATGTGATGGGCCCAGAGACTTCGTAGGAACCCGATGCTGAGGGCCATCCTGGATGTGGGACGTGCCAGCTGCGGGGGCGCAGCAAGGTGACATGAAGACCAGAGGCCTTGCCATCCCCAGCCCCAACTGGCTCCCAATAGCCTCCGTTCTGTGTGTGGGGCCCCAGGTGGGAAGCAGTGGGAAACCTTGTATTGACTGACATGAGCCTCATGGTGGGAATGGGGACTCGGAATAGAAGATATATATATATATATATATATATATATATATATATATATATATATATATATATTAGATTTTATTGGGGAACTGGGGGAGGGGAACAGCATTGGGGAATCGGGAAAGGGGAACAGACAAGTTGCTGTCCTTTTGTTCCTCAGTCTAGTTGTGCAGGACGTGGCTTCACTGGCCCATGTTGGTATCGTCATTGCGCTCTTCCCGGGTGATGCAGTCACTCGTGGCCATTGGCTGGCTGCTCACCACAGCCCACTGCAGCTCCACTGGAGCCTGCGCCCTTGAGGACGATTCACTGCAGCCCAGCTCCAGGTGGAGCTGTTGTTCACCATCTTAACTGTAGAGGGCGCAGCGTCATTGGCCCATGTGGGATCCCAACAGCAGCCCTGCTGCTCAGAACTGGCGCTCCTCAAGCCGACTCTTAACCAAAGTGCCACTCGGCCTGCCCTAGAAGTTCTATTAAATTCTAGAAAAGAAAGACACATTTCTTGCACACATGAGTCCAGGACCCTCTTGAGATTTGCACCTACAACAGAAATGAGTACAATGAAGTGACAGAATTACTGTCACTGGTGCAGCAGGGACACAAAAGACGGAGCATCAGTGCCTCCTGGGAAGGCAGCCAGGCTTCACAGACAGGACAAGACCAAGACCTGAAGATCGAGGCCAGCTCCGAACAACAGGCCAGTAAACCCACCCTCTTCACGTCATTTCAAAGCACATATGGCTACAGAGAGGATGGCCTTAGACCTCAGTGGCCTCTGGCTTCCATGGGAGGGACCACGGGTTTCTCTGAGTCTTCATTCCCCACAGGTCCCCATTTGCCTTGTGCTCCACGGGAGGAAGTGTGAGGCATGTTGCTTGAGACACACAGATCATGAGTGGAGAGTGCTTCTGAGCCCGAGCTCTCCCACTGGGTCCTGTGGGTTTGGCTGCCGTCCCTCCCTCTGCACCTGAGATGCAGGGTGCCGGGGTGGGTGGGGAGGGAAGTGGCTGGGGCTTTTTTCTGCTAGCCCCTGAGGCCAGGGCCACTGTGTGCCATCAGGACACCTGTGTTCCTCCCTCTGTGTAAACACTGTGCTTAATCCCTAATATGGGTTAGCTTTTTAATCTTTACCACAACCTCACACTGAAGACACAGTCACTGCTGATGTCTAACATGTGGGGAAACTGAGGCACAGAAAGTGTTATGGTGCACTCGCAGAGCACGGGCTCTGCGTCAGGCTCTGTTCTAAGTGCTTTCCGGCGGGTTCATTCCTTTGGTCCTCACAATAGCCCTGGGAAAGTGTTAAGGAAAACTATCCAACACTTGGAAATAAGGCAAAGAGGGGACTGCACGTTTTCAGGTCACAGTCAGCATTGTCTCACGCGCCCGCTGTGCTCGGCGGAACTGCGGCTCCCCAAAGATGTCCACACCCTAAGCCCTGGATCCTGTGAAGTTGTTGTGTTACACGGTAAAGGGACTTGGCAGAAGTAACTGAGAATTGAAGGTAGAATTTAAGATAGGGAGATCTTACTGGGTGGTCTGAGTGGGCACAATCTACTCACTAGAGCCCTTGATAAAAGCAGAGAAACATGTCCAGCTCTTGTCGGTCCTGAAGAGGATCAGAAGGACAGGCAGAGACAGTGGAGGGGTGAGAGGGGTTCGACCTGCATTGCCAGAGAGACTACATGAAAAGCAAGGAATGCCAGTAGCTTCTAGAAGCAAGACCTACACTCAGCCTAATGGAGCTTAGAACTTGTCTCCCCATAGCCTCCCAATAAGAGCCCAGCTGGCTGACAACTTGACTTTGGCCCTGGGAAACCTGGAGCAGAGAAGCAGTTGAGCTAACCTACTTTTGACTTACAAAACTGTGAGGTGATGCACTGGTGTGGTTTTAAGCCACTCCATCTGTAGTGTATAATTCGTTTCAGTTCCCATAGGAAGAAGCCAATACCCCCTCTCAGGAGTTCCCTAGGGCAGGCCTGCCCACTGGAGCATTCGGCCACGATGGAAATTCTCACGTCTGTCTCTCATACAGTAGCCACTCGCTACATCTGGCTACTGAGCACTTTAAAGGCGACTGCTGAGAAACGGAATTTTACATTTTATTTATTTTGAATGAACTTAAACTTACCTTGAACTAGCCATATGAGGCAAGTGGCCACCATATTAGATGGTGCAGCTCTGGGGGGTACCTATGTTTTCCTTACTATTTATTATTGAATGGGGCCCTGACTCTTCAAGTTACCTGTCAGTGTGTAGGTTTTGTCTGGGAGAGCTGCAAATGTTTACTTCCTGGTGGAAAAGATAACTCTAAAGGTTATGGACTTATTGCCTGTAGGACATTAAGTTTTATATCTAATCTAGCAATCTTATCCTGATATTCTTTCTCTAGTGCCTATGAAAATCTCAGTCCCTTAAAAGTTCTTCAAACCGTTTTTACCAACCTGTTGGTCCGCTATTTCATGAGTTAGAAAAAGCTTTGACAGCCATGCACTCTACATTTCTGTCATGTTTCTTAACTTCTGGAAAATGATCCTATTATGAGATACTGTTATTTTCCTCATTTTGCTGATGGTGAAACTGAGACACCTAGACGTGGATAATTTATCCAGGGTCGCACAGTGAGTGTGAGTTATAGCTCGTGTGACTCCAGAGGCTGCCCTCTTAACTAGCGCAAGGAAACATCTCAGTTTGTTTAGACATGGACCCCCAAACAGCGTCAGAGCTTCTCAGAACTTGTGTGGGGACAGCCCTGAAGACAGTGAATATTGATAAGGCAGAGAGGTGCCTGGCTTTGTGGGGCGGTGGGACGCACCCAGGGCCTGCCACACAGGCATCTGACAACCATGGCCAGGGAGGCCAACTCTTCCTCCTGGTGGCCGCTTTCCTTGACTCCTAGGGTTACGTCATTCTGGTCTGGTTTTTGTTGAGGAAGTTGTAGTGAGAAGATCCCAGTACCATCCACAAGGGATTTAGATAGTTTCCCATTTCAGATGTGTCTGAAGGTGTCCATTGGCAGAGTCACACCCAATAACAGTTGGAAGAAGAACCCCCTCCCCCACTGTGATAATGCCGCAGTAAATGTAGTCTTATTTCTCTGGGAGGTGGCAGACCTATGCAAGGACCGCCTGACCTGTTGCTGGGAGCCTGTGGCAGGAAGCTTCTCTGCATTGAAGGGGAGGTGCGCCCCTCTCCACACTGGCCCTGACACTGGCTTTCCCCAAAGCATCTGTGCTCCTTGCAAGCCAGGTGTGCTGGTGACATTGGAGATGCTGGTCTCTTCCTCTGGAGTTCCCAATCCAGCACTGTCTTTAAGGAGGAACCACTATGAAATTAACTGCACCTTAAAAAGAGAATGAATTTGTCAAAGGTAGGATTTATACCCATTTTTGTAAAGGTTTAAAAGATTAAAAATCTTTTATCATAAACAAATCGTATCAATGATTATGGCCACTGCTTTTAAGGTTACACTGTGTGACAAGCACATGATTGCCATTTTATATACATTGTCTTAGTTACTCCACTCAACCACCCTGAAAAGTAACTTATTTACCCCATCCTATAGATGGTGGAACGGACCTGCAGAGGCTGACGTGGTGACAGAGGCAGGATGCGCTGCTTGATCTGTGTGATACAAAGCCTTGCTGTTCTGAGTACTAGAAAAACATATAAATGAAGTTTAGTGTCTTTCGTTTTTGTGTCTCTACTGTCAAGCACAATATGCCTCAGTCTACTGGTGCTCTATAAATATTTGCTAAATAAACAAATGCTTGGTGGTTGAAAAAGTCTACAATTCATTTGTTCTTTCACTATTGCACAAATATCCACGGGGCACCTGTTGAATGCTGCGTGCTGACTATGGGCCATGGTGTGAGGAACTAGAGAGAGAAAATGAAAAAAGGTACCTTTCTGAGACTGCAAACGGTATGGCCACTTCGGAAGATAGTTGGCAATTTCTTTCAAAACTAAACATACTCTTACCATATAATCCAGCAATTGTATTTCTTGGTATTTACCCAAAAGTGCTGAAAACGTATGTCCACACAAAAACCTGCACACTAATGTTTATAGCAGCTTCATTTATAGACTAAGCGCAAACTGGAAAGCAACCAAGATGTCATCAGTAGGTGAATGGATAGATAAACTAAGGTCCATCCAGACAACGGAATACTATTTAGCGCTGAAAAGAAATGAGCTGTCAAGCCATGAAAAGGCATGGAAGACACTTAAATGAATATTACTAAGTGAAAGAAGCTAGTCTGAACAGGCTACATACTGTATGATTCCAACTCGATGACATTCTAGAAAAGGCAAAACTGTGGAGACAGTAAAAATAATCAGTAGCTTTCTGGGGTGAGAAGGGAGGAAGGGATGAATAGATGGGGCACAGGGGAATTCAGTGCAGTGAAACTACTCTGTATGATAGTAGAGTTACACCTTTGTCCACACCCATAGAATGTGCAGCACCAAGAGTGACCCCAATGTAAACTGTGGGCTTTGGGTGATAATGGCGACGTGTCAGTGTAGGTCCATCCACGGTAACCAATGTTCCACTGAAGGGGAAGGGAGATGTTGATAACGGGAGGTTGTGCGCCTGTGGGGACAGGGGCGTATGGGCAATCTCTGTACCTTCCTCTCAATGTTGATGTAAACATAAAACTTCTCTAAAAAATAAAAAGAATAAAGTATTAAAAAAAGAAAAGACACCTTCGTTGCCCCCAAGACACTCATGGTCTGAGAGTAAAGGCTTTTCATATTGAGAGCTTATCAATTCTACTTATTAATGATAAGAGCTTATCACTGATACTGATTCTGATATCACTATTTATCGAATGCTGCAAAAGGCAATTTTTAGTGCGCTAGTATATTGAAGTGATCTCTCTCCACTAAATTTCATTTAATAGTTTACAATATCTTAATTGCACGTATGGCTGGTGATTTTTTTGGGGGCGGGGGAATGCAGACAGTGTTTTTCTTAACTATTAAGAGAGCCTACATCTAGTAAAGTTTTGAAGAGGGTTTTATTTGCACAGGAAATATTTCAGAACTACTGAAAGAGGTGTGGTATTTTATCCTTCCTTGGGCCCAAGGACCACATCACGGAATCTAAGTAATTGTAGAGAGCTTGTGGGTTCTTTATCCCCAGAGTGCACCTCAAGGCTTAGCGGCCCAGACACTGGTTCTGGTGGCAGAGAGACTTGAGATAGAACCTTGGCTCTGTCATTACTAAGCAGGAAGTTAGCACGCTTTTCTGAGTTCTCATCTGGGGAATGTGGATAATAATGTGTTCCTTTCAGGGTTCCCATACGGAGTAAATGACAGTGTGTGGCAACGAGCACAGCACTGTGCTTAGCCATTGTAAGCGCCCCACCAGCGGTCATGGTGATGGCTGTTATTTTTATGATCTTTTGGGTCTTCATCCCTCATCTTAGAGTTGACAGCGCTTCCCAGGCTTTCACATGCTCACAAATCGCCTGGGGATCGAGAAATGTAAGGGCCAATTTTCTGTCAGGTTTGCCTGGCTGTATCTTTGACATTTTGCTGTTGGAAACCTTACTCCATTCTGTGGCATTATCAAAACTTTTGTTTCTTCTCATGCCCCTGTGAGCCATGTCCCCACCACCTCTGAGTGTCTTAGGTCAGTGGCTTCTGACAGATGCATATTTGACCATCTCAGTCAGGACCAGTAGGCCACACGTCCAACACCTGGCTGGTACCCATTTTCAGTCTAAATATACCATTTTATTTTTGGTAGAAATGCTTTTCAGATGAAAATGAAAATTACAATGGGAAATCATGGCTGGGAAGGGAAAAGAGCCATTTTGGGTAATATCTCTCATAATTGGGGTAATTTGGACAAACTCAGACATGATGAATTCCCATTCATCCTCCCCACCAACAGGTCAGCGGAGAATGTTTTCTAGCAGGCAAAAGCCTGAGCGATTTCCCCCTTTCTAGCCCATAGAAATGCTGGTGAGCCTCATGGCAGTCAAGCTTACTGCTCTCAAGAAGTGTGTTTTATTCCACCCCTGGTGAGCAATTACGTTTTATGGCTGAAGCCAGGAGCAGGGTAAAGCTGGGGCTGTGGAGTCGGGCCATGGTGTTTAATCATAAATTCGGTTTTGGTTTTTACATTGATGAAAAATAGGCACTGTATTCTTTGTTTCAGAACAAACTGATCAATAACTTAGGTCTAAAATAGATGTAGCAGATTTGTGTACTCACATGTTTCATATTGCAGACAGTTTCAAAATGGTTTTTTCTTTTAGGATAGTGGGTTACTTGTGATTGCAACATGATTGAGGGTTTGTTCTCTTATAGCAGGGGAGAGCTGGTGTGTGTGTGTGTGTGTGTGTGTGTGTGTACGTACCTGCTACACCTCTATGCTACCTTACCGGGTCCCTGTGGCTGGCACCGCCCTTCAGTGATCAAAGCTCTCAAGGACACTTATGAAGAGTCTTTTGGAGCAAAGGATCATGGGTAGAGTTACTTGTCTCTACAGCAGAATGGGTAGTGTGATGACGGTTTTCAGACCAGATGGACCTGAGTTTGAATCCCAGGTGTATTACTGCAGTGCTGTGTGTGACATGGCTAAGGTGAGGCAAGGGAGGCTCCTTGGATGTAAATTTACGGTGACACACTCAGGTGACAGTCCTGCACTTGTACAAGCTTGAGAGTGAATGCCTCCTTAAATTTTACACATGGGGCCTCTCTTTCCTTACTCTAGTCTGGCCCTGATGTGCCACTCACCTCTTGGAGTCTGTTCCTTTATCTGTAAATTGGGGCAATAAGTACTACCTCATGGGACTTCCATGAAGATTAAATAGAAGGATGTTTATAACTTCTTGAAATAGTGCCTGGAGCTGAAATCAATAAATGGTAGCTGTGTTTACTTTTACTTCCCCATTAATTGGGCATCTCAACTAAACTTCCTTTTAGGGTAGCTAGAGGTAACCTCTTTTGTCCCTTGGAGGAAAAAAGAATCAAGGAATATTTAGAAGTGCCTTCATTTAGGACATTATTTGTTTTGAGTCATTCTTTAGGACCTAATTTATTTATTTTTATTTTTTTAAGATTTTTTATTAGAGAATTGGTGGTGGTGGGGGAACAGTGTTGGGGAATTGGGGGAAGGGGACCAGCCAAGTTGTAGTTTTTCAGTCTTCGTTGTGGAGGGCGCCAATCACCATCAGGCTTGCAATCAGCAGCTCGTGGCCTCTAAGCTGAAGGTGCTGTGTTCAATCTTAGTTGCAGGTGGGCATAGCCACCATCCCATGTGGGGGTCGAACCAGCAGCTTTGTTATTAAGAGGCACACGCCCTGTCCACTGAGCCATCCAAACAGCAGCTCAGCTCAAGGTGCCGAGCTCAAACTTTAGTTGCGGGTGGGTGTAGCCCACCATGGAACAGGCAATCTTGTTACACCAGCTGAGCCATCCTGCCACCTGTTGACAGCCCAGCTAGGGCGCAGCGTTCACTGGCCCATGTGGGAATCAAACCGGTGGCCCTGTTGCTCAGAGCTTGTGCTTTAAGCCAACTCTTAACCAACTGAGCCACTCGGCTGGCCCAGGAACTAATTTATTTTAAATCTATTTTTACATAGTTTGATTTCTCATAGTTAAAGCATGAAGTGTTACACCAGCAAAACTGGGAATTGAAATATGAGTGTATCTGGTTATATGCAGGGCAGAGCTTGGGGGGCTCCCCCGAGAGCGAGCACTTCATTTTGGGGAAATGGAATGTTTCACCCAGACAGTGAAGCACCCCGTGATAGATTTGGCCTGAATACATGAAGCACCGGCTTGCCCATCCTCATGGTCCAGGATGCAGACAGGAGGCATCACCGGCCTGGTCATGGTGCTCTGTCATTGTGATCACTCTCTGAGCACACTCGCAGAGCAGCTCACATTTCTCCTTGCCGGAGCGTGTATTTGTCCTGTTCTTTTTTTCTCCCAGCTTCTTCCCTCCTCCTTTCCCTCCCTCCCTCCTCCTCCCCCTCCCCCTCCTGCTCCTCCCCTCCCCCTCGTCCTTTCTCCCCTACCCCTCCTCCTCCTCCCGCCCTCCGCCCCCTCCTCCTCTTTCTTCTTCTGCTTCTTTCCTGGTGGGAGACTGACCAAGGCATTCATGGCCAGGATGAAGAGGGAAACCTGTTGGAATACTGACATGGTAAGATCAGAAGCTCCAAGGAGCTTGATATTCTTGCCATGTTGCTCTGAAGGGAAATAAACCAAACAAGCAATATAAAAACCTCATAATTTTTTAAACTCCCAAGTTTTTCCACAGTTAACTAGATAAAGACCAGGTACCACTGATTCGGCTAGATCTCTCTTCCTTCTTGCATATTGCTTCCAACTTGGTTGCTAAGGGGTAATGACAAGGATTGAGGTATGCTCTTGATCTCTGGTTCCATCTGAATATCTTTCCACCATCTACTTAAGGGGCTCTATTTCAGTTTCTTAATCTGTAAAATAGGAGATTTAGTTTCTGGGCCATCCTTTTGTAGGATGAACCAGTTCTGAGGCCGGTGTGTGAGTGTGTGTGTGGGGGCTGCATGACTTGGATGCTATTATAAGTCTAGACTTATTGTTTGATTCACAAGCTATGTACTCAATTCTAGGCTAAACCTCACTTAGGGAGAGTCAGGGCACACAATCACTGTACTTTCCAGCTAAGTCTGGATTCTTTTTATGTTGGGAAACAGTTTACTTACTATTTATCAGTTTATTATAAAAGGATAGGATAAGAATACAGATGAACATCCAGATGGAAGAGATGTGTAGGGCAAGGTGTGTGGAAGAGGCGGAGCTTCCAGGCCCTCCCCGGGTGCCCCTCTCCCAGCACCCCCTTGTGTTCATCCCGGAAGGTCTCCAAACCTATACTTTTGGGATTCCATGGAGGCTTCCTCACATAGCCATGATGGATCACTAGCTCCATTTCTACCTGCTCTCCTCTCTCTGGAGAATGGGATGGGGGTGGGGAGCTGAAATTTCCAAGCTTCTAATCATAGCTTGGTCATTCTGGTGACCAGCCCCCATCCAGGAGCCATCCAGAAGCCCACTCAGGGTCACCTCATTAGAACAAAGACAGCCCTGTCACCCAGGTCAGGTTTCACCTCCATTTAGCACTGCTACTGGGGAGACATTATGGATCTACCCTCATATTGTACAATTTCTCTATGCTCAAACAACTGGTAGGTACGTCTCATAAGTTACCTCATGGAACGTGGAAAGACAGGTGTTTTTTTTGGTGAGGGGTCCAATCCGGGCTCATTCATTTTCTTGCCATACTCTTTGGTGTGTAGATTAGGAATAAAAAATAAGAGAGGGCTGGGAAATAAAAGAGAAGTTTAAACTGCTTATGAGCTAAAGCTTCATAACCCAATATTTCTCTTTTTAACATTCTGTCCTTTTCTGGCTGAGGATTTCCCTAACTGGGAGCTTTTGTTTTTGAATTTGGCATCTTTGAGCCTTGAGAAATGTGGCCTTTTTATGAAAAAGCAGAATGTGCCACAGGTGGCTCAGGTCAAACGATTCAGACTTCCTTTTAGGACTCAGGTTGTAGTTGGGGGTGTGGATTAATTGTAACAATATTTTATAAATAAATATGACAAACTCCACTCAACACATTGAATACTTGTATGTTCTTGCTAAAAGCTAAAGTTGTGCAAAGCTTTGCATGAAGAGAGTCCCAACTGAATATGTCTCCCTAATCAAGAAATAGAACAGACTGCTTATTGGGTCCATTTGAACAGAGAATATATAATCATTTTCTGATCTCTCTGATACGTATTTCGACAAGTAACACTAGGGACAAGTGAAAACTGTTTTATGGGTCACAAGGAGCCGACTCCATGAAACATGAGTTTCAGACTGGGCTGGCCTACACATGTCTGAATCCCAGTGGAATCTTTTAAAAATAAGCATAAGCTTCCCCAGCAATATCAGAGGCCTCTTATCTGCCCTGTGTTCTGTTTGCCTTCCTTTTTCCATCCACCCCAAAGACAAAGACGACCAAACAAACTGAACCGATTCAGCACTGGCTACACTTATTCTTCTCTTCTGATTAAACATATTTCGCTAAGTATTCCCTCTCCTTCTTTGGTTTGGCCAGGACAGACCTAAAATGAAAATGCCAACTCATTTTAAAGGGAAAGTAGGGCTGTGAGTGGTAGTGTGATGTGCTGCAAAGAATAAGAATGGCTTTGTGTTTGCGCCTGGCCTGGGGTCTTGGTTCCTCTATCTGCTTACTATGCGACATGCTACTGAAGATCTGTGTTCTCATTTCCACATTTGCAAAATGGGAAGGATAACCATTAGTTGGTAGGTCGTTGTGAGGATTACAGGATATCATGAGACATGTAATCACGAATCATTTCTCCCAGTTGCCCCATCCTGAATATCTTGAGGATTATATACAATATAAAATGGCGACAAGGGGGAACAAGAAGACATGCTGGAACATGGGCACGTAGTAGGATTATGCTTTCTGGCCCCCTTGAGACTGGACAGCCTTGCAGGGCGAGTAGAAGAGACATGTGTCTCTTCTGGGCTGGTATACTGGATTGTTCCATCACACCCTCTGCAGCTCTCTGACTCTCTTACTTGGAACTGGCCGTCTCTCAGGTGGTGGCTACTCTGTTAGGCCAGACCCGAGACTCACCCTAATGAACAAAGCCCTCTGTGGGTTCCTGATGGACATAGACTGTGATCAGAAATCTATATCTGTGCTGCTTTAAACCTCTGATATTTTGATGTTGGCTGTTATCACAGCAGAACCTAGCTTGTTTTGACTGCTACAATTCACCTTGAATTCAGATGACTGAATTTCCCTTTTGTGAAATGCCTGCATCTTGAACAGTAAAACATTATTCACCATCTTTCAAGTGTCTGCTTAGAAGGGCTGCAATTATTATTGGAAACAGTTGCATCTGATTTGGCAGTGACACGTCCACGGAACGTTTCTCAATGGCTACACCTCTTTCATTATTTGATTTAAACAGTATTGACTTTCTGGCCAGTCCCAGTCTCAGGGAGGCCAGTCAGCATTCCCTGAAAAGACACTGTATCTGACTTCATGCGGTAATGACTCTCAGTGTCCTACCTCTGGTCTGACCCTCTCCCCTGATCTACAGAGTTGGTACCCACCACTGTTTGATGACTTGGCCTGTGTGTTTTATAGGCATCTCAAACTGAGCTTGGCTAAATGCTTTTGATTGTTTCCTGAAATGTGCATCCCCTTCCCTGCACTTGCTCTCTGCTATAATGGAATGAAACCTCAGTTTCTTACCCTGGCCTACCAGATCATGCCTGCCTCTTTGATTCCTTCATCCTTGATCTCTCCCCCTGGTACACAAGGACCCGGTCACACTGACTTTGCTTCCGATTCTTTTATTTATTTATTTATTTATTTATTTATTTATTCATTCATTCATTCATTCATTTTTGCTTCCAATTCTTAAACACAGCCATTTCTTTCCAGTCTCTGTCTCTCTGAACTTGCTGGTCCTTCTGCTTGGATCCCTGGCACTTCCGGTGGCAATGTGCTTCTCATCACTAAGTAACCCTCGGCTTCTCTCCTTGATGGCCTAGGCTAACTAATGCATCACCTCCTCCCCATCCCTAGAGATCTACTCCTCGCCCGCACTATCCCACATGCTGTCTTCCTCGCAGCACCAGCACCTGTCCATACTAAGATAGGAAACGAGCTTGTATACTTGATTAAGAGCTGAAGCTGCCTCCTCATCTTCCCTTAGAATGGGAAGTCACTGAGGGCAGGGACTCTCTGTCAGCTTCATTCTGTATCCCCAATGCCCAGAATTGTGCTTTTTTAGAACATAGAAGGCACTCAGTCAATGTTGATGCTGTAGGCTTGGGCAGGCGTGGGAAGGGAGCGATGCTGAAATGATATGAGTTTACATCTCTTTCCCCCATGAACTCTTGGAGGCAAGAACTGTCATTTTATCTGAAGTAAAGCAGAGTTCAGTGAATTCGATCAACAATATTCATTAAAGAAATGCCTCTTAGGCACTGAGCTAAGGATTGGGTTTAACATGAGTCTCACCTCTGCCTTCCCCCAAGACTAAGGACCCAGTTACTCTTTTATGGGGCGCATTTTATGTGCCAGGCACTGTGATAAGCACTTTATGTATATGACCTCATTTCACCCTCACACTTGCTCTGTGGTACCCTATGGGATGTTTTCCCAAATATTTGCTGTTCTTTGTTTTCTGGGCACACAGTATCATCACACTCCCGATCCCCTTATTATTGGGTGGGGGCTTATGATTAGTTTTGGTCAACAAACTTTGAGCTAAAGTGACATGTGCCACATCTGGAGTAGGGCACTTGAGTGCCATGTATGAGAGGGAGGCTGTCCTGTCAGCCTGGGTTCCTGAATAACATGAGAACAAACCTCCCTCCGGACCCCTGATGGACATGTCGTGTAATCAAGAAATACCTCATGTTATTTCAAGACATGGAGCTTTGGGGATTATGCGTTATTGCAACATAAAACATTCTAACTGAGAGATGAGGTACCCATTTTATAGATGAGATACTCCATGCTTGGAGGGATGACTGGTCACTCAGCTAGGAGGTGGGGCACCAAGGCAACACTATTTTTACTATTTACATGATAACATTATTTTTAGCAGATATATAATTTAGCTAGTACAAACTCGATGAATTGATTTTTGAAGAAATATTATATATCTTTAGTTTCTCTAAATCTATCTTAATCTGACTCCAAACTCCCATGTCACATGGTGGTGGGAAATTCAGTCTTACTGGGTCATTTTTGTGTTTGTATTTTTTGTTCCCTAGACTTTAAAAAATAACCCTAGTGTCATCTCTTGAGTATACAGTTTGGGAACCTAGCTGACCTCATGGTTACCCCTAATGTACAACTTGGTCCCTGCACACCCAGAGGCTTTATTGATTTGGTGCCAACTTAGACAAAGGAATCAGCTCAGCTCTTGGTGCGCCTATGTCTAGAGACCTACATCCCCTGAAGGCGCTGCCACCCCACAGGACGGGGAAGGAGGGTCTTTCCGTTATCATTGCTCCAGGCATCTTCAGATCTCTCAGCCCCTTCCTCCCTCCCTCCTTCCTTCCTTCCTTCCTTCCTTCCTTCCTTCCTTCCTTCCTTCCTTCCTTCCTTCCTTCCTTCCTTCCTTTCTTCTTTCCTCCATATTTATTGAGTGTCTGCTATAAGCCAGGCAGTAGCCTTTGTGGTGGGGATAGAGAAGTGAAACAAAAAGACAGAAAACCCTGCCCTCAGGATGCTCAATGGCAGAAAGTCACAGAGAGACAGACAACAAATAACAGAAAGAAATGAACTGTATCGATGCTTAAAAGAGTTTGGTGCTGCAGAGAAAGTGAAGTAGGGAAGAGTGATGGGGTGGGGTGGGGGATGTTGAGAGGAGGTCAGGGCGAGCCTCACATTTTGCCCAAAGGCAAAATAGTTGATAAAACAAACCTGTGGGTACTTGGAAGAAGAAAAGACTCCCTGGCAGCAGGAAATGGACATGCAGATGCTGAGAAGGAAGGTAGCATACCCGGTGTGTTTCGGATCAGCCAGGGGCCTGGCTGGGGGTGAGATGAACAAGCACCACCTTTTATGTGGAGTAAGACAGAAGCCATGGGAGGAATTTGGGCTGAGGAATGATGTGATCTGGTTTTCATTTAAAAAGACATGTGGGGTTTGTAGAGGGCAAGAACTAAAGCCGAAAGACCACTTCGGACCCTGTTTCAAGAATAATTTCTTCCCATTACTGGGGCATATCCCTCCTCTGTCCCACTGTTTTTTTAAAAATATTTATTGTTTTCAGCTATAGTTGACATTCAATATTATTTTATATTAGTCTCAGGTGTACAGCATAGTGGGTAGACATGCATATAGTTTATGCAGTGATCTGTCCAATTAGCCTGGTCCCCACCTGGCACTGCACAGAGTCGCAGCATTATTGACTATAGTCCCTGTGCTGTACTTCACATCCGTGCAACTATTAGGCACCAACCCCACCTCTTCAAATGTGCTCCCTCCCTCCCCTGCCTCACTCAGGGAAAGCTAGCGGCAGATGTGGAGTGAAGGCTGTCCCAGAGGACAGAAGGACCCTGCCAGCAAGCACCTTCGGAATTGGCCTGGTCCCTGAAGTTAAGGGCCACAAAGGCTCAAGTGGTCTTGAAGGGAGAGGGAAAAGTGCAAAGACCAAAACACAAATAATGCTCACTCTTTCTGAATATTTCATGGCAAAAGCAACAAAATGCCAGACATCTCAATAAGTACCAGGCCTGACAAGTTTGTGAACTTGTTGCAACCATGTTGCTCACCTTTTTTGATATCAGAGGGATTATTCATTATGAACTTGTACCAACTGGACAAACAGTTAACCAAGTTTACTATTTGAAAGTGCTGAAAAGGCTGCGTGAAAAAGTTAGACAACGTGAGCTTTTCGCCAACAATTCATGGCTCTTGCATCATGACAATGCACCAGCTCACACGGCACTGTCTGTGAAGGAGTTTTTAGCCAGGAAACAAATAACTGTATTGGAACACCCTCCCTACTCACCTGATCTGGCCCCCAAAGACTTCTTTCTTTACCTGAAGATAAAGGAAATATTGAAAGGAAGACATTTTGATGACATTCAGGACATCAAGGGTAGTATGACAGCTCTGATGGCCATTGCAGAAAAAGAGTTCCAAAATTGCTTTGAAGGGTGGACTAGGTGCTGGCATCGGTGCATAGCTTCCCAAGGGGAGTACTTCAAAGGTGACCATAGTGATATTCAGCAATGAAGTATGTAGCACTTTTCCTAGGATGAGTTTGTGAACTTATTTGCCAGACCTCACAGGTGGGAAAGGAACATATTGTAGCAATTAGGGTAGAATCTGGGGGGTAGGAGGAGGCCAAGGCAAAGCATTCCAGAGAGTGTTGCTGAGTAAAATACAGACCATCCAATTAAATTTGCACTTTAGATAAACAGTGGATAATCTAAAAAATGAGTATGTTGCAAATATGCTATAGGACCTACTTATACCAAAAATATTATTCATTGTTTTCTGAAATTCAAATTTTACTGGCTGCCCTTCCTTATTTTTTAGTTGCTAAATCTTGCACCTCTAATCTCAGATGGATTTTGAATGTTGCCATGGTTGAAAATCACAGCTCGACTCTTCGAAGACGTGTGTCTTCTAGATAAATGGAGAATGAGAGGTTGGTGTCTTTGGTGGCAGCACTCGTAATAGCCTGGCCCTTTTTGTGTTGAGACAAGGAGGGAATTGCATTAATTGTGGGGAGGCACTCCCTGAGTGCCTATGTGTAAAATGTACTTCAGAACCGTTGGTTTACTTCTCTCTTACCTTCCTTCATGTTGGAGAAAGATCCATTTGCCAATGACTAGGGCTGACATCAATCATGACATAGTTTATTTATCTTTACATTGCATTTTCAATTTAATTTGATAGTTGGGATATATTTATGTCCTGAAAAAAAAATCATCCCAATGTTTTCTCGTGGGTCCTCAGATGGTGTATAATAAATTAAATATTCACATATGAGTAGTAGCCTTGTGGACACAAAAGGGAAGTTTCTGACTCAAAAGACCCCAACCTGCGAAAATGAGACTTCAGATGAACGGGGTGTCTCCCTCTGTTATCACAGGCAGGGTCTCCTGTGGGTATTTACTGCTGATGGGTGAACACTGCCATGCCTCAGGCTGGTCGCGATTGTCCATCTCCTGGGAAGTCCATCCGTAATGTAGGTATTTCAGGGGTTTCCTGCGTAGAACATTTATCCTCTTACTACTTGACCTACACCACATATGTGGGATGACTCTCATCTATAACGTGTTCTGGCGTCATGGACTTTTCTTTGCTTCAGTGGAAACTATTTTAATAGACTTTCTTTGAACTCATGAAAATACTCAGAGTTTGAAGGAAAGCCTCTGAAGTGTCCATCCCCTTAAGTTTTCCACACCACAAGAAATTGGATTTTGCACGTCTTCCAGTTTTCTTTACTCTGACCGGACAAATATTTATTGAATACCTTCCAGGTGTGAGCGTCTGGCCTTGGGAGCTGGGAGGGGGTAGTGGGAAAGACATGACCCTTATACTTCACAGGTCAGTATTAGAATTCAAGTATCAAAGGCACTTCCCTTTGACAATACCTAGCTTCAGTGTAAAATGGGATGTCAATCCTAATTGTAATCCTAATAATGGTAATCCTAATACTAAACCAATACCAATGTTGATACTTGTAACTGATGCTCTTGCTGATACCTACAGTGACAGCAGTTGTAATAACAATACCCATTCTAATACTCTGTGATAGTCAGGGTTCTAAGAGAAGCCGAACAATAAGATGCGTCTATATAGAGAAATGACTAGTGGAAGGAATTGGCTCCAGTTATGGACACTGGGAAGTCCAAAGTCTTCAGGCTGGGCTGGCCGGCTGGCGGCCCAGGGAGGGGCTGTAGTTCAAGTCCGAAGGCTGTCTGCTGCAGAGGCCCCCTGCTCAGGAGAGGTCAGTCTTGGTTCTAGTTGGGTCTTCAGCTGATTGGATGGTGAGACCCACATTAGGAGGGCACAGTCTGCATTCCTCAAGGTCCACCACTTTAAATGTTAATTTTACAGAAACATCCAGAACAATGTTTGACCAAGGATCTGGGCACCGTGGCCCAGCCAAGTTAATGCATAAAATGAAGCATGACATTGCTGATATGTGGCAACATCACTGATATTAATATTAAAATGTACTAACATTCTATCAGTCAGGGTTCCACCAAGGACATCTAACCAGTAGGATATGTACAGGAAGTTCTCACTTAATCTATGGCTTGCTGGTAGGTTCTGTGACTTTAAGGTCATACTATTTGGGGGCAGGCCATCAGGGAGGACACACAGGAACTCTCAGGCAGAAGCTGATGCTGTACCCCACAGCTGACGTTTCTTCTTCTTCTGGGAAATCTCAGTTCTGCTCTTACAATCTTTCAACTGGAAGAATCAGGCCCATCCAGATTATCTAGGTCAGGGGTCAGCAAACCTTTGAGATGGAAGAGCCAATCTTTTCCCTTACAACTATTTAAAAATTATTCAAGAGCCATAAATATATTTTTTTACAAATAAGGAAAATGTAGAGTATTTTTATAACAAGTAATAGTATTAATTATATCTTTATTAAAATAAGAAAAATTCATACATGTATGTTACCTAAAGAGCCGCATGTGGCTTGCAAGCCGCAGTTTGCCGACCCCTGATCTAGGCTAATCTCCTTTAAGGGCAGCTGATTACAGATGTTAATTGTAACTGCAAAATACCTTCATAGCAGCACCTACCTTAGTGTTTGGTTGGCTATGTGGGCACTGCAGCCATGTTGGCACGTAACACTGAACATCAGAAATGTATGAAGCAACAAACATATGACTTGGCGCATGTATGTGCCCAGTCATTTCTCATTAGGATGGTGAGAGATGCAGAGGCAGAGGATATATTAATCCTGATATTCAGAAGCGTGTGGTAGAATACAAATATTTGGTTAGACTCCAGTATTTATATGCTAAGGAATAAACAAAGCGATAGGTTACATTTACTGAACCATTAGAATGCGTTAAGAGCATCACATCCATTTTTGCATTTCATTTTCATACAACTCTATGAGATAAACGTTATGATGTGTATTTTTCAGCAGACGAAACTGAGTCTCAGGAAGTCTAAGCTGTTTGATAAGATCTCACAGCTAATCAGCCCCAGAGCGAGGCTGCCCATCTGGGGTGACCCCTGGTGTTGGCCAAGACAGAAGGAAGGAAGTTTGGCGGATGGGATGCTGAGGGCGTGTTCAGTGGAGTCAGATGGGGGGCATCCTGGGGGAGGTGGTCCTAGAGCAGGCCTGTGGCAGACAGAGGCGAGAGTGAATAGCTGAGGACGAGCAGAGTGCTGGACACAGAGGCGCAAGGACCTGGAGAGAGGGCTCCCGTGGCAGTACCTCCATCCGGGGGGTGAGCAAGGAGACGGGAAACACATCAGATCTGTCAGACTCATGACGTTTTGGGGTTGAGTAGATTCTCGGGAAAGCCACTAAGGATGCTGAGTTAGGTTTCTAGGTTAACAGTGGGACCTCTGAGAAGCCGAGGAGCCTAGGAGGCAGAAACCCTGGGTTAAGGGTAACAGCAAGGAGAGGAAGCAGGGAAGAAAGAAGAGAAGGTGAGGAAGAAGCAAAGGGGATCTGGAGCTCACTTGCTTCTCGGAGTCTGGGATTTTTGTGGCTCATTTGTAGGAGAGTGAGCTTACAGGAGGTGCTCATGGAATTTTCTGGGACACGTTCTCATTGTTTCCTTAAGTCCCTATGACATAAGGAAAATCATAGAAAAACAGAGGATTTGAATATCTGAAAGCTGCTAGTCCAACTTGGCCGAGGCATTTTTTGGGGGGTGCAAACTGTATAAAATACCTTGAAAGTATTCTCCATGGCACATTCGGTGACTTCACTCAGCCCTGCTGAAATGGCCTATTTCGGTTTTGAGTTCATACAGCTCCTCTCTCTCCCCCTTGTCTCCCTGCTCAGGTTCACGTCCAGATAAAACAGCTAACTCAAATATGGTGTAAAAATACAAGCCCCTTTTAGCCTGGTTTTCATGCTGCGCCCCAAAGTGTGCTTGGGTGTTGAAAGTGAAAGGGGTGGGGCCTGGGGAGGGTGTTTTTCCAGCCCAGGTTATGAGAGGGGGCACTTTCTGGAGCTTGTACCGACAGCAATTGCACCCTGGCGGCTGTGGAAACCATTCAGGATGGTCTCGCATGCAGTGGTCGGTTGAGAGCTGGAAGGCCTGCCAAAGTCAGCAGCGGGAGTGAGTAGAGTAAATCAAGTTAAGAGGGAACGGGACAAGATTTTGGAAAAGGAAAGAATACATGGGTCAAACCATTAACTAGACCTGCAGGGTTAAGATGATGAGATATAAATTGACTGGTATTTCCTGGGTTTAGAAAAGGAAGTCTGGACGGGATTTATATCTGGTCCTCTGGCCCTCGACTGCCTGCCCAGTGGGCCTCAGGTGTGGGGCATTTAGAGCGGGATGGGGAGCAAGCCAGAAAGCTCTGGGTTTTGCAACTATAAATACATTTATCCAGCCCGTCATCCTCAATTAGTGCTGGAGTGTCCACAATGCAGTGCTCATCCACAGGCTGCACCAAAGACCGCACGGGGCTCTCAAACCTCTCTTTTCTGGTCTTTTAAAACCTTTTCTCTTCACATCTCTTAATAGATATCCGTGGGACATGGTCTTGTCCCAGTTGGAGCCATGACAGTGAGAAATAATGGCCACGTGGGACTTGGTGAAAAGGGGACTGTGCCTGTAGGCAAGCCTGGAGGTCGGCATGGTCACTGGGCATCTTTCTCTCCTTGCCCTGGCCTTGCTGACCCCTGCTGATGGAGGAGCTGCTCGCCAGCCTGTGTTGTCCAGAAAGGTGACAAAGCACTCCTATACCAATCTGTTTTTATTTATCTGTGCAACCAGCCATCCTGTGACAGAAGTGGTAGTGATTAATTGTTCCATCTTACGGATGAGAAAACTGAGGCTAAGAGTGCTTCAGTGGCTCGCTCACTCACGCCACATGGCCATGCACAGCAGAGGCAGGACCAAGAGGCTGATACCGTGATCCCCATTTTATAAAGAGGAAGAGGCTCAGAGAGGCTGAAAAAGTGATGCAAGGCCATTTGATAAGCGGGGGTTTGAGCTAGGTCTCAAATACAAGTCTGGTATCACATATTACTCACTAGTATAATTTGTACTTTTATTTCCTTTCTCTGTCTGTTAGAATGAAATCCCATGAAGCCATCATCCTTGTCTCTCTTCTTCACTGCTGTGTCATCAGCACCTAAGACGGTGTTTGCCTGAGGTAGGCACTCAGCAAATATTTGATGAACAAATACGAGGTCTGACAATTAAGTTTGTAAACTTGTTGCAACAATGTTGCTCACCTTTTTTTATATCAGAGGGATTTTCATTATGAATCTGTACTAACTGGACAAACAGTTAACCAAGCTTACTATTTGGAAGTGCTGAAAAGGCTGCGTGGAAAAGTTAGACGAAGATGACCTGAACTTTTCTCCAGGAATTCATGACTCTTGCATCACGACAATGCACCAGCTCATACAGCACTGTCTGTGAGGGAGTTTTTAGCCATTCAACAAATAACTGTATTGAACACCCTCCCTATTCACCTGATCTGGCCCCCAGTGACTTCTTCTTTACCTGAAGATAAAGGAAATATTGAAAGGAAGACATTTTGATGACATTCAGGACATCAAGGGTAATGGGGCAACAGCTCTGATGGCCATTCCAGAAAAAGAGTTCTAAAAGTGCTTTGAAGGGTGGACTAGGCACTGATGTTGGTGCACAGCTTCCCAAGGGGAGTACTTCAAAGGTGACCATAGTGATACTCAGCCATGAGGTATGTGGCACTTGTTCTAGAATGAGTTCGCGAACTTAGTTGTCAGACCTCGTAAGATACATGTGATCCCTGCCTTTATAAGCTTATAATCTTGTTGGGGAGATTCAACACTTCAAGTATTTGTTAATATTACCAGACACCTAGTGGCCCATGGGATTTCAGCCTCTTCCTAATTCTGACCGCTGTTTTCAGCAGCTGCTCTTCAGCTCTATGGTCCTTGCTGGTTCCAGATACCCTTTGTCCACTTTTTAGGGAAGACAGATAGAGCACAGCTAGTCAACAAATGTTTTGACCGGTCAGTCTTTGCAAAAGGCTTCTGTGGATGATAAACATTTGAACGAAAGGCTTCTGTTATCCCTGCTCTGCAGGAAGTTAAAGGCCTGAACTGTGGTGTCTTCTGTGTCTTCACCCAAGCCCTTGTTCTGTCCTCTGGAGTCTTACAGGCTATGTTTGATGGTTTTTCTCCTTTTGAACTCAAATATGTTTAATTCCCAAATTTTGTAACATACAGACAAATATTGAGAAGAATATGAAAGTACCTGAAGTCCCATCCATCAGTGTAAAGGCAATTAACACATTGGCATATTTTTCTTCCTATAGTTTTGGTATGCACTGTAGAATTCCATCCATTTCTACCTGTCCATGTAGAATTGTTCACAAATTTGGGATCATGGAGTCTGTACAAAGTGGCATGTTTGCTCAATAGGAAGACTCAGCGAGGAGAGCCTGGGTGAGGGCTGTTAGTGGGCAGGGCCAGGCTAAGGTAGGCCCTGATTGCCACCATGACACGGTTGGCTTTTATGCTAAGGGCAATGGGAAGAAGGCATGGAGATGTTCAAGAAAGAGTGTTGCCATGCAGTTCATGTTTGGGGCAGCACACTCCTACTCTCCCCCCACACTGGAGGCAGGTGGGAAATTAGGAGGCTGTGGTAAGGGTCCGGGTAAAGGATGGGGAGGATGCAGACCAGGGAGATGGACAGAAGTGGTAATGTGAGGAGGACTTGCTATTGGATGGAGAACTGGGATGTGAAAGAAAGGGAGGGCTTCTTTGTTGGTGAGCACATGGATACAAGGCTTTCATGTAATGATGCTCTATGTATCCTAACTGTTTTAAGAATTGTATCGAAGACATTAGGAAGGGTTTTCAAATGCAATGGACAGGGCTGGAAACCGAGATGCAATAGTATGATATATTACCATGATTAACTGCTTTCATAAGAGATGATGACTGTTTGATCACCTAATTTTAAGGAGGGGGAGGGGCCTAGGTGTCAGTAAGTTTCTTTCTGTCCAAACAAGAATGATTAACTTCAATTATGGCTGTCTTTGGAGAACTGTGCAGGTCTTTTAGTGTGTTTCAAAGTATTTAATTTAGACATTTTGGAAAAACATACATCTCTATTTGTAGCAATGGTTGCTGTTCTGATTTATAAGTTCTGCTCCACTGTAAATCATTCAAAATTCAAAAATTAAATTTTATGGCATAACACTTTGATGGCTCTATGCCTGAGCTAAGGGAGGGAGGAATGCCATTTCTCTTACTGCCAATTATGAAGGGTCTCTTTTCGTTATGTCTTTTTCTTTTAAATAGAATAGATGGTTCAAGTCATATATATATATGACTCTCAAGTCATATATATATATATATATATACACACACACACACACACACACACACATATGGGGGGAGAGAGAGAGAGAGAGAGAGAGAGAGAGAGAGAGAGAGAAAGAGAGAGAGAGAGAGATACACCAATGCTCTGTTAAAAAAAAAATTCAAAACTTGACTTTTAAAAACTAGTATGCTTTTCATCATTAGTTCAATCTTATTTAGTTTTAGAATTATGAATCCTCAGCACACTAAAAATTCAATATAATTTCCCATGTCTAAAGCATAGATGGATGTCTGTGGGGCTTGGCCATTTAATTGCTTTGGGTGTGAGCATGAATTATTCAGTAATGCCTACATGAGCAGGAATGGGTCTTCATACAAGCGTGCTGGCTCTTTCTGATGTTGCTCGATTCTCTTTTCATGAATTTTCCCCGCTGTCTCCTAGGAAGATGGGAGTAGTGTGGCCTTCCTCAATGTGGGGAGGAAGGAAGCCATGTGTGTTAGGTCCCAGACACTCTACAAGTGCTTCAACCCTCCCTGAAATCCTGAGAGTTAGACCTTCATAGTCCTGGTTTCACAGGTGAGAAAACAGAGTCAAAGAGGTTCAGAGACAAAGTCTCACACAGGTTCTAAATTATGGAATCAGGATTCAGACTGAGACTCAACTGGTGCCACCGTGTGCTATTGCCTTTCCACCCAGGTCAACAGTGGCCAGTGGTGCTTGTGGCTGTTGGTTCTCACTCTGAACTAAAGACAACACATGTTCCCGCTTATTGACCAGACACAAAATATTTGATGATTCCTCCCTTTGAAGTGTTTTAGTGTTATTTGTTATCCAAGTTGTTATGCGAAAGAAAAGGAAAACTAGAAACAAGAAGGTGATTGAGTATTCACTGAGAGCTTTCTGGGCACCATGCTGGTTTCTGGGAATGGGTTCCTGGGGCGAGTAAGATGGAGCTGGTCAGGGGAGCGCTGGCACCAAGGGAATCGCAGTGCTTCTGTGACAGAGGCTGGGAGCCAGGAGAAGACAGCCGGCCATGCTACCGGGCAGGGGAAGGAGGCCTTATGGAGGACAAGGCATTTGGATTGGACTTTAAAGGTGCATACTATTCAGAGAGGCCAAGTAAGAAGGACAAGATTTCAGGGTCAAAAAGAGGCATGAGGGTTACTCGGCCCTGAGTGGGTGGGGCACGTGTTTATCTGTCCCCTTATTTCCAGCCTCTTGGCCAGGGATGAAATTCTGGCAGGCCCATGTCTCAGAACAGAAGGCACATCAGAACCTGGGGCCTGGGATTCTGTCCTGAGGGGATCTGGGCGGCTAGAGAAGCATGCGCACCTGGTGAGCACTTAGGTGAGTCACAAGGAAAGCCTGAGCTGTAACTGCCCGCCCGGAGCCTGACAGCCGTGAATGCTGTCAGTTCCCTGATCATGTTATTGTGGCTTGGAACCACTGTTAGATCTTCCGTGAGAAAAGATTTATATAAATCTGCATTCCATGTTGACACAAATAGAAATATTTTGCATTAAGGTCATCACCATGGTCCTCCTCTTTACTTTGTGTAGCAGTAACGCTTTGCACATCTATGCACCCATCAGTCCTTTACAATCAAGCACGTATTTATGAAGGCTTCTTCGGGGTAAGGCACTTGCACGTTTCTTTACTTACAATCTTCTTTACTCAAGAATGGATTTACAAGGACTACACAAGATTGTTAGAGAGAATAAACTTAAAATGAAGGGGAAATTTTAGGTAAAAAGAAAGTAAGAATAGGAAAGGAAGATGGCACTATGAATGGGTTGGAACGTGAAAGCCATGCTATGATTTTGTGAGAGGGCGTTCCAAGGTTGGTTCTAGATTTTTGGCAGCTGACAAAACCATTGTTTTGTGGTTGGTTATTTAGTATGACACTTGCTCTTAACAAGAATGTTTTCTTCATGGACATGTTTCATCTCCTCTCCTTAACTGGATATCCTTTGGGGCCAGGGCCCATGTTGCATTCATTTTTTGTACCCATTGCCTTATACATGAAAGTGATAGAAAGGAATGGTTAACAAGCTGAAGAAAGAAGGGATTTAAACAACACAATAGTGTTTGTGGTATTTCACAGATGACTGGGAGAAGGGGTGGGTCCAAACCAGGAGCAACTCCTTTTGACTCCTATCCTAGCTCAGTGCTTGAACTCCTAGATCCTCATGATCTTGTTTCATCATGTTCAGCCTTTTTGCAAATTGGCCAAATGTTGAGCAACGAGGTGTTAACTCAGACAAGGTTGAGAAGCCCTTTGCCCACCTCTGCTTTTGGCTGAAATGTGCATCATGGGACACACAGCCCTTTGATATTTTCATTTCCTTTTTGTTTTCCTTTTCTTAGAACTGCGAAGTTGGTTTCTCTCAGCCTTTGTTCTTTGTCCATGATCACAGCATTGTCTAAAAGCTTTCTGTTAATCACCATCACACCAAATAGCAACTATTAAGTAGGCAATATCAATGGACCTGTGAATCATGTGGTATTTATGCAGCGAATCTTCTAAGAACACATATCACAGAGTTCTGCAAACTATTAAGGCGCTTTGGTGTAGTTATTATCTTTTAAGTCAGTCTTTGGAGTCTGCTCTTTCTTCAACGACTAGAAACGCCCTTACACAATAAGTACCTGGACACAGCAGCCTGTGGCAGCTGGACTATTGCAAATAATTTCAGTCTCCATGTTCGATTCTTCCAAGAAAAATCTGGACTCTGGACTGATGAATCAAGCAGAAAACATGGGGAACTTTTAACCTTTGCTTTATACATTCCAAGCAAGGAGGATATCCATCTTTTTGTATTCTTAATGCAAAGAAAGTACTTTTTTAATGGGGGCTATTAAGTAAGTACCCATGCGATGTGCCTTCTAGAACACAGACCATGTATGTTACATAAAACAGACATACTTCCACCCCAGGGGAATCTCTGGTCTTCTCGCTTTTCTTCTCACCTCCCTGAGCTTTGAACTTGATGGAGTGATGCTTTTGCTCTAGCTGGAAGATTCATAAATCTGAGGGGAGGAAGAGGTTGACTTCTTGGCTTTTCTCTTTCTTAGACACTCGTGCTAAATTTATCAAAGGGCTCCTCTCTCAGAACATGCCTGTAACACCTCAGCATTCCTGCAAGGCTTCTGTGAGCCCTGCCCCTCTCCTCTTTTGGTTCTTAAAGGCTGATGCAGCTTCTGGTATGTGGGGGATTTACGAGGTTAATGGGATAGTACTAGGAGGTTTAAGTTTCTGAGGTGAGAATAGGGTGAGAACTTTTACTACAAGGGGATACTTTAAGCTGAGATGGGACAGGATAAGTACCCATGTTTTCTAAATTAGGAGGATTGCTTTCGAGCGTTGCCCCACAGTGTAGCCCTGTGACAAGGAACCCATGGACTCCGGACTCTGGAATTTTACCTTTGAGTTTCAAATACTTCTCAGAAAGTCCATTGAAGTTCCAAACCCTGGGATGCATAACAAACAAGCTAATTTTTGCTGAACTTCCATTTTTCCAAGGAGATCAGTAAAACTCTCCAGGGTCAGACATTGTGCAGAAACATTCCAGTTTTCTCCTCCCCCTTGTTTCACTGACCCTCCCTTTCTCCTCAGCCTAAGGTTCATCTGCCCCCGTCTGTCTAGTTTTTGTCTCCCTAGTTCTGCAGTCGGATGCTTTGGGTTTTGGGAAAACATGGTACAGCAGCAAGAGTCTTAGAGCCAGACAATTTTGTTCCCAGTTCCGCTTAGTCATTTCCTAGCTCTGTAGTCCTGAATAAGTGAGTCAGTGCTCCAGTTTTCTCATCTGTAAAAGGGGGTTAATAGTCTTAACTTTGCTGGGTCACTATGTGGATTAAACGACATGGCAGATGAATGCATCGACACATAGTAGGAACTCGGTGAATGCCGCTTTTTTGGGGCCTAAGACGTTGAAGGAAGAGCTTGAATCAGAGAAAGGACGTCTTCAGGTTTGTGTTTAGAGCAATCACTCTGGCTGCGATGTTGAGTGAGCTTTGGAGGGGTGTATGTTATCTGTGTAACAAATGACCAGTTAGGGGTGTAAAACAACATAAGTTTATCACCTCATGGCATCTGTGGGTTAGGAATCCAGGCAGGATCTAGCAAGGTCCTCGGGTTCTCTCATGAGGCTGCAATCAAAGTGCTGGCCGGGGCTCAGGTCTCATCCGAAAGCTCAGCAGGGGAGCGATCCACTTCCAAGGTCATATGGTTGTTGGCAGGATTCAGTTCTTTGCTGGTTGTTGGACTTAGGACCTCATTTTCCTGCTGCACTTTCAGCTGGAAGCCACCTTCAGTTCTTTGCCATATAGGTCCCTCCATAGGGCATCTCATACATGGCAGCTTGCTTCAGCAAAATCAGCAAGGGGGAGTCTACTAGCAAGAGAGAAGCCAGAACCTTGTTAAACTACTCAGGGCAGTGACACCCCATCACATTTGGTGTATCAGTCAGGTGGAGATGCAGAACAAGTGGGAGGTATCTAATAAGAGATTGAGTGTAAGGCATTCACTTCCATTATTGTGGGGGCTGGCTAGGCAAGTTTGACATCTGTAGGGCAGCTCATCAGGATGGGCAGGCTGGAACTCTCAGGCAGAAGCTGACAGCACAGTCCACTGGCAGAATTTCTTCACCAGGGACGCTCCAGTTCTGCACTTAAGGCCTTACAACTGATTATCTAGGATAGTTTCCCTGACTGAAAGTCAGTGATTATGGATGTTAATCGCATCTACAAATGCCTTTCCAGCAACACCAAGATTTATGGTTGATGGCGTAACTTGGGACTGTCACCCAGCCGTGCTGACACACTGGAAGATCCTGGGTCAGCTTGACGGGGCCTCTGGTTCCTTATCTGTGAAAGTGGGAATGGTAATCTCTATCTTGCAGAGTTACCAAGAAAGCATTGAGATCACTTTCCTTCCTTGTTCACTTTTTCCATCCTTTCTTGTCTTACTTCAAGCTTTGCTGCTAAGATGAACTCACCCATCTCTGCTACACTCTTGTTTTTAGTGGAGTGTCTGATAAATATCTGATGCTGGACTTTAGGTGATAACAAAGTTGTGAAATTCATATTTATGCTGAAGAGGTCCATTGGGCTATTTATTAGCCTCCAGATAATTCCTAATTATTCAGTCTATAGGGGTCTGGAGGTTGCTGTAAATCTAAGTAAATAATAAACGTTACCACAGTTGTTCAGTTCACTGACAGAGGTGGACATGTATCTCATTATTAGTGATTCAAGTGATTTCAGAAAACAGAAGAGGGGGTTTCTGACTCTCAGAATCACCCACACTCAGTGGGCCCAGGAAGAGGCCCAGGCCAGGGGTGAGCATCGAGAGAGCAGAGGAGATTGTGGATTCCAGAATTTCTCCAGGGTTTTACAGGTGAGCAGGGGAGTTAGGGTGTGGGTGTCACTGGTGGCAAGTTACCCCTCCCCTGTGGGCTGCAGTTTCCTCTGCTGCAAAAATGAGAATGTTGGCTGAGGTGACCAAATACTTTGCTGTTTTATCTGGTATACTTTTAATGGTAAAAGAAAGAATTATTCCAGCACAATAATCCTAAGCTGGTTTTGTCCAGGTCCGTCAGGCCATAGGATCACCCTAATATTGGATAAGCTCTGTGAGTCCAGGAATCTCTAGGGAACATAAATATTTACTGAGGACCTTCCATATGCCGGGCCTCTTGCTTATTATATAGATTACATACAACAACATATTAAAACTACCTACTTTGGCTTCACTTCTCCCATGAGCCTCTGCATCCCCTCAAAGTCCAGCCCATACCATGCTCCTCACAACGATTGGTCTAGGGTAACTCCTCCATAGATGTATGCTGCAGCTCCTTTATTCTCCTAGAAGCCTATGGGGCAGGGAACCATAGCTCCTTCTCAGAGAAGAGGAAAGACAAGCTCGTGGGGGTTCCCACCACAGGAGCAGGCATGCCTGTGGTGTTTACCAGGCTGCCGGGCAGGGCTGTGGCTCTGGACACCCGGGGCCCGCTCCCCACCTCAGGCCCCAGGCCTGGGCTTTCCCAGGCACACGTTACCTCTGCTTGATATTAAAGGTCAGGCAAGGTCCTTTATAGGCCGCGGGAAGTGAAGCTTATTTCTTGCCAGGGGAGTTATTATGGTGGTATCACAGGGTTTACAGGCCCCAGGAACTGTGTCATGGGGCTTTTGAGTTTAAATGGAGGCAGTTGACAGGCTCCAGTAGACCTGTAATGTTTATACGAATTGCACAGTTTCGTGTAACTCTCAGGTGCCTAAAAGTCAAGCCTTCATTTCTCAGTTGTTGTAAGATTCAGGCTGTCAAAGTGCATATCATGTTTTCATTTCTGGGGGAGACCACAGAACTAAAGAAAATCTCAATATGGAGCTTCAAACCCAACTCTCCAGAATACTTAAAAAATGTGAAAAATGCCCTTTTTCCGAAGGTTATCCTAGCTTGTAAATGAAAACAAAGTGTTCGGCTGGTTATGAACATGAGCAATTACAGTCAAGAATGCATCTTTTGTCAAAGAACTGGAACATCACCTTTTCAGTAGAAACCGGCTAGAATTGTGTAGCTGACTCTTAGCTTTATGTTTCTGATGGCCTAAACCTGTGTACATGCAAAAATGTGTGAGTGTGTATATATGTATGTGAGTGTGTGCATGTGTATGTGTGTTTATCTTATGTATGATTGTGTAAGTGTATGCATGTGAGTGCATGTATATGAATGTGGATGGTGTGAGTGTGTTTGTGTGTCCACTTTCACTAGGGATGTCAGGGAATGCCCTCTCTGAGAAGCTGAGGCTTCGAATGAAGAAGAGAGCCATGCAAAGACAGAGCTTATCAGGCCGAGTCCTTGAGTTGGAAATTGTACTGTGTACAAGGACTATCAGGATGGCAGTGAGGCCAGACCCTGGTGTCCCAGGTCGGAGGGAGATGAGCTCAGAGGGGGCGGCCAGCTCAGGTCCCACAGGGCCCTGTGGGCCACTGTCAGGACTTCCATTTTGGACCAAGGCTTATGGGCCATCATTGGAGGCTTTGATTAGCAAAAGACTATATTTCTGACTTACACTTAAAAATGTCACATTGTCTTTTGTAGGAAGGCTGGCAGGAAGCAGGCAGGCCAACTGGAAGGCTGCTGCAGGAGGTCAGCAGGGACCTGGAGTAGGGTGAATGTTGGCTCTGGTGGGGAGCATTGGGCCTGCTTTATGCTTGGGAGGTCGATGGCTGATCCACTGCTGATGCATTGGATGTGAGCTGCGATGGAAACACAAAAATGAGAGGCAGGGCCTAGGCTTTGGTCAGTGGGCAAGGTAGTCCATGGTACCCTTGGCAAATATGGAGAACGCTGGAAGAACTGATGTGTGGCTGGCAGGTGGCAGGAATCCAGGCTTCTTTAACCATGTTAACTTTGAGAAGCATAGCTGTTCCTCCCCTTTCCTCCCCTCCCCTCCCTTCCCCTTCTCTCTCCTCCCCTCCCCTGTTTCCTTTTTCTTTTTCTCCTTCCTTCCCTTCTCAAAAGAACTAAGCATCATATTAAGTGGTGATGATGCAGAGAAGAAGGTGACAGAATTGTTGCTCTTAAGTAATTCATACACTAATGGAAGTGGCTGATACATAAACAGTTATAAGGTATTGAAGTAAGTGCTCTAATAAAGGTTTGCCCATTTGTCATAGAAATAGAGGGGAGGATGTATCTAGGTCTGGCATTTTCAAGAGTCACATAAAAGAGAACATTTCTTGACTTGTCTGAGCTCTCCTGTCTTGTACTAAACCCTTATTCTGTTCCTTTGACTCTTAGCTTTTAACCTGGCAGCTGGCCATTGACGTTTTGCTATAGGCACACTCATATTTCCTGGATTGAGGGCTGGCTTCCTTCCTGGCTACTGTTTCAGCCCTTTGACTTGGTGCATTGATAGATTAGCCTCAGAGTAACAGCAGGCTGGACCTGAGCTCTGGTGCTGTACATGGTTCTGTGGGTGGCCCCTAATTGGTCCTGACCTGATGGGCAGGGCATGCACAGATTCTGCCTGGATTTGTGAAAGGCTTTATGGAGGAGGTGAGTCTAGAAGACAGGTAGGAATCAGCCAGGGAAACAAGGCTAAGTCCTCATCGCTGCCTGGCTCCATCTTTGGGTGTAACAAAAACACATCTCATATCTCCTCCAGTACAGCTTCTCTCAAACGGGGGGCAATTGAGTAAAGTTGTAAGAAGGTAAGATGGTCTAATCTGCTAGGTTTTAGGCTACATACAACATGGTATAACACAGGTGCATAAACTATTTCCTGTTCATGAGGGGCTCAAAATTCAGTGGCAGGAGCAGCCATATAGATCAGTGATCCCGTGACATGTGGTACCTGCTGTAATAGAGGCGTTGGCATGAGGCCTGGGCCACAGAGGAGGGAGGGATTAAGTCTCCTGGGAAATCTGAAGATGGTGTCACAGAGGAGCTGATAATCAGATTGGACACTGAAAGATGAGAAAAAAATCCACCAGGTAGAGATGGGAGGAGGGGATGAATTCCAGGCAGAGGAAAGGGCAGGTGCAAAGGCCCAGAGCCTGGGAGAGACATGTATCCCAGGTCTTGTGAGAAGTTGAGTGCTGACAAACTATGGAGCTGGGAAGGGGATATAGATGGAAAGGATGGGACCCAATTGTGGGAACTTGAAAGTCGTGATTGGGAAATGGGGTCTGGGTCCATTTGTACAAAATGGTGAACCTGATAAGCCGCTAACCCAGCTGTGGGGATGCTGTGTCCTGGGACTCCACTCTGAAGCATTCCTTGGGAAGAGGGGACTTGTGTCAAGATGTGGCATTGGGACTCCACTCTGAAGCATTCCTGGGGAAGAGGGGACCTGTGTCAAGATGTGGCATTGTTTGTTTAATGAATGAATGAATCTATCCATTGACCATTCAACTCTGGGAAAATATAACTTTATTTTTCCTTTGTTTACAGCTTGAAATTGCCTTGTAATATTGCAGATTTGTTTCAAGTATGTCCAGTTTTCCCAGTGATGAGAAGGCCGTGGATTTTGGCATCAGATGTATCTGGGTTCTTTACTTTTGAGCTGTGATTTAATGTTTTCTAATCTTCACTTTCCTGATCTGTAACATGTAGATAATAATACTTTATTTTAGGCTTCGTTGGGAAAAATAAGTCTTAGCGATATTTGGTGAAGACTGATTTAATTGGTCAAATAATGAAGAAATGTTTTTACACCAACAGTTTTGAATTGGAGCAATTTATTTCTTTTCAGGATTAATTTTCTTTAGAGTATCCTGTATGTGGTAAAACATAGGCTGGGATGTTTAAATAATAGTTCAATTAAATAAGATAATAAATGAAAAGAACCTGGAATAGTGCCTGGCACATAGTCAGCACTCTATGTGCTGACTCTAACTTTTACCACATAATTATCCATAGCTGCAGAAGAGTTTGCTTTTAGTCTCAGGAAAATTGTAAGGTAGGTAAATGACCCCGGAAAGCCTTGTTTCCTCCCCAAACATGCATTCCAGAAACTGATTTGATTTTCAAGTCCACTTAGCACATACATGTATCGAAGGACCATGTCAGATAAGGTAATGGGAGAAGGGAGCTGTATGTGATGGTCTGAATGATTGCTCGGCAGCACTCACCTTCTCCCCTCCCATTGTGGGTACCATACAACTCTTAGCCCCTCTGGTTTTGAGCTAAGCCAGGTGGCATATTTGGGTCAATGGAATGCTGGAGGATGAAACATAAGCAGAGGCCTTAAATGTGCCTGTGTAGTTTGGCTTTGCTCTTGGCTCCAATAAGCAGCACAAGAAGGGCATACCCCATGAGGATGAGCGACACATGGAGGAGGCCTGGGTCCTACCTGTAGCCTGCAGCCAAGCCCAGCTTACCCATGACATGTAGTAGAGTTGCCCCAGCTGACCTGTGGCCCTGCGAGCAGGGGCATACATGCTTACTGAGGCAGCCACTTACTTTGGGGCTGGCTTGTTATGCAGTGTTACTGAGGAAATAGCTGACTGATACGCCGTGCATGCATCCATCTTATCTAGTGGTCAGGACCATGTATGTCTGCACCTTCATGTTCTCCGTCAACTCGATATCATGCCCGGCCTGTGGCTTGACCTGTAGACAAACTTTTCTACAGTTTCACATTGATCTGAGTGGATTGAGCTCTTCAGTTTTACAGGTAGAAGGTATCGTAACGTCATTTAGCTCAGTCTCATTAATTTACAGATGAAGAAATCAAGAGAAGAAGCAATTTTGCTAAAATCTCGCTGTTCTTAGAGGAGCAGAGAGAGAGAAGCAAGGCAGCCTGGTCTGCCCTTCTGTGCATCTTTTCCTTTTGTCAAATGCCTTTTAGTCTCAGGAGCTGGATGTTTCAGGATGCTGTAAAGCTACTTGAGCCCTGGAGAAGGAGTTGAGAAGCGGATATGGAGGGAAGGTGAGGGCACCAGGCAGTGATGCTGAGGACAGAGGTGGGTTGGTCAGGTATTATCCATGGCTAGAAATAAAGGCCTCTGAAGTGTGCATTCACCGGACTGGTTCAAAGTGTTTCTCTGGGAACAAAGGGATAAAATTAAGCCATGGAAAGTTTTGGCCAAGTCATGAAAAAACATTTTCCAAAAGAGCTGTTAATTTGAAGGTGGAATGAGTCACAGCCCATGGGCAGGGCTGAAAATCCCATCAGCTGAATTACTCAAAACTTAACTGGACAATAAAAAAACGTATGGTTAAGGCAAGCATCCCTGCAGTGTAAGGCCAAAGAGACACCGTGTCCCTGTTTGAACTTTCCCTTTGTGTGTTCAGGCCAAATCTACATGGAAAATTACCTGGTACCTCAAATCACGAGAATAGCGGGGCCAGATGATTTCAGTATGGGAAACTTTTCCCATTTCACTTGTCTTCAGGGTCGAATTTGTGGAACGCTGACCAAAATTTCAATGTTGTTATTGTGGCGGGCCTGGCACTTAGGAGTTGATAGTTGGAAAATCAAGTTTCTAGGTGAACTTAAATCTTGAATTTCCCAATTTATAGAAAAGTATGGTACAGTTTAATAACAGTGATGTTACAATGGTGCTTACTAACTCCAAATGTACGGCAGCATGATTTAAAAATAGAAACTAGAAACCTGGTTTAAAAGCGTTCTTTTTAGAGATACAGCAGTCCTTCCATCATACCCTCTAAGGGTTCTGCACCCTATCCAATACACATGTGCGTGTTTGCTCACACCACCAGGCCATTCTCCCACACCAGCAGGGTACCCTACAATTCAGCTCAATTCTGACACTGTCTACCCAGAGAGAGCATCAGATCCCACAGGGGAAGGGCTCAGTCCCACAAGACCACACCCCAATTCAGATGCCAGCTGCAAGTCCAGGTTGTCACCTGTGCTTCTGACCGGCTGGCTATCGGTCAGAGGTTGCCATGGCCCCCTCTTTGGGTTCCATTAATTTGCTATAGCTGCTCACAGAATTTAGGAAACCCATTTGTTCACTAGATTACTGATTTATCACAATGGATATTAAAGGATACAAATCAACAACCTGGTGAAGAGGTACACAGGCCAAGGTCCAGAACAAAGGAGATTCTGTCCTCTTGGAGTTTGGGGCCGAGCACAGTGGCATGTGGATTTGTCTTGGTTTCACCTGGAAGCTCTCCATACACTGTCGTTTTGGATTTTTATGAAGGCTTCATTACATAGGCATAATTGATTAAATCATTAGCCACTGGTGATTGATCCAGAAGTCACTCATTAACTACACAAAAGACCCCTTTATTGTTCTCATCACTTAGAAATTCTCAGGTTTTTAGGAACTTAGTGTTAGACATGGGACAAAGACCAAATATATATATTTGTTATTATAAATCACAATATCACACTCTCCTTAACTTTTGTTTTAAAAGAAAAAAAAATAGAGATGTGGTATGCACAGCATGATAAACTCTAAAAAGCCTGGTGACCGCTAATACTCCTTCACTTCTCAGCCCAAGCATGACTCCTCAGGGAAGCCTTCTCACAGCCTTGTTTCAGACAGGCAGGAAACTCACAGAACCCACTTCCTCTTTGCCAGAGCCTTTGGGCCTACCTGTAATGGTGCATTAATTGGTGTGATTGTTTGCTAACATCTCTCTTCCTCATTAGTCTGTAAGCTCTTCACTGAGTGCCTTTGATTCAGTTAGGGAATTACCGCGTGATCAGACTGAGGATGGACACACGTGGTTATTATTTATTCTTTTTCTTTCTTCTTGAGGCATCTCTTCATAGCCCTTCCTGTGTCTCTTGGGAAATGGCCTCTTCAGTGGCTTCTAGTTATCTTCCTTATGGCCCTGAAGACTTCTCATCTCTTCCTACCCATCTAAACTCTTTTCTTTCTACCTAATTCCCACCTGGAACTCAACTTTCCAGCTACCACCGAACTCTTTAATTTTTGTACTGAGAAGTTCTGCCTTTTCCATCTCCCTCTATCTTGCTCATGTTTTTCTCTGGGTATGTATTCATTTTCTATGGTGGCTGTCACAAATTACCACAAACTTGGTCACTCAAAATGGCAGAAATATATTCGCTCATAGGTCTGGAAGCCAGAAGTCTGAAATCAAGGTCTCCATAGGGCCATATACCCTCAGGGAATGGTCCATTCCTTGCCTCTTCCTTCTTCTGGTGTCCTAGCATCCCTTGGCTTGTGGCCACATCTCTATGCTCTGTCTTCACATGCCTCTGTGTGTGTGTGTTTTCTCTTTTCTATGTCTATCTTATAAGGATGCTTGTCATTAGATATGGACCCACCTGGATAATCCAGGACAATCTTCTCATCTCAAAAGCATCTTTTTTTTTTTTTTTAAGATTTTATTGGGGAATCGGGGAAGGGGAACAGACAAGTTGCTGTCTTTTTGTTCTTCAGTCTAGTTATGGAGGACGTTGCTTCACTGGCCCATATTGGTATCATCATTGTGCTCTTCCCGGATGAGGCAGATCGGTCTCTGGCCTCTGGATGGTCGCTCACCGCGGCTATTGGCAGCTCACGCTTGGCTGCCAGCCACTCACACTGGCTGGCGGCCACTCACTGTAGCCTATGGCAGCCCCCTGCAGCAGGGGCTGCAGCCTACACTGTTGCCGGGGCTCGCACAGCCCAGCTCCAGGTGGAGCTGTTGTTAGCTGTAGAGGGCAGTGTCACTGGCCCTCATATGTGGGATCCGAACCGGGACTCCTGGCATCCCAAGACCAGCTCTTAACCAATCTGACACTCGGCTGGCCC
Source organism: Aselliscus stoliczkanus (assembly GCA_033961575.1). Classification (NCBI taxonomy): domain Eukaryota; kingdom Metazoa; phylum Chordata; class Mammalia; order Chiroptera; family Hipposideridae; genus Aselliscus; species Aselliscus stoliczkanus. Next base: position 136,210,842 of record CM066734.1, read on the forward strand.
TCAAGAGCATCTTAACTACCTCTGCAAAGACCCTTTTTCAAAATAAGGTAACATTCAGAGGTTCTGGGGATTAGAAAATGGATATTTTTGGGTGGAGGAGACCACCATTCAACTCAGTACAGGTCTTGATGTTTTTTCTCATGAATTTATATGGCTTTTATTTTGTTCTCTGTAATGGCTAATTACCCTTTGTCATATTTGATAAAGAATATTTATGCCCAGTGGCAGTTGGTCTCTTAATTCTCCTGTGTTGAATTGACATGCCATCCTGCAGAATTATGAGCCCAAAATGGATTAAAAATTCCAACCCTTATACGTATCTCTAGAAGGAATTAAAGGGGACCCTCTATGTAATGTTCAGCAGCGTGTTTTATATTACCTATTTACAGCTTTCTAGTTATCTTATATCCCGCACTCTTCAAAATGTCTCATTCTCCAAAAATACTACGTTCCCATCAAAGAATTCTTCTTTGCACTTTGGAAATAATAGGGAACTTTGAATATGGACTGAGATTTCTGTGATATAGGGCTTGTTAATTTTGTTAGGTGTGATAACATGGAGATTCTGTTACATCCTTATCGGTAGAGATGCACGGCTCCTGTGTTTTCATGAAGAATTACACGGTCTCTGGGATTTATTTGCTTTTAAACCCTTCAGCCAAAATGGGGTAGTGGTGGGAATTACCTAAAATAAGTGCCATTAAATGTAGATAATTGCAGTTAGGTGATCGATTCATGAGGCTCCATTAGACTCTTCTCTCCACTCTTGAGTGTGTTTGAAAATTTCCTGGTCCCCCTGCCATTTATTACTCTGAGGATGGTCCTGGCTTCGTCCTAAGTCCCCCTCAGACTCTGGCCTCAGCCTTCTCCTTCTGGTCTCCTCTTCTGCGCCCTGCAGCCTGAAGCACGTCAGGCTGAGCGCATTCCTTCTCAGGATCGGGTGGGGAGTAGAGGGCAAATTCAATGGCAGGCGAGGGGAAGGCTGTGAACATTTCCATATTAATACACTTTTGTCCACAACCCAACATTGTCAGCTTCACTTAATCACATCTGCAGATCTTTTGGGCGTCTGGTGATTACAGTTTGGCAAGTTGTTTCCTTCACAGCCTGATATTCAGTATTTTTTGTATTTAGTTTGGATGATATTCTTTTGCCCTCAGTGATAGTTTTCTTTGATATTTTAAAGCCATGTATCCTGTCAACACATGATTTGAAGTCCTACTGTACTTTAGGTGCCATAAAGGGAATGAAGGGTATAGAAGTGAAGTCACAGGCCAGCCAGTAAGGATTGTGAATTCACGAGGGTGGGTGGGGGTGGGGCGTACAAGAAGTAAATAGGAGAGTCTAGCATAGTAAGTGTAAAGTTTAAGTATGTCCACACTTCAGGGTAGGATGGAGGAGAAAAGAATTTATACTTGATATTTTTAATAGCTGAGATTTGAGACCCTGCTATCAGTTCTGTATATGATTTACATCTACTGCTCTTAAACAGCCTTTCAAGGTAGGTCTTATAATTACCATTTTGCAGAAGTGAAAACTGAGGCTCAGGAAAGTTAACTGAGGCTCAGCTAGGAAGTAGTAAAACTGAGATTCCTTTCACATTTTTCTTTTTAAAACAGTTGGGCTTTCAAATATTTTATTTGATGGAAACTTAACTAACTTTTATGAGACCATTTTAGTTTTTGAAATTGTTCTCTGTAGACCAGGTTTGCTGTTAGTATAAATTATGTAATTTTTATCTTTCACTATTATTTGAAAATTTCATTTAAATTAGTTTTTTGGTAGCATAGTAGATTCAAAGAAATGGGCCTTTCAGACTGGGGAGACGGGTTCCCTGGGATGGACGAGGCCTTCCAGCACATTCCACATGGACTATGTATTCATCAATTTATGAAACCTTGAAAAAACTAGAAGTAAATATGGGTGATTCTCTCCTCTCCAGATGTGTGATACTTTTTAGAACATTAAAACAATGGGAAGGATTGCAAATGTAAAAGAATGCTAATTTAACATTATTTAAAATTTCTACATGTTGAAAACACACGAGTATGCTCAACTAAAATGCAAATAATGGAGTGGGAAAAGAGTTAAAAAAATGTTACAAAGTTTTAATAACTGAGAATAAACAAAGGATTAATTTAAAAATCCCCTACTCCCCATTATGTTCAATAGGATGATAAACAGAGGTGGAAAGCGTTTATTTGTTTTTTTCCTTAAAAGATGTTGACAAAATCTCCCTTAGAGAAGAGAGCTGTCTTTTGTTTAGAAAACTGTTTATAACCTATGTAGTTCTGAAAAGTTAGATATTGGCTTCTTTATATTTTTACATATCTGGCATAAGGGCATTACTTTTTTTAAACAAAAGGAAGTAAATAAACAGTCTCTTTAAAAGATTCTCCCAGCACAGGATGTTGCCCACTCTCCTGTATATATCTGCTTTTGTTGCCTCTATCTGGACTTCAGTCTCCATCAGTGTTCCTTGTCAAATCCTGAGTGAGTTCAGTTGGTCTCCAGGAGAACAGCTCCATTTTTTATTTCCTATGATTCTGTGAATTGATTGGGTTCGTCTGGGCAGGTCTTCTGCTTCACATGATGGCTCCTGGGGCTGACGGTCGCTGGTGCTCGAACCTCCAGGGGGACTCACTCTCATACCGACACCTGGGCTGGCTCTTGGCTGTGAGCGTAGCTGGACCGCCTGGTGGGGGCCTCAGCTCTATGCGGGGAGGGCTCTCTATGAAATTGCTGAAGCTCCCTCGTATTATAGTGTCTGGGAACCAGGAAGAGACCCCCAAATACATGAACAGAGGTGCTATAGATGTCTTAATGCTGAGCCTTGTGAGTTACGTATTAGTTGGGGTTTTCCAGAGAAACAGAACCTATAGGATGTACGTGCATGTGTATGTCAAGAGGTTTATTATAAGGAATTGGGTCCTGCGATTATGGAGGTTGACAAGTCCCAGGATCGGCACTTGGCACCTGGAGACCCAGGGGAGCCAGTGGTGTAGTCACTGGTGTAGTTTCAGTCTGAAGGCTGTAGGCTCAAGACCCAGGAAGATCCATGTTTCAGTTAGAGAGAGAAAAAGCCCTATGTCCTAGCTTGAAGGCACTCAGGCAGGAGGAATTCCCTTTTACAGGAGTGGGAGGGTGTCAGCTTTTTTGTTCTATTTGGGCCTTCAACTATTTGGACAAGGCCCACGCACATTAAGAAAGGCAATCTATTTTACTTATTTCACACGTGAATCTCACCCAGAAACATTCTCACGGACATACCCAGGTTAAGGTTTGGTCAAATATCCGGGTCAAATATCCAACCCCAGTTAAGTTGACACATCAAAGTAATCATCACAGTTATGTAGAGTCACTTCTACTGTTTTCTATTGGTCAAAGTCTACTATCAGTCAAGGTTTAAAGGGAGTAGAAAGAGACTCCATTTCTTTCAGAGCCTGTGTGCTTTTCAGAGATGATGTCTCTGTGAAATATGCATGATTGGGTCCTACCTCATATCTACTGATTTTGAATCAAGAAGAAGGGTCCCAGGAATACTTTTACAAAGCTTCCTCAAAGATTATGATTTCAATCATAGTTTAAGGACCTATGTCCTGGGCAATGGGAAACCATCAGTTTATTGCTTTTGGATTCTTCTCCAACTCGAATTTTTCTATAGGATTTAGACCATTGTCTCTAGCTGCAATATCTCGGCCTTTATCTTTATTTTCTGCTTTTCTAAGCTTGTGTCAGTATTGTCATCTTGAAATGAGCCCACCTCATTACATATAATGGTACCTTCTCTTATTTTTTCTTTGGTCCTTTTCTTTTTAGCCTTGGAAGTGTGCTAATTTATTTATTTTTAAGATACACCTTTTAACTTTAAAATAATTTTACATTTATAGGAGAGTTGCAAAGATAGCACAGAGAGCTCCTGTATACTCCTTACCCTCTTTTCCCATCCCTAACAGGCAAGCATGGTGTCAGAAGAGAGTAATTCACATTGGTACAATATCATTCATTAAACTACAGACTTTATTTGGAGTTATCTAGTTGCCCCATTGTGTCTTTTTTCAGGCTACAGAAATGAATCCAGGAAACTGATTTTATTTAGTCATTCTGTCTCCTTAGTCTCCTTGGATCTACAACAGTCTCTCACTTTCCTTGTTTTTTATGACCTTGACAACTTTGAAGAGTACTGGTCAAATATTTTGGAGAACGTCCCTGTATTGGGGTTTGTCTGCTGTTTTCCTTTTTTTCCATGATTAGATTGGGATTTTGTGTTTGAGGAAGAATTCTACAGAGGTGACATGTCTGTCATCACTTGGTGTGTGAAATGTCCACTACGTCTCTTCTCTTTAAAGTGACCATTTATCTCTCCCTCCATGTCGTATTCTTTGGAAGTGAGTCACCAAGTCTAGTCACTCTCAAGGGGAGGGAAGTTAAGCTTCACCTCCTGGGGAGGGGAGTATTGACATACTTACTGGGAAGCCTTCTGTAAGGAATTCTGAAAATGGGTATGCTGGATACAATGGATAGTCATCACAGTGTCACTCAGGACAAAATGAGGACCACTTCCTCCAGCACATGCCCCAATCATCCATCTTCTTCAATTAGGCCCACAGCGTGGGTACTCACTTCAGGACCTACCACCAGATCAAGATGATTTCCTGAATTTTGAAGGTCACTAAAGCAGCTGCCTAAACCAGATTTTTGAAAACCAAGTGAAAAAGACCATGCCATGAAAAGTACAATTGCCAGCGTTTCCATGGAAACTGGAGTACAAAGGGGCTGTTTGCCTAGAGAGGTCTGTTTATTTTATTTTATTTTTTTTAAACTATCAAGAATAACCCTTTGAGATGTGACATTCTGTTTTCACAAGCGCACTCAAGGTGTCAGACAGAGCCCAATTTTATATTCCTTGAAAATAGAGCGCGCTGTAGTGTTTGCCGGACTTTTCAACATGTCACTTTCAACCAATTTTATGTACAAATGGGTTACAGTCCCATGAAAATATTCAGAAGAAGAGGAAACTGTTTCAAAAAGGAGTATTAAGTATTATTACATTGAAAGCCATTCAGAGTGGGAAAGCTTCCCACCCAACCTCCAGTCTTTCAGAGGAACAAGAAACCAGAGTATTTGTATAAAAAGGGAGAGTCCCATCTTTACCAACTAGAGGTCTGAGGGGAGCTCAGTTAAATCAGCCATTCATCTTCCCTCCTCTAAAATCATGTTTGCTTTGGTGATGTGATCTTGGAGTCACTTTCAAAGGCACCCTTGGTTCCCTGCTCTCTGCAGCCCTTGTTTCAATTTTCCGTCCAATATGGCTGCAGGACACACGTGAGTACCCCAAGACCAGGTCTTCAGACCTGCGGAGAATGTGCTGCATGAGATTTATGGAGAAATGTTGGCTTACAGGGTATTCCAGGAGTCATTTTCGTCTTTAAAATAATATACTCATTTAGAGAACCGAAGCCTTGCTTCTTGGATCTGTCATTTGAAAATATGCCCCTCTCACACCCGTGCAGCTTTGATGCAACCAAGTCTGAACAGCAGCTTTTCGAGGTTGTGTCAAGACAAGAAGTGGGAATAATTTATGGTGACAGGGCCAATTTTAAAACAGAGGCCCAGTGTTCCTTATTTTGGGGACTAGGCTCAGACTGAGCTACTTTGTGGCATCTAGAGCTTCTTAGAGAGCGTTTCAAGTTTTACGCTCTACTCCCAGGAAAATGAGCTTTCCAACAGCACAGATGGCATCTGCCTGGAGCAGGCTTCAGAGGCCTGAAACTTAGCCATATCAAGTGAATTAGTGGCATTTTTGTTGACTACCCTGAGCTTCTTCCTTGACAAGCTCATTGTAAATATTTTGTACTTGTGTATTATTACCCAGGTGGAGGATTCATTCTTCTTTTCCTATGCGTGTCTTCCTCATCTACCTTCCAGGTCCATAGCCCCCCAGGAAGGCCTTGCATGGTGCCCTCCCCTCCCCACTCCCAAAGCTACATTCAAATCCTAACTCCTAATACCCATGACTGTGACCTATTTGGAAAAAGGTCTTTGCAGATGTAATTAAACTAAGGATCTCGAGATGACATCAACCCGGATTGACCTAAATCCCTGATATATGTCCTTATAAGAGACAGAAGAGTAGACACAGACATGCAGGAGAAGGCCATGTGAAGACCCATGAAAGCTGGAGGCAGAGATTGGAACTGCATGCATGGCCAAGGGTCACCTGGAATCACCGGAAAACACGAGGAAGTGTTCCCCTTCAGAGCCTCTGGAAGGAACAAATCCCACCCACACCTGGATTTCAGACTTCTGGTCTCCAGAACTGGGAGAGGATGCATTTCTGTTCTTTTCAGCCACCTGGTTATGGCAGTTTGTCATGGACGTCATAGGAAGCTAATACGCCCAGGTTCTGTGCATTATTCTTATCACCATTTTCTGGGAGGAAACCTATTGTATTCATGCATCTGGCACTTACCAGATAGTTTAGGATCTGGAACATAAACCCCAACAGGGCAAATCAGTGCCTTTGAGGACTTTATCACCGGGGCCTGGGAGGTGCGGGAAAGCCTCCAGCTTTCATAGGGGCCTGTCTCCAGCTCCCACCAGGCCCGGCCCCTATGAGCTCCAGTTAGTGGTACCAGACACTTGCAGGTCTCCAGGTAACCTGTCCTCATACCTGTGACAAGGCTTCTCAGCCGCAGCACTGCTGACATTTGGGATGGGTGCACCTGGGTTGGTGGGTAGCACTGTACACTGTAGGATGTGTAACAGCATCCCTGGCCTCTAGGCAGTAGAAAGCCCACCTCTCTCCATTGTGACAATCAAAAATGTATCCAAACATTGCTGAATGTATGTCCCCTGTGGGAGCAGAATTGGTCCCTATAGTAAACCACTGCTCTATGCTCTATGACGTATCTGCCTAAATCACATTCACCGCAGACGTCATCTCTGAAGTGGCAGCTGCATACTGCCCCATGTAGTTCTTCATTTGTCTGTTTTTAGATTTAAACGAACATCCATAAATCCAGAAGCAGAAACCCTAAAAATGGGCCTGGGGGGCTTCCTTAATTTTTTTTTTTCCTATTTGATATGAATTGGCTGGAACTGGATGGTGTGTGCTCAGTTTAAAGGGGAAAGTGCTCTCCACTTCACCCCAATCCCTGCCATTCTCTGTTATCCCCTGAAGGGAGCTGACCGTCAGATGCTTTTTATTAATGTCATGTGCTTTTGCTCTTGTTTGCTCTGTAAGTAGAGAAATACAGTTCTCTTGGAAGTGGAGATATAGAGACATAGGCTTGAAGGCTAGGCTGTGTTTCATGAAAAAGAGTGGGAGCAGGCATCTTGAATTTCTTGTACAGCAATCCCTGCTTATCCCTGGGGGAAACGTAGGTTGCAAGACCCTCCGTGGATGCCTGAAACCATGGGTAGTACTGAACCCTGTGTATGTTATGCTATTTTCTATATACACACACCTATGACAAAGTTTAACTTACAAATTGGGCACAATAACAGATAAACAACTAATAATAAAATAGGACAGTTATGCCCACATACTATAATAAATGTCTCTCCGTTTCTCAAAATATCTCATTTTACTGTACATACCGCATGGATATGCTGGTCAAAGGGATGATTTATGTCCTGGGTGGGACAGAGCAGGACCGTGCGAGATTTTATCCCTCTACTCAGAACAGGATATGATTTAAAACTTATGATTTGTATGTTTCTGGAATTTTCCATTTAATATTTTTGGACCATGGTTGACTGTGGGTAACTGAAACTGCCAACACTGAAACTATGGAGAAGGGGGGACCCATGTACGAGGGCAGCATCACCACTTACATTGGGACTTGCACGCCTTCCATGGAGAGAAAGGACCATCCAGGCAAAGCTCATCAAAGGAAATAAAAGGCCCCGTCCCTCCAGGGCCTACAACTGCGGGTGTCAGCGCTCAGGGCTCCCAGCGGAAGGGGACCACTCTTCCACTGCTTTAGGGGAGAGACTCTAAGGGAAGTCTCCCCTAAATCAGGAGTCCCTGCAGAAATGAGAAATCTTTAGGATCGGTCCAATTAGATAGCTGGATATGGGGAGGGGGCCTCCTCCCCTGCTGGACAGGGTGGCAGGGACACAAGTAAAGAGACTGGACAGTGTGGGGTGTGTCTATATGTCAGTGGCAAGATCCACTGAGAAGCTGGCACAGCTGCTCTGAGGGAGCTGGAACTGAGATTGGTCAACAGGCAGGGAGAAGAGAAGCGCGGGGCGCTGGAGCAGCTCTCGGGGACTCAGGCTGATGGGGTCTGAAGGATGTTAGCAGACTCGGGTTCACCCTTTTTGATACCTAAACTTGGACAGATGTAGTCACATTAAGATGTAATGACAATTAGATAACCCCAATCAGGTGGCATTTTATTTAACAGGTAGGGATGGGGCCCAAAGACATAAGCCAACGAAAGGGTCTATGATGGGGGAGTGGCAGAAGCCAGGGTGGCCGGGAGGTGACCTGGGAGGGGTGCCCCACATGCAGACTCATCCCCTGCACCCCTCCCAACTCATCTGGCTGATGGATCTCAGGGACAGGGGTCCAGGGCTCTGGGGCCGGCCAGGCATTTGGACCTGGGCTGAGGGCAAGGATCATGCCTTCTTCCTAACTTGGCCTGTCTTCGTGAAACGGCTCACTTTCCCCCAAAGGGTTAAAGTGGTGCTTAACTGTGACCAATGCAATTAAAAAGTCATTTAGACACCTGGAGAATAATCTGGCTCCAGATTTTAAAGGGCGTCCAATAAGACGTCAGGGGCCCCTCAGGGACTGAGATAACACTGCCATTGGTGTGAAAGGAGGGTGAGGGAGGGAGCAGTGGTCAGAATCTCACCAGGGGAGATAAATCTTCCTGAGCTAGCAGGGGCCTGGCCATCGCCCTGTGATGTGGACTTTATACACAGGCTCTGACTTGCGATTCATTAAACTGTTCCCATTTTAGCCACCAGTGCCCGTGAAGGCAGATCTGTGTAATCTCATATTCCAGGAAGTAAATGTAACGACATCACAAGCCAATGAAATTGACGAGCCTGACAGGAACACACAAACAACCAGGACGTGAGGCTGCACCCTGCGTCCCCTGCCGTGTTTATTTAGGAGTACAGGTCCATTAAGTGCTCTGCGATGGCCTTCTGATAACATACCCACCTTTGCAGGGCGGCCGGGGCTGGATGGCTGCCCTCAAATGTGACAGCTGACATTTTTGGATACATTTAAAGATGGGCCTGTCCTCCACGGTGCAGAGGACAGAAACCACACATTTTAGAGTGATAGCCTCTCCAGCTCATGCTTAGGGACAAGTGGTTTTTTTCAGGGATTTCCGTTTATTTCCCCTATGGGAATACTGTAAAACCTGGCACCAGAAATTGGGGATCTGTGGCTGGAGGGAACAGCTTTTCAGCAAACATTTATTATATGGCTTAGGAAAATAATGCTGAGATGCATGCACTTTATCAGTGGTATAAATTTCGAGGGAGATGGAGGTTAGGCAGAGACCCCAAATTCTTTACCATCTTGAACTTTGATTCTTAGGGGCCAAGTGTCTGAAAGTTGTAAATTGTAGGTTTGAGGTCACAGCCCACCTACTGAGTCCTATTTCTGTGAGCCCCCTGCAAGCACCCAAATGTTCTCCCTATCCGAACTTCCCCTCTGAGTCTTGTTCATTGTTCCCCATCCCCTGCCCCACTAAAGGGACCTATCTTTGATTTTTTTGTTTGTATTGATTCACTGATTTATCAATTCATTCATTCCTGCCCTTACTTTTAATGGAGGGCCTGGCACTGCCTGATGCAGCAGACTCTTCAGGAAACAACTCAGGAAACTCTCTGTCCTTGTGGAGTTGATTTTCTGGGGTAGGCAAGAGGAGAGATAGATAATAAATCATGACAGATAATAATAGCTCATGAAGATGAAACGTTCCAAGGGGGATCAGTGCTATGAAGGAAGCGAAACAGGGTGATGGGAAAGAGCGTGGTGGTGGGAGGAAGCCTAATCTCAGGTGATGGTCAGGGAAGGACTCGCCGAGGACCGGGCCCTGAGTGGAGATGGTTCGGGGCCATGGGGTGGGGAGACATGTGCTGCATTTGGGGACACAGCCAAGAGCCGGATTGGGTTTAGACTGGTTGAGAAACACTAGGAGGCCAGGGAGGCAGGAAGGGTGTGCGCCAAGGGGTCATATAGAGGATATGGTCAGAGAGGGCGAGCCATATCCTCTTTGGCCAAGAGAGGGAGGGCCAAGACTTGTGCAGGGCTCTGAAGGTCATGGTTAAGGGGCTAGGTTCAATTCAAGGTAGGCGGGAAAGCCAAAAGAGTGTGTAAACAATGGTGTGATGTGGTCAGATGTGTAGCAAATTAGTGTTGGGTCTCTTATCTTTTCAGGGCCCATTCAAAGGTGGCCTGTGCTGTGTCACTTCCTGCAGCGGAATCAATCTCTCGTGGGGTCCTAGGCTCCATGGGTGACTGTGGGCTGATGAAGAGCCATACCCTTCCTTTCCCACCGCCTCGGTGAGGCCAGGAACCCTGCCTGGTGGGCCCTGCTAGTGCACAGCACATGCACACAGTGCCCGGTCAATACATGTCTGCTGCACTGACCTGAGATACGAGCTCCTGCAGCTCCGTCACACTTGCCCTGTTTGTTTTGTAAAATTCCAAAGGGGCCTTAAGAAAAGTTCTTTGATGATGAATTGGGCTCTTGAAGCAGTGGTTTTAACAGATCATCCCACAGACAGCTCTACAAGCTGCGAGCTAATGAGGAGGGTTAACTGGCCCAAAAGAATTTATTCCGATTCCTTCTCACGGCCCATTAGTTTCCTGCAGATGATTTTAGCATGTTTCTTAAACGTGTCAGTGTTCAGGCAATGAAATCAAGATTAAAAGCCCAGACTCCGTGTTGCAGGTCCCAGAAAAAACGTATATTTTAACGGCTGCTCCCCCAACTTCAAAATTAAACATATTACATTCTTGGGAGTACGATTTCAGCTTCTTTACATTTATGACACGGATGGAACCATTCGCCCTCACTTCAGTCTATAAAGGCAAGACTCATTAGAAGGAGGAAATTTCCTTTATCATTAATAGGCCACACTCACATGATAAAAACTGTCTCCACCCCTCCCACCTCCTTTTCCAAAACTTCGATTCTCATTTTAAGCAGTTCCCACATAGACTATTTATCTTCCACATTTTCCCAACTCTCAATGGCACCATTATATCCTTTATTTGGAATCATAAAACTTTGAGAATAAAAAAGAAGCAAATTAATCCTCCTTGGGGAGCAAAGGAAGACAGATCCTGCCAGCTTTTAAATTGTAGGATTGGACTGGCCTCCAAGCACAGTTTTCTTTTTCAACAACTTAGCTGGTGGGGGGAAATGAATGGTTATGACAGAGAATCCTGAAATAAAATGCAGAATTATGCAAACGCGTTAAAAACTGACATCTTGAAATAAAAACTGTTGAAAGCCTGAGGAATAAACAATGCGGACTGGAAGGGGAGCATTTGGAAGCTACGAATGGGTTCCTCTGCTTTTATTATCCACAGCGGAAAAATAACCTCCATCATGATGTGAAAACCACAGTTTCCTTTATTTGTGGATCATGCCAGATTAAAAAGCATTCAGAGAAGAAGTGCGGCTGGAAGGATTGAGAGCCGTCGGGAGAGGCCAGGCCGTAGCGTCCAGAACCCTGTCGGGGACACTGGCTCGCTCTGTCCAATTGCATAAGTCACTTAACCTCCTGGTGACTCCTCTCCCATCACCAGGCTGGAGTTGAGGAGTCGGCCTCCCCTCTCATCTGAGATCTGGGTTTCCTAACTGCCAAGTGGATAATATGCTTTGCCCTTGCAATTTGCTCCAAGGGGTCTCAAGGTTGTTGTGAAAACAAGAGGTAAAAGTCAGTTAAGAAGCCCGCTGCCACCAGAACGGCCAGCGAGGGAACCTAAGGCCGCAGGCTGCCTCAGGGTGCATCTCCGGGGTTGGGGTTCTACAAACAGATGCTACGGCTAGTAAAGCCTTTACTTTAAAATGTTATTTTATTTCTATTAGTTTTTTAAATTGCGAGGTAGAGTCCCTGGATAATTTCGGAATGTTGTGTTCTCATAAAGTCAAATAAAAGTCATTGACTTGAGAAGCAGTATACAAACAGAATATTCTGGTTTCAAAGGATTTTGGAGATAATCTGGTCTGGTACTTTCAGTCTGCAGAGGCGGAGCTTAGCTGGTGGGGGGAAATGAATGGTTATGACAGAGAATCCTGAAAGACAATGCAGAATTATGCAAATGCGGGAAGTTTAAATGAGCTGCCCAGGCTCATGGAACCTTGGAGCTGGTGGCTGCTACTGACCTTGAAACCTGATTTTGACAGTGACCTAGTGAATCCAATAATCTGAACAGGAATCTTTGAAGAAGGCTGTTAATACCAGACGTTTCTTCATAAGCATCAATTTGGTGATAGACTAGAGAGAGCCTGAAGCGATGTTGGACAACCTCTTTTATTATGAAAGAAGTCATCTGAACCTTAACGAGGGCACCCTTTACGAAAATGGTGGAGGCTGTTGATTGCAATGCTTAAAGTGCAATAATTTTTAAGTTTAGTTAAATTTTTCCTTCCCCTGTTTTCCTTTCCCCTTTCCCTCCCTCCCTCCCTCCCTCCCTCCTTCCTTTTCCTTCCTTCCTTCCTTCCTTCCTTCCTTCCTTCCTTCCTTCCTTCCTTCCTTCCTTCCTTCCTCCTCTTTCTTTCTCTACCTCTCCCTTCTTTCTTTCTTTCTTTCTTTCTTTCTTTCTTTCTTTCTTTCTTTCTTTCTTTCTTTCTTTCTTTCTTTCTTTTTAATTTGAAGGGAATTTCTGGAGAAAAATGAAAGCAAATTTAGGCCTCGGTGGGTGCCCTAGTGTTGAAAGAAAAACCAAGAACGTGGAGGGAGCTGCTTCACATGGAAAAGAGGAAAAAGCTCCCCGTGATTTACTCTGACTTGCTAATTTTCAGAAGGAAATTAATAAAATTGATTCCAGCAAAAACTCTAAGTGGACAAATAGAAGAAAAACAGATTGAGAATTGTGCATATTTAGGGTAGAGAGAAAGTTCTTAGAGAAATGTTTCCCTCAGGGAGAAATAAATATTTAGGAGAAATCACTAACTCTAAGGGTCGTTAAGGCAAAGATCACTCATAGGATGGAAGCAAACCCTCCCACCAACTATTAATTCCAATTTCTAGACTTGGTGGCAGTAACATGATTAGTTATTGTGGGTTCTGGAAGAGAGCAGGACCTTTGGCAATACAGCCCTGGAAATATGTATTTTTAAGTACTATAAAAGATGTGGAAAGCAACTACGCTTTTCATCCTGGGGACTAGAAATAATACACCTGCAGGGACAGATGAATGGCACAATGTTGGCATTCAATGGGGCATTAAACATTTTGCGCCACGTTTATGGGGCTTTCCTGTCATTAATTCTAGGTAAAATAAACTTTTAAAAAATGTTTTGTTGTGTTTTTGGACCGCGTTTATTTTTCACCAACTTGCTTTTCTTTGCCATTTTTTTTTTTTTCTGCCAGGTTTTCGTGTCTATTATGTTTGCTTGTGTCCGTCATACTCTTGGCTGATTTCCTAAGCGGACTCCCTCTGCTCTGGGCCTTCCTTTTTCCTTCCTGGACCCCGTTGGCGTGCTTGCTTTCAGTCCTGCTGCACGTGTTCGGACCCATGTCAGGCTGGATGTGGTTGGTTCTGCTGGCCGCAGCCGCTGTGGTTTGCCTGTGGCGCCCTGGGATTGGCAAGGTCTTGGACAGACTGTCCAGGAGCTGCGAAGATTGGGGCCACCTGAATCTCCCTGTTAACAGGGCATCCATTCTACAATTGGTTGTGATGGCAAGACCTTGCATTTCTTCCTCGTTCAACTTGTGACCTTCCTCCTTAATTTTGTCTGGCTCAGTTAAAAAAGCTCCCTTTCCTATTTAGTAGCACACAGGCTTTTCTTTTTAAATTTGGTCAGATTTGCAGCCAAGGGAGAAAGGATGGTGTGTTGGGTGGAGCAATACAGTGGGAGTCAGGAGACCTGGCCCCTTTGTCCCAGCTGCCACTCACATAATCCTGTGAGATGCTGGGCAAGCCGCTCAACTCTGTGATGTGCAGTTTTCTGAGAGGTGTGGATCAGATCGGTGTGCCATCTTCTCCTGGCATTTTGATGTAGCTAAATGCCCCTCTGGGGCTCCAGGCGTGGTGGAGGCAGAGAGCAAGATGGGAGTGGAGCAGAGCACTCTATCTGGATGAAGTGAAACTGAGAGACTCGAAGGGGTGACATTTGTCTTGACTATCTAAGGCTGGCAGTTTACAAAGTAGGGTTCAAGGACTAGCCTTGTGGGACTCCGTGGAACTCTTGTGAAAAATGGATTCATTTATTCAATAAAGAATGATGGAAAGTTTACTCTGTGCTGGGCTCTATTCTAGGTGCTTGGCATGTCATAGTGGATAGACAAGACAGGTCCCTGGGGCTTAACCATCAAGGAGCTTAACCATCATTCCTATTTGAGCTGGTAACGCTAGGAAGAAAGTCTGGTATGCTAAGAGGAGGATGAAGGTTTGCTGTATTACATACACAAGGTGGTCCCAGAAGCCTGCTCAGAGGAGGCAGCATTGGAGCAGCGTCCAGAATAGAATGAAGGAGTGAACCATGCAGATGTATAGGGCAAGGGCATTCCAGGTGGGTGCCCAGCAGGTGCAAGGGCCTGGAGGTGGGAAGTATGTTTGAGGAACAGTAAAGGTGTCATGTATTTGATGCAGAGGGAGGGGGTTTCTTGGGCTCTCCACAGTCCTGGAGTTGGGCAAGAGCCTGACACTCAGCAGGTGCCCCAGGGGGTTCTTATGCTCACTCCCCACTTGCCCCCAAGGCCTGCCTAGTGACAAATGATGGGTGTGGGATGTTCTAGCTTTGGATCTTAACTGCTTCAGGCCATTCCTTGAGCATCCATCCCAGGGAAGATGCTCGTCTGTGACCTTGAGTCTGGGTTAGCCTCTCTGGAACCTTGTTTTGGTAGCTTGGGGACAATCTTCTCATGAGTTGCAGAGAATTCACCATCATCACTGTGGGATAATCATTTGGTGCCTGTCACTATGGATACTGGGTCATTTCCTTTGTTTAAGATCCCTTTGATCAGGTTCCCTCCTGGCGCTCAGAGGGGACTCTCAGGCTGGGTATGAGGAAGGCCCTGTAGTCATTTAGACACTCAAATCCACTTAGAAAGAAGAGTCACAATTATTTAACCGAATCTATCCAGTCTGGTAGAGAGAGAGCTCCTGCTGGCTTCAGACCACGGTAAGTGGTGCTTATTCAACTGGGAAGTAAGCTGAACATCTCTGCGACTTACCCCACTTCACAAAGGACTTTGAAGGTGTGGCAGTTTATCCTCTTATCTTTGTAACACCCTTCCCTGACTCAGCAGGAGAATCTCTTTTAGCTCCTGGGCCCGAGCAGCCAGGCCTTGGGGAAAAAGTATATTTGCCCTACTAAGAACATTAAGCTCAGAATTTAAAGGCTCCTCACTGGCTGGTTAAAGATAGGGTCAGCTTTGCTGCCTTTGCAAGGAGAAAATTCTGGGAAAGAATGTCTATTTCATCTGAGTGGTCTTGTTCACAGAGATCCCTGTCATAGTGGCCAGGCTGCTCAGTGAACAAACAAATGTATCATGTGTCCTCATGCAGAAGCTGTCTCCCAGGTGCATCCGCCACCCTCTGCTCACCGAGGTCGCTTCCGCTGCTGTGCTGTCAGCTCTGGGCTTCGATTCACACGGCCTCTTAGCCAGAGTCCCACCTGTTTGCTTCTCCCCAAATCCCACTGTTCCTCAGGCCCAGCTCAAACCTCACACCTTCCATGGAGATGCCTGGGTCTCTCCTTTCTCTGCCTCTTCTGAAGCCCTAGGATGCCTTTGGCTGCCCTCACCACTTCCAAATCATGATCATTTTCATGCTCATCTCTTCATTTTGGGTAGAAGTATCTTAGTCGGAATTCAGAGTTTATTCTACAGGGCCAACCATCAGACCTGTTTCTGTAGTTGGTGGGGTTCTTGAAGTCGTGTTTTTTTTTCATTTGGGTGTCCCCAGTGCCATCATAGTGACACATCATGTGTGATTATCAAGTATTTGTTGCCAAAATGAGTATAATTAGCAGAATGAATTTAAGTTTAACCCAGATAGTCTGCCCAGCACAGGATTTGCACTATGTTCGAAGAACTACTACCAATGAATAAAAATGTGATCAGAATTATAAGTCATAGAGTGTATGCTCCTCGGAATTTATTATAAGGACATAATCCAAATAAGCGGGAAATAATCTACAATTTTTTCATGGCTCTGTCTCTTATAGTTTTCAAAACAAAGCTGTAAACTCCACATCCAGCAGTAAGGGTTAATTAAAACTTGATATATGGGGGTGCTAAAAAAATGTATACAAGTGGACACTTTGGTCAGCATTGCTCAAGCAGTAGTTCGCCGTAATCAGAAGTGTCTGGATGCTGATGGGAACCACTTTGAGCACCTCCTGTAATTGCAGAAGTCAAACGTGACTTGTATTCATCTTTTGTTATCAGTATATATTGAGCATTACAATTTTAATACAGTTTTTTCCTTTCTTAAAATGTCTATACATATTTTTTTGGCACCCCTGTATATATATTCTGTGAAATACTCTACAGCTATTATAAAAAACACTTATGAGGTTTTGTACAACTTGAGCTACTGTTTTAAATACAATGTCTAATGATAAGGCAGAACATTATCATTATTCAGTGTTACACTGAGTAGGGAGGTAGGGGACTGAGTTAGAATTAGGAGAGGGGGCATTTATTTGGCTTGTATTTTACCTTTTCTGATCCTTGGACTCTTCATCTACAAAATGGGCACAAAAATTTTTACCTCTTAAGATGAGATACAATGTGTACAAAATCCAGGATTTCAGCATAAAGGACATGCTCAGTGAATGTAGATATTATTATTATCATTAGCAAAATTTATTGCCCCTGTAATCTATACCAAGGAGCCAAGACAGGGCATGTAGTTAAGGATGAATGGGAAAACCAAAAAGGGCTTTCTTGTTGCTCCCTACTATGGTGGGAATTTTGGGAGGACCAGATTGTGGAGAAGACAAGGCAGGATTCTGAAGGATTTTGAAGGATGGGGAGATGGGGTGGGAGAGCATTATCAGAGTCCTGCAGTGGGACGGAAATCTGCATGGGTTATGGGGAATGGCAGAGGCTAGCCTAGTAGAGAGCAGAGTTTATGTGGGGCGTGGTGGGATACGTGCTGTGCACAAGATTCTACAGTTCTGTCAGCAGCCATTTTTGCAAGGAAGCATCCTAAAGCGAAAGTGCATATTATGAAGGGGAGGGAAGGCTTCCTGGAAGACGGAAGCTCCTTACTGATGGAATGGAAGGAGTTAACAAACCCAGACTTCAATCTCTGCCTCCCTTCCTATCTCAACAACCTGTCAGGAAATGACTGTGGATTAATCACTTACATTTCAGCATGAATTCATGTCTGCTTGTTCCTATTTCCAACAATCAATCATAAATTCATTGAAGATTTCTTTTAAGTATTTGTCCTTCTCATCTTATCCTTTTGTAGAATGAAGTACATTGCTGATCTACAAGTCCAGTCTTTGGAGACTGGAGAGAGGCATGTGTTTAGTTCTGATATTCAATATGTAAACTGTCAGTAACTCTGTCTACATATAATACCACTCCTACCATAAATTTATTACCTTTCTAATTTTGTCATTAAACATCCATCCATCCATCCATCCATCCATCCATCCATCCATCTAATAATCTTTCATCAAGCCTGTATCTTGTGCAGGTGGAATGCCAGGCATTGGGATTATAAAAGTAAATATGACATAGTCCCAGTGCTTGAAGATCTTGGAAGATTCTATTTGAACAAAAGACCTCTTCAAATACCCTGCAAACTACTTTCTGTGTAGAATTAATTAACTCAATGAAAGAGGGCAAAAGAATAAAAATATTCACAGATATCTTTGTTTAGAGGCTTTGGACACAGTGGGCAGCCTATGAGTCAATTCTCATAAGACTCCAGTGTAATGTCCAAGTGGGGTATCCTGCAAAGCACCCCCATACAGCCCCAGCCTCATTCCTGCCCCTCCCCACCACGCTGACCCACATTCCAGCCTCCTTGCACCAGTACTTGCTCCTGAGCATGCAAGCCTTTTCACATCTCTGTGCTTTTGTGAGCGGGCTATTTATATTCTCAGCCTGGGACATTTCCTCTTCAGTGTCTCCCTGTCTTACCACTCCTGCCCATTCCCGTTCTCATGCATTTCCTCTCAGAAGCTTTCCTGGTCCTCCCCAGGTAGAGCAAGCCACTGTCTCATTTGTGCCCCAGCATTTTAGAAATGCCCTTGACCTCATGAGACTTGTAAAGTGGCAAGCGTCTGGATCAGGTGGGAAGTGTGTGTGATTCCAAGAGGGACGGAGCTGACCATGAATTCTGGCTCCAGCCCTCACAACCTTCCTGCCTTGCTCTGGTTATCCCACATCTCTAAATTCTCACCTTTCTCATGTTCCCATTGTTTGTGTCATTTCCAATAATAACCCCTCACTGAGTTTTTGTGGGGATAATTGAGACATTGTGAGGAGAGGACTTGAACTTGGTAAGCACTCAGTATTTGCTCAGCTTGCATCCCTATTGTCATCCTTGGTGTGTCAGGCTCTGTGAGGACACTTGAAGGTCAGGGATCACCGATTACTTGAGTATGCACCTCTCGCAATATCCAGAGAATACTTGCTTCTCAGAAGCGACACAGAACGGACGCTGTGAGCAGCGACTTGGGCACCAAACTCCCTGGGAGAAGCCTGATGCCACCACTTCCTGGCTGTCTGGCCGTGGGTTACTTGCCTCAGCTCTCTGTGACTCAGTTTGCTCATCTGGTAAATGGGGATAATAATAGTTCCTGCCTCAAAGGGATGTTGTAAAGTTTACATAGGAGCATGGCCATGGTAAGCCCTCATTAAGGTTGGTTATTATTAGTAGATGATCAAGAGCTGTTTAGTGAAAGCCCAATGAATGGATTTTGGTGTGTGATAGTCTCAGGAAGACTGGCTAACAAGAAGGTGTTTATTTGGTTCATAATGTCTACTTCTCGACCTACCTATAATTAGTTTCTATTACTAGGTTATTATTAAGCTGAGAGGAATTACTTTCCTGTGATGGTCAATGTCCTGAAATACTGCCCAGTAAATGCTTCTACCATGTAAGTGGAAATGATTCTGTTGGTTTTAGTAATATGGATGAGTTCTAAGGTGAGCAGTTGGGCAGAGGTTTTCCTGTAAAGCAGTGACCAGAAATATCTGAGCCATGGCCTCTGAGAATGTTTGGAAATATTTCCTTCAAGCCTTAAGTCTCCCACCCTAAAAGAATCCATGTTGTTGGCCTTTTGTGGGGGAAATTCAACAAGATGATAAAACCTCTGAGAAAGAGGCCTGTTTTATGCTTTGTATCTCATTCCGTTTCTTGAACAATCCTGGACTCACAACACTGCCCACTAAAAACCTGTAAGTTAATTAGAAAAAGAATGAAGTCTTTCTTTCTTTTTTTTTTTTTTCCAGCCTAGAGCTCACACTCTGACATTTCTACCTGATCACACTGGACCCCAAGGAAAGCCTTCGTGTTAGTTCATGTATACATTTTATTTCTGATTATGAGAGTTATAAAACATGTGAAAGGATTGCCGTAGGGAGACCTGTGCTGAGTGTCACCTCTGCCTTCAATTGACTGAGTGACCTTAGTCATGTCTTTACCTGCTCTGCACCTCTCCTGCCTCACCTGAATACAAAGCAATGAGACATGGATCATGATATATAACACGGAAGCCCATTTTGCCTGCTCCCCATGTGATAACACTGGGCTAAGTGCCTTAGAAGGTCCTTGCATTAATTTCCATAGCAATTCCGAACAGTAGCTACTTCTGCCCTCCTCGTGTTACGCTGAGGAATCTGAGCTTCGAGGACTGGAGCCTTTTGCCAAAGGTGTAAATAACAGGCTCAGGACTTGAGCCTTGGCTTGTGTATATGTCACGAATCTATGAATAATCGTCGATTTGTGACAAAGAGCGTTAACATAAATGGGGGTTTTTCAGGAAGGATTAAGAGGTGACTTTCCCAGTCTGTGAAAAGTGTGTCTGCCCCTCCCTCCTTCCCAA
Organism: Aselliscus stoliczkanus; assembly: GCA_033961575.1. NCBI lineage: Eukaryota > Metazoa > Chordata > Mammalia > Chiroptera > Hipposideridae > Aselliscus > Aselliscus stoliczkanus. Next base: position 136,231,070 of record CM066734.1, read on the forward strand.
CACTTCTTCAATCAAACCTCTGGCCCACCTTACAGAGCGGTAAGGTTCCCGGTTCCACTGCCCCTGCGGTCCTCGGCACTTCTCTGTCGATGTGCGCATTAATAATTGCTGTCAAATAACAAATTATCCACTTCGTTGTTCAATGCCTGTCCCTGGCTGTAACATAAGCCCCACAGTCACAGGGCTGCCTCTATGTATCCAGCCTGAGTGCAGCTTGCCTGGCCCAGTAAACAAGGCCAACATGAAATGTCTGTTAAGAAGAGGAAAGAAAGAGCACCTACTATGTGCTGCACAGTGCGGGAGGTCAGAAAAAGCAAAGCTGGGTGGGTGGCGAACCACAGTAACGCCTCTATCCAATGCAGGGCTGCCTATCTAATTATAAACTTCTCTTCCATGGGCAGCAGTGAGTTGGTGAGCTTGCCCCATGGAACACCAAGTGACCATCCTTCAAGGGGGCTATAAGGGAAACAGCCAGCATTGGATGGGAGGTTATGTTAGATGACTGTTAAAATCCTTCACAACGGGAACATTTGTTTCTCAGTTTACTTGTTCATACATTCAACCAGTCACCCTGTTAAGCAATCGTTACTGCCACAAACATTCACTGAGCACTGGGCTAGGTGACATAATTATGAACAAGAGCTTACTGTCTAGTAGGAAAAAAAAAAATACCAGCTGCCTTTTTGTGAGTACCTCACAGAGTCAGGTAGTATATATGCATTATCTGTCCTCTTCACAGTGACTCTGCAGGTTATTATAATTAGGTTGTGAATGAGGAAACAGCCTCGGGAGCAGGGGGGAGGTAAAGTGGCCCTGTCAAGGCCACACAGATAGGAGGCCTCAGAGGAACTCAGGACTGATAAGATTGTAGAATCCTATTCCATGAGACAAAGGAAAACGTGCCTGCATGGTGGGCAGCATAGTGGTGAAACTTTGAACTTTATTCAAGACGCTCACTCAGTTATTTGTGCAATGCTTGCTCATAAATGTGCTGCAATGACACACGGAACCCCACTTCTCCACTTAAATGGTCACAGTGTAGAAAGAGACAAATGCAGGAAACCATGTAATTAGGGGATTATCAGGAGTGCCACCCCAGGAGCACGCACCTCAGATGGCTGCACAGGGAAGGTCACATGGAAATAGTTTGAAAGGAAATGGAAGCCTCATGGATGCTTGGGTATTCAGGAGAGACCGCCTTCCAGGCCCCCTGAAATTTCTCCTCTAAACCTTCTATTTCTTTATTTGGAAGGGAAGGGGTTGCATGTTCGTTACTTTTACAGGATGCTGTAGTGAAAGTCTACCATGTTCCTCCTCATTCCCCTTTGGTGCCCGTATTGAATGAGGCTTTCCCCTCCAGCTGCAAAGGAAGAGCTCTCCAGAAGAGAGTAAAATGCTTTCAAACAACTGTTACCCACGATGACTGAAAACAGAACAAATAGAATTGGCCAGCAAGGAGAGAATTTTGTCACGAGCTCGTATCAGTTGACGATCTGAGCATGGGTTGAGGGTAAGGAGCTCTGGTCCCAGAGCTTGCTGGCTGTGGGACCTTGGCCATGTCCCTGACCTCTCTATACCTTTCTCTATGTTCTTTATCCCTAGAGGAAATGGGCTGTGTAGACCAGCTCAGAGGGTTTCAACTTTGCTTTGAGGAGCTACAGAGATTCTGGGACCATGCCTTGGGGGGCAATGTGGGGTCATCGGGGGCACCAGGGTAGAGAGGATCTGAGACCCCACTCCTGCTTCATTCACAGCACTTCTGCTCTTCTGTGCCTCTTTCACTGGAGATTTAACTGGAACAAAGTTTCCTCTGCTCTCAAAAGAGACTCACTGGGCTCCGTCACTGCAGCGCCTCCCAGACCTCTTCCCCGGGGCTCCTGGCTGCCACTCCAGGCCTGGCTAAGGCTCGCCTGTGACCCCGTGTGCCACAGTTACTTTGGAGACACACGAGTTGGCTCCCAAGGGTTGAGTGTCGGGATCTGGCTTTGGGTCAGGAATCCTGGTGCTATCAGCGTGGGCTGCGGGCTGGAGCACAGGCCCTCGCAGAGAATGCAGCTTTCTGGAGGATGCGAGGAAATTTAGCAAGTCATTAAGGAAACGACTGGTGAGCAGTTCGTGATCTGCGCCAGCATCAGCTTATTTACTCGGCTGATCGCTGAAACAGGATCCTACCTGTAGCTTCCCCTCCAGTGGCTTGAAGCCAGGCCCTCCACAGTCTGTTGTGTCTCAAAAGTTTCTAGGTCTCTGTGCACTCAGAATGGCTGGGACAACGACAGATCAGGGCGGGGTGTGTGTGTGGGGCAGAGACAGAGGAGAGCAAAGAAAAACGGACAGAGCCCAAGAAAGATGTCCATTGTGGCTTCCCTCTCTCATAGGAGAAACCTGGAAAGTGCTGTTAGAAAATGGTATTCCGACACCATGGAAAGAGGTATAGAATTCAGGTCAGTGGGGAGGCACTGGGAAATTGACTTACCTCCTCTGAATCTCAGGTTCCTCATCTGTAAAATGGGGCTAATCAATGTATATATTGCCCAAGATTGTTGTAAGTTTTCCATAGAATACCTGCACAGCACTTAGCCTGCCATGGAGAAAAAGTGACTCTTTTCATTTATTATGTGGTTTTCTGGAATTTCACTCTTCCTGCAATTCAAATGATGATGTAATTAGCTAATGGATGACTATGGCACTGACCTTCTTGCCTGGGGGACAATGGCTATATTGGATATGGATACATATATACAAGTATGCATGTATCTTGGTGCATCTGTAATATGCTTAGATATTGCATAGAAATCATGTCTCTATGTGAATGTGGGACATATAGTGTTATGGCTCTTCTAACCGAGCCTAAAAGGTAGGGAAAACCTTTCAGATACTAACACACACAGTTCTTCTGACTACTGCCAAGCTCTGCTGATCTTTCTTTCTTTCTTTCTTTCTTTCTTTCTTTCTTTCTTTCTTTCTTTCTTTCTTTCTTTCTTTCTTTCTTTCTCTCTCTCTCTCTATCTGCCTTCCTTCCGTCCTTCCTTCCTTCCTTCCTTCCTTCCTTCCTTCCTTCCTTCTTTCTTTTACTTCCTCCCTCCCTCCCTCCCTCCCTCCCTCCCTCCCTCCCTCCCTCTTTCTTTCTTTCTTTCTTTCTTTCTTTCTTTCTTTCTTTCTTTCTTTCTTTCTTTCTTTCTTTCTTTCTTTCTTTCTTTCTTTCTTTCTTTCTCTCTTTCTTTCTGGAATACTCACTGACTATCTCCAGCCCAGGTTAGGCATTTTTGTAGATGCTGAGATTCCCAACACGGGATTCCCAACACAGTGGAGTTTGCTGTAACAACTGGATAGACACTCATTCATTCAACAAATACTGAGCCAGTGTCTATTTTGTGTTTGGCCTTGTTCTAGAAATCGTTCGAGATGTAAAGAGAAAGAATATGGGGCCTCTGCCCTCAGTAAACGTACTGCCTGACAAGGGGAGGTACAAGCTACAGCAGCAGCAGTTACGCCACTGCCAGCGGCGCTCTGAGCACCTGGTTCTTCAGGCCCTTTCTGCCCCTTATTCATAGGACACATAGGGGCCCCATGAGTGTTCCTTCCTGGATAAAAAGCCAGTTTCCAGGGTCATTTGACAGCTTTAATGTCAGAAATATCAAATGGAAATCGCTCTCATTCTAATTGTTTTCAATTAATTTCAAAAAAAGAGTCAGTTTTGACAAGCCCTCACCCACATGTCTTATCTGACTTCCAGTTTCATGCAATGGAAATGACTGTCCTCATTATAGGGATGAAGAGCCGGAAGTTCCCAGGGAGTTTATGTCGCTTGCCTCTGGTGGCACCGAGCTTCCTTGGCAGAACAGAGGATGGAGGCAGGGGCACAGGCGGCCACACGTCAGGGGGTCCCAGGAGCCTGGCCTTACTTCTAGAAAATGATACTCCCTGACCGATTGTATTCTTCTTCCTGCTTCGTCTGAAGCAGCAGTTTTGAATCCCTTTCGTGTCATTGCTCGTTGGTGGCCAATAACCTTTCCTCTGGTGGCTATTTCTTAGTCTCAGTCACCTCGATCCCAGCTGACTTCCCAGCTGTGGCTCAGCAGATCCTATCTCTCCTGGCCTCATCCATTTAGAGAGAGTCTTTCTATCCCACTGTGTCTATTTTTTATTTTCCAAAACCCCCGTGTGCTAGAATTTTAATACTGGGGTCTGTTTCCTGGTTGGGTCTTGTGTCTGTCAGCCAATGATATCATGTTTCTTTTAAACACATGGCCAGTGGTTTCATTCTCTGCCACATTTGGATGCTGTTTATGGCTTCTGTGAGGGAAAGGTTAATTTCCCTTTTTGGTGTCTGATTTTCTTTTAAGACATAAACAGCAGACTTGGTTTTAGTTGGAGTCAGAGATCTTTGTCTTGACCCAAATCTCTTAGAGCTTCTGAATAAAACTCAACAGCGCTTGACCAATAATGTAGAAAGCATGCTTTGTAACAATTACTCATATTTATTTGGCTTTGAAGTCCTGTTGTGTCTACCTCTGTCAAAATCGTTCCTGTGTGCTGTATTCTCCCCTTCCTAGTGTTCTCTTCCCCACTTAGGCTTCGGAGCCTCTCTCTTGGGCAACCACAGTGGCCTTATAAGTGGTCTCCTTGCTACCGTTCTTTCCCTGTGCCCCTCTCACCCACTTCTGCCACACAATTCTTCCAGAAGCGCAACTTTGCCCCTAACTCACATCTGCTCAAAACCCGTCCATTTCCCCCATTCCTTACAAGACCAAACTCTTATATGGATTAGTTCTCAAGGCTCTCAGTTCAACCCTGAGGTTTCTATGAGATTCTATAAGATTCTAAACCAAGCGGATTGTCTGGGAACTTCAAGTCCTCTAAGAAGTTCTTTTCTTAACTGGAAGTTCCCGAACACATGTGCTGACAGCATTCACTCTGCCCCAAACCTCCCTGCCTCCCCTTCATTTCTGCACAGCCGGGATGCCCTTCAAGGTTCAGATTTGCCTCATTGCCTCTAGCAGCAGTCTTCCCATCTCGTCCAGGCCACCCTCAGTTCTCTTGATGCCGTTCTTGTTTGAATTCTCAGTACGGTGATCGCAGCAATGTTTACCAGCTAACTGGCCTCTGATGAGTTCATGCACGAGCCGCAGTCTACTGCCTACAGTCTCTGCAGTAGTCCAACGGTCAAAGTCGAATTCAGGTGATATACTGGCTGGTTTATACCTAAAGTTGGCGCTTTATTCTCCCCCTGTGGCTTGGGGACCAGTATCAGATTTTGGTTGGTGACATAGTGGTGCAGGTGACTCAGAGAGTTTTATGTCCTATGGCTTAAGCCTGAGTGAGGGATGCATCCACATGGAGGGCAGGTCCTCACATGTCTCCAACCATTTTCCCTGAACTCTGGCTCCTAACAGGGCCCAGGGCTACGCAATCCCCTCTCTATCGCACAGGCTGAACTGGGCATTTGTCAACACAGTCTCTGCTTCTTTGTGTGCCTTCTGATGCACTGGTGCCCTCCTGGGCCCTTTCATGTAACAGCCATCGGCTCACCTCCTGGACATACCCCTTCACTTCTCACGAGTTGGCATCTGTCTCTGCATCCCTCCACTTCCCAAGGTTTTTGTGCGGACATGCGCATCAGCCCCTTGTTCTTCTCATTTCTAGTGGTTTCCCCTCCATACTGCTCCCTTCACCCACTCTTGTGGCTGCACCCTGGACCTGGTCATTTTTCTGGAACTGCTCCACCTCAGAAGTCACAAAATTCGTACCTCCCACTCTCTGACCACAACCTTCCTCTGCTTTGAAGTCCCTCACCCATTTACGCTCAGCTTTCTGGTTCTCCAGGAGGAACCTCCGATTCATTGGCCCTCTGCATTGTCCTCCACTTCTTGTTCTTGTCTTTGCTCTCATCGCTTGTTACATGGATCCCGCTGTTCATCGCTTCAACAACCCTTTTAACTTTAATGCCATAGCTTGACTGTCTTTTTGTCACACATCACAAACTAATCATCTGCTCTGTCTGTGCCCCTAGCCTGGCTACTGAGTCTATTTTCTATCATGAAACCTCGAAACTGGCATGCCTCCTTGCCTTCCCTCTTTAACATTTTCTTACCCGGCTCTGCCAGCTTTCTCGGGACTTTTCTGTTTCCCTTAATCCTCCTATGATGGTTCTTTCCAACATCCCCTCCTTTGGGCAGGTGCTTCTTATTAATATTTAAACATACTTATTTCTTTAGCATTATTAAAAAAGAAAACAGCTTTTACCCTTTGTTATACTCTACTGACACCCAGCCCTCTGTTCTAAAGGAACAGAAGTACAACCTGCTTGTCTTGAGGAGCTGGGAGGCATTCACTGGGAATTATGTGATGTTGGGTTGTGTAGTGAGGGAGATGAGGTCGGAGCTTAATTTATAAATATTAATGAAACTGAGTTGAATGAGCAGAGGTTTATCAGGTGCCTACATATTGTTAAGTAAATATACCAAGGATTTTGTGGCTACACAGAAATAGGACCCAGAGCCCTTGCCTTCAAGGGACTTATGATCTGGTTGGAGAAAGAAATACGCAATTGAAGAGGTGGTTGTACAGGATAGATGCTAACTGAACTGGCTCAATCTTCAATCTACGTCCTAAATCAGATTACCTCTATCTACCTCATTAAGATGGTCGATATCATTTCTTTCCTAAATTATTTCATTAGCTTCCTAGTCGATCTTCCTGCTGATACTCTTGCTTCACTTTGGCCAATTCTTACAGCCAAAGTTTGCCTTTTAAAATACATCACATCATGTCTCTTCTGGGCCCCAAACCCGCCCCCTGGATGCCACTCTTCATTGGAGTTCAAGGCAAATCCTCCTCATAGTCTGCACCCACCATTGACCCTCTAACATCACCATCTACGGGTCCCCGCTTTGCTCATGGGTCTCCAACCCCACAAGCTCCGTGCTGTTTCCTAAATGCACCAAGCGGATTCCTGCCTCAGGGACTTTGTACTTCCATTTCCATCTGTCAAGTGATCTCCTCGAATATTTCCTTGGCTACTCCTTTATTTCTGTTAGGTCTGTGCTCAAATGTCACCCTATTAAAGGATTCTATCCTGATCACCTGTATGTAAAATCTTTCCTAATTCCCTATCTCCTTACCTGCCTTTATTTTGCCTCTAGTACTTATCACCATACAGCAAGTTCTGACTCTTTCATTCATATACAGAAGATGCCAAAAAATGTATATACATTTTAAGAAAGGAAAACTGTATTAAAATTGTAATACTCAATATATACCAATAACAAAAGATGGATACAAGTCACGTTTGACTTCTGCAATTACAAGAGGTGCTCAAAATGGTTACCATCAGAGTCCAGACATTTCTGATTACAGTGAACTATGGCTTCAGCAACATTGACCGAAGTGTCCACTTGTGTACATTTTTTTGTCCCCCCTGGTATTTTCTGTGTCTTCCTATTAGAATGTAAACTAACAGGTAATGGTAAGGTCTTGGTCTGGTTTTGTTTCTCTAATATATGTCCAGGTTCTCACACATAATCACTCAATAAACACTGAGTGAATGAATAGTGAATGATGAAAAAGAACCCTGCCTTGGGAGGCGGGTTCGCTCAGGTGGTTAGGGCTCAGTGCTCATAAGACCAAGCTTTCCGGTTCGATTCCTACATGGGCCAATGAGCTGTGTCCTCTACAAGTAGATTGAAAACAACCATTTGACTTGGGGCTGATGGGTCCTGGAAAAACATACTGATCCCCGATAAAGTTTTTTTTTTTTTTTTTTTTAAGAAAGGACCTACCCTCAACCTGCTCTGTGTTCATGTATTAGTTCAATGAATATTTATTAAGCATCTGCTGTGTGTTAATAGATGCTTACTAACATCTTTGACGGGCTGGGGTGTTTCAATCTGAGTGTTTCAGTGACAACCATGGCAGATCGAGATGACCCAAGTGTCTGTGGTTCACAGCCCCTGACTTGATGTACCCTTTGTGGAGCCCAAATCCCAGGGCTGGTTCAAAGCTAAGTTACTTCTGCGCTGCAGGTCTTGAAACAAGCAGGCATTCACATTTCCCTGTTCTGCTAGTGTAGGCAGCATTTTCCAGCATCCAGAGGCTGGAAAGATATTCACACAAGCTAGACCCTCATTTTACAAATGGAGAAACTGAGGCCCAAGAAGGAGGGACCTGCCTGAAATCAGAAAATGAGTTGGCTGCAGAATTCAGCAGGAATCCCTCCACTATGCTACACTGCCTCTCCTCACCACTCCTTCCTCTAATCCCCTCCTTACAATGTCCTCCTTTTCTTTTGGACAGTCAGAACCTTGTTAGGGAGCCGGGGGATGTGTGCTATGAAAAGCAACTTTATAGCTCTGTGCTCTTATGATCATATTTGGGGGTGGGGTGGTGAGAGCAGGCGGGAAGGAGCCAAGCAGCCTGGCCTGCATGACTGCTCTGTATTTTAATGGGATCCCCGCTGGTCACACCCTCTCCTGAGCTCCCTCACCCCGAGGGCCACATCGCGGTCACCAAGCAGTCGGAGAAACGAAAACAGTAATCTTGGAGTCTGGAGTGGAGCTGAAGGCCAGACCCCTACCCGAGGCTTAGAGCTCAGACAAGGCAGCAAAGGAAAGGAAGAAAGCAAGAGTGAGCGCAGCAGGGACCCTCCTAGAGGAGAGAGGGGGGAATTTGTTTTTCATGGAGGGGCCAGAACAAGATTCTGCCACCCACACATGGCTGACGTTAGCCGCTGCTCTTTGGCTAAGCCGCAAAGCATAGTAGGAGAAGTAGACTGAAAAATAACCTATTACATGGAAGTCCAGCTTATCTACTTATAAAGTGTTTCTCCTGAAAACTTGTGGGGGCAGGGCTCATGAAAGCTGTATTGATAGGAAATAAACTGATGATCACCTAATGAAAAAATGTAATTATAGAGCTCTGAAATAAAACATAATATCAATAACTAGCAGTGATTGAGTACCTACTATGTGTTAGGTACTGTGGTACTATCTTGCACATATGATTACATTTCATTCTTCAACCCTCTAAAGGAAGTACTATAATTAGCCTTGGGTTGTGGATAAGACACTAAAGCTTAGACAAGTAATAGTTTGCCTCAGGTCATACTCTAGTGAAAGGGAGGCATCAGGAAGGAGTACAACACAGAGTGGGGACTTTAGATATCATCCCATGTTCTTTAACACTATTGCTATACGCATATTTCCAACTGCTGTGCTGGGCACTGGGAATAAAGGAATCAGAGTGGACAAGACTAACACAGCTTCCATTCTTCAGTGTGCAAACACTCTGCTAAAGTAGCCAGCGTAGGTGGCAGAGCTGAGGCTTGAAATAAAGGCAGCTTGACTCCAGTGCTGGTGCATTCCCCATTTTGCCCAGATGACTTCCGCCCTCCATAACACAGACTTGCTTGTCCACCCAGGCACGCTCTGGTCAGACTGACCCCCAACAGCTTCTCAAGCAAGCCCAGCATGTCTGTATGCTTGCACACTCTCTTCCGTCTACTGACAGACCCTCCCATTCTTCCCAGCTTGCCTCCTGGAGGGAATGTTCTAGGACCACTAGAGTCCTGTGTGATTGTCTCAAGCTTAGCTTAGCCTTAGCTAGGAGCAAGGACAAGTCATTTTTCTAAACAATGATGGCAGAATATTTGGGGAAATATACCAGCAGATTGGTGGATCAGGACAAGATGTGTGGAAGTTCTTTTTTGATTATGTTGATTTTCTCGGTGAAATAAGACACAGATGTCATGGACTGAATGTTTGTGTCCGCCTTCCTCCCTACCCTCCATCCACATGTTGAATCTGTGACTCCCGATTGATGTTATTTGGAGGTGGGGCCTTTGGAAGTTACTTAGGTTTAATGAAGTCACGAGAGTTTGATCAGTGCCCTCAAAAGAAGAGGCAGAGAGATTCTCCCTCCATGTAGACACACCAAAAACAGCAAGAAGGTGGATGTCTACAAGCCCAGAAAAGAGCCCTTACCAAGAACTGAATCTGCCAGTACCTTGATCTTGGACTTGCCTGCCTCCTGAACTGTGAAAAATAAATGTCTGTGGTTTAAGCTACTCAGTCTATGGTATTTGTGATAGCAGCCTGAGCTGAACTAAGACAATAATTGGTACCAAGAAGACGATGCTACTGTAATAAATACCTAAAAATGTGAATATGGCTTTGGAACTGGGTGATGAATAGAGGCTGAAAACATTTTGAGGTGGATGCAAGAAAAAGCAAGATTGCCTTGAAGGGATTGTTGGTAGGAGCTCGAAAAACATGACATCTTTAAAATCCCACCACACTGAGAGCATAACCTTCCTCTGATGAATGTCTGCTTTTGATGTTGTTTGAGGCGAATCATCACGTGGAGACCAAGACTGTTTGCACGCCACATTGTTGTAAACAATCCACTTCTCAACACCAGTTATCAGTTGCTTCAAAAAAGTATAATTTTCCTCATGTTTAATGAGCATATTGCAGATGTTTATACGCACCATCAAATGAACTTCTTTGAGTTCATGCGGAACCCAAATATCGAGATTGCTTACGTACCCCGGCTTCTTCAGGTGCTCGTGAATGCTTGAATGATGGATGTTCAGTGTTTCTGCAATTTCTCGTGTAACGTGGGTTTGACTTGACCAATGCCTTTATTTTGTCATCATCAACCTCGATGGGCCTCCCTGACTAAGTAGCGTCGTTGAGATCAAAATCACCAGCACGGAATTTCGTGAACCATCATTGGCACTGACCTCCTTCTCGAGCATTGTCATCGTAAACTTCATGCAACTTTTCACAAGCTTGATGAGCGTTTCTTCCCTTTATGGAAGTAAAACAGTAAAATATGGCTTTTGCACAGTTTGGTCTTCCATCTTCAACTTGTTGTAAAATCTCCAAAACACAACCAAATCGCTCAGTTTATTTTTAGAATGAAGCTAGAACTGTCAGCTGTCAAATGGACATAGCAATAACATAGATGCAAATGACTCTAGTACTTCCAAAAATGAACTAGTTCCATCTGTTGCAAACATGCATCATGACTTTTCCGGCGACCCAATAATATCACGAAGGAAGGGGAGAAGTCATCCCAGGGGTCTCCAAATGACTGCTACAAGGGACAACTGAGTGGTGTGGGCTGATGACATACATTTCCAGGGAGCAGGGGGATTTCAGGGAGGAGGAAAAAGTAGGACACCTTCTCCCCTCCCAGCTCTAGAGGGCTTGGTAGAGAAAAAGGCACCATTGAGGAGGTTATAAGAAAGAGTATCCTTTGAGGAAGCTGGGTTTTAGTTAGAACAAAAGATGGATGTGATGTGCAGAGAAGGAGCTCAGTTATAGGAGATCTTAACTGATGAAAACTGGCTTGTCCTGGGCTTTGTAGACCTAAGTCCTAGTACAGTGTTTTACCTGGGCTGGGACTGAAGTTATGGCGGAAGGAAGAATGGGGGTGACTTTTCTGATCTCTTGAGCCTTCCTGTTTTTCACACCTGTGTTCTCCAGGTCATTTCTTACTGAATGGACAAGTGAATAAGTGAATGAATGGATGCCTATGAGCTGGCTCAGACTGCTTAGAGCTAAAGATATGTGCTCATCTGTCTGCTCCTACTGAGGTTGGGTCGACAAACACATATTTCTCTACCTGACTTCAAGGCCCTTCATATTCTAGCCCATTCCAACCAATCTCATCTTGTTTCCTACTCTTCCCAAACTCAGACTCTCTACCCGACAGTTTAGGCTCCTAGCTGTCCTGTCAAAACACCACAGCCATTCCTGACTCTTGGTCTCAGCTCAGGAATTTCCTCCTGATAGAATGGCCTATTGTGATGTCGTTTCCCCAGCCAGCTCTTTCGTGTCCCCCAAGGCCAAGGCTACTCAAACTCACCCATGAACCTTTCCTGATATCAAACCTGCCCTTCTCAGATTTTCTATGAAAATCTTATGAAATGCATTACACACTACAGAGTGAGTTATATCTTGCCTTTTTATTATTTGCTATTAAAAAAAAAAAGTACGAACCATGCTTTTCCAGATAAATACTGAGTTTCTTAAGGGAAGGAACGTGTTTTATAGCTGGCGTGCTACCTTTCTCGCAGTCTCTCTGCCTTTGCCAAGCTCCGTATCCTGCAGCTCTAACTGCAGGTGGTTTCTGTGTCTTGTCTTTCTCCTTTGACTTCCCTGAATCTGCTAATTTCCTTCCTTGCCTCCCGGGCCTCACGCCCACTCCAGGGTGCTGGTTCTCCTACTTGTTGTTGTCCATCTTGCCTTCCTTTCTGAGTATACTGCATACACAATCCAGTGCAAGGGTCCCCTTTCTTTCTGTCCCTGCACCTCCCCAAAGGGTCTTAGCCATTCTCAACTCTTTACCAGTCACCTTTAGCAGCAACTTCAAAATTCATCTTTCTGTCTGCTGCTTCCCCAGGGGCTACAGCTTCTTCCACAGCTACATACTGAACATTTCCACGTGGGTGACCTGATGTCCCCTCCAACTCTACCTGTTTGAAACCAAAACCAACATCTCCTTCAGATAGTAGTTCTCCACCTGAAGGCCCTGCTTAGACCCCTGAAAGCCTCTATTGGCGTCTTTGTGGCCGATGGGGTAAAACTGAACCTGTTTGTCATGATGCACAAGCACCTTCATAATTTGGTCTCCACTGACCTCTCCACTTTCATTTTCCTGACCATAGAACCCAACAGCCAACTAGTCTGAACTTCTCCATGTTTCACCCAAATCACATTCAAGTATATATTTCTATGTTCTTGTATATGCTATTCCTCCTGGGTGCTGTTCCTTCCTTCTCTATCTAGGCAGACTTTTAGATCCAGCTCCAACCTTCTTCCTTCTCTCTTTAGGTAAACTTTTAGACCCAGCTCCAACAGCAGCTTACCTTTGCTTGGGGGGGCGGGGAATGAGGGGGAAAGGGAGGAGGTTGTCTTTACTTTCCAGAGTTCAACACTGCCACATTCGTATTCCCTTTGTGTGCTACTATGTACACCTTGATTATATGACATATCATGTTGTACTCATTTATTTGCATGCCCATCAGGCTATACAGAATATGAGTTCTTCTTTGTTTATATTCTATAGCATAGTATCAGGTAATAATAGGTGCTCATTAAATGTAGTTTGAATGAATGAATGAATGAATGAATGAATGAATTTTCCCAGCACCCCAGTTCTCAAATTCCAAATTCAGATTTGACTTTCCTCTGTCCTTTACCTTCTGTTGCTTCTTCTTGTTTTATATTTAATCATATAGAAAATGCCCCCGTTCAGTTCTTGCTGTCATGTCTACACGACTGCAATGAAACACCTGTATCCCTACTCCCTCTTCACACCCTCCTTTCCTTTCTGTACAGGGCAGATTCCTGTGGTGATACCGTCTTTTATAGTACCACTCACTGCCAAATTCAAAATCATCCGTGGCTCCTACATGTACGCTCTCTGAGCAAAGTCCGCAGTTGAGCCTTTAAGGTCGCCTGTGACCTTGAAGCAAGTGGTTGTTGCCACGTTATCTCCTAGTTGTCTGAAAAAGACTTGTGTCTCAGTTACCAAACATACTTTCTTTTATCCCTATAGCATTTATTTTCTCTTATTAAAAAAAAAAAATCTAGATATTTATTGTGCACCTACTATGGCAGATTTCACTGTATTATTTTTTTCTTAAACCTCAAAATCACATTTTGAATTCCAAATTGAGTAGTATTCTCCCCATTTTAAGATGAGGAATCTAATCCTCAGATAAGTTAAGTTACTTGTCCTAGATTATACCCACTTGACAGATTTTACATTTTCCAAAGGACAGCTTTTTGAAAGTATTGATTTTTCTTTTGCTGACCTCCTACTTCCCTACCTTCCTATCAGTTCTTGGAATAGAGACATCAGTATTAACTGACTCAGTCCTACTGATTTATGGAAGAAAGACTAGGAGCTCAGGGTGGACACAGGGAGCAGGAGGAGATGGCAGAAGTCTCCTGGGGGAGTGAACTGCAACTGCAAAATGCACATTTTAAAAACAACCTTTAGAACTCGATGCAAAATCAAATAAGAAGAGGTTGCAAAGTAACTGACATCTACATTAAGGCTGCTGGGCCAACTCGCTACCCACCATTAATTGCTCATCCTTTCCCACGCTCTTGGGCTTTTATATACTTTCTCAGGTGGTGCAACCCGAAGATTTATCAACTCGATTATCCCTCTTAACATTTGAGATTTATTAGGTGCAGGCCAGTCTTTCAGCTGCACTTTAATTGTGTTAACTGCAAATGCAATTAATTGTGTCACCTTTGGGGAAGAATTTCACAGCTACATTTGGGGGAGGGTGGTAAGTCCCTTATTAAAGTAGTATGTGTTGAAATTCTCAAGAGAAAGCCCAGAATCTATGATTTTTGTGAGGCATGACTGTATCCATTTTTTTTTTTTTTTCCTGATTGCTGCTCATCAGAACAACTGGTAGCTGCTTGCTTGTTGCAGTTTAGTTTGGGGGATATTAGCAAATGAGAGTCATTTTGCTTTCTGTAATACCCGCTGTCAGAATGAATCCCCCATGCCTGGCACAGGACATAGGGTACCTGTTGTTGGGACTTGACTTGCTTGTGCCTGAGCTTGTTGTCGTCTCTCTTCAGGCTCCCTGCCACAGGCGGGGCTCCCTGGGAAAGGCTCAAATGCCCTTTCCTGCTTCCAGCATTAGCCTGACTCCCGCCTGTACTCACTCTGGGACCCCACATAATAAATCAATTTAACCTGTTTCTAAAACAAGGTCAGGTTGTGCTGTGATTCTTAAAAAGGGATTTAAAAATCTCTATTTAGGTACAATTCTCACGGTAGACCTTTCGGCCAAAGAAAGGAGAGTAAGAAGGTCTGTGGTGAGAGGTGCGTGTGTGCTGGGGGCAGGGGCCTAAAGTGGGAGCCCGTCCTCTTGCTTCTGCCAAAGAATCTTCGCAATATTTGAATGGGCTTCTGCGCCCTTAACTTCGAGGGCATTTAACACATCAAACGCAAATGAAAATGACATGAGATGGCTCACTTCTGAGGCTGCCTTGTGTAGTTCTGGGAATCCTCCATCTCTGTGGTTTTCCGAAATATCCTAAGTATCTATTGGCGATTAGGCTCACTACCTCCTTCCCCACGGCACAGCTTTTCAGCTTGAAGCCGTCTGGGCCCAGCCTGAAGACCCAGGTCCTATCAGCAAAATCAAAGGGCGGCCCCAGGGTCGAGTCATTCAGGATTTTCTGTGGCGCAGTTAAGTGCATGCAGCACACCACAGCCACAGAGGCGCTGTTTATGCAGCGAAAGTGCTCTGTAATTTATTTAAAATAATCCATCTTTCCCAAATAAAGGGGCCATTGACGGCCCCCGCCCCCCCTGCAGGCCTCTGCTGAAAGGACCCCTCTCGATGGTCTGTTTTGCTGGTCACAGCTAAATACCTGACAAAAGTGAGTCAGTCTCCCCTTCCCCCCTACTTAGTTTTCTCCCACTTTTCTAAAAAATGAGATTTTACTAAACCTGCTTGTTTTCTTTTACACCAGTAACCAGACGAGGCTCCCCCCACCATTTTTTTTTTCTTAAAAAAAAACACAAAAAAACAAAAAAAAACCCCAAAAACAAAAAAAAACCCACACAGCTTGACCATTAAAAATGATTAATGCCAGCCAATTTGATAATCGCCGGGCAGGAGGTGCCAGCCATTTTGGGATTTAGTGCAGCCTCGGAACCAGCTTCTTTACGGCCCTCGGCTAATGAGGAATCACATTAGGGCTTTTACTGTATATGAATTGATTAGCTGAAAATGAGATTACGTCCATGGTGCAAACACCACAGACAAAGAGCCCTTTCTTTTCACACGCTTGCGGTGCCAGGATGCTGCTTGAACTTGAAAACGTTCTTTTCTCCTGGTTTTCCAGGAAAATCTTGGATGAGCCCAGATGTGGCTTCTGCAGAAACAGGCTTATCTGTGTAACTCTATAACCAAACAAATAAACAAAGATGCACAGGCAGGAGGTCACTTGCCTTCGGGGCTGTGGCTCCCACAGCCAGGACACAGGTACAGGCGAACCTGCTTCTCCTTAACCTTGCCTGAGTGGGGAGCTGGTCTCTGCCACTGATTTCCTCTGTGACTTGGGGCCAACCACTTAACTTCTCTGAGCTTTACTTTCCTCATTTGTGTGGTGGGATAATAATACATATTTTATAGGATTAAATGGGATAAGATTAACACAATACAGTTGGCCTTTAAAAATCTACTTCCTCCTCTCTCCCTCCCTGTCTTTTTCCTCCCTTCCTTTCGTCCTCTCTCCTTCCTTCCTTACTTCTAAATGAATAGTAGTTATTAAAGTTGCTTATTAAACTTACTTAGAAAGGGACTGTGTCTGGAACCGATGGTGGCAATGGCAGCATTCTGTCCAGGAAATAGCCACCCAGCAGGCTGGCTGAGACAAGACAGGCCCTGGAGTTACGCTGCAGAGACTGGCAAACTTTGGGGGTGAGAGGCGCCCCCTGCCTGTGTTCACTGGTCCATGAGCTAATGATGGTTTTCACATTTTTAAATGGTTGCAGAAGTCCATCAAAAGAAGACTATATTTTCAAAGATGGAATCCGTAAAATGTCAGATGGATCAGCATTCACAGATGGTGATGACAGTTATGATGATAGGAAATATTATCCCTCATTTATGACATTTTTGAATTTTATCAGTAAAAAATTGGGGGAACTGTATCTCCTGTCTTGTGATATAAGTGCCTCCACACAATAGCAGCAATTTTGCCCCTTGATCCACAAGCCTAAAATATATACTATCCGAGCCATTACAGAACAATTTTCTGACCCCTGCTACCAGTGGCATCCCTGGTCTGGTTAACAGACAGGCATTTCCTGTTGAGGGAATTAGTTGTTAATGTGTGTGTTGGAGATGGGGGAAGGGAGGGCTGTAGGGTTCCAAAGTCAAATACAAGGCTGAAAGAGATATTTATATGCTGAGTGTATTGGCTTCTGCCATTACTTTATATTCTTTTCTTTGTCCTAAATGCACATCTAAAGTGATTCTAACTGTGCTTAATCGGAGGAAGAAATCAAGACCTGGGAGGGAACGTGATGAGAGGAAACAGTAGTTGTTCCTTTGATCGACCTTCCTTCAATAGGTGACATTGATTGGGCATTGATATAGTGCCATACATGCATTTCCCACCGCGGGGTGAACTCCACAGGGCCAGGGCTCACTCGAGTTTGTCCTGCTCATCACTGTATCCTTGGAACCTGGCGTGCTTCCCAGCACTGTAGCGGATAATCGATTAAACCTGTGTGGAATTATCTCACTTATTCCCATCTCTTCCACCCTCCCTCCATTTCCAGTTTAGGACACTGAGGCTCACTCAGCTTTGCTAATTTGTGGGCACTGAGGAAAGGGAGGATTTGAAGTGGGGCTGCGGACCAGGCCTCCCCCCACTCAGAGATGTGAACTTGCCTTGGGAATCAGGTGCTTGGCCAGTACCCTGGTTTCTTGATCATTTATCATGGGCAGAGAGAAAAGGAGCTGAAGAAGCGGAAGGGTGACAATGCTTTCCTGAGGCTTGCTACGCACCACCCCTGTGAAAGAGGCAGCGTCCTATGCATTGTACGTGCACCTAGGCTCTATTCAGGATAGGGCTGGGCTGGAATTCTGACCTGAGCCCCGTAAGCACTTAAGCACCAACCCAGCCACTTAGTAGACATCCTTGGCCCCACTGAGTTGGTGACTGCACATGCGTTCTCCCTCACCTCTTTCTCTCCCTCTGTCTGCTTCCTCACTTCCAATGCCCTATTTTGGGAGTGGGGCCCCCACTACTTCTCAGATTCCAGCTCTGGGAAAAGTACTTTGGAAAGATTTTGGAATAAGGAGCTGGAAGGAGTCTGCAGTGTTAGCTCTGATGCATCCCCTATCTGGGAGACCTTGGGCGGCTGCCTCCACCTAAGTCAGCCTCTGTTCACTCCTGAAATTGTGATAGTAATTCCTGCCTTGGCCTCTCCCAGCTTGCAAGGCCCTGTCAGATATTGGATGTGGATGTTCTTTACTAAGCAGCACTGCATAGGTGTGTGTGTGTGTGTGTGTGTGTGTGCGCGCATGCGCATGTGTGTGAACACACACACGCGCGCACGAGGTCCTGGCTTTTGTTACCGAGATTCGGATCCCTCCAGTTTCCCTATTATGATGGACTGAATGTTTGTCTCCCTACAAATTCACTTAAAGTTTACCTCCTAGTGTGAATGGGTTTAAGAGGTGGGGCCTTTGGAGATGATTAGGATGAGATGAGGTCATGAGGGGTGGGGCCCCAGGATGGGATGAGAGCCCTGGTAAGAGTCAGGGAGAGCTCCCTTCCTGGCCCTGTTCTCCCGGGCATGTGAAGATGCAGAAGGGAAACTGGCAGTCTGCAACTAGGAAGCCAGCCCTCACCAGACACAGAATTCCCTGGCACCTGGATGGGACTTCCAGCCCCCAGAGCTGGTAGAAATAGACTTGTGTTGTTATAGCAGCAGGCACGGACTGAGACCCCACAGAGGTGGCCCTGGGCTCTGGGATGAAGTGGACAACAGTCACGTTTACTACTTGAGAGTATGTCCTGTGTGTCTGACACTTCACACACATGACACGTGGGCCTCACAGTGACCCTGAGAGGGGGCCCTCCCCAGCCACGTGTTACAGGTGAGGCAGCTGAGACTTGGGAAGTAAGAGACCTGCCTAGGTCACACAGCTGGTGACTGGAGATGTCAGGGTTTGGACCCAGGTCTGTCTGACCCCTAAGGTGACATTCGTCCTGGGACTTCACATCACACCATCCTACCCTGTGCTCCCTGCCCTGACCCAGTGCTGTCAAGGACCCCAGCCCAGGACTATGCAGCTGTTTTGCATCTGAGCCGCCAGCAGCTGGCTTGCTGCTGCGTGGGAGCTGATTAGTCAGAGATGTGAGTCAATGCTAATGGAGTCTGTGTTTCCCCAAATTGCCAGTTGATAAGAAGCACCAGGTTGGGTTGTTGAACTATGAACTTCCACACCACACTGTTCAGCAGAGCACCATACAAGATTTGATGCCTTTGTTTTTTGGGTTTTTTTTTGCGGTTAACTTGTTCATCTAATCTCAGACAGTTTCTTATCTTCTCTAAGAACCCATGTTTCTTCATCTACAAACTGAAGATAATAATGCATAAGGCCACAGGTGGGTGTGAAAACCTAATGTAGAAATATGGGTGAGGGAGATGAGCAGTTAGAAAGTGCTCAGAAAGCTACTCTGGTCCATGGATATTTCTGTTTCTGCCCATCTCACCTCTAAAGAAAATACCATTGCTTCCTCTTCACGGCTCTCTTGCATTCTTCCCTCCATCCCTCACTCATCGGGGCCTAGCTTCCTCTTTTATTAGGAGAATAATTTCCTATCTTATCGCTCTATTTTCAGGTGGAATATGCTCTTTTTCTCTATATTACTCTTGACTCTAGAGTGTTCCCTTCTAAGACTCTGTCTGATAATAAAACTCTCTGGCCATGGACTGGCCTCTCTTCCTGCACACAGCTGTGCCCCTGAACTCTCTGGACCCTTACAGAACAGAAACTGGACCTGCTGGGAAACAGACATGCTAACTGTCTTGGCTCTGAAGTTAACTCTTGGGATTTAAAGACTTAGCTGTTCTATTTCACATGTTTGTAGCTCAGTGTGAGATGGGGGCTGATTACTATATTGCCCTAATTAGGTTGTTGGGACAATGAATGAGATGATAAACTAGTAAACCTGTTAGTACAGTACTGGCATATAGAAAGCACTCACTGAGTTGTGGCTATTATTATAGTTACTTTGCTGTGGTCAGCAGGTCCTCAGACACCATTGTTTCATTCAAAATCATTTAGTTATAATGTTTGTGTGACACCTAGGCACTTGGCTCTTGTTTGTATCACGTATCCTGTGGTAAAATTCGTTTGGTTCCACATTGTTTTGCTTACAGTCGCAGAGCCTATTGATGACGTTAAGTGAGGACTTACTGTAATGTGTGGTGAGGTCCCAAGTGTTCTAGAAGGAAATTTGAAATGATGGGGAGATGACATTGGGAACCAGAGGGACTAGTGAGTGGATATTGAATATAGGAGCAAAAGATCTGGTGCTGTCACCAAAATTATTTATTTACTGACATGTTACTGTGTGTCAGGCATTGTGATGGCTGATTTTGTGTCAACTTGACTGCGCCATGGGGTGCTCAGATATTTGGTTAAATGGTATTCTGGGTGTGTCTAGAAAGGTGTTTGGGGATGAAACGAACATTTGAATTGGTAGACCGAGGGAAGCAAATTGTCCTCCTCAATGTGTGTGGCCTCATCCAATACACTGGGGACCTGAACAGAAAAGGCAGAGTAAGGTAGCATTCTCTCTCTCTCTGACTCTTTTTGAGCTGGGACATGTTCTCCTGCCTTTGGACTTGAACCTGGAATGGAACTTATACCATCAAGCCTTCCTGGTTCTCAGGCCTTCGAACTTATACTAGAGCTGGACCACTGATTCTCCTGAGTCTGAGCTTTTCAGACCCCATAATCATTTGAACCAATTCCTTATAATAAGTCTCTGGAGAATGCTGACTCCTACAGATTTTGGTACTAAAGAATGGAATGTTAAGGATGAATTTTCTGCATTGGTTCTGGGTTTCTGAAATTGGCTCTTTAATCTGATTGTATTTAACGATGCTAATAACTCTATTTCCAGTAGACAGTCCGTGGCCTGATCTGGCAATAGAGATACACAAAATATATGTTTTGGGTACTCCTAATCACCCACTTACAAGAGGCAAGGATCTGGGTAACGGTGTATATGATACTTTCAAACGTTTTTAGAAAACTAACACATTTAAGGGAGTTGGCTGGTTGCCCCTAATGGTGCTGGACAAAGTGATGAAAGAAAACAATGAGGCCTGGGATTTGGATCTCCAGGTCAAGTGCCACATACGTAACCCGAGATTCCATGTGTGCCTCGAAGGACTCCGTTTTCTCCTGTAGCCACAGGGATGAGATTTGTGAAAATTAAATGGAGAATCTCTTTCTGCAATAGGCTGAATTAAAGTAGAATTCTCACCTTCACAGGGTGTCTATGTTTAAAACAAGGCATAGACTGGGAAAGAATGGGATCTGGTAAATTGCGATGTAAATGTGTGGGGAGACCCCATGAAGCTGGGGAGCTTAAGCTTCTAAATTCTGATGAGTCTTTTTTGCCAGTGGAAGAGGAGGTTCCATCTCAGTGGAAGTACCTTTCCTATTCCCTATGGCACAGGCCTCTCTATTGCCATCCAAGGGCATTCATCTGAATTCCCTGAGGAAGATTTAATGGCCTCTCCTGGGACAGTTGCCATTCACACAGTACTGTTCTCCATAGGACCCACCCCACCACCCTCTTTGCTTCTAGATGTGTAGCTAGATTCAGGTCCTGCAGGCCCCTAAAGATGAAGTAGCAAGTGTCATCCATGATGTACTCATGAAGAATGACTGGAGTTTTCTAATTTATGCAGACAGAAACCTGGGGAAGGCGTGTGGGAATGGAGGTTAAGAGCATGGGGTAGTGGTGGGAGGAACATAAAGTTGGATCAGGCTGGACTTACTGGCATGGGCTCACGGAGCAGAGATTCTGCATTTCATACTGCAGCTTGGGGAGTTAGGAAGGGCTCTTGCAGTTTGGTTGTTTGGCTGAAACATAGTCATGAAAAAAGTGGCCCCCAGTGAGGGAGTTGGAAATGCTGGACCTCCCTTGGTTTAATGGAGACAGAAGAATTCCAAGGCTTAGAGAGATTGGAATGTTAGAGTAGATTTGCCATTTAAGACCTACTTATCCTCACTAGGAGGGTCTAGAAGACATAGCTTTGACCAATAATACTTTGAGAAGTAAATTTGTGAGGGGAGCCCTGGCATCCCTGAAGAGCTCTATGATTGATCTTCTTTGTAGATCAGAACTTACTGGGGCTGCGCTCACTGAATTGGGAGATCTAAATGCAATGGGAGTAATTGGATTCCAGAGTGGCAGGGCCCAAGAGGCAGCCTTTAACCACCTAAGGGCAGGTAGATGCAGTCTCCATGATGGGCACAGAGTCAAAGCAGCAGTCAGAACAGTCTGACTCATGCAGACCTGTGGCACTGACTCATTGCTCATCGTGTTCCTAGAAGTGAAAGATATAGGAAGCCTACTCAGTTCCTACTTGATCTGTATAAGCAGAGAAGATCTGGGTCAAGTGAAGAGAAGTCTAACTTGAGTTATAAAAACAGAAAGTCACAGCCCCACAATCAATTCTCAGACTTGAGTGAGTTTACAGACCTAGAACCCCTTGAACGAAAGGGAGATGGGTCCCCTTGAGGAAGGATCCCAGGACACTACCCAAAATGTATACCGTTCATCTTTGTCTCAGCCTTCCCCAAAAGAGACCTATGACCTTTTACCAGAGAAAAGGGAATAATCAGGACTCTCAGGAACTAGTGGACACTGGCTCTGAAATGACACTAATTCCAAGAGATCTGAAACTTCACTGAGGTCCACCAGGCAGAGGAGGTACTTAGGGATGTCAGGTGATTAATGGCATTTTAGCTCAGGTCCATCTCACAGTGGGGCCGGTGGGGGCTCTGGTTATTGCCCCAGTTCAAATGCATCACTGGGCTAGATATACTCAGCAGCTGACGGAATCCCCACATTTATTCCCTGACCTGTGGAATGAAGACTATTATGGCAGGAAGTGGAAGTTATTAGAACTGCCTCTATCTAGGAAAATAGTAAACCGGAAGCAATGCTGTGTTCCTGTAGGGGATACAGAAATTGGTGCCACCATCAAGGATGAGAGAGATGTAGTGTGGTGACTCCTGCCATACCCTATCTGACCTGGGCAGAGGGCAGATGGACCTTGGAGAAAGACAGGGGACCATCGTGAGCTTAGCCCGGTGGTAATGCCAACTGCAGCTGCTGTACCAGATGTGGCTTCCTTGCTCAAGCAACTTAACATATGCCCTGATGTCTGGTATGCAGCTCCTGATCTGGAAAATGGTTTTTTCTTGATAGCTGTTATAAAGACCACCCAAAGCAGCTTGCTTTCAGCTGTCAAGGCCAGCAGTACACCTTCCCTGTCCTGCCTTAGGGTATATCATCTCTCCAGCTGTGTCATCATTTAGTTCACAACAACCTTGATTTTCTTTCCTTCTCACAAGCTATCACAGTGGCCCATTACTCTGATGACATTGTACTGACTGAACCTAGTGAGCAAGCAGTGGCTATTACTCTGGACTTACCGGTAAGAACTTTGCACGTCAGAGGGTGGGAAATACATCTGACCAAAAGCCTGGGGCCTTCTACCCCAGAGAGATTTCTAGATGTCTGGTGGTGTGGGATATGTCAAGATATCCCCTGTAAGGTAAAGGATAAATTGTTGCATCTGACCCACAAGCTGACAACTAAAAAGAAGCTCAATGCCTTGTGAGTCACTTTGAATTTTGGAGGCAGCGTATTCTTCCCTTGTGTGTGTTACTCTGGTCCATTTACCGAGTGTCCTGCAAAGTTGCTAGTTTTGAGTGAGGCCCAGAACAAGAGAAGGCTCTGCTTGGTCCTTACGATGCGGTGGATCCAACGGTCGCAGGTAGGGATGCTGTTCAGAGCCTTTGAAGGCCTCTCTAGGTGAATCATAGCATAAGCCCTTAGGGTTTTGCAGCAACGCTCTGCCATCCTCCACGGATAACTACTCTCCTCTTGACAAATAGCTCTTGGCTTGTTCTGGCTGGGCCTTAGTAGAGACTGAATGCTTAACCATGGACCACCCAATTACCATGCAACCTGAAATGCCAATCATGAGCTGGGTGTCGCCTGACCCACTGAGCCATAAAATTGGGTGTGCACAGCCAACACTCCATCATCAAATGAAAATTGTATACACTTGATTGGACCCAAGCAGACCCTTGAAAGCATAGAAAGTGGCATGGAGAAGTGGCCCAAACTCCCATGGTCCCCATTCCTGCTACACCGCCTTCTCTCTTCCAGCCAGTGCCTATGGCCTTGTGGGGAGTTCCCTATGATCAGTTGACAGAGAAGAAGATCTGGTTTAGAGATGGTTCTACATGATACGCAGGCACCTGATGGTGGATAGCTGCAGCCCTACAGCCCCTTTCTGGTCATTCCTGAGAGGGAGTGGTGAAGGGAAATCCTTCCAGGGGCCAGAAGTTTGAACAGCCCATCTGCTCATTCTCTTTGCTTGGAAGGAAAAATGGTCAGATGTGTGATTATACACCGACCTATGGGCCGTGGCCATTGCTTTGGCAGGATGGTCAGGGACTTGGAAGGACCGTGATTAAGGAGTTAGTGATGAGGAATTTGGAAAAGACATATGTGGAAACACCTCTCCAAATAGGCAAAATGTGTAAAGATATTTGTGTCCCGTATGAATTGTCACCTAAAAATGGCCTCAGCAGAGGAGGATTTTAATAACCAAGTATTCGGTTGTCAGAAAAGTCATGATATATGTTTTGTGTTTTTCTGTTGCAAAAATGCGTCATGACTTTTCCAACAACCCAATAGATAGGATAACCTGTTCTGTGGATACGAGTCAGCCTCTGCCCCCACTCACTCCTGTTATCTTCCTGTGGGCTCAAGAATGAAGTGGTGTTGGTGACAGAGGTGGAGGTTATTCATGGGCTCAGGTGGCCTGGCTATGATCACTATTGAATGCCCAATCTACAAGCAGCAGAGACCAACACAGAGTCCCCAGGATGGCACCACACCCCAGGGTGATGAGCTAGCTTCCTGGTGGCAGGTTGGTCACCTTGGGCCACTTCTTTCATGGAAAGGTCAGCATTATGTTCTTACGAGAGTAGACACGCTGGATATAGATCTGCCTGCTTTGCACTCAATGCTTCAACCCAAACTACCAGAATACTTTATTCACCATCGTAGAAATTCCACACAGCACTGCTTCTGGTCAAGGAACTCACTTCAGAGCAAAAGAAATGGGGTTGTGGGCATGTGATTGTGGAAGTCACTGGCCTTTCCATGCCCCCCACCACGCCACATTGGCTGGCTTGACAGAGCAGTGGGATGAAATTTTGCAGGCACGGTTACATGCCAGTCAGGAGGCAATATCTTTCAGGGCTCTGGGAAGCTCTGCAGGAGTCTGTGTATGTTCTGGATAAGCATCCAATCTACGGTGCTGTTTCTCCCATAGCCAGGAGTCACAGGTCCAGGAGTCAGGGGCAAAATGGGAGTGGCACCACTCACTGTTACCCCTGGCGACCCAGAAGCAAAAATTTCGCTTCCTGTTTCCACGGCCTTATGCTCTGCTGACCTAGACACCTTAGCTTCGGTGGCAGGAGTGCTTCCACCAGGAGACACAAAGGTGACTCCACCGAGATGGAAGCTGAGACTGCCATGTGGGCACTTTGGGCTCCTCATGTCTCTGAATCAACAGGCGAAAGCGGGGTAGCTGTGCTGGCTGGGGTGATGGGTCCTGACTCCCAGGGGAAACTGCACTGCTGCTCTGCAGTGGAGGTAAGGAAGCGTGTGTGTGGTATATGGGACATCCCTTAGCGTGTCTCTTGGTATTACCACACCCTGGGATTAAGGCCCACGAGAAACTATAACAATGCCAGCAGGACTACTAATGGTCCAGATACTTCAGGAAAGGAGGCTTAGGTCACTCCATCAGGTAGAGAACCACCACTAGCTTGGGGCTTGCTGAGGACAAAGGGAAATGGAATGGCTTGTGGAAGAAGGTAATTATAAATACCAGCTAGAGAAACAAAAATTTCCTCCTTATGGTCTTATGAATATATATATATATCTTTATTTTCTTCTCATTCATATTTTCTTATCATGTAACCTAAGACGTATTGGCTTTATATCATAGTATTTATTGTTAATTTTACCTCATAGTGTTTAAGTTATGGGAGATGAAGGAAAAAAATTAAACATCACAATAGTCAACAATCTTATTTCTTATCATGACATGTCTTACTTAAAAACAATCTTATGGAGGTTGTAGGAAAAAAGCTTGGACTCTACATTCAGTCAAAGCTGGTTTTATTTTCTTCTCTACCCCATAGGAGTTGGGGAGTCTTATAAAGTTACTTGCCTCCCTGATGGTCCCTCTCCTCATCAATACAATTGGGATAAGAATACTTTTCACAGTGTCGTCAAAATGATGGATGAGTTAAGTATAATATATAGAAACGCCTTGCCAGTTGCTTGCCACAGAAGGAGTATGAACCGTGGTGTACTTCCTTCTTTCCAGAAACTTTCCTCTGTCCATTTCCACCACCTTCTTTTCCTCTGCATGTAATACTGTAATGGAGTAAGCACTTGTGAATTCTGCCAGTTAATTAGTTTCATGCAGTGTTGCTGGGTGGCTTAATCTCCTTTTCTAGTACTCCCGGGACTATATGAAATACAAGACAAGCGTTCTTGCCATAAGTTTATATCGAGGTATTTAATGAACAGAAAAGACCATGTACCACCTGTATCAGAATTAAGTACATAGCTTGTGTGTAGGCACAGGATTCCTGGGCGGCCTCGTTTTGTGGAACCTGTCTGCTCTACCTGCCCACAGTTCTGGGAAGCGAGAGACATCTCCTGATGCTGGCTTGGTGGCTTCCCTGGGATCAGAGAACGTCACAGAGTGAAGGCACTGTGACCTCCCCAGAGCCCATAGGTGCAGTGGGGCAAGCTCAGGGGTTTAGACCACCTGCCTGAATTCCAGCACCAGCTCCAAGAGCAGCAAGGGAGAGTCTCTATACATGCGCCTCAGGGTTCCCCTCTGTACGATGGGTGCACGAGCTGGGGTGGTCAGTGCCCATCACAGTAACAGCAGCCCTCGGTGGGTTGACACACTTACCCGCTTTCTTTCTCACTTCTCTGTTGGATGAAGGAGACTGTGGAAGGCTGTGAATGATGGTTGTTGAGGAGCCACCCCTGGAAGTAAGTGCATCCCTTTTACCTATGTCCTGTTAACTAGAACCCAGGCTCAGGGTCCATTGGGAATCAAGGGGTGTGGTGGTGGGCACCATGGCCTTCCTGTGTGTTGGGGGAAAATGCAGCAGAGATGAGCGGCTGGCATGGTCTCTGCTCCAATGGGAAGCAGGGACAGTCCGCTCCGGTGCCCGCTCCCAGGGTGCTGTGAGGACTGCGTGCGCCAATCCACAATGACCATTTAGAGCCCCGCCCTGCACACAGCAGCCCTGACTGTGGAACCTCTTACTCTATATGCCCTGTCCTTGTCACACCCCCTCAGGCTGTCTCATGGGCTGTCCCCACGCACGCTGGTCTCAGGGAACCCAGGGAGGTGGGACTGGACTCACTCTTCACAGAGTCACAGCCTCGGCCCGCTGCCAGATTCTTAACGGGGAACACAGCTAACATCTGCCCAAGTTGCCACCTCTTGGTAATGTGTGCTTCTTGCCTTTGACTTGGGTGCTCCGTTGGTGTCAGGTGACTGGTAGTTCCAGGTTCACTTCTTGCTGACTTCATGGGAGAGCAATGTGGAAAGGGAAACTTGATTAGCTTTTGGGGAACAGTGGTCAGCAGTGTAAACCTTTCCCATCTCTTCCCTTTGCCTAAGGGTTATTTCTAATCCCCACTGGGCTCTTCTCTACTTAGTCTGCCAAGGAGTTTTAGGGCTACTCAGGATCTTCATTCATTCATTCATTCATTCATTCACTCATTCATGGAAAAAACACTTATGGAGTGGCACTAGGCACTAGGCATTGCTGGGAAATATACCCCTAAACAAAAGACTCAGAAATCTGAATCCTCATGGATCCTGTATTATAATGTTAGGAATGAGGTGAGGACCAATACACATAAGTATAATGACGCTGTATCAGATAGTTATGAGTGCCATGGACAAAAGAAAAATAAACATTGTGGGCAAGGTAAGGATTGTGTCCTGAATGTCTGCGTGCCCCCGGAATTCATATGTTGAAATCTCCGCTCTCCCCCTGCCAGTGTGATGGCATAGGAGGCAGGGTCTTTGGAAGATAATTAGGCCATGAGGGTGGAGTTCTGATGAAAGGGATTGGTGCCCCTAAAAGAAGAGACCAAGCAGAGAGCCAATGAGGATACAGAGAAAAGTCAGAGGAGGGTGCACACCAGACCCAGACCAAACTGCACCCTGATGTCGGCCTTCCCAGACCCCAGAACTGTGAGGAATAAATGTTGGTTGCATAAGCCACCCAGCCTGTAGGAATTTTGTCATAGAGGCCTGAATTACTGAGTCAGTATCTGTTGTTAGGTGTGCCAGAGATGGGGAGAGCAGGAGTTGGTTTGTTTGTTTTTTTAATTGGTTGACTATTTTTAGGGGAGTTTTAAGTTTACAGATAAACTGAGAGTTCCCATATACCCTTTCTCCCCTGCACAGTGCCTCCTGTTGTTGGCATGTTACATTTGTGTGGTATGTGTGTTCCCGTGGATGAACCTATATTGCTACATTATTATTCACAAAAGCTTACCATTGAAATTAGGGTTCACAGTGTTGTACCGTTCCACGGGTGAGCTGTAGTTTTTAAAAGGGTGGCATAACAGCATGTCTTGTGCCTACCTGGCTTCCTCCAGGCTCTGATTTTTAATTCCATCATGATGGAGTCATGGCTCGTCTACCTGCTTCTGGGGATACCTGCTGGACATCACTTGGCCGTTCTGATGAAGGCACATGCAGGCCTGGATGTGTGAAGGTGTCACCGGAAAACCTTCTGCCAGTGTGGGGTGGAGGCCGGTGGATCATGGCCTCCAACTGTTGACGACAAGGACTTAGTGGATCTCATATTCTCACTGGACACAAGGTGACCGAGGCCCAGCGTGGCTGAGAGTTCTCAAGGACGTACGGCCCTTTAGGGGCTGTCCTGGGGTGAGCGCTGTGGCTGTGGGTTACCCAGCACAGTGCTCTGGTAGGATGGACACTGAGGGAAGAGAGCATGCTGGCATGCTCTGATCAAGGGCAAGCATCCCGCCGTCCAATTCTCTCGCCTCAGTTTACATCACTGTTATTTTTTCCCTTGTTATTATTACTAAGCAATGTATTCAAACTTTTATAAAAGAAAAATAAATACCTGCTTTTTAAAGAGCAGTTTCCAGTGACTCATTTAGGAGGAAATCTCCTTATGAACTAGGATATTGGGAGCCTGAGTAATCTGAACTCCGTTTGTTTTTCTGTCTCAGACTGAGATCCTGTGCAGGTTTCGGCATCGATGGCTCAGGGGGCTGAAACAACGTTTTCGTCCCCGGTCCCCGCCCCAGGGAAGGGTGCCTAGCCCGGCCTTCCGTCACCCCAGGATGCCACAGCACAGCTTGACCACATCTCGGTTTTTTTCTAAAGCCGTTCAGTTTCCATATTCATTTAGTCACTGGGCTTTTTATGTGTGATTTTTGGTGACCATGTAATTGGGAGATGAAGAGGGCTGGAAGCTGCCAGAAGCCGTGAGGCCAAAGCTCCGTGTGAGTTCCCCCGGCTCTGCCAGCGCCTTACCCCCGCCTGTGGCCCTCCGCCCGGGCCTGCCCTCAGCCTTCCCAGCTGCCTGGCAACACTCAGCCTAACTGACGTGCAAGGGCCAGGAGTCACAGGGCTTAGGGACTAGGCAGGACAACTGTCCCCTCGTGTGCTCAGGAGGAAATGTGAACGTTTTGGCTTCCGTTTATTGCTCTCTTATTCTGAAATACAGCAATGAGATAGAAAGAGTTAATAGCTTGGCCTTCAGAAATCATTTTTTAATTTTTATAATATATTAGTAATAATCTTTGTATGGGGCTTACTCTGGGCCAGGTCCTCTTGTTAACACTTCACATAGAACATGTCATTGATTGCTCCCTATAACCCTCAGAGACAGCATCGATGATGATGATGGTGGTGGTCATTACTATTCAACAGACAAAGGAAGGGCTGGGATTTAAACCCCGTCAGTCTGGCTTTAGGGTCCATGCTCTAAGCTGCTACATTGAAGATTAGAAAGGAAGGGAATCATCTTAGTTAACCTCATACTCATGTGGAAATTGGCTCATGTAGCACAGAGAGGGAATTGCCTCTACAAAAATCACACAGCAGGTTAGTGACTGCTCAGTTCCAGTCTGAAGTTCTTTTCCTTCCTGCAGAGTGAATCTCTGTCCCTGAGGTTTAGGCAGAAAGTATTAGGTCATGGGCACTGAAGTAGGTATTGAATGACTTTATTTGGGGCCGAGCAACCTGACTGGAAAGACAAGGAGGAGGTGGTGGAGCAAGTGGGGAGTATGTGTGTGGGGAGCAGGAGGATGCTGAATTTAGAAATCGTGCTGCATTAGGCTCTGGCCAAGCTCCAACGATTTTTATTCGTTATTATTATTTTTATGGGAAAAGGAACCTGCAACAGTTTAGGCTCAGCTATTTGCCTTCAGGCGCTGGTTTGTCAAATTTGGATCCAATGCCAGTTCAGCACAGTGGGTGTTCATGGGTGGCGTGTCTCGGTGTGTGTGTGTGTGGGTGTGTGTGTGTGGGGGTGTGTGTGTGTACGTGTGCTCAGGTGTTTGTGTGTGCACTTCTCGGTGTGTGTCCGTGGTGTTGGCATGAAAGGCCGTCCATCCTAGGTCCTACTCGCTACTTCTTACCTCCAACACACCTCCCTAATGTGTCAAGAATTATAAATTAATCACCTGGCTGGTTTGCACTGAACTTACTAGTGTTTATGAAAGGGAATTCATTGGATATGCCTGTTAATGGAACACGTGTAATAATACTAAAGCCTGTGATTAAAAAGAAATTTAAAGCCCATGAGTTTTTAATAGAAAAACATGTCATTTGAGTGTTTATTTGCTTGTGTAAAATGGCTGAGATTTTTTAAGGGGAGGGGCACCTATTTTAATTTTAGAAGGACCGTGGCATTCACACTGAAAGTTAGCAGAGCTTTTGCAGAAGCCCTTTCAGATTGTGTTGTGCAGAGGACTCTCTTGATAAAGCAGAAGCTATTTACTGCTTCAGGCTTTGATGAAATATATACTGCAGCGTAGTTCTACTCATAGGTTTTGTTCATTCGTTCATGCATCAAAAATGCATTGCGTACCCATCGTGTATCATGCACGGGCCTAGGCTGGGGTTCAATGATGCAAACACATGATCCTTGCCCTTAGATGGCCTATAGTTTGACAGAGGGCAGACTTGTGAAGAAAAAAGTCCCAATACTTGTTCTGGTGGAGGTGTTGAAAGGGCAGTAAGGGTACACCAGGAGTCAGCAGCTGCCCTGAGGGGGTTGGATTTAAGCTGAGACCTACCCAGTTAATCAAAATAGGGGCAGGCCATTCCAAGGACAGTACTGCGAATTCATGGGGACTTGGGAGCAAGTTCAGTTGGGAAAAATAGAAGTTGTTTCTACTTTTAGAGTGTAAGTGCCAGTTATCTAAAAATAATTATTGCTTAAATTCTCTCATTCATCCATTTATTCAGTTGCATGAAGATGCTGTGCTTGTTCACGTGTGTATAGACATACATATATATGGATACATGTACACACATGTATATGTTATTATTCCTTGTTCAAGTGTGGTACGTTGATTTCCTTAAGTTTTAGCGAGATTTAATCATCCACATTATTTTATAGTGAGGTGTAGAAAAGTCTGCATGTAAAATGAAGCTAGTTGATTTTGGCTTTTCAGAAGTTTGCCTGTGGGTTTTTTAGAAATCTTTTTATTTTCCAGGAAAGTTTGCATAATTTCTCCACAAATCCTATTTATATTTCGAAATGGCAAGGAGAACAAACTGCTTTGGGTTTCATGGAGCTCAAAGACTGCAAAATCTCTGCACGTTTTCAGGACATCTGAGTATACGTTTAGGAATTTGGGATGTAAGAGAAAAGCTGTTTTAGTTTCACTTTTTTATTTTTAGCCTTGCTAATAGGGTTTAGAAAAGTCAAAATAATACCCTGTGCTTTTAGATTTTCTTAAACTCAAAGAAATATGCATCCATTAATTGCTCACTCACTAAATGTTGATCAAGCACTCGTAATAAAATTTAAGAGGGAGCAAGAGATGTAACCAACACAACCTCCACTCTCAAGGAGTTCTCAATTTTTTGAGAATGAGGGGCAAATAAAGGGGTTGGAGGAAAAGGTGGAGATTGTTATGGAAAAATTCTTAACAAAGAAGAGGCATGAGCTGAGCCATGAAGAACTGGTAAAGCACAGGCAGGGATGTACATTCCACACAGGGGAGTAACTGTGGACCCAGACAGGGAGGTGATATGGAGCAGTCACGTGATATTTGAAGGATGGGGAATGAGACTATACAATAAGTTTATGTTTTGAGGCCACTCAACTCTGCTGCTTCCCAGACATAGAAATGATAGATAAAAGATAATAACAGGAAAAAACAACCCCTCCTCAATAGTTTAAAACTGGGATACACATCAAAAAAATGAAAAGGAATAGGGAGCTGAGAGCTGTGATGGAGCCCCGATGGTCTCTGGATTCCCCTGGAGGCACGGGAGGCTTGGGCTTTAAACCCTATGGGGTAATTGGGATTAAGCTGCCCTGATGGTGCACAGATCACAGGTTCTCGGCAGTGCTTGGGTGTGGTTTCCTCTGCTGGCGTGAAAAATTGCGACTCTTTAGTTTATATGAAGTTGTGTACATTTCAGTTATGAGCCAAGAGAATCTCCTGGCTCAGTGACCGTATTTGTGAGTGCTTCTAGGGGCAAGAACTAGCTTCTTACATAAGACCTAGTTCTGGCCAGGAGTTGTAGGGATCCAGGTGAAGGCAGAAAAATCTAGATATGGAGGAGCAAATGAAGGCAAACCTATTCATCCCAACCCTCAGAGAGAAAAACAATAATACTTTCTTCAAATGTGATTATAAACCAAAGTTATAAAACATATAAACATATTAAAAGTTGGTCAATAAAACCCATGATTCAATGTGTCATGGCACGTGCAATAGAAATAAAAGAGTCAGAAAGTGTGAATATATGAGGGATGATCAGAGATACATAAAGGAAAATATGAACAAAAACAGGCTATTTGTGAACCAAGAATACGTATATATTTAAAATTTCCAAAAAATAAATTGGGAATCAAAAATATAATCATAGATATAAAACACTCAATAGATGGAGTAAACTCCAGACTGGACAAGTCTGTAAAACAATTAATAAATTGAAAGATAGTACTAAGTCATTTATTTAAAATATAGAAGGAAGTATAAAGAAAGAAAAAGTATGAAAATGGTAGAAAAGAGAGTTTTGAATATCTAATGTCTCTGATTTTCCAAAGTTGAAGACAGGAGAACTGAGTAGGGTAAACAAAAATAAATCTAAACCTAAACTATCATAGTAAGATTATAGAACATTAACTTTAAAAAAGAGCAATCTTAAAGGTAAGAAAGAGAAGAAGAAAATTAATAACAAAATAATGACCAATACTCTGGCAGTGATTTCTCCTTATCGGAGTAGATGCTGGAGGCAATGGAATAATATCTTCAAGGTGATGAGAGAAAATAATTGTCAATTTATAATTTTATACCCAAACAAACTATCATTAAGGAGGGAGGCTTAAATTAAAAAAAAAATCAGATAAAGATTAAGAGAATTTACCATTCATAACTCTTACTAAAAGAACCAATGGAGGAAAAAAAAACAACCCAGAACCAATGGAGGATGTACTTAAAAAATGAAGGAAAGTAATTCCAGAAGGAAGAAATAGTTGCAAGTAAAAATAGTGAACACAGAAGTTAACAAAATATCTTAGTGTATTTAATGAAGGTGAAAAATAACTTAAAAAAGAAAAATATGAAGTTAAGTGTCTAGATAATACAGAAAAAAAGATAGATTCTGGCTTTAAAAAGGAGAGTTTAAAACATGATATAAAGTGCTTGTTTGTAGGACAAAAATTGTAAATAATTTTAGATTTGTTAGAAAATTATGAAAGTTTAATGTTACCTACTAAAACAGAAACACAATTTATGTATTGCAAACCAGCAATGAAAAAAGCAAGGACTGTAGACATCTCAAAGAATGCAAAACATGAGAACAAAAGAACATAAAGAAATAGAATGATGTGATGGTTAATTTTATGTGTCAAGTTGACTGAGCTACGGAATGCCCAGATAGCTGGTAAAACATTATTTCTGAGTGTGTCTGTGAGGGTGTTTCCAGAATGGATTAGCATTTAATTGGTAAACAGAATAAAGCAGATGGCTCTCCCCAGAGTGGGAGAGCATCATCCAAACCATTGAGACCTGGAGTAAAACAAAAAGGTGGAGGAAGGGTGAACTCTCCCTCTTTCCTTAAGCTTAGACACCCATCTTCTCCATCCGTCTCCTCAGACATGGGTGACCCTGGTCCTCAGGCCTCTGGACTCCGATAGGCACTGTCACCATCAGCCCCGGTTCTCAGGCCTTTGGCTCCGGCCTGAAACTCCACTTGCCCTGGTTCTGCAGCTCGCAGATGGCAGATCAAGGGACTCCATGGTCACGTGAGCCAATTAATTCCTATAATACATCTCCTCTTATTATAGCTATCTATTTCCTATTGGTTCTGTTCCTCTGGAGAACCCTAATATAAATGATCTATGGAAAATATTAAAAAAATAGGAGATATTATTTTGAATAACATTAAAAAGTCCTGAAAGATTAATTTTAAATACAAAAAAAGGTCAGTTGTAGAATGAATTGTACAGTGTAATAGTATTATTTAAAATTTTGCAAACTATGCAAAACAATACTATTTTAAAATTAATAAATATATATCTTATATGTATGAATGTTTTTTCAAATGGACAAGAACCACTATCCATCAGGATAGTGGTTGTATGTGGAGTGGGATGGAGGAAAAGAGGATAAGGAAGGGACATAAAGGTTGTGTCAATTCTATCTGTGATGTTTTCCTTCTGAACAATAGTAAATGAAATATATTTTAAGGTGTGTTCAACTGAGTGATGGGTACAAAGATATCATTATTTTCTGTATTTTTCTGTTTGTTTAAATATTTCATTCAGCATTTGATGGGAGGACCATGTGGGAAATGTCTCTGTTTTTACTCATCTCTGGCAGTGATGTTAAGCCATGGTGGGATTTCCATAGAATCCTTTATCTATGCCACTCTGTGTCATCTACTTGTCTGTAAGGTCTTAGTTATCTAAAAGAAAAACAAAAAAACAAAATCAAAACTGTTCTTTTAATGATTGAATCAACCAGCTTCTCAGGAAGTCCTTCATTTCTATGAAATCTAAAGAAGACCTTATGCCCTGAATATTGTCCTCGATGCCCGTCATAAACTCCAAAAAGGCCGAGATTCCACCAGCCTTCTTCAATCCTGCATGTCCAGTACCTGTGCCTTGGCATAAATGCTGGTTTAATAAGTGCATGGGCAGGTTTCCCTACTTCCAAATGCCTGACATTTCCATACCTCTGTGCCTTTGTACAAGCCATGCCCCCCCCCCCCCTTTAGGAACGATCCTTGTCTCCTCGTGGGCTGTGAGAATTCTTCTGTTCTTTGTTTCCCTGTAGATAGAAGCTTCATTAGGGTCGAGATCCGGTCTGCCTCCTTCAATGCTTTCATCATAACTGAATTCTATTTATGAGGCCAGAGCTGATGTTACCTCTCCTCGAAGCCTTTCTTGATATAGTTCCCTTACCTCCACAACTGTCTACTCCAGGTAGACTTAATCATGACAGTTTTTTTAAATGACACTATACCGAGTACATGTATTTCCATGGCTGCAATTAGTACATTGTATTGTAAAGTAATTGTCTCGTGTGGAACAAAGCAACCTTTCCACATGTGCTTGTTGACTTACATCCATTTACAGAGAGTGTTCTGTGAATTTCCTGCAGGCGCTCAGCATGGTCCTGGTGATGCCTCCCTTCTTCCCTGGAGGACGGCTACAGGGTCCCTACACACAGTTAAAACCTCTCCCACTTTTGGGGGAACCTAGACTTGGTTGCTTAAGATGGATGCCTAGGAAAGGTTAAGATAATGTGAAAAGTGGGGAGATGAATTGGTAGGTAACCTCATCCTGCCTACCCAGGCCTGTGACCAATGAGTCGCCTGGGGTTTGGCACAAGCCCTCCAGCAGGGCGGACTCTTTTGCTCTCTCAGTCCCCTACTGCTACCATCTGTTGATAATTACTGTCCGGTCCCTGCTGAGAACGTGTGATATTTAATATTTCCTCACCACTTGAACAAACATGTGGCAATAACAGAAAGGTACTTGGCCACAGGAGTAGAAAGATGTATTTGCATGAAAGAGTCAGTGTACACCTTGAGCCAGGCACACAACTGCCTTCTCTTTGCAAAGTTACGAGAAGTGCCACGGTTCAGAACCGGGAGAATAGCTACATTGACTTAGGTTGTATTTTTGGAAGAAAACTCTTAAAAATCCAAAATATCAAGAAGATTGGAAAACAAAACATAACCACCTCTTTTTACAACTGATGTGTTTTTCTCTTAATGAGCCATCGTGAAGTTTTCCCAGGTAATTTTCAGCATTTGTAGGGCAAGTTGATGCTTTTGCCAAGTACTAAGAAAGGAGAAAAGTATTTTGTATATTTGAAAGTTCTCCCAATGGAAAGCTTTTTTTTTTTTTTTTCAGTCCTTTTGGGGGTAGAGAGAAGAGGTTTCTAGTTTCATTTGCAGGTGGGGAAGCTCACTTCCTGTTTCAAGAATAACAAGAGGATTCAACAGGGACAAGCCTTCCTCCCTGCTTTGCACGTGGAATAAGCCCTGGATTACTGATGTGATCAGAAATGGGCTATTTTGATTCATTAAGTATTGGAATCTGATGCAGAGAAAGGTGGCAAGTAGATACACAAGGTTCATGGGCCATCTTCAGTGGAATGAGAGCTAACACATGGAGTGAGGCAGGAGTGGGCATTGTTTCTAGTCCTTGAGGAGAAAATGAATCGTTCCCTGATCTTGTTCTCATCATCATTCATTTCCATTTGGGAGCCATCAATATTTATCATATGTGTAAATGCTTTTTTAAAATCACCAACGTCTATTATGAAAACCTGCAGACATATTGAAAAGTTGAAAGAATTTCATAGTGCATACCAATATACCTACCATCTACACTGTATCATTATCAATGTGCTCTGCTGGCTTTATCATGACTCTATTCATTTATCTCTTCTTCTATCCATCCATCACTCCATATTATTATTTTTTGATGCATTTAAAAATATGTCGCAGGCAGTCATGAATGCTTTTACTGTCTGCTGTCATTCAAGATAAAAACTTGTTATTTTAGACACCTTTTCCTTTACCCCCAATGCCTGCCCCAGTATAGGCATTGTGCTGGGCACTGGATAGTCTGGGCACAGAAATGGAATTTACTGGCTGCTGGGAAGCAGAAGTTAAAAGACAATAAAGAAAAATAAATACCAAATCAAACATTGTGATCACAGTCAGAAAAGGGGAAACAGATGGAATAAAATGCCATCTCTAAGGCAGACTCCTCCCCTATAATCCACCAGCCTGCTACTAAAATCACATCCTGGAACACTGCTTGGATCATGCCATGGACTTCCCACAGCCCACAGGATAGAGCCCAAAGCCCCGAGCTGGACATGGCTGTACTTTCAGGACATGGCTAAACAAAATTCATTTCCATTGGAGAAATATGAATATTTATTGGCTTCCTACTATGTGCTGAGTGTATTGGTATTAGAAGCTGTGAATATTACAATAAGTCCCTTATGGTTCCTAGCCTTGAAAAGTTTATGGCTAGGTTGAGGAAACAGATATTTTCCATGTGATGCTTAAAATGCTATACGAGCATAGAGGGGTGCAAAGGAGGTCTTCCTGAAGAATACAGACGTATCCAGGTGAAGAAAGATGGGAAGGTATTCTAGCAAAGAAAAGAAAATTTTTAGGCAAAAAACCTGTAGGATAGAGCAACCAGGAATTGTAAAGTCCAGTGGGTAATGATGAGGCTTGGAATCTGGCCCACAGAGGGCCTGAAAAATGGCCAAGGAGTGTGAGAACCTTTCTCTGGAGGGAAGAAGGAAGAGTTAGAAATACAGTGCAAAGGATGGGCAGAGGTTG
This sequence comes from Aselliscus stoliczkanus, assembly GCA_033961575.1. NCBI lineage: Eukaryota > Metazoa > Chordata > Mammalia > Chiroptera > Hipposideridae > Aselliscus > Aselliscus stoliczkanus. The sequence continues at coordinate 136,269,059 of CM066734.1, forward strand.
GTGGGATGGGCAACACTGTAAGCAGAGGAAGGAGTTAGGAGTGCGCTGCAGTAATCCAGGTGAGGCAAGCTGATGTCATAGGAGCAGAGATGGAGCAAGAGGGACTGGCTTAGAAAAGGCTTAAGAGGTTAAGAATGGAATGAATGAGCACAGAGGTGAGAGGAAGGGGAAGGTGAAGAATGAAGCCTGACTTTCTGACTTGGAATGGTGAGTGAATGGTGCACTCGATAATTCAGAATTGAAGACATTCAGAGAGGAAGATACCAAATTTAACTTTGGAGGTTAACTTTGGAGTACCTGGGAGGATCCGAGTGGAGGTGTCTGTCCACGTCATGTTGGCAGTACAAATTTGAAGCTCAGGAGAGAACTTTGGACAGCTTGGTGGATGCTGGTTAGAAAGAATAAAAAGTGGATGTGGCCCCTCGGGTTTATCTCACCTCAGGGATGAGGGAGCTGGTGCGTTTTTACATCATCTGTCATCAGTCATTGGTTGAAAGCTTCAGGGGCGTGGAGTGTGTCACAGGCATCTGGCCCGCCTGTATAGTTAGATGTCAACAAGAAAATAAGTTCAAATCCCTTGACTTTACTGAGTTGAGTTTGCTAGAACCCAGATCTCCTAATTTCTTTTTCAATTTTATCTTCTGCATTCATCTCCACTCCATTCTCCATGGTTTACTATCCATTCGTTTGTTCCTCCAGTCATTCATTCATAACCTGGACAAGCACCTATCAGGCACCTCCTATGTCTTAAGCTGCATTGACTACTGTCTCCGAAGGTTCAGGGAACACAGACTTCCATGGTGAAGAGCTCGACTTCATTCACGTCCAGCTGTCGTCACTTCCTGAAAGGGGTGTTGTGTTTAGACTTGTGGAAGACCTGAGGACAGGGAAGTCAGAACGACATCTCCCGGGAGCCCTGGGAGCTTGAAGGACTCGCTGTTGAGGGGATGTGGAAAATGATGGCTCTCCCAGAGAGCACACACTACCTCAATTTATGAAAAAATGGTAACGCACTCCCTGTCTGCATTTACACAAGGAAAATTCATGCTTCCTATGGCCTTTAACTCCTAATCTTTACTGGTTCCAAGAGGGTATTCCAGGCAGTAGAGTGCTTAATAAATATTATATTGTTTGCTAATGGCCATGCGATTTGGGGGTGATATTTCCTTCTGAATGCGCTCGCCCAGTTTAACGAATCTGCTGTGTGCAGTTTCACCTTTCATTGTGTTGGTTGAGATGTCTCAGGGGCACCTTCAGCAAGGGCGGGAACAGCTCAGAAATGCGCAAGTGAAGGAGTCTGCCGGATGCATAATAGCTTTTGTCTGCGCTGACTTCCCCTTTGTTGTAGGAATGTAACCTATACCAAGGGGCTTGGCTGTGTTAAGTGAATGTGTGCGCTGTCTCCATGAGGATGTGAGATGCCTGAAGAGCCAGGAGGGACATTTCCCTGCACATTTATTTCTCTTGTTTTTACACCCTTTTGTATGCACCGATGGTGAGTTCTGACCTAACCTCTCGGATGAGAGAGATCCAAGTCCAGCTTTTTAGAAATGATTTCGTTTGCTGACTGACAAATGGCACGAGTAACTTTTTCTAATTTTCCCTTCCTCTGGAAAGAGGTGAATGCCAGTTCGGGCCAGTTGTTACCTATGAAGTACAAGGGCATGGAGTTCATGAGCATGGTCTGCTTGGATTCCAACAGACTGGGTCCTGAATCTTGTTTCTGCCACTAGCGATTCTCTATGAGCTTTCAAACCTATCCAAAAGGAAATTCATCTTAAATAAAACTGAACTTCCTTGACCCCATCTCTTCTTGCTGCTATCTTATTTTGTTTATTCCACTATCGTCGCATTTCTTAAAGAGTTATCTGCCCTTAGTGTCAATAATGCCTCATTTTCTACGTGTGTTTTAGCCTTCTACAGGCTGGCTCCAGTCTTGGCTGTTTCACTAAAACTGTTCTTCTCAACATGAACACATTTCTTATAGATCAATTAACCATCATGTTGCATTCACAGAGGAACCTTTGTGTTGATAGCATTTTCTCTTTATAGGTTTGTGTTTGCTAGTCCATTCATGAGAAAACTTAGGTTTTGGTAGACATTTTGCATATAATTTGAGTAAACTCTCTTGTCTCAGATAGACTGCTAGTTATTGTTTTGTGATATGAGTCCCTGGGAGTATAAGAATCTTGGCCAATGGGGAAATAAGTAAGACTGCTTCCACACCCAACTGTGTGTTTTCTTAAAAAAAAAAAATTATTAAAGGAGCTAAGCACAGAAATTATATCATTAGCACAATTATATATTTAAGTAGGACAACAAGTTAGAATAAAATATCCAGGAAAACACACTTTTGTAAAATTATGACTTGTTTTTGCTGACCCTTTAGCATTCCCCATCAATGTTTAATCTAGCTCAGGTTTTCATTTTGACACAATTTTAACTATGAATGTTTCTTCCAGCTCTCCTAAACTATTCCTACTCCTTGGTGAAAGTTCTTCTCTTATTTATAAACACATGCCCCCTTATAAGCAAGGTGCTTTTTGAGTGTACAAGAAGGGGCCATGAGAAGGAATTGCTGCAAACTCATCTAGTTAGCCTCTGGCTAGTTTCTGGATTTATCAGTTTTAGGCCTTGCTGACTGATTTCCTTCCATGGAAGACAGGGTGTAGCTCTCTTCCATGCCTCCCCCTGGCCAGCATGTACATTCTTCACCATCCCTCACCTACAAGTCTCCAATACATGTGGTTGAGCCCTATGAAATGGCCATTGTTCTTGGTCAAAAATATTTGCAATAATTATAAGTATTGTAATATAATAATAAAAATGTTGCATATTGGCAATAATTTTAGTTAAAATGAAATGCAGCATTTATAATAGCTGAGCAATGTGATGTATTGTAAATATATTCACTATTGCAAAACTTTTTATTTTGTTTGTTTGTTAATATACTGTATTACTGACTCTTCCCCAAGGTCTCTCCCAATTTGCTGCATCTCCTCTCAATAAAATCAAATAAATGTAGATTCTTATCACCTGGGAGACAGCTCTGGTGGAGCCTTTTGGTCTAATCTAGTGGACTAGTTACTTTCTAGAACCTCCACTAGCATCCTCCTAAACCGTCATTCCAGGGATAACCTTGTCTCTTGTGTTGGAATCCCTGTTTCCCAGCTCTATGACATCTGCATGTTCAGTCCACTCTCCTTGGTTGAAGTCCTGCTTTTCTAGTTTTCTGAGAAAGGGAGAAAAAGAGTTAATATTTGTTTGTTGTTTGATGTGTCATCATTCTCTGTTCACACTGACTTGATATTCCACTGCTTAAGTTGGTATATTAATCAGAGTTCTCTAGAGAAAGAGAAACAATAAGATATGGAGATAGATAGATGGATAGACAGACAGATAGAGAGGTTTATTATAAGGAGTTGGCTCACACACGTTGGAGGTTGGCAAGTCCCAAGATCTACACGAGTTGGCAAGCTGGAGACTCAGGAAAGTGAGTAGTTTAGCTCTAGTTCAAGTCCAAAGGCCTAAGATCGAGAAGAGCCAATGTCATAGTTCTTGTCTGAAGTTCTTTAGGCTTAAGGCTTAAGGCTCATGCTTCAGTTTGATTCTGAAGGCAGGAAAAAAGCCATTGTCCAAATTTGAAGGCAGGGAGAACTCTTTCTTACTCCAGCCATTTTGTTTTCTTCTAGGTTTCAATTGATTAGACAAGGCCCACCCACATTAGAAGAGCAATAGGCTTTACTCAGTCTACAGATTGAAATGTTAATCTCATCCAAAAACACCCTCACAGAAACACCCAGAATAATATTGGACCAAAAATATGGACACCCCATGGCCCAGTCAAATTGACACATAAAATTAACCATCACAGATGGCACTTTCCCTGAGTAATATGAAGGCATTTCTCCATCGTCTTCTAGCTTCAAGAGTCCCTCTTAAGAAGTCTGTTGCTTAATTCATTTTTGGAATCAGCCTGAGGCATATAGCTGGGCTCTTTGGCCTGGGTCCTCAGTATCAGGTGCCATAGCTGGGCTTTTCATGGAGGGATCTCTGATATGAGTATCTTTATATAATTTTTGTTGGGCTGGTCACATTTCCTGGAGAATAATCTTTTAGTGTCCCGACTAAAGAATAAGCCTGGCTTCAACAGACCTGAGAGCCTAGGAGATATCAATAAGTAGAATGAAAACTTTCACAGAATCTCTTTGTTTCCAGTGCATCAGATTTTAACTTTGTGTGGTGTCCCCTGATCCCTGGATATACTTTCTGTTTTACCCTCCCTAGAGAATAAGCCTGCATTTACTGCCAAGTTGGACTGGTGGAGGGGACATGGAGATCCAATGGCTTTGTAAAGAGATTTTCATCCTACCTACCCATTTTTACTTCCACATATGCCCCTCCTCATGGGGTGCTGAGGACGCTAATTCCTGAACATTACAAAGGTGCCATGGTGCGAGGTGGCCACCTCTCACCAACCTGCTGTCTTCAGGGTCACTTATTAGTCATTCTTCTCTTTTTTAGCTCCCCAAACTCTGTGACTACTATTTCCTTCCCAAGTCTCTTCGTCCTTGGTGTTTCACACCTTAAAACATTCCTTTACTGTTACGTGGGTGAGGTTATCAGATAGTGATGCTAAATGTGTGTTCGGTTTGCAATCTTCACTTGAAAGCTAGATCTTGCTTCTTTTCTCACTCTCTGGCCGAAGGTGGAAGGGGGATGAGGAGGGATTACATGGTATTGTGATGTTGCTAAAATTTAGGCTTATTATCTTTCTCCTCATCAAAATTAGTAATGTTGGTTTTTAATCATTAGATAAAGTTGCTTCATCTTAATCTTAACATCTTCAGCTTAAAATTGAGCTGGAGATTTATGAAAACAAAAAACAAATATCCTCCAGGTTTACTTATTAAATTATAAACTATACAATATAACTAGAACTTTTATAAGTAATCTATAAATATTCCCTAAACATTCATCATGTACAAAACCTTGTTATCTGACTATGTTCTCAAACATTTTATGATCTGGTGTGAAAAATTGGTCTGTAAAGTAAAAAAAAGAGCAAAGAGCAATGAATCAAGATAATAACATAAGCAGTTTTATTAACTTGTACATGACTATATATCCCATACACCCAGATACAAACAAATCATCATTCATGTGACTGTCTGATAACCTCCTCTGTTTCTGATTCCTTGGAATCTGTGAGGAAAGCACACTTTAAGATGAGAAAGTGCCGGGCCGGCAGAGTGGCGTGCCGGTTAAGCGCTGGCCCCGGTTCGGTCCCACATGTGAGGACCAGTGACACTGCCCTCAAAAAAAAAAAAAAAAAAAAAAAAAAGGATGAGAAAGTACCTTATTTAGCAGGTGTTTGTGATTTCCACCTCCTTGGAGATTTTTAAATTAAACATGTGTCATCTCCCAGAGGTTAATTGTGGCCCAATCTGGAAATAATGGGATTTTTAGTGACTGCTTTTATTATGACTAGGTTCATCTACATATGGCAGATTACCTTGACTTTCCTAAACACAGTGATTTTGTGAAGGTAGACCAATCTTTTTTTTCTTAGGTAACTGAGTCCTGGGTCCAGGGCTTGTGGCACCATACTTACTGTTCCCAAGACTCTGTCTTGCCACCCATAATGGCATCTTATTGTCTAGGATGGCAACATCAGCGCCAGCCATCATTTTCTCATTCCAACCAAGAGGAAAAAGGACTGGAAAAAAAGGGGTCATCTCTGCATCTTAGGAACACTTCCAGGAACTACACGCATTCCATTGGTCAAAATTAGTCACATGGTCACAGTTAGCTGTAAGAAGTGGTGGAAAATGCATGTATTCAAGGCAGCCCTATGCACTGTGACTTCAGAGTTTCTATTTCTAAGGAAGAACGGTAGAATAGACACAGGAGAGTCTCTTTCCCTGGAACACGTTCATAATTCCAACCAGTGATTCCACAATTGTTGTAATCTGGTAAACACTGAGGTGACAAGAGGTTGTGACAAGTGACCTGGGTGATGGGCATTGTGTCAATTGCAGGCCCAATAGTCAGATACCTGTTTTATGGCTATTGATCCTATGTTGGGACCTTGCATGGAAGTGAATGAATACTCTTAAAAATTATAAATTTTAATTATAAAATATCTCAAACACACAGAGAAATCTGACACTCATTATCCACGACTTGAATTTAACAGATTTTTGTCACATTGACTTTAGATATCTCTTATCATTATAAGAAACAGAAGTGTCACTGTCTCCTCCATCTCTTTCCCTTTCTGAGTGCTGAATCTTTACCAGTGACATGGGCTATTTGCATTGGAATAGAGCTTATTTTGTTCATAACTTTATGTAGGTGCCATGTGGCGATTGGAGGTAGCGTGTAATAGGTGATTGAAAAGCAGTATTTTCTCAGGTGCGATTTCTGATCTTAACAAGACACAATCCAGTTAATGATGCTTGTTTCTATTAAAATATCTTTTAGCTTAAAAAATTAAAATACTATTTCCACACATATTTGAAGGCTATAACATGATATAATTTAAAAAATGAACACATATAATAAATATGTATGTACATATAGAGAGAGATGTATATTAAGTAATCTACTTGACTACATTTTTAGCTACAAACCACTGTATACTATATTTTGAAAAATTATTTTCTACTTAAGATTAGTCCCTTAATGACAGGTCTTACAGTCTTACGTGATACAGCTGCACACACCTGTCTTAGGTGGGGTTCTGGGAAATAGGCTCTGAGACTGGTTTGCATGCAGGAGTGTGAGGGAGTGGGGGAGGGGAGAACTGAGCAGGAGAAGTTGGGCTGAGATGAAGTTGCAGCAAAGGTCTGAGCTGATCCCACAGGGGCTCTACGGCTGGGCTGGCCCTTTGGAGTTGTCCGGCTGAGTCCGCTGGGCCGTGGCCCAGGCCAGTGACTGAATGGGAACTGCATCTGCCTAAGGCGTGTGACCATGAGCAAAGTGCCTTCTTTTACCTACTGCTGTGAGACCTGGGGCCAACCCTCCTCCCGCCTGAGTAGATGGATGGGTGCACCCCTCCCCTTCTCCACTCTGGGTGGGGCACACTCCCAGGTCTTGTGTCTTAACCAGTCATCCTCTTCTTATATTTTGCTGTATTTTTGGTCAATTCTATGTCAACCTAAGGATTCTGAAAGGGTAGTTCACTTCATTTTTCATCAAGCATGCTAGATGTCGGAGTTTGGTGTAGTATCGTTCGAACTTCTTTGAAATGACATCTGATGCGGCATCTCAGTTAAAAATAGATAAAGGAGTTGTGCCATTTGTGACTGAATTTTTTGAAAAATTATTTAAGAATTTTTAATAAGAATTTTTTTGTTGTTTCGGTGTAGAACACCTTACTGTTTCTGAAACCCCTGAAGCATCTTTAAGGAGGTGAGGTGTTGAGACTAGTCTATTGGAAAGAGCTGCTTTTGGAAGCAGATGTACCTGGGTTTGAATCCAGATACACAGTTAATTCCTGGCTGTGTGACTTTGGCAAGTCATACAACCTCTCTGTGCTCCAACTTTTTAAACAAAGCAAAGCACTTCTTCCACCAGGGTCCCTTTGGACTCTGAGATGCCCTGTTTGATAAGGGAATGCAGCCTGAGCTTCCAGCAGAGTAAATCTAAGAACTGCTGTAGTCCTGACCCATTTCCAGGCTGTCTGTCAATAGAATTAACTCATCATCAAAGGTTCCTTCCAGAGGCACCTCTCCCACCAGGAGTGCCCTGGGAGGGATGTGGAACGTGACTTCATGTCAGGGCAGCGCAATGGCCCCGGCCTGCCTCAGGACCGGCTTCATTCTTTGGCTCCGCCTGCTGTGGGAAGCCAGGGGGAGCCCAGGGGAGCCCAGGCAGGTGCCAGCAGTGGGGGGTGCAGCAGCAGAGCCCGGGGCAGATCGCATTTCAAGCACAGGGGTTCCTGTAATTGGATTGCCGTTCACCCAGCGCACACCCACCCTGGCCTTTCCTAACGAGTGGTCCCCTCGCTTCGGCAATATGGGAACATAGGAAACTTTAATTAAGATGGAGGGGCTGCCCATGGGGAAGGGGTTGGAGGCTGTTCAGCTCTTGAGCTCAGTAAGCGTGACTCATCCCCCGAGCTGGGGGCCGGCACTTTGAGGCTTGAGTCCCTGCCATCAGGTTCCCTCACACATATGCTCCCCTTTCTTTCCATTTCTAATTGAGAGAAGATATGCTTTATTTGAAGTGAGAATCCCCCTGTGTCCATGAATGTCCACCACTCCCGCAAATGACCGCAAAGGGAATAATAATTCAAGTAGTGCAGACAGAAGGCCGTTTAGTGATCTCATAGAGGAGTCGCTGGGCAAAGCAGGGGCAGGGGGATTAGGGGAACTTGGCTGCAGACGCCTGTTCTGAGCTGCGTAAGCTTTCTGCTCCTCGCTCTGAGCGAGAAGCATAGGGCCCTGGCCACCTCCTGGGCAGCCGGTCAGGCACATGGCGCGAGAGATAGGAAGGGGGCGCAGCCCATGGAAATCCAGGATCAATCAACCTGTCAACGAAATCCAGGGGATATTTATGAAACATCTGATATACGAGTGAGGGAACCCAATATACGTTATGATTCATTATTTGAAAATATTCTTTAAAGCATTCTGAGGAACAAAAAGAATTTGGTCCCTTTAAAAACTGAAAGTAACTTTCTGGCATCCATGAGAATATGAAACATTGGAAATCTGCTCATGAACAGTGTGATGAAGAGGTAACTTAGGTTTCCTTTCCTTCCCTTTCCTTCCCTTCCTTTTTCTTTCTTTCTTTCTTTCTTTCTTTCTTTCTTTCTTTCTTTCTTTCTTTCTTTCTTTCTTTCTTTCTTTCTTTCTTTCTTTCTCTTTCTTTCTTTCTTTCTTTCTTTCTTTCTTTCTTTCTTTCTTTCTTTCTTTCTTTCTTTCTTTCTTTCTTTCTTTCCTTCTTCTTTCTTTCCCTCCCTCCTTTCTTTTCTTTTCTTTTCTTTTCTTTTCTTTTCTTTTCTTTTCTTTTCTTTCCTTTCCTTTTCTTTTCTTTTCTTTTCTTTTCCTTCTTTCTTTCCCTTAAGTAGCATTTTCATTTATTCATTCAGGTATTTATACTCTGAGTAATGACTAGGTTAGGTTCTCCCTTCAAGACCCCACCTACTTGGGGCCCTGCTTCCCCCCTCCCCCCCCCACACACACTGCAACATTTGTCCTGCGAAACCAGATAGAGGTTGACAGGTGGGCATTTCTTGTCCTGCAAACCATAGCCACCAATCCTTTTGTCCTTCCTATCCTAGAATAACGGTGTTCTCCCTCCTGACCAAGGCTAATGCCTCCATTCAGGGCTGGCAGCAGACTTGGCAGAGCCCAGAGCAAAATGAAAACACACAGGGCTGGGAAGTCAGTCCTCCCTCCTTGGCCCACTGCCTCAATCCACAATGGACAGGCGACCCACAAGGGATTGTCACCTCCACAGTGGATGCGCTCAGTGCTTGGGTCTGGGGTGGGTGAGAGGCCTTCTTTGCATTGTCCATAGAGCACATCCTGGCGCTGCCAGCCCAGGTCAGAGCTGGCCACTGCCTGGTCCCAAGATGCTGTGGGGCAGGTGCCTGCTGGGACAAGAGGGTGATGGCAGACAATCAGGGCTTTCCCCCACCAAGAACACATCTCTGCATTATGTGGAGAGTGGGTTGTAGCATGGGTGGGGGACACCTAGAGGCCCTCTGGACCCCAGTGGGCAGCTGAGAATCCATCCAGGGAGGCGGGACAGTGTGTTTGCCAACTTGCCATGCCCTCAGCACAAGATTGTTTGAAAACATAAGCTCAAGGATAAAATTATTGAGAATTTTAACACAGCAACTACAGAGTTTTGGACAAAGTGTGGGCCCCTTCTGAACTGCACCGGCCATGTGCTCACAAACTCGGTGCTGACCCTTCCTCTCGGCTGAGGCTGTCCTCTCACATCTTCTCCTAAAGAGTACGGGGCTAACAATGCTTTCTCCTTCTGTGTCTCCCTCCATCTCTTTCCGCTGAATTGTCACCCTTAGAATATGTGTTCAGATTCCACATAATCTTTTTTTAGATGCCACTGCACTTTTTCTCTCCGCCTTCCTGTTGACTGCCCAGGTACTCTTCACAGGGAGCCTTCTTGAAAGAGGAGGCAACGTGTATTGAGCGTCTCTGCTGCTTCATGTCTTGTTCATCCTTAGTCACTTCCAAAAGGCAAATTCTTTTTGCACCCCACTAAAACTCCCCTCTCAAAGGTCATCGCCAAACTGCTACTCACTCCACCCAAAGGTCCGATTTTCAGTTTTTCATCTTCTCTGACTAAAGGGATATTTGACAATGTTGATAATTCCTCCTCTTGGTATCTATCCATGGCTGGATCTCTTCTGACTCTTTCTCCTCAGTTAATCTTCTCCCAGCTCTGGAGGCCAGAATCTGAAATGAAGGTGTGGGCAGGGCCATGTCCGTCCAGGGTCCCTAGGGGAGATCCTCTCTTGCCTCTTCTGGTTTCTGGTGGCCCCAGGCATTCCTTGATGTGTGGCTGCATCACTTCAATCTCTGTGTTTGTCCTCACATAGCCATCCTCTCCTGGAGTGTTCCTGTTATCCACATGACATTCTTTTAATAAGAGACCAGCCATATTGGATTAGGCACCCTACTCCAGTAACTACCTCATCATAATTAATTACATCTTAATGGCCTTATTTCCAAATAACATCACATTCTGAGATACTGGGGGTTAGAACTTCAACATGTCTTTTTTGGAGGACACGATTCAAGCCATAACATTTTAAAAGTCAAGGTGATAAGAACCGCATGCCATTTAATTTCCCCAGCTTCCCCAGTGTATTCATCTACACAATGAATATAAGACTACTAGCTCTGCTACCTGTGTATTATAGATCAAATTCAATAGTGAATATGAAAGCCATTAGGAACTCAAGCACACTTTGCAAGTATTTTTATTCTTTTGTGATTGCTGGGTTGTATGTTCTCAGTTGTACTGTGAACACTTTCCACTCTTGGTGTGGAAGGTCCTGAGGAGGAACTGGAGCATACACTGGGGCTTTGTTTTTTCCGGAGGTCTTGGCAACCCCAGGTTTCTTAACTCTTGCTATGTTTTCTCAGCCAGCAGGTTCTGCTGGGCTATGAGATGGAGTGAGATTTTTATGCCAAGTGGAAGGGCAGGGCCATTGGAGGAACAGCAGGGAAAGTGAGCAGAGGGTCTAGGGCTTTAGGGTTTGGGGAGCACTGGAGCCAGGGACCATCACAAAGCCCAGTGCTTGCCTGGTCCCTTGGCCCACTCACCTCCTGCTGTCACCGCTGGAGCCACTTGACCAGCAGCGCTGGTTCTGGGTTTTAGAAGCATCAGGCCCCTGGACAGTTGAATTTGAGGTGCTATAGGAGCCACATCAAGACAGCCTTTCTGAGTTTGCCACGAAAAACCCCTGTCTCATAGCTGTTATAATAAGGGCACTTTCTGGGCTCTCAGTACCTGGCCTCCTGCCCCCAGCACCTTTTCACTATACTTTTCACACTCACCTTCCCCACTGACCTTGCTGTGATGCCTGAATCCCACCATTACACACACTTGATGGAAGGCACTGAATGCCTTGTTAAATAGCAAGCCAGAGGGAGATATGCTGTATCAGCCACGGAGCCCACAGCTTGCACTCTCCATCCCCAGATCAGGCAGAGTCTGCGCAGCAGAGCAGTCCTTGTGTGGTCTCCGTGCAGCCGTGCTCTGAGATGCTCTGTGAGAGAGGCTCTCTGGGAGCATGTGGACCTGGGTGGGGAGCAGAGCTTCAGATCCTGGCTGTATCACTCATGCACTGAGCCTTCTTGGTCTTTATCTTGGTTCCCTCATCTGTAACATTGAGATTTTCTGGTTTGAGAAGAGCTCAGGGGGCAGTGAGAAGGGATAAATGAGTTGAAGTACACAGGTGCTTGTAGTGTGTCTGGCACGTGCGTGTGCCCATGCATGCACAACAGGCCAATAGTCTGTGGAGTGGCAGGTGAAAAGCAATATCTTAATCATTTTTAATAAGAACAGAGTATAGCCCACTGTTCTGAGTTCGAACTCTTTAGTCCTCACACTTTTAGACATCGCTCAGCACCCTCACGCATACCTGCTCTCTGGTACAATTGGATTTGAGTCGGCTTAGGACAAGGAAGGCCTTCTTGTGGCCAGTGCTGCTTGGAGACGGCTCAGGATGCCTCCCAAGGTGCCCACTGTCATAGAGATGCACAAGCAAAAGCCTGGATGACCACTTGGCAGAAATGTCCATCTTTAATTTTATTCGACAAATATTTATGATACACTCACTATGCGCTGGGCATTGTATGAAGCACTGCAGGAAAAATTAAACCATGGGTCCAAAGCTTTGGCTGGGGCTTTAGGCTGTGGCTATGCTCCCTGCTCAGTGGGCACCATGCTGTTCTCAGTGCTGGACCTCTTTCCATGCTTTGCCCACCTTACTCTGTGTGCAGCTTAGTGCAGGCATCCCTCCTTTAGACAATTGTACCTAAATTGCATTGGTTTGGGTTCCGTCTCCTTTGTGTTTTCCCACAGTACCTGGCTGAATCGCTATATTCCATGATCCTTGACATGCTGTGGACACTTTGAGGTACATTGTGATAATATTTTATTAATCTTAGTATCTCAGCAGTCAGCACAGTGCTTGGCATCAGGTAGGTGTACAAATCACACCTGGTGATTGCCTATGAAGTGATAACATACCTGCCCAGACAATGATCAGGTTAGGAAGGTTATTTTCTTTTATCCATATGGCATCCCACTTTTTCTCTTAAATAATTTTTGAAAATCAATTTTAAAATCAATACGGGTTCCTTAGAGAAGATTTGAAAAATCCAAAATAAACAGAGGATTAAAATGAAAATGTACCTGCAATCATACCATTAAACCACTCTACTAACGTAGTCTTTTGGCTATGTCTTAAAGTAGTTCTTATATACGCATGTAAAAAAATGACTGCATATTAGTTAATGTATTGTTATGTGCAGTAATAGAGAAACCTCCAAATATCAATAGATTAACACAATGAAATTTTATTTTAGCCTCATGTGAAGTTCACATGGATGGTCCTGACTGAAGGGTGTTTCTCCAGTGATGATTCAGAGGCCCAGGCTCCTGCCATCTTGTGGCTCTGCCTTCTTTGATCCAGGGCTTTCAAGACTGTTGGCTTGTGGAAAAAAGGGCTGGAGGGTCTTCAAGAGAACTTTTTACAGGAAGACCTGGAAGTAGCCATGGCACTTTCTCTCATAGTTCATTGTCTATAACTTAGTTGTAAGTTAGTATTATGTGAAGTTAATAATATGGTTGCAATCAAGTCTAAGAAAGGCTGAAACCTGTGGAATGCTTGAGTGTCCAGAAGGAGTAGGACATGGGTTTGGTGAACTCCTAGCAGCCCTTTCACAAATTCAAATACTCTCTAAACATATATATTTTATTTACAAAAAATAAGCCCTTTCTCACATGATTACATAGTCCTTCTAAACAGTAGATAACTATTATGTTCCTGATGTTATAGGTGAGCACTGTGATGGGTGACATGACTGTCCTGAGGCCCCTCCGCCAGATTTCTTTCACTGTGCTTTCAGCACTGCGAAGAGCAGACGGACAATGAAACTGTTGCCACGACAGACACCAGGAGGACAATCTACTGAGTACCTTGAAGCTTGACTGAGTAAGAAAGATCGTTACTCAGATGTTTCAAACCTGATGCCTCTTTGTCTCTGTCTGTCTGTCTATTTCTCTATTTCTATCTCTATCTCTATTACAGAAAAAAAACAAAAAATAATCCCAAACTCAACAAAATGCGGAATGGGTGAGGCATGGTGGGTTGCAAGTGTTCAGAGTGCTCATCACTTAAAGTAAGTGGTTGGCTTGGCCCCTGGCCACTGTTCTTTGAGTTAGCTTTGCCTCTTGACAACTCAGTTAACTGATTGGCTAGCATGCAAGACCATTCAGCCCCCGCCTGAGATTTCCAAGAGAAGTGGGACTGGCCTTGCCTGTTTGTGAATGACAACATTGACTCTTGGAACCCAGAAAATGTTTTGTTAGGCTGACTATTTCTTTTTTGCACAATATCCCATTGAAGGTCATGGGTTCTTGAGGTGTGAAAATAACTGGGAAAATTCAGAATTCAGCGAATGCCTATTTGCTGGATTCTGAGCAGACAGAAGGCTTGTAGAAGCCAAGAGCATGTTTATCAACTCACAGAATAAACTTTCCTTCCTCCTGTAAAATGACCTCTCGATATGATATATGCATATCTGGTGCCCTGCTGTGACTAAGAGCTATCTAAAAAAGAAAAATATATAGTCCCCTCCTGAAGCATGTATAAATTGCTTTTTTAGACCCTATAAAATTTTAGCTAGCACCAAACATAGAACTTCATTCATCATCCTACAAGTGAGGACTGCCAAGGGAAGCCGGCTCTTCCTGAGCCGAAAGTGGCAACACTCCAGGATTGGCAGAAATCAAATGAATCATTTCCTGCTTTTAGTTTTAGATAAATAATCAGAAAAGATTGTCTAGATTATGATCCAAAAGTCATTTTTCATAGCTCCAAGGACCCAGAATCCTTGAGAACTTCAGGTGGAAGCCCCGCTTTTCTAATGATTTTATTGCCCAGTATTGAAGAGATGGTAGATAAGCCCACCAAGCCCAAGCTGAATTGTTAACACAGTGAAAACGCATCGTCTCAGGGTGGTGAGTATATTAAGCGTGTCTTTTTATTTCCGTATGTTGATGCTTTGACATCTGGGCCCTTGCTGGCTCCCAGGGTTAACTAATTCCTAGAGATAGTACACCACTTGTGGGAGCACATCTCTCATACTCACACTGACCAGTCCTGGGCCCACACCCTCAAACAGCTCCTCTAGCTGGCTCTCCCACTCTGGGCCACATCGCCTGCCCTGATCACCTCGGGCGGCACAGGTACCAGACAACTAGGGGCTGCCCCTTTGCCCAAGTACCCACTGAAATTACCCACACTAGCCGGTCCTAGGCCTGCTCCCTCTGCCTCTGCCTCCGGGCTGACCCTGGGGCTTCCCCATGGGGCCTCCCACACCATGGCATGCCACCACCTTTGCACTTGTGATTAGAACAAACTCTCTTTTCAGTGGCAGCCGTCTCCATATCTGTCAGCCTTGCCAAACCTGAACAATAATCAAACCTACATTTTCAAACAGTGAAGTGAAAGAGCATGAAAGTAAGAAGGAAGGACTTGGGTTCCAGTTCCGATTCTGTCACTACTTTGCTGGGGGATCTTCAGCAAGTCTCCTCCTGTCTCTGGGCCTCAGTTTTCCTGTCTCTGAAATGAGGTAGCTGGATGATGAATCCTCAGATTTCTAGGAATCCTCAAATTCCTTCAAATGCTCAAATTTTAGGAGTTTATTTCTTCAGCACATGATAGGCTAATTTCTATATAGATGTCCAAATGATGTGAGTTCTTCATCAAGAATTTACTGAGCATTGGCTATTTGGTAAGCACTGAACTAGGCACAAAGAATTCAAAGATTAAATAAATTCTTGCTTTCAAATGTATAATGCTACTTTCATCTATGGTGACACCTGTGGAGGTTCAAGAAACATCCTAGCTGGCTCTCCTATGAAGGCTGGACTAAGTCCCCAAAGCACCAGAAAACACTCACGTTAAATGATGAAATACAAGCTGAGAAAGTACAGAATTAACACTGAATATATAGACTAGAAATGATGACGAAATGCCCCCAGCTTCCTTTTTCCATGGCATGTGTGCAGACATTCATAAGCTGCATATTTGAGCAAGACGAGAAGGTGTCCTTTAGCTCCAGAGGTTTCTGTATTTCTAAGCTTCTCTCTGATCTTGGAAATTTCTTAATTGTTGATTCTCTAGAATTGTATTCATTGCTCAAGCACTCCAGGCTCTTTGGAGGAAATGCTTTTTATACTCTTAGCAACTTCTGGCCTATTGCATCCACGAAGTGTCACAGGTTCGCTCAACACTAACAGGAGATTTTTCTATGATTTCTGGTTTCTGGGGCTTTGTTTTGTGGGGGGAGGGGTGGAGCAGGGTGGGGGGTGTTAGTAAGAAGAGGACAAATTCCACTCTGAATTCCACTTTTCAGAGTTTTCCATTACAACTTCCTCCTGCTGATTCTGTATTTCATCTTCTGAGGCTGCCCGTGGGGATTCCCCACAGTTAAAACTTTCTCGTGTGCCTCTCAGGGATTTTGCTGTTCCCCCTTTACAGGTATAGTTTCCTGTGTCTGTAGCAGGGATAATATTTTCAAAAAATATGAAAACAAGGTGTTTTTCCTTCCCGATGAACTGTGCTGCCTAGCAGTTCCCTCCACGCAACAAATCAGTGTCACTCATTGCTTTGGGGGGATTGTGGCTACCAACTAGAACAAAGAATTCATTGCCCAATTTTGAATTTCATACTAGGTTTTTAAAAACTACATAGATAGTAGTCTTTGACAGCCAACTTTTCATGGAGAGAGAAGAGAGATTTTTCTTTAAATACCTCAAATTCCCACTTACTTTTGAAAACCAAGTCTGAATACCTGAGCTTTACTTGCCTGTAGCCATGTGTGGAGAAGACAAGAAAGAATATGTAAATTTTCAAACTGGAAGAGAAAGCCTATGCCGATGTGGGGATTAGAGGCAGGAGGAGAGGATGAAGATGATACCTCGGACTTGCAGAGGGTGACCCATGGTCTGCACTCTGAATCGCCACTCATGTTGGGGAGCATGTGGGATATATCATGGATAGGCCAGGGGAGAAGCTGAAGCGAGGAGTGCTTACTCCAATTTCCTTGTGAAATTCTGGAAGGAGAATAGCTGAGCATTCAACATGGACAAAAAGAATCACAGTGGGGTTTGGCTGATGTTGGAGAGGGGCTCACAATGGCACCTTCAGGCTTTGAGGAAAATTGAGGAGGTCTGTGGGGTTTCTTTTATAAAAGCACTAATCCCTCATGACCTAAGCACTTCCCAAAGTCCTGCCTCTTAATACCATCATGGTGGGCATTAGGATTTCAATGTATGAATTTGGGGGTATGGGTAGGACACAAACATCAGATCATAGCAGGTAGTCTCAGTAAGGGGGCGTTATTTGAATAAAGACTGGAAGAAGCTGAGGAATGAGCCATGCAGATATGGAGGCAATGAGCTTATCAGCAAGAGCTGTCAGTAAATGCAAATGGCCTGTGCTATGAGTGCTTCTAGTTCTCTAGGCGATACAAGGAGCCCAGGGGGCTGGTGGCATGAGGGAAGAGGTCAGAGTTAGGGTAAGTCACAGGTCTTGGGGCTCACTGGAAGGATTTTGGCATGTCCCAAGTGACTTGGGCCCCCACAGCGTTCTGAGCACCGGTGGCCATGAGATCGCTACTGTGCTGGGCAGAAGCCATTGCGACAATCCAGGTGAGAGGTGACAGTGTCGGAGACCATGAGATCAGATTCTGGATATTTATTGTCACCTTGCGGTGTCACTAGTCAGTTTATACCTTTCACCATAAAAACTCTTGATAAAGAATTCCACTTTTTACGAGGCTCTTTTTTTTTGACATAACTTTTTTCACTTGAAAACAAACTAAACAAACATGTTCTAGGTAGTGATATTGCTACATTAGATTTCAGGCCAAAGGCATGCTCAACACTTTACTCAATCCAGCAGTCCCTGGTCAGAGAGTATCAGATGGAAAAATTAGAATTGCACATTTTGTTTGCAGGAACCGAAAACCTTTTGTGAATGGGACAGAAAGGTCACACTTCAACAACTCCTCAGTCTGGTGTGCACACTCTATTTACAAGCGTTCCTAAGAAACTTCACATTTATCCTTTATTTTGCCCTAATGATAGTCTTCTGTTTTATAAGTTTATTTTTTAGATTTTTATTGTTTTTTAAAGTATATTGGGGAACAGCCATCGCCATTGGTTACACATTGCTTTCATGCCACAATGGCATAGTTGACTCTTTCAGGGAGGGCACAGCTCACAGTGGCCCAGGTGGGGATGAAACTGGCAGCCTTGGTGTTATCAGCACCACGCTCTAACCAACTGAGCTAACCGGTCACGCCTATAAGTTTTTTTTTAAGAGCAGTTTCAGTGTCAGATTGCCAAAAGGCTGAAAAATAAATGAAGCAAATAATGCCCCAGAAGAGAGAGCTTGCCAGAGGACGGTCCCCGTCGCCCCCTGCAACTTCCACACACACTGTCACGGCTTCCCTTCTCCTTGGGTGGACTCAATAAGCAATCCTTGCTTTACATTTCATCCGCAACTATATTTATTTACTTTCTAATTACTGTTTTTTGCTTAAACATTAAAATTATGTTTTTTTTAGTATAATTTTTTTCATTGATTTATTGTTTGATCTGTAAAAATTGTTTGGGTATCTTGGTTTGGGACAGGATGTATCCTAACTTTCCCATGAAAATGAATGGACGTTTAAAAAAACTTTAGTTGCAGGGTCTTCCAGTATAAACTGAAGCCATTATTTCTATTGTTTAAAGCACCCAGTCAAGGGTATTTTGTTCTGGCCGCCCGAGCAGACAAAGGCATCCCCCTTCTATTTACCAAACACGCCAGATGCTCTCCACACTTGTATGTGTTGCTCCTTTGCTGAGAAGGCTTTCTAATTCAGTTATATGTGTCTGTCTCCTTTAAGTGTGTGCTCAAATGTCGTATTTTCACTTCAGCTTCCTCTTGTCAGCCTTTTATTTTTCCATCTCCTCCCTGTAGCATACCCCTGTGTCCTCTATATCCCTTACCTGCTTTCGTTTCCTCATAGCATGTAAATATTCTAACATTCTGTATATCTTCTTTTTT
Source organism: Aselliscus stoliczkanus (assembly GCA_033961575.1). Taxonomy (NCBI): domain Eukaryota; kingdom Metazoa; phylum Chordata; class Mammalia; order Chiroptera; family Hipposideridae; genus Aselliscus; species Aselliscus stoliczkanus. Next base: position 136,287,897 of record CM066734.1, read on the forward strand.
TATCATCGATCTCATCCCTTGAGATGGGAAGCTTCATGAAGGCAGGGATTTGGGGCTTTGGCTTTTTGCTACATCTGTAATGCCTTCAGCAGTGTTTGGCATATAACAGGCATTCAGTAAATATTTGTTGAGCCAATGAATGAAGTCAGGATATTTTTACAATTTGACATTATGTCTAAATTAGAAATCAACCTTCAAATGTTCCTCACTATTATTGGTGCTCTGGCGAATTTTGTTTTTTTTCTGAAGCGTTCTTTGCCTCAGAGGCTAATGCCTCCTCGGTGTGATTGTCGTCCCAGCCCACCTCACTTCTGAAGGCTGTGTATTGAGACAGTATAATATGTGGTTCTTGAACAGAGCTTTAGAGGGAGTATCCAGGGTTCACCTGATTCCAATTCCATTTTCATCTGTGGTTCTTTCTTGCAGTTCCAAACCCGAGGTTGATTTTGGAACATCATCTTTCTTGAGTTCCCACAATATTTGCTCTAGGCTAATGAAAAAATGAATGATCATAAATATAATTACTCTGAAGGCCTGAGGATATTTTTGGTGTACTTGGAAGGAAGATGGATTTGAAAGAAAAGCAATTGATACCAGAGGGTTTTAGGTATTTTTCTTTGTTGGAGCTCATGGTTACCAAAAATAAATAGCATTTCTCATGCCCATTTAGGCTTGGAACAAACGAAGAAATAAATAAAAAAAAAAGGAATATAACATATACAGTCCAAAATGTTACCTTAATTACTGTTAAAACATTGAAGAAATAACTTAGCCTGAGGGCCGAAGAGCCCTGCGTCCAGGACGAGCTACACGTTACCACGCTGCCACTGCAATGGGTGCAGCTGGGCTCCACTGGCCGGCAGGGGCGGGATTCCCCTGCTGAAAGCAGAGGCCACTGGCTTCCCAGTCAGCCCGCTCCAAAGGGGAAGTACAAGGAAGGTCACGCCTATACTCAGGGGGCTCTCAAGACCTTTTCTTCCGGAGGGAGCATTTCCCGAACTTAGCTGTTCATGGAATCTTTCCGTTGTGTAGAGTCTTGGAGAACTGGTGAAGCAAGGAAATGCTGGCATGGCAGATTGAGGTGACTTCCATGACTACAGTCCCACAGGATCAGCCAGGCATCACTTCTCTCTGCGAAGTTCCATTGAGTCCTTCCATTGACAAACATTTAACAAACCCCCATAATGTGCCAAGCATTTGGCTGGTGAGGATAGGAGAGAGGAAGACACAAAGGCAATGAGATGAGCTCTGGCTTTCAAAGAATCCATACTCTAAGTGGGTGGGCTGGATACACAACCTCCTCAGCCCACTTATGGGCACAGTTAGAAGAGAGCTGCACTGTGCTGTGAAGACGCCTCTTACCTGTAGGTCATAGGCTGGACGATGTGAACAAGGGGGGAAAAATGTCTTGAGTTTGTTTCTTGATATGATCTTGACTCTAAAAATGGAAAGTAACATTGGAAAATTTCAGCCATTTAGCTGTACCAGCGAAATGAATTTTACTTACTTAAGATTTTTACCAGGCTAAAAAAATAATTGGATGGAAACACCAAGTCACACATGGGCTCAATCTCTTGCAACCTGTGGGCCAAAGTCATGCGGAGTAAACAAAGGAATATGAGTTCAAATCCCAGCTTCATTACTAACTGACTTGAGACAAATCGCTTAAGCATTCCCCAATCTTTGCTTGTCTATCTGTAAGATGGGGATGTTTATGGCAAGAGCCTTCTTACCTCCCAGCATCCTGAAGGGCAGGTAAGAGAAGGAATGTAAAATCCACCTGTAAATGGTAATGTGCTGACCTGAAGTAGCTATGTTATTGTATGCTGATGAAGTTTTCGGGGACTATGAGGGAAGTGTCCACAGCCTTGTTTCACACCTTTTCATCTGAATTTTAATACAAATCTCGAAATATAGAGGTAGTACTCATCTCAACTATGTTTCATTTTCTCTCCTATATTTCGGAGTAAATGCTATGATTTTTTAATGAGATGTCTTTAATATATGGATTATTGTAAAAGCAGAGTGAAGGGTCACATTAAAATCCTATGAGAAAGATCTTTATTTTATGCCCAATTTTACAAAGTCAATTTTTCTTTACATGCATTAATACTAAAAAACAAGCCACTAAAAAAGGCTTCTGAAAGGAGAGATATTTTACCCAAAATATCAGCATGAAGAGATTTTTATGACTGGTTTAAAACCCCTTTAAATTAGGGGGTTGTAATGGAAAGTCTGACGGGCTCAAATAAGGCAGTTCAAAAATATACTCTTAACACTTAACACATACTGTACATGAAATGTATTTTTAACATGCTATATGTTTATTACAGATTAAATACTTAAAAATGGAAAAACAGCCCAAATGTTTCTTAAATATTTGCTTAATATAGTCAGAACACATTGCGAATTGTAACCATGAAGAGTACATGTTAAGTGTTTAACTAACATCAAATGCAATAAAATGTTTCATTTGAAATGTTGAGCAGGCGATAAAAATGTCATGTGAGGCAACAGATTACAGTCTCACCTAAAATTCTTTCTAATTAAGGTGAAACTATGGAAAGACACTGTCCACAAACCTGAACTTGTGAATATCATGGTCTGATTTGTGTCTCAATCCATTTTCCCTCCAAGAGGCCTGTTTGTGGGCATCTGAAACAGATGTCCAAACACCTTGAAAGGAAAGCAAGATATTGCCTCCTCTGGGAAGCCCTTCCTGACTGCTTTCAGGAGGGTTTAGGCACATCTTTTCTGTACCTTGTGTCAACCTGCATGACATTATTTTATCACAGTAAGCTGAACAGAGAGTGCTAATTCTATGTTTACTAGTTGTGTGACCTTGGGCAAGTTACTTAACTTCTCCATGTATCAGTTTCTTCTTTTGTAAAATGGATTTGATCATAGGAACTAGTTCATGGCGTTGTTGTGAGAGTGAAATGAATTGAAATGTGTAATGTGCTTAGAACAGGTCCCAGCACACAATGTTAGTTCAACACTTAACATGCACTTATTGTAAGATTTGCAATGTACTCTGGATATAGTAAGCAACTATGTTAAATATTTGGGGTTCTCCCCATTTTAAAGTACTTAATGTGTAATAGACGTATAACATGTTAAAATGCTTTTCATATATACTATATGTTAAGTGTTATTTTTTTATTTTTAATAGTTTGGGATTATCTGTTCATTATAAATTCTTGTCTATTATAATGAATTCAGTTTCTCTCTCCCACTGGACTGTCATTTTCATCACATTTTCTGCCTATTTCTGTTGGTGTATGTTGTAGGGTCTCAATCATTACTTAATGAATAAATAAATGCATGAAAGAATGTAGACACCCCACTTGATAGCTGTTTGCCTAATCAACCTAATTAGTTTTCTTTCCCAGTTTCTAGAGCTTCAGAGATTCCTCATTAAATACCATTAATTATAGAAACTGTTTCTAAATTGCAAAAGGCTTGCCTTTTGAACCAAAAATCCCATTGCAATTAATGTGTCCATAAATTAACGTCTCAAGCAAGGCAAATGGAAACGACCTTGGCAACTGTTGCAGGTATTGCAAAAACATTTCCTAAGTCTGTGACCCTGGCAGTTATATAAACTCACTGTGCCTTAATTTCCTTATCTGCACTGTGAGCATAATAAAATATCTACTTCACAGGCTAAATGAGTTAACATTTAGAAAGTGCTTAGAATAGTGCCAGGCACATAGTAAGTGCTCAATAAATGAAGGTTAGTTATTATAATTATTACAATAATTACTTATAATTATATAAGTAATAATTACACTAATTATAATCTAGTAAATGTATTACTATGTAGTGCTGTTACTATTAGCTTACTGAAGATACTCTATTTTGGTTTTGCTCTTGTATATTTTCATTCTTATTTTCATTAACATCTTTGCCAGTAAGCTCCTGGAAGCAGGGGAATTGTGTACTTTAGTTCCATTGTAACTCTCCAAGGATCTTCTTGAAAGATGGTCCATTTCCCATCTCCTCTGCCCCCAGACAAATATTGCCTCGGATGGAGGATAGAACTCTACTGCAAGTGAGAACAGCTATTACCAAGCAGCCAAAATGTCAGCTTCTTAGATGCAAAAAACTTCTTAAGATAACTGGTCAAAATTTTCTCTCACTTTTTTTAAAAGAAAATATTGGCAGCATAAAAAAAAAAAATTAAAACGAAACAAGTAATTGAGTCCAGCTGGCTCAGCTGCCAACAAAAGTCTGTCTCTTAGCGTCAGCAGGCCTCAGAGCACTTGGAAATGAATGCTGTGGAATTAATTGGAAGTTTACAGCAATTTTGCACACAAGTGCTTTTAGCACTAATCTCAGAGCTGGAGATTGTTGGCATTGCTTGTGATTTCATCCTTTTATCTCTGCATCACTAATAGGCTCATTTTATTTAGAAAATTTTCAGAATTTACCCTCATTCTTGATGAATTCTCACAGTTTATAACTGAATTCTTTCTTTTCTCAAAATCTGGTGTTGCTGCTGTTTAACTTGAAGACGACTTTCTGTACCTTTGTTTCTTTATTTTAAACAAGTGATTTCTAGGACTTTTGGGCAAAAAGTCAAACAGTTTCTGTCCAGCTAATAATTCCTCCAAAGAGTCTGCTTTGAAGGCAAGTGCAAGGCAATGGGCTTTTTGAATTCTAGGCACTTTACCTAACATACACTTGACACCACTAATGAAAGACCTTTGGAAACTGTGGAACATATTCAGGGCACAGATTTTTAAAAAATAACAGCTCTATTGAGATATAATCAAATACCATAATATTCATCCTTTTAAAGTATACAATTCAGTGGTTTTTAGTCTCTTCACAGAGTTATGCAACCATCACCACTATCTAATTTCAGAACATTTTCAACACACAAAATAAACCTCATGTCCATTAGCAGTCACTTTCCATTTGCTTCTCCCCCAGCCCCTGGCAACCACTAATCTAATTTCCATTTCTATGGATTTGCCTATTCTGGGCGTGTCATATAAATGGAATCATACAGTATGTAGCCTTTTGTGTTTGGCTTCTTTCACTGAGCATAACGTTTTCTAAATTTGTCCTTGTTGTAGCATGTTATCAGTAATCCAATCCCTTTTATTGCTGGCTAATACTCTTTTATGGATTAACCACATTTTGTTCACCCATTCATCAGTTGATGGACATCCAAATTGCTTCCATTTTTCTTTTTTTCTTTTTTTGGCTAGTAATGCTGCTGTAAATATTTGTGTACACATTTTGGTATGGATTTTATTCTAATTTCTTTGGGGTAAATGCTTAGGAGAAGAATTGCTGAGTCATATGTGAGAGACTGAATCTCCAAATGGAAAATGGCCACACCCTATATATAGAAACAGAACCCAGACCCTTAACCAGCAGCAACCTCCCTCTCTACAGCCACCAGCCGGGGAACCAGCCTGCTGTAACTCAGACTTGTAGGAAGCCAGATCGCTACCTTTCAGAACAGTCAAGAGAGTTAATAATAACTTCTGTGATAATCTATCTCAAACATCCTGGACTTGATTAATAGCTGACAGCTTCCCTAATTTTTGTCCTGGTTCCCAGTGTAGGACCAATCAGAAATCCACATAAGCACCCTAGCCCATCACATGAACTGTCCCGGCTTCCAGTTATCCCACCTCCAGCTTCCCCGTGCTCCAGTTGGTGTACACCTGAAGCCTCCCCTTTTTTCACTATAAAGCTTCCTTACCCGCCTGCTTGCCTTTGAGTCTCTGCCAAAACCCTTGACAATGGCTGACTCCCTTGCCTGTACATAGCAAACTCTGAATAAATGGCCCTTGCTTTTCTCCTTTGGTTGGTCTTCGTTGACTTTCACCCTTGTTAACTCTGTGTTTATCATTTTGAGGAACTGCCACGCTGTTTTCCAAAGTGGTTCACATGTCACAGATTTCGATTCTTCTTTGTGATTGGTGCCAGCTAGGGGCAAAAGACAAAGAATGCAGAGCAGACTGAGCTTGCTGGAGTGAATGGTTTCATCATGGTGTTGTTTCATGCACACGGTGGATTATATGAAAGGAAGACCTGGCTTCAAATGTGGGGGAGACGTTGGGTTTGGGGAGCTGCAGCCGGATTCTTGAGGCACTTTAGGTGGAGGTGTTTAAGAGTTAGTTGGAACTTCAGTATTGGAGTTTAGGAAAATGGTCCAGTCTGGAGAGACTCGTTATCCACTACTGCTTCCTTAAATTCACATTTGCTTTTCCAAATTTCTTCCCTTTGTCTCTCACACCTCTACTTTGAGATTCTTTCTCATTGAAGGTCATTGTTTGAATCAATTTTCTCCATCACCATTGGCTCATTAAGCAATGTAATAAGTCTTTTTTTTTTTTTTCCTTCATAGCTGAGTAGTGGTCCAGTGGTTTGTACCTTTTGGCAGGAAAGGTCTAGGAGGCAGGACAATAAACTAAGGAGGTAATAAACCATGGCACTGTAAAGTCCAGACACACCAGTACTGGCTTGACGACTTCTATAGAATAAACTCATTATCTGCTTCGAAAAAATTGGTGGTGCATTTGTTTTGTTTTGTTTTTATACAGTTATTAAGAGCTAACAACATGACAGGTGTTTTAAAACTATCCATTTAAGCCTCATGATAATGCTAAGATGTCAGTATTTTCACCACTATTTTATAATAGGGATTTTGGTCTTTTACTATCTATTGATATATTGCAACTGATTAAACAGTGCCTGGCACACAGTAGGTGCTCAAAAAAATCCTTGTCGACTGAGAACACAGGCTCTTTTTTGTCCACATCACACAGTATCTCCTTGGTGGCCAAGTAGAATCCAGTGTCAGGTTATTTAATTTTAAAGGCTGTGGCTGTTGCTCTGTCCTACACTGTCCCCAGTTTCACTGTCACTCTAATGAGGGGAATATGCCAGATCAGTTTTCCAAACTGGCGTTCCACCTGCAGAACCGGATTCATCTGTGTGTTCATTGATGTTTTGCTCAAATAAGTTGAGGAATGCTGAGTGATGAAAGTTAGGCCAGGTTCTCGACTTTGGGACTTTCCTGTGTTATGGGACATTGTGAATTATCACAGGGAACAGTGGGTACATGTGTCTGTAGGGTTCTCCCACACCTTCAACCGTGTGTGTGTGTGTGTGTGTGTGTGCGTGTGTGTGTGTGTGTAACACGTATTCACATCTAGGAATACAGTTTCAGAGTATATGGTCTCAAATTCTTGAGTTCCTTTTGATTGGTTCCTTCTAGCCAGATGATTGGTTGACTTGAATTGTGGTAAAAGAACAAATTAAGGTCAAGTCTTATTATAGAAAATATAGCTAGAAACATACTACTATAACAAAAATATTTAAAAGGCCTGGCCATAGGCCTAGAGTAATAGGGGTTTGCTGGTTCCTTTAGAGGAAAATTCATGCTACAAATAATTTAGTACAATAAATGCTTTTCTCCTGCCTTATTTTTACAACAGAGGGAAAAAAACTGGTATCTTCTTGTGTGCTATGTACTGTTCCAGCAAATACTTATTGCCTACCTCCCAAGCATTGCGTGCCATGTGGGGGATGCCAGGGCATGCCCCACACAGGACTTGAGCCCTCTGGTTCTTCTTAATTTGTCAGTGATGAGAAGTATATGGGGTCAAAGGGTTAGCAGCACAGCAGGGAGTACAATTCCCTCTAGGTCAGACATACAATTAAAAAGTTAAGAAATTATTCAAGACGACAATTTAAAAGATACGATATGATTGTTTGGGTTTGAAGACCACACAGACCAGGCTGTAAGCTCTCTGAGGGCAGCACTGAGGTTGCTGGGGGCTGACAGGGAGTGAGATGGAAGGAAACAGCACTGCATGTTGTCACCAGCCCTTGCCTCACTCCTCCCTCTCTTTGGTCCAGGGTCCTTCACAGCTGAGCCTGCCCATGGGTCACCACTGAGGACATAGATAGCCTCAGCTGCTGAATCTGGTGCCTCCACCTTCCCACTTCACCTCCCCGGCCCTGAAGTTTAAAGGAAGTGAAGGGTGTAGCTATAACCACTCTTTCTTCCACTGTGAGATAGATATATATGATATATATAACATACATAGCATATATCATAAACCTGTATATGATACTTTTAAGTTTCATGGCAATGATTAAATGAGATGGTGCATGGAAAGTCCCAGGTGCAACGGATGTCGATCAGTGACTGTCGCTTTACGACTGGGTTACTTGGACTCCACTCTGGCTCAGTCCCCTCTCCAGACCACCTTCTGTGCAAAGCAAAAGTCTGAGAGAGAGAGAGACCCTTGAATCATAGCCCTTCTTCTGCTTTTGGTTGTGTCGTGTGGTAAAATGAGACTTCAACCTGTTTTTTCCTTGCTTTAGTTTCTCTGTAGTTACCGTGATATCGTATCTCAGCCCCTCCAGACAAGCCAAGTGTGGTTAGAGTTCGTATATCAGACAGAACTTTTTTGGTTGCAGTGGACAGCAACTCAAATTAGTTTAAACAAAATAGGATTCATAGTGATGGTGATGATGATGATGATGATGTTGGTGACAGGAAATGATCGATTCATAAAACTGAGAAATCGTGGCTGCATTGAAGGTGCGAATTAGATTAGGAAGACTGTCCCTCCACCTTTTGGATCTACTTTTTTTCTGTGTTGGCTTCGTGCTTAGACTCACTCTTTCCCCCTGGGGCAGCAAAGGACATTCTTGATGGATCCAAGCTTCTTTCATTTCAACCAAAGGTAATCCCAGAGACAAGAACGTGGTTCTCTCGTCCCATCATCTATATCAATCCCTTAAAACTACCCACTTGGCCCAACTTGAATCCCCTGGACCCATCATTATTCCCCGTGCTGGCCAATCTTTGCTATGCCTCCTACAGCTGGAAAGGTGAAATGACATGATTGACAGCCCCATCAGAATCCCACTGAGCAGGGGAAAAGCAATTCCCCAAAGAAAGGGAAGCAGGCCAAAAAAACAAAAACAAAGAAACAGCAGGTATCCACGATAGGGACACCACCTTTTCTGGCTTCTGCACTGAGTGAAGTTTAGTCTCTGGGTTCCTGGTGATGAGAATGGTCTGAATCCTATAACGGGCAGCCATGCTCTTTGGACATCACGTTTGGGCCTGTCTGGCTGGCCTCACCACTTTTGCATGTGTATCTTTCTGGGAAGAGGCTCCCCCATAGCTCTCATTAGACCCTCAAGCATGTCCAGAACCCAGTGCATCTAAGAAACACTGCCCTGGAGAGTAGATCTGCATGAATTCACAAGTACCATGTGCCAAGCTTGTCTCTGAGCACTGGGATGCCACACAGCGCTACGGCATTTATGGGGCTCTCAGCCTGGGGAACTCTCCCCTCCCTGCCAGCCCCTGCTGCTGATTTCTAGCCAGCAGGGGACCTGAAGTGAAAGTTGGCTTTAAGGAGGCAGAAGTGAATTTGCTTCAAAGTTAGAAGGTACAGTGGGAGTCTGTGTGAAAAGGAGACTGTCAGTGAAACAAATCAAGGAGTGGGGGCAGGGCGGGGAGGGGCCCCCACCTGAGGTTCAAGAGAGGGGCAGGTAAATCGTGGTCTTATTGTGGGAAGACCTGAATGCCATGCAAAAAGCCCCCTAGATCACAGGATTTCAGAGCCCTGAAGGTCCCTGGACATCTCCCAGAGGAAGAAACTGAGGTACAAAAAGGTGAAATGACTGACTCTAGGACCCATGGGGCCAGGAGTGCAGAAGCCAAACCAGCATCCCTGTCTCCTGAGGGTCCAGGGCTCTTTCTGCTGTGTGATGCTGCTGCAGTAGGACCTTCTGTCCAAGGTCCTCATGAGCCCAGGGTGCCAGGCACAGCCCCACCGTTTCCACCCTCCCTCTCGGTGCAGTCAAAAGAAATGACCCAGAAATGAAGAATGCAGACGTCACTGAGAAAATGACCAGGAAACCCAAAACTCAGGGAGGCTGGACCTCCGTCTCCTGGCTTCTCTCACAGGCCCCCCATCTGGCAAACCCGCCGGGAGCCCCTCCCATCAAGCAGGACCCTCTTTAGGCACCTTTCCTCCAGAGCCCTCTGAGGGATTCAGAAAGAAACTGTTCACTTTTGATAGTCCTGGTCTTGTTCCAAACGAGAGCTCCTGCTGTTGAGAAATGCAGATGCCTCCTGCCTATTTGTGCCAAAAAGGCACACCCCACCTACAAAATTACACAATTATTAAACACTGGCAGCCTCCACGAGGGCACAGATGCCCTAGAAAGCGATTGTGGGGGTGTTTCCCTGGCTGTGAATAATTCTTCAACGTGGAGGCGACCACACACGTGCTGAAAAACGAAAACAGTCCTGATGGCAATGGAGCAATTCAGTAACACTAACTTGCATTTTGAGAGCGACTTTCTTGAAAGGTTACATTTGGGTTGGGTCGCTCCTGAGCAGATACAACCTGGGCTTTGTTTCAGCTCTGAGCTCTCTCTTTGTCTTTGCTCACTCCTTTCCCCCTAAAGCCTTTCGTCTGCTCTTTGCCTTGGTTTCTCTCTTGTTCCTTAAGGCCAGCCTGCTGGTTACTCACAAATAAGCCACTCTGGTGGCCAAGTAACTGAGGCCGTGGGAATTCTCTATCCAGGCAATAGACGGGGCTGGTGACCTCACACTGGTGTCTACACCAAGTCACATCGGATTAAGGTTCTATCTCCTTAATAGATGGACCTGGCTATCACAGTGCTGTTCCTTAGCTTGGAATTCTGGGGCCCCCACACTGACCCCCACCCATCATGCTTCTTATGTCCCCCCATTTCAGCCAAGCCTGGCCTTTTCCTGCCCTGCCCTGGATTCAGAGCCAAAGTGACCCCGTGAGCTCCTCTGCATTCAGGAAGCCCCTCCCACTGACGGTGGGCAGATGCATTCTCATTCTGACCCCAGAGCCCTACCTGAACTTTCTACAATTACTTGCTATCTATTACCCACAGCTGTGCACTACTGGCTTTGTTCTTCTGTGTTAGACAGGGAGACTTGCTTCCAGCTGAGCGTAAGACCCTTGAATCAGGGGCAGTTTATTATATGGCCTGGTACTCTCCTTACATCGTGTGTACACGAGGTGCTCAATGGCCATTTGTTGATTCATGGGTTTCTATGAACTGAAACTGTCACTTTAGTAAGCACAGCTTTTTAGATGTAGGTGTAAGAGCACGTGGGTCTGTGTGACTGGACCAAAGACCCAGAAAGCCAAAAATGGACTTGGAGGGCCATATAAAGGCATGGGCCCTGCAGTCTGTGGGTCTGGTTTGTCGCTGGGCTCTGATATAAGCAGCCATGGGAAGCTGGCAAAGGCACTGCCCTTTGAACCCATTTGTTTACTTGTAGAATGGGAGAATAACAATAGCAACAACAGTAAAATGGCCATCTCAGGTTGATGGCGAGGATTTAATGAAACCATAACACAGCATTCTCAAGACAGCATGAAGTCTGGAGTTAAACTGCCTGGGACCTGCTCTGCTACTGCCCAACTGTGTGACCTTAGGGAAGTTATTTAGCCTCTCTGTGTCATAGTTTCCTTATCTACAAAAGAAGGATAACAGTAATAATAATAATACCTACCTTTTAGAGTTTTTATGAAGATTGAATGGCAGTGACTTGTGAGATAATTAGAATAGTGATTGGTATATATATATATATATATATATATATATATATATATATATATATATATATATCTAGCTTGTTAAATAAACTAAATAATAATGCATGTAAATCTCACATGACAGGCAGGCCCTATTACTTCCACAGGCAAAGCTGCTGTTGCCACTGACACTATTACACCCTCTGCTAACAGCAAACCTTTGAACCGGCTTGTGTAGTCACCACACTCAAATCCCACTTTCAATTTTTAGAGTTGCATGTGATAAAATGGACATCTTTGGTTTTCCTGTACTTTTAAAATTGATTCAGCTCTTTAATAATTTCTGTCTCCATTTTATTTTATTGTGGGTTTCCCTCCCATCTTACCCACTTGCCCTCTTGACTGCGTTTTGGAAATCTAGACCCAATCATAGAAGAAACTTGGTATACTGTTGGATTCCATTCAATGGCGGCAGGGAGGGGTCTTTCAGTCTCTCACTACCTGATATCACCAGTCTCCGTGTATTTGCAATGCCCTTTCTCTTCCAGAAAAGTCATCTCTGTCCCTTGTCTGCTGACAGAGTTCTACTTGTCCTTCAAGACAGCTAAACTATCTTGTCCGTTGTTCCTTTCACTCCTTGTTGAATAATCTCTCCTGTATGTACCCATTGTTGTATGAAGTTTTTATATGGCATTGGCTGAAAATCCGAGAATAGTGGGACCATTGCAGTCTTTGCGTCCACAAAGAGTTTACCATAAAGTTGACACATGTATTAGTCAGAAGAGGCTAGGATACACTGAGTAACAAACACCCCCAAATTTCAGTGACTTAACGCAACAGTCTCTTTATCACCTTTGCTCATGTACCGTGAGTGAAAGCAGGGGCTGCTTCTCTACACAGTTACTTAGGGGCCCGGGCTGAAGGAGGCTTGAACATCTAGTTGTAAGATGTGGCATCCATAACCTCCTGTGGATTATATCATGGGAGAAAGGCTCAAGATTTGTGTATAGTCTTTTCATGGTCCCAACTTGGAAGTGATACATGTAACTTCCACTCGTATTTCATTGGTCATAACCAGCCTTATCACTCCACTTAGCTATGCAGGGAGAAAAAGATCTGGAGAAGATTTAATACGTGGTGAATATTACTGTCCCTGCTACAGAACTCAGCACAGACTTGTTAACTACGTGAAGAGGGGCATTATGGCTCATGGAAAGTGTGCCTGCCTTGTGTCAGACAGCAAGACTAGACTAGACAGTACAGACTTGAAAAAGGCAATTGGTCTCCTGCAGTCTCAGCTTCCTCTTATGAGAAGTGTGGAAAAACATATACGTACCTTACTCTCAGTTTTGTTTTGACTATAAGAGATGATTTATGCCAAGCAATTAGCACAAGCACTGATATACAGTGAAAGGACTGTGGTTTGTTTGTTCCTTGTGCCAGGTACTCGCCATTCCTCTTACCTGTATACACTCTCCCCCACTTTCCTCTCCTCTGCCCCCGGGGGCTTGGCTCTAAGAGCTGTTCGATCCCCGCTCCTTTGCTTTCTGCCTCCTGGGTGAGTGCAGCTAGTGGAAAGCAGAGAGAAGAGTGGGGAGAAAGAGGAAATGGAGGTGGATGCATTGGTTTCCCTCACTCGCACCCTGATTCAGGAGGACTCTGGCAATGTCAGGACACCCCTTTCTCAGGACTCTGGTCTCAGCTGGGCTCACTCCGGTGTCTCCGTTTCTTCCCATGCCCCTTCAAGCCCAGGCGCGAGTATGGCTCTTGCTGCTGCTAATCTCTGGGTGCTTCGGCATCCCACTTGGTTTCTTTAGCTCTGACCACACCACTGTAAACAGTTCTTTAAAATCTGCTCACAGATCCTACTGAGCATGCTGTCCGCTTCCTACTCTGACCCAGGCTGATATTTACCCATCTGGACTCTGAAATCCTCGGGGGCACAGGCAATCATTCATTTTTCTTTATAATTCTCAAGCCCAGCACAGCATCCAAAATAGAGGATATATTCTTTTTTTTTTTTTTTTAAAAAGGAAGCTGTTAAGTATAAAGTTAATAAATAATAGCTAATATCCATTGAGTGATTGCAGTGTCCCAGGCATTACACAATGTCACCTACAATTTCAATCTGTAAGGTAGCTACAATCATTGCCCTCTGATTTCATATGATGACATTGACATCCAGGGAGGTAGGGCTCCCTGTCTTGCATCGTCTAATTGGAAAGTGCTGAATCTGGGGTTTGAACCCCGGATGTTTGGTTATGTGTTTCCTGCTCATAGCCCATATGCTAAATAAGTTGCTAGCTCTTAAAGAGAGTCTAAAAGGTTATGGTGACATCTTAAGGCTTCCAAGATCTTCTGGGTAGACAGGACAAAGACTTCCATTGACACTCCTTCTGAAAGCATAGAAAATAAGGCTGCCTTTGTTCCTTGTGGGGTTCTAGGTCTATGGTTTAATTGATGTACAAATAAAATTTCAGTGAAAGCACAGGACAAGTTTGCCTGAGGCTTTTCATTTGCCTTCTCCAAGGTGCTGCTTGGTTAATGAGGCCATTGAAAGAAAGTTAGGCTCTAAGTCTGTGGGTGGGATTTGGGGGTACCGGTGATAGCCCATAATGGATGACTGTGTCTGAAGCTTTCCTGGGTTGGGGCTGAAGGTGGAGGGTGGCCGTTTCAGCCAAGATGGGAGAGCAAATGAGAGGAGAGCTACCTGCAGGGCTTAGGAATACAGATGCAATTTGGAGCCTGAGAAAATGCTTTGAAATTCTGCTTTGAGAATCTCCCTCTCCAAATCAACCTTAGGTATACCCCCCGCCTCCATAAACAAATGAATACTGAAACCTATCAATACAAGTACGCTGCTAGGTTATCTCACTGGAGGATCATTCATTCAATCATTCAGTCATTCAGCAAATGTGTATTGAATGTCTACCTGTGTAGGTGCCACAGGGCATTTGGAGAGGCATCTGTAACCAACATACCTCAATAGTCCACATTTTAGTAGACAGTAACCCTGACAAATATTGGAATCTGATCTTATATCAGAAGGTGAGAGTGATATGGGCTACAGAGAGAAGTGAAGTGGAGAACAGGGATAGGATGTGCCAAGAGGGTGTGGCTTGATGTAGATTGGACAGGATTGTCCACAGTGAAGAGATGACAATGAGATGACATGGTGAGGGGCTGAGCCATGGGATATCTGACGGACGGGCCAGGAGGAAATACAAGTGCAAAGGCCCGGAGGCCAGAGCTTGCCTGGTGCACCTGCAGATCAGCCAGGAGCCCAGGTGGGCTGAGTAGAGTGCTTGAAGGTGAGCGTGGTGGGAGGTCAGGTGAGAGAAGGTTGAATGGTGTACTTTGTCAGCAACTGAAAGGGATTCAGCTTTTCTTGAAATTGACCCAGGAGGCTATTAGAAGGTTGATAACTGAAGACTAGGTGATCTGACTTAGTGACAGCAGAGTCTCTCTGGCTGTAGCATTGAGCAAGGTGGGGGCAGAGAGGAGGGTTCAGCTTTGCTTTTGCTGTTAGTTCTGTTAGACATGTGATGAGAGCTTGGATGAGGGTGGTGGAGGTGCAGGTGGTATGAAGGGGGTGGAACGAGGGAAGATATTTTTCAGAACAGAGGGAATTTTCTTTCCGTGTGCCTGGAGCTCTGCCCTTAGCCCTGTCCTCACCAGCATTTACGCCAACAGCAGGAGATATGCTAAACACATAGGTTCACAAGATCTGAATGATGGTATGTCCTAAGTTAGAAGGTTGGATGACAGAATTGGCATTTAGGATTAATAACACAAACTGGATCAGTGAACAAACAATGAATTATTCTGTGGTAAATGGTTTGCTTTCCCAAACTAACCATTTAGATAAATGCATCATGCCATCACATCGGCACTCTTAGGATTTAAATTGGTGTAAGCGCGACATGTATGATGGCTCTCAAAAAGCTGAATGTTGTATCACTAAAATATCGTATTCAGGAAAAAAAGGTGGTGAGAGCCCAAGCCTTCTCTGCTCGCATTAAACCACATCTTGTGTATTGACGTTATTCTCTGTTCTCAACAGGACAGAATTAAGGGAAAAGTGAACAGAATAGTTATGAAGAGGCACAATTATGTAGCATTAAAATGATTCAAAGAATCAGAGATATCATGCAGGAAAAAGAGAAGAATTGTACCGGGGTGGAGAGGTGATAAACAGTTTTAAATAATTAATGCTTAACATGGCTAATAGAGAATACTTCAATTTTCCCATGAGATTCTAGTGCAAACCTACTGGCAGAAGCCCCAAATGGACATATTTCAGTTTTATGTAAAAAATGTCCTGCGTCCAGAGATGTTCAAAGGTGAAATGATTTAAACTAAGAAGCCATGACCCCTCTGTTACTGGAGCTTCTCTGGCAGAAGCAACTAGGCTGCTAGACTGGATGATCCTTCAGAAACCGTGTGTCTCGGAGACCCTCGTCATCTATGATTGTAGATTTGCTGGAGCCACAGCACTTGTATCTTAATTCTGATGCTGGGTTGTAAACTCCATGAAGACAATACACATTATTCATCTTCATTTTCCTCACAGCACTTCCAATAATGTTTTACTTATTTTCAATGTTAGAATAATTCTTGGAGGAAGAACAAGCATTTGGTTTGTGAAACTATTATGGAGTTGATTTCAACACTATTCCCGACCCACACTAGATTGGTAGTACTTGTGAGGGAATAGCATCTAGAAACATACTACTTCTACTTTTGACTGAAACATAACTGGAAGGGGAAAGAAAGTTTGTTTTTAATTTTAATCTCATAGTCGAAGTTTTGAAGCTTCTGCTGGCTTTCCTCTTAATTACAGCCCTGCTTCAGAGGATCTGCCCAAATGTGGAGCCAGGGCAGCCGAGCAGCCAGGGTAAGGATGTGGTGGTCTCAGTGAGGCAGCCGGGGGTGGGGGCTGGGCAGGAACAGTGCCCTGGCTGCAATCGAAGACCCGCAGAGGTCAGAGTGCATGAAGTGAGCCCAGGGCTCAATCCATGGAGCTGAACAAGGGCCCCGCTAGGACATGGGCTCACTGATGATGCACCAGGTGGACCTGGCTCAGAAAGGCAACAAACGGAAGGAGGGATCTGCGATTGCTGAGGACAGTCCTCAGTGGGGCATGGGGACCATGACTAATGATATGAGTCACCTTGGTGAGTTTCCTTCTATTCTAGGTTCTCGTACATGAGCTGCTCTGTCTGGTCCACTCAGGGCCACTGGCCTGAAATGACCTGGTGGTGCTCAGAGTGGACCACCAGTCTCGTTCTGTGCTCTCTCCATCTCGTTGTTTCTTCCTAGGGTCAACAAAAGGGGACCAGGCTGCAACTCTGCTTTCTTTATGAACTGATTCTGGTTTCAAGAGAAGACAGATGCAATGCAGTATCCAGAAGCCAAAATAGTGTCCCTGCGAACTTCTCTCTCCTTCTGTTTACGAGCATAATGAGAACCAGGAACAACTGGTTGATGGTCTCCTTGGTTCCATCTGCCAGAGGCTTGAACTCGAGCTAGCACACTCCCCAAGCTTCAAGCATGCCCTTCTCTTGACTAGCATGTATTATTTAAATGAGCATCTCCAATGTTTTGGGGCCTCACAATCATGGCCTTCTCAGCCCTCATGGGATGCTTGGAAAAGAACCATTTCTGGGTCTGTCTTGTCACAAGACTGGGGTTCAGAGCTCATTATCACCGCAGACTATGTCTGCCAACAGGGAATGTTCTGTTTATTTTCCGCTGAGTAGGCTTGACCGATTCTCTTCTGCTGTTGCGCCATTTCCCTGAAGTTGAATGATGGACCCGAGAAGGACTACTATTCACCCAACATCTGTTTCTTCAATTTCCCAGGCTCCCGGTTGTTTTGAAGTGCTCAGAATCAGTGTTTTAAGTGCATGTGGGCATAATATTCAGTATATTAATACACACTAGAGACAGTTCTGCCTACTGGAAAACCAGGTACTACGGGTTATAAAAGTCATTTGATACCTTGTAAAGCCCAAGACACCTCACCAATGCCCAGGCCCTGTTACTTGATGTAGTCAGGTGATAACACGTGCGCACTTGTACAGCCTTCTCCAGCATGTGCCAAGAGTTCATGCTAAGTACTACATAAATTATCACCTAATTAAGCACTGTTATGGTTTGGATCGGGGGAAGTGTAAACTCGATTCTCCTTGGAGAGCACTATGCAGAAATATGATGTGGAATTAATTGTATGGGTCTAGGTCAAAGATCAAAGTACAAGTGGAATTGCCTTTGCACCAGGAGAATGTGAAAAAGATTTTTGTTGGCATCTCAATAATTTCATTTCTCATTACCAGGTTTCTGCTGTCCTACTGCCCCATTCCCCTGCCCCTTGCTTCTTCAGTTCTCTGTAAATGGGTTCCCTAGGTGTCCTCTCCCTTCTCTTCTGCAGTCTGTCTACCCTCATTCTTTGGGCAATCCAAACTGAGGTGAGAAGGAC
The DNA here is from genome assembly GCA_033961575.1 of Aselliscus stoliczkanus. NCBI lineage: Eukaryota > Metazoa > Chordata > Mammalia > Chiroptera > Hipposideridae > Aselliscus > Aselliscus stoliczkanus. The sequence continues at coordinate 136,305,957 of CM066734.1, forward strand.
TTAAGCTTAATAAGCTTAACAAATTGGGTTTGAATGTTGGCGCTTCTAATTGATGGCTGGCCTCAGGCAAGTTCCCTAACTCTGGGAGCCTTAGTTTTCTTATCTGTGAAATGAGGGTAATAATTATTCCCATATCATTAGACTGTTTCGGAATAAATGAGGCAGTTCCCACAATGCACTTACATGATGCTACAAGGTCTCAATAAACGTTAGCTGCTCCCCCACCTCTTCTCTTCCTTCTTAGGCTGACGGGGGCCAGAGCCCTGTGATGAAGGAGAGTGATCCCTCAGAGTTTTGGGGTTGAAGCTTATTCTCCACCCCAGATATTCTTCAATGTAAAGGGCGCATTCATTCATTTATTAATTCAATAGATTAATTTGTTAAACACTTTATGTGTACTGTTTGCTAGTTCCTGAGGGTACAAATTTTCTGATCTTGAACTCTTCTGTGATCTTATCCCTGGAACCTGGTATTTACTTTGGTCCCCTGGGAAGCTGATCTTGCCCATCCCCCACCCCACCATCCAAATTAATGTTCTTATTGAACTCCATTATTTATCTATGAGTTGCTGTGTGGCAGAACAGATAAGAACTTGGGCTCTGGAGTTCAATTCTTGTGATCTCGGGCAGGTTATTTCATTCCACCGTGACTCAGTTTCCTTTTCTGTGTACGAGGCTTACCATAGGACCCACCTTGTTGGTTTTATGCTGGTCTCTTGCCAGTTTGTTCTCATATCCATTATTCACTTGTCCTCTGAAAACTTATTTTCCAGACTCTCTTGCCTTTCAGCTGTGTTCAGTCAATGGGAGGCACTGACAAAAGATTTATGTATTTAAGATAGGAGATTGTATCAATTTTTTAGAAGGTGTTTCAAGAGTATTGCTTTAAAAAGGGCAATTATTTCACCAGGAACACTCAGTTAACAGAATTACCCATTTTCCAAAGTATTCTGATAATTCAAGTTTCAATTATCAGTGGTCATCCTGTTCTCCATTTCTTTATGGTTCTTAGTATTATTTTATGAATGATAGTCATCTGTCCCAACAAAGTGATAGTCTTTTGTAAGCCAGTAACTGAATCTTCTTTCTTCTATATCTTTCCAACTACTTTATATAGCATGTTGAATACTAAATTGTGCCGACTGTCTGACAGAGAATAAGCTAATGTGTACGGTTCTCTCTAGTCATGAAAGTTTCTTATATTTCCTCAGATGTAACTTAATGCCTTTGTGCCTCGTCCATGTTCTTCTCTCAAACAGGAACCTCCTTTTCTCCTTCTTTGACTGGTAACCCCCTGGGTATTCTTAATGTTTAATTCAAGTCTTCCCGCTTGAAAGTCCTGTCCTTAGCTTGAGGTCTGGATTAGATGCTGGCTTTCCATCCCCAGCACACTCTGTATGTACCCTCTCTTTTCTATCATGTATTACATGTTCAACTAAATATTATGATTTATTATATATTATCATATACTCACTGACTTACTTATCTGTCAACCCTCTATACTTTGGAATAAAGACTTTTGTATTATCGTTACTGCTTGCACACACTAAAAATTTGTGGAATGAATGAGTGATGTTAGATCCCGGGGCCATGCTGAGTACAGGTAAAATTCATTTTCCCAGTCTGAATCTTTCTATGAACAGAATTCATCTAGTTGCATTGTAGCATTTTTTTTTAAATTTCCAAATTGAGCTCCATTAAAAAATTTATATGTACACATACGTCAATCTGACCCACCCCGTTGGCTGTAAGGGCCTGAGGGACAGTGGTGGAAATAGTTCACTCAGTTTGGCAGAGCAAGAAGAATGAGGTTGGAGAACACATCAGACATCAGCAGCTCAGCTGAGGGAGCTGGAGCCTTTATTTCCAATCCAAGAACTGGCTATGTTCTCAGGGTGGGAAGGACAGAATGTAATAACCTTGGGGGAGGCTCTCGGCGGGCATCATGAATTAGAAACTGCCCTGCTCGGGTCTGAGTGGTGCGACATCAGAAAGGCCCTGTGAGGCTGAGTCTGCATTAAATGTGTCCCTGCTTGAATCATCTGGGTACTAGCTCCTCTAAACTCATGGTGTCTTGGACGGTTTCCTCTCTCTGGAATGAAGTGTGTGTGTTGGCCAGGGCAGGCTGGGCAAGGCAATCCTGGCTTCGCTGATTCCTGCAGGAATGTTACAGTCAACTGGGTAAGAAAGTTGGAAGGAAATGACTCACAAGAACAACAAGACAGTGCCTTCAAACAAGTGACCGTCACATGAAGTTGCCTTCGTATACCTAGAAGCCATCTTTTGACTTCTAAACATTGGAAGAAGTTTGGACTGGGATGTGCAGTCCAGAAGAAATCTCAGAGCCCATTCCAGGATAATGGAAGCTGGGAAGGTGTATTGGGGTTTAAGAGATGGGGGTGGGGGGACAGTAAATACCACGCCCTCCCACACCTGCTCTGGCTTTAATGTCTGGGTTGAAAAATAGTACAAAAGGGTAAGGCAAATAGGGTCAAATTGCCAATTTTTGATTGTTAGTGGCAAAATTAGATTGTAGGACATAGCTTAGAGCAACAGCCAAACAGGCTGCCAAACTCATAGGCAGTGCTGGATCACAGACTTGGGTATAGGGCCATAGAGGAGAACAAATGCACACTATGGGCAACTTGCTCCCAAGAGGAAGGAAAGAAGGAGGAACTGGTCCAAGTGAGCTCCCTTTGTTTTCTCTAAAACTCACCCATTGGCCATGTTCTTCCTCTTCTAGTAGGATGTAGTGAGTGAGGGGGCAATGAGACCAAGAATACTGTGTTGCTGGGTCTCCTTCTCTTGGCAGGAAGGATTGGGAATAGGAAAGAAACGTCCTCCCCTGGAGCTCAAGCACCCGCCATGGGTCCCACACGTTGCTTACACGAGCCTATCTGCCCCTCACTGCAATCCTGTATGTACTAGGTATTGTTCATAGCCTGAGATTTGGGCACATATCCATATTTCAGTTAGCTGGGTTTGTAAGTGAGCTTCACCATTTGCTGGCTTTTGACTGTAGGCAAATGATATAATTCTGTGACTGAATTTCTTAAAGTGCAAAATGGAAATAATAGCACTACCTACCTCATAGGGTATTATGAGGATTAATTAGAACATGCAATAGAGAACACTCAGCAAGCAGTATACGTGTGAATGTGTTATTTTCACTGATAAATACAACAAAGCTCAGAGAACTTGAGTAATTTGCTGACAGTGCCATAGGTAATAAATGTCATCATAGAGGTTATTGGAATTTCGATCTATCTGACTCCAACGCCCCTCCTTTTTCTGCTTCATTATGCATCTCTCCAAATGTTTCAAAATGATTGTAAAGTGTGAAGCAAGAGTGATGCCCAAATGGGACAGATATACTAATATTTAATGGACAGATTAAATTGACCCTGCTTCCCCCATACATGGTGATCTATGCCAACTTCATTAGTTACAGCTGGGCTGGTGTTCTAGTTTCTCCCACTGCTGGTGGCAACTCTGCAAGGTGAGAATGACCTGTTCCCATTGTGCATCCTGCTGTACCACCTGGGCCTGGGACCATCACCCTGAGATCTCATAAAGCCCACCCTAAATAGCTGCTTAGCTTTCTGACTTTGGCTGCCTTTTTCATAGGTATTATTATTTAGTGCATTGAGTTGATTGGAAATAGACTTTTTTTTCATTCTGGGCATCTAATTTCAATGTTTGAAGTCCCCCAACCTCCCTCCTGCACCACCAAGCAATTCTGGGGATACCAGGGGGGTATCCCACAATTGAACACAATTCTGACACTATTCACCCAGAGAGAGCATCAGATTCCATAGGTTGAGGGCTCAGGCAACCCCTCCCACCCACCACACACACACACACACACACACACACACACACACACACACACACACACTTCAGAGGTCAGGCCCAAGCCCAAGCTGTTACCTGCATTTATGACCCACCAGCTACAGTCTGGAGCCCCCACAACCCCCTTTCTTGAACCTCAGATACTAGTTGCAAGTCCAGGTTGCCCTTTGTACTTCTCACCAACTATCTATAAACCAGAGGCTCCCATGACCCCCTCCTTCCTTGGGTTGAATTGATTCTCTAGAGTGGCTGATAGAACCCAGGACACATTTTACTTACTAGATTACTGGTTTATTATAAAAGGATGTCAAGAGCTAAATGGAAGAGATGCATAGGGCTAGGTGTGGGGAAAGTGCATAGAGCCTCCACACTCAATCCAACTTTCTCCAAAGTCCATGTGTTCCCTGACCTGGCAGCTTTGGACACTTTGTCCTTTTGGGTTTTTATGGAGGTTTGTTACATAGGTGTGCTTGATTAAATCACTGGCCAAGGGCAATTGATTCAACCTCTAGCCCCTCTCCCCTCCCTAGGGTGGGATTGAAAGTTCCAACCCTTTACTCACAGGGTTGTTTCTCCTGGCAACCAGCTTGGGGGTGGGGGTGGGGGTCTGAAAGTCACCTCATTAACATAACAAAAGACACTTTTATTGCTCCCATCACTTAGGAAGTTCCAAGTGTTTTAGGGGCTGTGAGCCAGAAAACATGGATATATATTTCTTAAACCAAATATATATTTCTTAAACATCACAAGGTTGCAAGAGCCTTTCATCCTTTCCATTCTTCTCAACTCCTACCATCCACTTCTCTCAGGATCCATGGTCAAAATTCTTTTTCTTCAGAAAAACCTGAGTAATGATGACAGTAATGTTTAGTAAGTGATAATTATGCAGCAGATATTTTCTAATCATTTTGCATATATTAAGGCATAGTACCCTCCCAGTAACCATTTGAGGTAAGTAGTCTTGTTTCCTATGAAACCTAGGCACGTCAGCTTCAGGCTCTTTACTAGCTACATTGCCTCTCATGCATGACTAACTTGAGTCGTGACAGGAAATTCCTGGGCTCCAACTAGCCACCCTCCTGGGGATGCCTTGGACTCAAATGGCACAATGGGATGTGGACCTCATCCCTGAGGAATCTCGGGTAGGGAGAACAGCCAGCTGAGAGAGACATGTTGTCCATGTCACAGGAGCTGGAACTGGAGAGGCCAGCAGAGACGCTTCCGATCAATGCTGAAAGCATTGAAGCATCCACGAGGGAAGAGGTGCTGCCACCCACTTGCCAGGCCCACAGAGCATGAAGCCACCCATGCCAGGGGAGCTGCCATTTCTGTTCCTCTTCTCCTGGGTGGCCCATTCTCTTTGGATTTTATGACAGGTAGAGCAGCAGTAGTGAGCAGAAGAGGAAATGCCAGAGGAGGACAGAAGCCAACCCCCCTTTTCTAAGGACAGCTGCCCACCTAGCATTCTGGGGGGGGGGGGTAAGGTGGGAGGGGGCCCAACTTTGAATGGAGAATGAATTTGAAGAGTGCTTTGGGAAGACACTTCCATGAACTGAATTGAGATGGTGTTTTGTGGTTTAATGTGGCTGTAGAACTACATGAGTGAAATGAAATGTTGCAGTTTCTTTCACTTTTTCATCTTCCTCCTCTGAATAAATTTGAGAAATGACCAGAAGATATAAAAATTTCATGTTTTATTGCATCCAATGAGTTGTGCTTGTCCAATCAATGGCTGCACTTTGAAAATTCTCTTCAACTACTGACAGAAATTTCATGTATTTCTCCTCCGATCCTCAGATCAGATGAGATCTGTCAATATTATCCACATAAATCAAAAGCCCATTGCGCTTACAAGATCCAGGATATTACAGTCTTTCTGCCAGCGTTGTCACAGGACTCGAGTCTGAGTGTTAAGGGATCAGGTGTCATGAAACCCATTTCTCTGCCCTAAGACTTTTGTCAGAGATGGGGGTGGGATTGGCTGTGTTCTGCAGGGAGGGAGGGTGTCAAGCAAATGACTTGGAAGTTTTCTTTTAATGTTTATTTTATTCTCCAAGGAAAAGAATGGAGATAGGGGCAGTAATTTAAAAGCCCACTGATTATGATGGACAGGTAGGCTACTCCAGAAGCTACTTTTTGGTGATCCTGTTGTACAAACTGTCTCTCTTGGCTATTTCTTGGGTAACTCTCCCCCGTTAGTTGCACCTGGAAAGACAAACAGCATTATAACTAAAGCAAGTGCCACAGCCGACTCTATGGCATTAGAATTATCACCCAGAAAAACTGAGGTCTGCAGCCAAAGGATACATTGTCAGAGTGTCAGAGCAAGCATGGTCGAAGGCACCTGGGGAAAAAGAGAAGCCTGTCTAGACAGATTGGAACGTCTCGTGTGCCTAATTAAACAGTCCCTCTTAGAGTTGGTGCTGTGTAAAAAGCTCGCTTGTTTATTAATTACTCGTGAAACATACCTTTAAAGAGGTGCCATACACTTCATCCTCTTCCATGGATTCATGGGGACTTGGGGGCCCCAAAGGGCCCTGGGGATCAAACAATCCAATTCCTGTAAGTTTCCAGATGAGAAAAACTGAAGATCAGAGATCAGAGAGGATGACAAGGCTGAGCAGCGATGTGGTAGCAACGACATTAGAATCCAGGTTTCCGACCTCTGGTCCAGGGCTCTTTCTGCCATGCCAGCCTGCCTGTTATGTAGACAGATGATGTGCCCACCCCAAGATGTTGCTGGGGAGGCTGCTGTGGCAATTTATTTCCCTACATGACTATCTTATTTCTTAAAATTCCCTCATTACTGGTATCCCTTTTGGCTGTGGAGCTGCCTATCTGCTTTGAAAATATAAACACTCTTGAATAAAATAACATAGGGTAGGCTTGATTCCCCTAGAAGCAATCCCTGAAATAAAGATTTCAGTAGTTTATTTTGGAGATGATTCTGGGAGCCCTGGTGTGGGCATGGGGAGGACTCAGGGAAGACAGGGAAACTCAAAGAGGTAGGCTGTTGAAAAGGTGACAGTTTTGGACAACCCAGGCTCAAGCCCTTTGGGCAATTCAGGGGTGAAGTACCAAATATTCTTCAGAGTTGTCCCATCAGAGGGGCAGGGAAGTCAGGGTCATTATCCTTTTATTGCCGTCTGTCATTGGCTGACTGCTACTCCCCGGGCCATGGTTCCCTTTCTTCCTGTCTGTCATGCCTGGGCCAGGCACTAAGGCAGAGAATTACCAGTGTTGTAGTAGGTCACATCCTGGGCAGGGAGTCCAGGTGAGGCACTGACAGCATCCATGGTGTCAGACTTGCTATCTATCAGTCCTTCCCAGCTTAATATAAACTAGTGGGTTGTCGGAAAAGTCATGACGCATTTTTGCAACGAAAAACAGAAAAAAATATGTCCTGACTTTTCCGACAACCCAATAGATGTCTGAATGCTTGCAGCCATGATATCGAACAACAGAGCAGTGAGGAAAATGGTAGATGTATTGGGGGTGGAATCAAGGAGTAAAAGACACCATCAAATTAAGCTTAATTTAAATGATCTCAATCTATTTTAATTCAAGCCAAACATTTCCATTCCATTTTATTTATAACTCAATTCAATGAGATCAAACATTAATTGAGTATCTTTTATGTGTTCAATAAATGTGGCTTTTATGACATTTCTTTGAGTAAGTCACCTTGAGGTAGGTTTGTTACAAGATTGTGATATCTTGAATTTGTCTGCTGATCTCAGTCTCCACATATGTTCCTCACCTGCTTGTCAATCAACTAGTGTAGCTTATGGGCAAGAAGGTGAGTTTGAAATCAGGTTTAGTTCTGAGGCATTACTTGGTGCCTATTTTTTGGATTGTTGGAAAAGTCATGATGCATGTTTGCAACAGATGGCACTAGTTCATTTTTGGAAGTATTAGAGTCATTCACATCTATGTTATTGCGCTGTCATTTGACAGCTGACAGTTCTAGCTTCAGTCTAAAAACAAATTGAGTGATTTGGTTGAGTTTTGGAGATTTTTACAAGTTGAAGATGGAAGACCAAACTGTGCATTTTCGCCATATTTTACTGTTTTACTTCCATAAAGGGGAGCAACGCTCATCAAGCTTGTGAAAAGTTACATAAAGTTTATGGTGACAATGCTCTATAAGAACATCAGTGCCAGTGATGGTTCATGAAATTCTGTGCTGGTGATTTTTATCTCAAAGAAGCTCTTCGGTCAGGGAGGCCCACCGAGGTTGATGACGACAAAATAAAGGCATTGATCGAGTCAAACCCACGTTCGTGATACGAGAGATTGCAGGAACATTGAACATCCATATTCAAGCATTCATGATCACCTGAAGAAGCTGGGATATGTAAGCAAGCTCGATATTTGGGTTCTGCATGACCTCAAAGTTCATTTAACAGTGTGTATAAACATGTGCAATATGCTCATTAAACATGAGGAAAAAGATCCTTTTTTGAAGTGACTGATAACTGGTGATGAGAAGTGGATTATTTACAACAATGTGGTGCATAAACAGTCTTGGTCCCGATATGATGATTCACCTCAAACGACATCGAAAGCAGACATTCATCAGAGGAAGATTATGTTCTCAGTGTGGTGGGATTTTAAAGGTGTCATGTTTTTTGAGCTCTTACCAAGGAACCAAACAATCCATTCGAATGTGTACTGTCGGCAACTGGACAGTTTGAATGAATCCATCATCCAGAAACGTTCAGAGCTCGTTAATTGAAAAGGAGTTGTGTCCATTGTGACAATGCGAGACCACACATAAGTTTGATCACCCGTCAAAAATTATTGGAGCTTGGATAAGATGTGTTGCCACACCCACCATACTCGCCTGACCTTGTGCCGTCAGACTTCTACTTGTTTCGCTCTCTTCAAAACTCCTTGCATAGTATAACATTCAATTCAGATGAGGCTGAAAATCAGCACCTTGTTCAGTTTTTTGCAATTAAAGACAGGTACTTCTATGAACGAGGAATTATGAAGTTCACTGAAAGATGGCAAAAGGTTATCGTACGAAATGGGCAATATATCATTGATTGATCTTTGTTCTTGATATAAATAAATGACTTTTGAAAAACAAAGACAAAATAGTCATGACTTTTCTGACAACCCAATAGTTAGCAAATGCTTGGGAAATCCATATCACTAAGGCTTTCTTTCTGAAAAATGAAGTGGTCAAAACTGGTCTCCATACCTCTCTGGATTCTGTGAGCATACGTGGAATAACAGACAGGAAAGCACTTCATTTTTTTCTGACATTCAATATTTTATATTAATTTCAGGTGTACATAGTGGTTTGACATTTATATAATTTCAGAAATGATTCCTCTGACTAGTCTAGTACCCACGTGGCAGTACACATAGTTATTACCATATCATTAACTATAGTCCCTACGCTTTCCATTTTCATAACTACTTTGTAACAGCCAATTTGCACCTCTTAATCCCTTCCCATTCTTTCACCCACATCCCAACCCTCCTCCCATCTGGCAACCATAAAAATGTTTTCTGTATCTGTAAGTTTGTTTCTGTTTTGTTTGCTAATTTTGTTCTTAGATTCCACATATAAGCAAAATTTCATTGCATCTGTCTTTCTGTCTGACATTCCACTCAGCACAATACCCTCCAGATCCATCCATGCCATTGCAGATGGCAAGAACCCATTCCCTTCCATGGCCGAGCAATATTCCATTGTATACATATATCACCTCCTTTTTATCTATTATTCCATCAACAGACACCCAGGCTGCCTCCACATCTTGGCCGTTGTAAACAATGCTGCAATGAATATACGGATGCAAATGTCCCTTCGTAGTAGCGTTTTGATTTCTTCAGGTAAATACCCTTGTTATAGGTTTTGTTTTCAAGTCTATTTTGTCTGGTACAAGTACTGCTACCCCAGCTTTTTTTGTTTGTTTGTTTCCATTTTCATGAAATATCCTTTTCCATCCCTTTGCTTTTAGTCTGTGTGTGTCTTTCAATCTGCAGTGAGTCTCTTGTGGGCAGCATACGTAAGGGTTTCATTTTCTTATCCATTCAGGCCTTTTATGTCTTTTGATTGGAGCATTTAATCCATGTATATTGAAAGTAATTGTTGATAGATATGTAGCTATTGCCATTTTATTCATAATTTTGATCTTTTTCTTTTTCCATTTTGAAGTTCCTCTAACATTCCTTGTAACACTGGTTTGGTGGTGAGGAACTCCCTTAGCTTTTTCTTGTCTGGGAAGCTCTTTATCTGTCCTTTGATTTTAAATGATAGCCTTGCTGGGTAGAGTATTCTTGCTTGTAGGTCTCCTTGCTTCTCATCATGTTGAATATTCTGTGCCAATCCCCTCTGGCCTGCAAAGTTTCTGTTGAGAAATCAGCTGACAGTCTTTTTGAAGCTCCCTTATAAATTACTAGTTGCCTTTCTCTTGCTGCTTTTAGGATTCTCTCTTTGTTTTTAACCTTTGCCATTTTAATTATAATGTCTTGGTATGGGCCTGTTTGGGTTCATTCTGTTTGGGACTCTGCATTTCCTGGGCTTGTATGTCTATTTCCTTCACTAGGTTAGGAAAGTTTTCAGTCATTATTTCTTCAAATATGTTCTCAATTCCTTGCTTTCTCTCTTCTCATTCTGGTATCCTTATGATGTGAGTCTTGTTATGTTTGATGTAGTCTCAGAGTTCTCTTAAACTATCCTTATTGTTTTGGATTCTTTTTCCTTTTTGCTCTTCTGATTGGATGTTTTCTGCTACCTTGTCTTCCAAATCGCTGATTCGATCCTCTACTTCATCTGGTCTGCTGGTGGTTCCTTCTAGTGCATTCTTCATTTCAGTTATTGCACTCACTTCCAACTGGTTCTTTTTTATGGTTTCTATGTCCTTTTTATGCTTGCTCTCTCTTTGTTGGAGTTCTCACTAAGTTCCTTGAGCATCCTTGTAACCATTGTTTTGTACTCTGCCTCTGGTAGTTTGCTTGCCTCCATTTCATTTAGTTCTTTTTTCTGTAGTTTCTTCCTGTTCTTTTATTTGGGACACATTTCTTTATTTCCTCATTTTGGCTGCCTCTCTGTGTTTGTTTCTATGTATTAGGTAGATCTGCTATGTCTCCCAGTCTTGGCTGGGTGGCCTTATGTAGTAGATGTCCTGTGGGGCTCAGTGGCATAGTCTCCCTGGTCACCTGTGCTGGGTGCTCCAGGAGTGTCCCTTGTGTGGGCTGTGTGTGCCTTTCAGTTATAGTTGAACCTTGATTGCTATTGGCATGTTAGTGGTTTGGATTGACCTTCAGGCTGACTGGCTGTGGGTGTTGGCTACATCCACAGCTATGGACTGCTGTGCAGGAGGCTTACCCCACTGAGTGGGATTTGCCCCAGTGGGCTCTGGTGCCTGTTGAGATTCACATTTTTTGTGCCACTTGTGGGGTTGATTGGGTGGCTTCAGACTGAAGCCAACCTCCAAGTATGTTGGTTTTGGGGCCTCTTGGGAGGGGCTCTGGCATAGGCCCAGGTCAGCCACTGCCTGACTCTGGAGACTACCTGGTAGGAGCTACAAAACAATCCATGGTTGTACACTGCCTGTGCTAAACCTGTGTGGGAGAGGCACCACTGTGAACCGAGGATGGCTGCCACCAGTACCAGGCCTGAGCTGGCTCCACAAAAAGCCAGGACACCTGGAGGCTTGCTGCCACTTGATGGCTCCCTTAAGTTTCAGCCCCTGATAAAACCTTGTGTGGTACATGAGTTGGGTGAGGCAGGGTCTTAGGGAGTCACTAGAGTGGGAACTGTCGTGGTCACCAGGTTAATGTAGACTCTGGTTTGGTGCCAGCACTGAGCTTGGAGTGATTCATCAAAAGTCTCAGAGCACACTGAGGCCAGTTTCCACCCACCTGGGACCTGTGGACTCCAGTAGTTTTCCAAACAAGAGTGTAATATCGGTGGGGCTGGCTGTTCACAGAGAAAATTCCTCTGGTGGTGTGCAAGCTGGGTGAACTGGGGTCCCAGCTGAGTCAGCAGGGCAGATCAGTGGGGCTCACCAGGCCAATTAAATTCAGATTTGGCCTGTGGGGATGAACTCAATATAGGAAAGAGGACGTCTTCCTGCTGGCTGCATGGGGGAAGAACCCCTCACTGAGAAAATGCAGACTGCCCTCCACTCCCCTGCATGAAGCCACACACTTCCGTCCATTCCCCATATGTCTCTAAAGCCCCCCTCCCCCACCCCCACATCACCATCCCTCTACTGGAGCACAAGGTGAGTGCCTGTGAGTGAGTGAGTCTGTGTGTGGGCTGTTCAAGAGGATGCCTGGGTTTTCCAAAGCTTTCTGACCCACCCGAACAGTCAGAATCCCCACTGTCTTTCACAGCCAGATATTGCAGGGGCTCCTCTTCCTCGCTCCACTACTCCAGGCTGGGGAGCCTGGTGTGGGGCTGGGGTCCCTTGCTTCTCTGGGAGGAGCCTCCATGGCCGAGATATTCCTCTTGATTCTCAACTGCCACATGGAGGTTTGAGGCCCGTTCAGTATCTCCACCCCTACCAGACTCTTTATATGTTTAGTTATAGGACTTCTGTTTGGCTAAATTTCAGATGGTTCTCCAGGTTGATTGTTATATAATTTAGTTGTAATTTTAATGTGTTCATGGAAGGACATAGACACTGTGTTTATCTACTCTACCATCTTGGATCTCTGTAACACACTTATATTTATTTTACAAACATTATCTCGGTGCCTATTGTATACCAAGCACTGTCATAGTTGTTGGATATATATGGTGATGAAAAGCACTGATCCTCAGTTTCTTAGAATTTCATTGAAGTCTAGAGATATTCAATGGTATTGGGACTATTTACAGCACAGTGTAGGAGACACACATACATATAACATACCATCTGTTTTTAGGAAGTTTATGAAATAGGGAAAGAAGGGAAAAGTTAATGAAAACTAACAAGGCAGTATGCATGGTTCTAGTGTAGTGCTGAGGTGTGTAGAGAAATAATTATTTAAATGTGGGTAGGGTTTCAGTAAATAAACTGGGAGAGACAGGGGTGTCTCAGAGACTGTCGTGGCTCCACCCAGACCTCCTTGGAGCCCCAGTATTGGTTTTTTGCTCTTTTCTCCCATATTTCATGCTCTTTTGTCTCCAAGGCCTGCACCTGTGTGTCTTCTTTGGAGGCCTGACCTTAGCTCTCCCCACATGTGCAGACAGCTGAGCGTTCCTGGGCGTTTACATCCCTGGGGCAGCCCTTAGTTGAGGACTAATTAGTATGGGAGTATAAAAGCTCAACTCCCTTGCCTAGGAGTAGGCCAAACTTGGAGGCATAATTTATACTGAAGAGCTCCTCAATGGGATTATGCTGAAGTTATTTATTCTTTCTGGGACTTTGCCTGAAATCACACTCTTGTCTTGGCTTCTTCTCCTTCACTGTCACGATTCCCTTACTCTTATGGTTTCTCTTGGGCACACTTCCTTAATACATTGCTTGCACACAAATTGTTGTCTCACAGTGTATTTCTGGGAAATGCAACCTTAGACACAGGGCACTTCAGTCTGGGGAGCTGGGGAATGGCCCTGGGGAAGGCTGAGTGTAGGATGGTGGAAGGTATGATTGGAGAACATCATGGCTTCTGGCTTGTGGCTGAGACTGAATTTTACATTGAACCATGTATAATTTATTTATTTATGAAACATTTGGGCAATTCCTGTGAGCTCAGCACTGGTTTTAGCCCTTGGGATATATGGGTGGAAAAAAAAAAGGGTGAAACCTCTGAACTTGTGGAGCTTATAGTCTAATGGGAGAAAAAGAAAATAAAAAGTAAACATAATAAGTCAGTCAATTTTATATGTAGTGTGTTAGAGCAGAAGGACTGCATGAAGAATATGGAAGTTGATTGATTTCATATAACTTTGGGGAAGATTTTGCCAATGAGTCATGGTGAGGTGACTTGTGATCTTGAGTTCTCAATTGTTCTTTATCCATGATTTATTTGAACAGTTCAGAATTTCAGAGTATACCTCAGCAGTGACATAGGGAGAAACTATCTTAAGGTTGCAAAGAGGATTATTATTTGTGTGTTGTTGTATAACAAATTATCCCCAAATTTAGCAGCTTAAAAGAACATTTATTATCTCACAGGTTTTGTGGGTGAGTGCATTGGGTGAGGTGTCGCTGGCTCTAAGTTTCTCAGGCAGCAATCAAGAAGCTGGCTGGGGTTGCAGTCATCTCAAGGCTTGACTGGTAGAGGATTAGAGGATTTCCTTCCAAGCTCATGGTCCTTGTCACATGGCTCTATCTATAGTGGTCCTCACAACATGGCAGCTTATTTCTCCTAGAGTGAAGTCTCTAAAGCAAAAAGAGAGCAAGGGAGGGAAAGAGAGAGAGAGAGAGAGAGAGAGAGAGAGAGAGAGAGAGAGAGAGAGAACATGAAACTTATGAAAGAGGGGAGTAAGTTGGAAGTTACAGTCTTCTTGTATCTTAATCTGGGAGGGGCCATCCCATCACTTTTGCCACATATGCTATTCAGTAGCATCAAGTTACTAGATGCAGCCCCCACACGCAAAGGCCAACACAGGAGGATGAATACCGGAGGCAGGCATGGCTGGGGACCGCTTTGCAGGTTGCCTGCCACAAGAGTACTTTGCTTGTATTCTGAACACAGAGCATTCACCACAATGTTCTTTGCTTTCCGAGAAATGAGGACATAATGTCAGGTGATCTCCAGAGTGTCACTGGACTGATTTTTGCACAAAAATTTCAAGGCAAGTTCTCACAATTCTTATAATCGTATAACAATACTTGATTGCAGAAAAGCTGTTGCGTTCTCTAAAATATGTTTATCATACAGCTATGCCTTTGCATTGGAGTGTGACAAGTTGGTTATTTATTATAGAATGTTTAAGAAGTCCTAAATTCTTTCAGGAAATCCTGCAGTGCGGGCTGCGCTGGCTGTGCTTCTCAAAACAAGACAGTAATCAAGTTTAGGACAAAAATGGGTATTTTCTTCTGGATGAATATTGCCATTCTTCCCCAGGGTCTACTGTTCCAGCCTTGTAATGGGGTCAGCTACTGCTCCATTCTCTGCTTCCTCTGGATGGTTCGTTTTGATAATGAACTTGGTATGGACTTTAGCATCAGAATTGATGCTGGTTTTAGCTAATAGGTGATTGTGAAAGATGAATTTGAGTCATTTCTAAAGAGGTCTTTTCTATAATGAAAATGATTATAAAGGCTAGGAGTTGAAAGTGATAGCATTGAAAATCAGGAGTTCCTGACATCCCCAAGTCTTGCTTTTAGATTTACAAAGGTTATATGATGAATGCCATATGAACAATAAAGTTGCTTTAAAAAATATGTACTATCTCAGCCTCACCACCCAAGCAACCTAGCCTGGCCTAGTTACGTTTACTTTGGAAATTTCCCCTCTTTTCCCACATTTACACAGATAAAAATAACTTCAAATTGTGGGGCAGATTTGAGGCACAGATTCTGGGAGGAAGACTTGAGACTGGGGATTATTTTCCAGCCTAACCTTTCTCTTAGTGAATACACATTTGAAACTAGTGACCAATGGAAGGGTCATGTAAACAAAAAGGAAATATCAGGGTAGTCAAGCAAAACATGGCAACGCAGAGTAGAAAGGCAGGGAGCATTTCTGAAGCAAGAATGTAAATCAAGGGTTTGTTTTTTGCCTTTTATGAGAGGCCACCCGGCTGGTGAGGGTGAAAAGCAGGCCCAGTGATGTTGTGAGAAGTAACAATGGGCCCGGCAGGATGTCATAATCCAAACAGGAGGAGGGTCACCAAGTAGCCCAGCCATCCGGCTCTCCCCCTGCCGTGGGCCCTCACTGTCCTCCATTCCCCCTACCCCTCTTGTCTGCCAGTGTCTTCATATGCTCCTGGTTGGGTCCGGATGGCCCTCGAACACCTGGTTGAACGATAAACATGAGTGACTGTGGTGGTCCTGTCAGCCCCAGCTCTTTGGGAAATAACCGCTGATCTACAACCCTGGCTGGAATTGACTTCCCAGACAATTCCCCATCTTTGCATTGACA
The DNA here is from genome assembly GCA_033961575.1 of Aselliscus stoliczkanus. Classification (NCBI taxonomy): domain Eukaryota; kingdom Metazoa; phylum Chordata; class Mammalia; order Chiroptera; family Hipposideridae; genus Aselliscus; species Aselliscus stoliczkanus. The sequence goes on from CM066734.1 coordinate 136,321,853, forward strand.
GGCACTGTCCTTGCCCCCATTATCGTAAGGTCTCAGGGAGCCAGGAGTTGTGAGGGGGCACATCTCTGTGTTGTCCCCAGAGTCAGTTACAAATCAAACACTGTGCCTACAAACTCTTACATTTTGAAAACAACACTTTGCAGTGATTAAGTATTTATGTGTGGCACACACTTGAAACTTTGATGATTTATTCAGGCTTTATAACTTATAGTAAAACATAAATTCTTGTTTAGCGTAACACACACACACGCACACACACATATATATGAAAGATTTCTTTTCCCTGTGTATGGGGCATCCAAGATGCTGGATGAAAAAATGCATCTGTTTTCCTATGTGTTTGCTTTCTTTCTTTTTCTTTTTTTTTTTTTTCTTTTTTTTTTTTTAATGGTCTCCATAAATCCAGGGAACTCCTTCTTGGACCACTAGCCTCTTTCAATAGGAGCGTGTTTTCACTGGGATTTCCACGTTCATAATTATTCCTCTCATTTCTCTGCCGTGAGAAGACAAGCTGGTATTTCATTGCTTTGGGGAAGTTAATAATATGGTAGGCAAAACATCAGGAAAAATTATAATGAATGAAGCTATACAAATCGGAGGGAAACACATGTCGCTGTTCTAAAATGTTCCTGTCATAAATCCTGGAAATTTCACTATAGTCCCAAGCAAATAACTCTTTAACGCATAAACACTCAATTAATTAAATGTAATATGCCGTATAAGTCTGAATGAGTTCTAAATAGAGAAATGGTCAAATAATGGTCCCTGAAACCACCAGCTAATAGGGGTTCATCTCTTCTTCTAAACTTCTCAACTGGACTGAGGTTCTTCCACAACCATCTTTAAAAGGACTACATACATCATTTATAAATATAGTATTACTGACTCCTTATTTAATACTCAGTGATCAAACCTCACACTCAGACTTAAAACACACACACACACACACACACACACACACACACACACACACACACGCCAACAAACTTTGCTCGTCTTAAATTTCTATCTCCTGGGATGTCTCCAGAGCAGTTGTTTGAAGAGTTCTGTTTTCTCCATTATTTTCAATTTATGGAAGCATGGGTTTTATTATCCTCCTGCCCCTCTTAAGTTTCTTGAACCATTTTTATATGTTGCTTAAGGGGACACATCTCACCTGACTGATATTTTGTAATCCCTAAATAGCTACTTCTCAAGTGTGACTCTGAAAATGCTCCTAATAGAGGGGCAAAGGTTTTGAGAAGTGAAAAGCCTTTTCTGATACTGAGCTGGCTTAGATGGCTATTCTGTGGGCTTTTATATCATCTCCTTCTTGTCACTGTATGTGCGGTATTTTACTGAAGGTTGTGCTTAGTGTATCTCTGCTATGTTGGGATGTGTCTCTTTCATCTTGTGACCTTAGTAGCTAGCGGTTTGCCTAGCACAGAGTAATGTTCAATATATCATTCATTCATTCCTTCACTCATTCACTCATTGGCTCAGTAAATATCTCATGCATGCGTGGTACTGGGCCAGACACTGGAGAGCCAGACACGAGTCACGAAAAAATCCTCTGGATCTTAGGGTCCACTAGGTTTTTATTAGTTTAGGTGAATTAAATAAAATGATTTTATGAAAGGAAACTACATTGGAGACTTGCTCTTCAACTCATCCATCGTACAACAAGGAGACCTTGACCCGAGTAAGATTGTATCTTAGTTTTAATGTCACAACTGACTGGGCCCACAACTTGGTTCTTTTTCAGTGTGTTTTCCCCAAGCTATCTGGTCTCTACTCACAGTCTTTTAATTGTACAACAAACTCTTATAAAAACTATGTAACTGTCATGGGACAGATGAGAGCAAGAACAGTTGGGTCACTTTTCATTTTATAGAAACCAGGAAAAATCAAATTCATTGATACAGAGACACTGACTTAGCCTTAAATTAAAAAACAAACAAACAAACAAACAAAAACTAATTATAGAAGTGATAGCTCTTAGTATTAAGCTTAATGTATAACATGGTATGAAAGTTTTAGAACTATAAAATAGTTTTCTCTGAGATACAGAGAATAAAGGGAGCACAATTTGCATGACTCAGTTTTGCTGCATAAACAACAACAGAAGAATGCCAAACTCAAAGTCTGTAGCAAAACACATTCATTTCTCACATGTTGGCGAGTGTGGGCTGGCTGCCATCCAGGAACCAGGATGCAGGGGTAGCTCTCAGTGGGGACCTGTTGTGGTCATGCCAGAGAGAAATGAGCAGGACAGAGACTCCAGAAACGCATGCCATGGTTTGAAACCTGCAGAGGCAGGGCACATATTAGGCCAACCTGCAAGGAACCCAACGCCTGTGGGGCTGGAGATGTGTGCTGCCACCTATAGGAATGGAGGGACATAAAGTCAGCATCTGAGGAGCAGATCTTTGTGAGCTGGGCTGATGTAATTTCTGGCACCCCTTGCCCTTTGCCTGCCCTGAAGAGCTGTGGCCCCCTTCTCCTTGGTGGACCCCTGCTCACCTTTAGACAAATATGGACATCAGAGGAGGCAGGATTAGTCTCTCACTCCTTGGAGGGCTCAGGGTCCAGACCTCTCATGAAATGTATCACTCTATTGTGTTTCACTCATTTTTCCTAGGAGCCTAACACTGTCTCAAATATAACATGGGCTCCTCAGAAATGCTTGTGTAGAGTATGGCTGGAATGCTTGTGATTAGGAAATGGTTTAAAAGTAAACATCTTGTGGTTGTAGGGAACTGAAACAATGTTTACAGGTGATTTCAGAAACCAAGACCTATATTTTTAAATACTCTGCACTAAGAAATAGTTTCCTGTGTGACTGTCTTCCTGCAATTCCTCTTTGACTAGAAACACAAGCACTACAGAAGCAGGAATTTCCTTTATATATATTTCTGTGGTGTCAAGTTAATCTCTAAATACCTGGAGGTGCCTAGAGAAAAATACGATCACTTTTAAGCATGCTGCCTTGCACATAGCAGGTTCTTCATAGATTTTTGAAAAAGCTAATTTGCATATAATAAAAAAAGAAAAAAGAGAGGCATGGGGACTTTAGTAATAAACCCAGTAGTATATTCTGAGATACTTCTCAACAAGAGGAGCTAAGACACAATTAGCATTTCTGAGGCTAATTCCTCTTTTAAAAGATGGGGAAAAAAACTCAACAAACCAGAAGAAACATAAGGGAAAAGTCTGAATCTTTAGTAATTAACTGATCACTGAGGTGTGGATATTCAGCATGTTCTGAGCATCTGAGTGACTGAATAGGAAAACACAGGAACTCAGAGGTCCGTCTTCCTGGTTCTCTGGCACCTTGAGACTCATTCCAGAAGTCTCCAGAATGCACAATGCTGCAAGTGCTGTCTGCTATTGGCCCTGTGCTCCATTTACTGAATTCTCCATCCCCTCTGCTGCTGAGTCTTGGAAGACCGGCCTCTTTGGGCTGACATTCTTTCTCTTGTCACAACTGCTTTGCAGTTTAAAAGAGTGCTGTCTTAGGAAGAAGAAAGAAAGCATGAAAGAAAGAGTAAAGTAGGTAAAGAGATGGGAAGGAGAGAAGTCCCCAGAGAGAGAGAAAGGAAGAGGGATAAAGAGGAAAGGAAAGCAGTGGGGATGCTGGTTTTGAGTTCAATGAAATGAAGTTCAAAAAGAATTGTGCACAAGGTATGATCAGAATATACAGTGAACATTTAAATACAAAAAATATTACAGTAAAAGGCACATTACCTTAATCCCCCTCAAAATACTCTATACTCGCTCACTTCAAACACACTTATCCCACCGTTCTTGCCACTTTCTGAAGCAGTTTTGGAAGTCCTCTTTCGTGAGTGTCTTTAGTTGCTCTGTCATGGCTGTCTTGATGTCCTGAATCGATTCAAAACGTTTCCCTTTCAAGGTCATTCTGACTTTGGGGAAGAGCCAGAAGTTGCACGGTGCCAGATCTGGTAAATAAGGTGGATGAGGGGCCGGCCGAGTGGCGCGGTGGTTAAGTGCTGGCTTGGGAAGCCAGCGGCCCCGGTTGGGGTCCCACATATGAGGGCCAGTGACACTGCCCTCAAAAAAAATTTAAAAAAATAAGGTGGATGAGGACACACTGTAAGGTTTTTATTTGGCAGAAATTGCCATACCAGAATCAATGTGTGACATGGAGCGTTGTCATGATGGAGGAGGAAGTAAAGACATGCACAAAAGAGGACTTCTAGAACTGCTTCAGAAAGTGGCCAGAATGATGGGGTAATTGTGTTCAAAGTGAGGGGAAGTATTTTGAGGGGGATTAATGACAATGTCTTTTACTGTAATAACTTTTTAAAAATTTAAACAGTCACCATATTTTGTGATCTATTATATCTATCTATTAAATATTGAGAGGGAAGGGGGGAGAGAGGGAGAGGGAGAAGGAGAGAAAGAGAGAGAGAGAGAGAGAGAGAGAGAGAGAGAGAGAGAGAGAGAGAGAGAGAGAGAGAGAGAGAGAGAAAACTTGCTAGATGTTTTGCATCAATTATCTTCCTGAGTTTCTGTTTTCTGATGTAAGTCTTATAGCTTCCTAGAGGTGAGGAAACTGGCTCAGAAAGTGAGTAACCAGAGCCAGAGGGCTAGTGAATGGGTCAGGTCTGCACTGCCGTGGGGCTTAAACCCAACTGCAAGTTAATGTCCAGATTAAACAGCCAGGATACCAATGATTGAAATCTGTATATAGAGCTGAAAGGCAGGTAGAAGACCCTCTTGCAGCCTTCAGGAGCCTGTAGGATGAAATTGGGCCCAGAGTTGGGGGCTATGAGAGAAGACTGTCAGAGCCAACCAGGTTTAGCCCAGCGGGTCTCAGATATTTGGGGGAGATACTGATGAATGATGTGAGAAGAAGGCAACCTGTGCTCAAGTAGACTTGGCAAATGCTGAGTAAATCTGCAGGCTGTCTCAGCGCTTTCAGATGCTAATGTCACCTGGACTCTCCGATAGGAGGGGCAGCCTGCAGTTTCTCAGATGTTTCTTTCTCCAGCCCCTTTCTGTACATCTTTTGAGATGGGCCCACAAGAACATGCATCGTTTTGGAGTCCCTGACTTAGGCGCACAGTGGGGATGTGTCAGAGCAGGTGCCCAGGACTCCCAGTTCCTTCCTGGGCACTGTCCCTAAGCCTTAACCTCTCCATATAGTTTCCCCGAGAGACTCCAAGTTCATGTCACATGGCCCTGTGCCTTTGCAACACCAATGCTCCAAAGATGAGCACCTGGCCAAATGTGGGCCATTCCAGGGGCTTCTCCAGGGTTTTTAGAATCAAAACTGAGTCTAGAATCTCTGTAGGTGCCTGGAAACAAGAGCAGGAAAAGGAAGCCACTCCACGTGGGTCCCACTGGCCAAGGACGAAGCAGATGGTCAGGAGAAGAGGGGCACGAGGCTGCCGGCGCTGCAGCCCTCTGCAGAGTTCTGGCCCCAGCCCTCCCCATTGCAATGACCCTGCTCCCAAATCCCATCAGAACCTGACATCCATCCACGGAATCCCCGTGGTGGTTTGAGTTAGTTTACTCAGGATTTCCACTCTCTAAGTAACCAAGTAATACAGTGTAATCAAAACGAACACCATGTAATGAAACAAAAACATATGCAAAATATTTAAAATAAATAGGACGCGGGTTTGCTTGCACGGAAGGAAAAACTTTAGAAAAGGAAAGAGGGACACAAAACCATAACGGGAGGGAGGAAGTAGGGGCAGAGAGAAAGCCATTATAAGCCAAACTCGAAGGGTTTAATGGGAACAGGTTGCATTTTCACCTACAGTCTGAAAGATTCTTTGTATTATCTGAAAATATCGTCTCATTTATTCATTCATAAACACATCCTTTTTTCTCAATTTGTTTATTTTACTTGTCCACAAAGATGCACATGAAGACATCATCGTTGGACACGCAGGCATGTCGGACATGGTCTGCCTGAAGGGGCCTCGCTGTCCAGGGGTGTAAATCATTAAAAATACACAAATGTACAATGTGTGTTTTTTCTGTTTGTTTGCCTTCAGATCCATCCCACATCCTTCTCCTACCCTGCTTTGTGTCACAGGCAGCGACCTGTGCAAATGGCATGGCCAGGTTCCCTCATCAGCTGGCTAGCAGAGGCGCTTTCGGGAGGCTGGCCAGCGGGGAAAGGGGGAATGTCAGTCTCCGCCCTCCTCTGTGCTTCAGGAAACATCGCTGGCAGCAGTTGTGGCTCCCTTCTTGTTCCAGCTTCTGCAGGCAGCCCTCTCCCCACCCCACCACCCCAGCTTCAGAGTGATGTAGTCGCCTCTGGTGACACAACCTCCACTATTCAACCAATCCTCTGGCCCAACAGGGAAAGTGGCTCCCTGCCATTGTCAACCTCTGCATGGCCTCACCATCTCCCATTGGCCCTTTTAGCCCTTACAATGCCATGGTCACTAGCCCCGTATAGTAAATGACCTCACTGTACTCTCTGTCGTGGCTTCCCTTTCCTGACTGGACCCAGATCGATACAGCATCTGAGCTAAGTGTCTTCACAGAAGAAACCAACACGGGGCAGGTGAGAAACATCTTCACAGTGGAGGGGACTGTGAACCAGCCTGTGAGCAACTAGAGGCATTGACCACGCAAAGGAAAACAGGGTATTCTAAAGAAAACTGTTAGCAAGTGTACTTTGCCTGGACTTTAGGGTTCATTGGGTAGAACTGTTTGTGTGGGAAAGCTGGGGCCAGGCTGCGAGGCTCTGTGCATCTGATATATGTCCAATTCTAGCTTGGATGCACTCTAGGTGTAGTGCGCGAGCCAAAATATCAGGGAAGCAGGGAAAGGTGAACTCAAGGGAAATAAACAAATGTGTCTGATTGGAGCAAAGAGAGCAGCTGGAAACAGAACAGGCATATAAGTAAAAAAGATGTTTGAAGGCCAGAGACAATAATATTCTGTTTGGACTGCATTGCTCTGCTATTACTTTCAGACAGTTTTACCCTCTACTATCATGTGTCATGTGCCTGTTCCTTCATTTATTCTTTCATTTAGCCAGCATTTACTGAGTCAATGCCCTATGTCAGGCTCTGTACTTGGCATGGGGCACACAGAGACAAAGCGACTGGTCCCTGCCCCAAGAGTGCTCAGAGCCTCATGGGGGAGGCAGGGAGATGAAGGGCAGCGAAACACAGGGCATCATTCTACCAGGGAATGAATGTGCCAGAAAAAGGGGTGTGGGTTGGCCTGTGAAGGCTTGATGGCTTGCAATGGAATTGGCAAAACTTGGTGACAAGTTTGGGCTTAATGGGAGGGAAGAACTAGGGATCAACTTTCAGAGTTGCAGGATTGCCACAGGCTGCGAAGGTGGCTTGTGGCATTCATATGACAGACGTGAAGCAGGGTGATGAGTAAACCACGGAGCTGACAGGCTGTGGTAGCCACTGAGTGACTGAGGCAAAGCTGGAATTCAAACGGAGAGGCCCTTGATTGCTGGTTGTTTTTGTGTTCATCTTACAGATTAATGGGGTGGGGGATGCAGAAGGGATGGAGACCCTCAGTCATAGGGCTTATAAAAATGCATGTTCTGTTTTGAAAGGGTAAGAGCTTTAGTGTCTTACTTCACTGGAGTTAAAACCCAGTCCCATCATCTTATTATGTGGCTTTGAGCAAACTCTTTCTTAGTCCCAGCTCCATCACCTCTAAAGGACGCTTTTACTAGATGAGACCGGGAGTAATACCACTCTTCGAGTACTATTTGGATCACTGAGATATCAGGATAGAAAGGGCTTGGTGACTTACCAGGCACATGCCAGGCGTTCTCTAAATGTAATTCCCATTGATTATACCCTCTGTATTTTTAATCCTTGAGGTAAAAATTTTGTATTTTAAATATCAAGGAACATATAGATACAGGGAACAAAGTGATGGTTGCCAGAGCGGGGAGGGGTTGGGGAGCTGAGTGAAAAAGGTGAAGGGATTAACAAATACAAATTAGTAGTTACCAAATAGAGGAATGTAAAGTAGAACATAAAGAATATAGTCAATAATGTTGTAATAACTCTGTATAGTGCCAGGTGGGTACTACACTTATTGAGGGGATCACTTCATAAATTATATAAATGTCTAACCACTATGCTGTACACCTGAAACTAATATAAAATAATATTGAATGTCAACTGTAACTGAAAAAAAAAGTCAAAGGAATAAACTCTCCTTGTTTTTTAGAAGATGCACAGCTATCCTCCTCATGAGTAGGTCAATTAGGAAGGATTTTAATATTGTGAATGAAGAAAATTTTCATATTTTGAATGAAGAAAATGAAAGGCATTAGGTGTGTCCCAGATACCTAGGCACAACTAAAAAATAATAACATTAAAAAAATAATAACAAAAGAAACGCTCAATTGGCTCCTCAAACACTTGGAGGTACTTTCAGGTATTTGAGGTTCTTCCATGTATGATATATACAATGTTTTTGTAACGCTGGCAGTCTGGTGACAGATACTGCTGAAGTTCCATATAATGGAGTATGTAACAATGAGGAAGCAATTAAGGCATTTTTAGTTTCCTCTGAGGCTTACAAAAATTGCTGAAATATAGCTCTCCAAAACAACATCCATTTTTTTAAAAAAAATCAAAGCCAAATTTAAATGTCATTTAATGCACGACCTTTTGGCTAGGAATAGATGTCAAGTTTTTCTTTTTATTGTTATTTTTAATTTAAACCAATGGCACCTTGGACTGCTTTCTCTTTAGTAGGATGTTTGTGAGTCTCAGAGGAAACTCCAAGCATGCTTTTTTTTTCTTGCTCTAACATTTACAAAGGATGCTGCTTCTCTACTTGAAGGGAACGCTGCAAATGTCAAATGCAAACCATAGCAAATAGCTTGGTAATTTCCCACTTTCTTCTCTTTCCTGTCTGTGCCATTTGGAAATCAGTGAACCTCTCAAGACCCAGCTCAATTTGCTTGTAGTGGAAAAGCCTAGATTTGGCCAGCAGGGGGAAAAATTATAATAGTGATGCTATTGGGCTCCAAACTCTGGCAAGTTCTCCATTCAAATTCCTTGGGCTGCTTGCTTAAACTTGCTGAGCCTCACTTTTCCCTTCCATCAAATGGGAGTCATCATACTTATGGTGGCTGAGAGGAGAAAAAAAATGTAACAGTCAGCTGTTGCTACTGTTGCCTGATATCCATCCCACCTTTTTTTGGTAATAACACTCCAATGGTACTTTGGTTATCTCCATGAAGACACTGTCAAGCACAGGGATCTACCTCTCCTAGCCAAGAGGTGGCTGTGTGATAAAGTGAGACCAATCAATCCGAGGTTCTCTCCCTGGAATTTTAGTCTTGAGGGACACCAAGACGGAAAATGCTGGGAGCTCTCCTGACGAGTGGCTGTGTTTTTAAGTCGTTAGTACTCCCTTCCCGGACCTCCAGAAACCACTCTGGCTCTTGCTTTTTTTTTGAAATCGGTTTTTTATTTATTTGTGTGTGTGTGTGTGTGTTTTGCCTTCGATTTTGGGTGCTACTCCCTGCATTTCCCGTAATTTTTTTTTCGTAAATTAAACATAATTTATTTCTGTTGTGGTAATCAAAGAACTGCCGATAAATATAAGCTCCTGGGCCCCGTCTCCCCCCCAACAAAACTCTATGTGTTCCTCTCAAATAAATTAGCAGGTGTGCCTCCCCCAGATCGGTGTATCACGATTAATGATCCTCTGCCCATTATACCTTGTAGTGGCATTAGCTTGTGGCCCTGGTTCTTTCCTGGACCCCGTTTCTTGAGGGCAGGAAATCTGTGTATGATCTCAGTACTCTGTGTCTGGTGGAGTCTTTGTCTCGCTCACTTGCTCCTATTCACAGGTGTGTGACCTTGCGGAAAGGTCATGCTCTTAGGGCTAGTTTCCCCCCCAAAATGGCATCTAGGCCACGAGTCTTTGGGAAAGCCTGCACTCCGCAAGACCCCTGACCTGAGAAATCCCATGAAAAAGCAAATCAAATAAAAGTAAAACAAAATGTTTGAAACTTAGTGTTTTCTAAACTAATTTGACCATAGCAACCACCCCTACCTATGCTGACTGTCTGTTCCTGTAGGGCTGCCGTGGCGTGGCAGGGAGAACGGGGCTGCTGAGAGCATACAGTCACAGCCACGGCATTCTGTGGTCTCGAACCCAGGTGCATCATCCCAATGTGTTGGGATCACCCCAGTTTTCTCAGTAGAATCCAGTTTGATTCATTACCATTTGAATGAATTATCTATTGGTTTTCAACAAATATGTATTGAGGGCCACTTGACTCAACAACTAAGCAACTGCTTTGTATTCTGAGGCCCTGTGCTTGGGTCTCAGGATGCAAGGAGGAAGACAAGGCAGTTTCTGTGAGCTAGGGGCTGGGACAGAGGGGTGAGTCTAACGGTGGTGATTTCAACCAAGTGAGGCAGGTGCTGGCACGTAGCAGGCTTGGGCGGCGTGGGAGCGTGGGAGGAGGAGCGTCGGATGTGGCAGGGCAGGTGTGGCGGATGACTGCACACTTGAGCTGATTCTTGAGAGACGAATAGGAGTTCTTTATCTTCCGTAATGATGTCATAGTCCTGGCTAATATGTGCCAAGTGTTTACACTCGGGCCCTAATTACGTTTTTAAATTTAATTTCTACAACAACCTCGTCATAAGGAACTGTGGGAATCCTCATGTGGAAACTGAGGTACAAAGAGAGATTTGTACCCGAGGCCCAGGCCCCCCGGTCCAAGAAAGCGTTAAGTATTTTCTCTTTCAGGACACCTCACCCCCCACTTTCTTAGGGAATCTTATCCCATGCGTTTAAGTGTTTTATTTCCGTTAGCAGCATGTATGTCTCTAGCGAGACTATAGGGATAGTTCTCTGAAAGGGTCGCCCCGTCCTTGCCGTATTTGCCGCACCAGAAATACCACCTGGTCCTTGTCAGGTTTTCTCACCATTACTTGTTTCATTATTTTCAACCTTGTAAAAACTGGTTTTATAGCAGGTGTAGGCTTACACGTTTTAGTTCCTGAATCAGGGTAGATTCTCCATATTTGATCAGTGTTTAGCCAAATTTCAGGCCACATATATAAGAATAAGTGTATTTATATGTGTAAATATTTGTTGGGTGAGCCTGATTGATAAGGAAGCCCGGATGAGCCTCGTACCTGGAGATACCAGCAGCCTTGTTTCCAAAGCAAAGAGACAGGGATATGAATTTCTAGGCCTGTGGTGGCACTGAGGCCCATGGGACTGCTGTCACAGTCATTTCTGAGGCTGGGACAGACACGGCATGGCCATTGTCAGTCGTGAGGATTTGGGGGTCTAATTTTAATGCTTGCACTATGGATGGTGGCATATCCTTCCATTTGAGGTCACCATCTGAACTGCCTTTCTTCTAGTATACCTAAGGACCTGTATTCTAGTAAAATTGTGGTCTTCCATTAATTAAATTGCTTAACTGGGGACACTGAGATTCAGCAAAACAAACTGACTTCTTGATCAAATGTTGGGATATGGTGATTTGGAATACCTTCTCTTTCCTACAACGAATATCGGTGCTATACAGCTCTTACCTGATGCATATTCTAGAAAATTGTAACCAGAGAAGAAAGAGGAGGAGAAGAAGGAGGAAGAAGAAGAGGAGAAGGGAGAGGGGCAGGAGGGGGAGGAGGGGGAGGAGCGGGAGAGAGAAGGAGAAAAAGCAACTGAGCTCTGGCTAGAAGAAGCTGGGAATGGATTCGCCATATTCTATGCTGACCTCCTTTGATGTCACAGCAAGTTGGACATTAAGATGCTCAACTCTTAAATTATATAACTTAAAAGAAAGAAACATATTCTTTACTCCCCTCCAACATTTTAGGTCTGTAGTGTTCATAATGCACTGCAGTCTTGGATTGTAATTACCAAGATAAATGACAAACATATTTTTAAAAAATATGTTCCCTGGCAGAGGCAGTCTGACAGGCTGCTTTGGTCTATTTCCATGTGTCCTCAATGAGGTGCGTTGGCAAGAGCCTCTGAAGAAATTTCATCTCTCTTGAGCCCAGATCCTAATTTTCTGCAAAATGCCTCCACATTTTCCATATGGATTTTTCACATGTTCTATATCTTCGTGGGCCAAAGAGGTCCAAGTTTAAAACCTAGATTAGCATTTCTACCTGAGAAGTAACTGCCATCATCACTGGGTTCATTACCTGCACCTTGTCCTTGGCTTCTATCTGACCCATTTTACCCATGATCGTTTTTCTATTAGTTGACATTTAAACCACACACACACACCCATAAAAATGTAGTGAACGAAGTTGGCAAACGAAGTCAAGTTTAATGTTCAGATTCCTAGAGTTGTAGCACTATGTTCTCGAGCATCAAGATGATCTTTGTTCACTTCATCTACTGGGTGACCCAAGAAGAGGCTTTGCCCATATGCTCTGAGGATCTTGGCCAAGCCTCTTGACCTCCATGTTAAGTTCCTTCAACTTTCAAATCACCCTTGTTCTACCTGTTTCACAAGATGTAGCATTAAAATGCATATTTTCTCGGGATATGTCAAACATTGCGCAGTAACCCTTATTTTACTTCACTATGAACAAGTAATCATGTAAACATCAGAAGTTTTGTTGTTTATCAAAAATAGAAATTATCTTCTCCTTTTTAATACATTCTATCCACTGACCAGAAAACATGATTTTTTTTCCATGGTGCAGCAGATCCAAGCTGATGAGAAATAGCTTAGTCTGATTTTTCTTTGAGCTGTGTTACCTCTGCATCCATCCTTTTTGATGAGTTTAGTGTTTGATTAGTCAGTCTTCACAGACTTAAATGTATTCTTGACATCACATGGTACATGAGAGAGTGGCCTGGGTGGGTTGTGTTTTCTTGTTGAGGGCCTGGTTTGGTTTGGCTAGTCTGGCTGATTGTGGGGATGCCGGCTGTACTGAGATAGGAACATGCCTCATGTAAGAACTTTCTAAGTCAGTTAAATGCCTATGAATGTAGCATGTCCTTGAATGGCCAAGACCTCACATGTAATTGTTTTCTGCTTAGAGTTGTAAACTCTAATCTACATTGGTGTTCCTCCAAGAACAATTTTCTTTTGGAACAACTCCAACTTGGTAGCTATTTGAATAGTAGTGTTTGCTTTGGGTGAAATTGTGCCTCCCCCAAATTGTATGTTAATATGTAACCCCTAGGACCTCAGAATGTATCCTTATTTGGAGATAGGGTTTTTACAGAACTAACTGTTAAAAATAAAAAGTCATTAGGGTGGTGAACCATAATCTAATATGACTGATGTCCTTATAAAAAGGGGAAATTTGAACAGGGGAACAGAGATACACACAGATGGAAGATGATGTAAAAAGACATAAGGAGAAGACACCATCTACAAACGAAGGAGAAAGGCAGGGAATGGGTCCCTCCCTTATGCCCCCTCAGAAGAGACCAACCCTGCTGACCCCTTAATTTGGACTTCCAGCCTCCAGAACTGTGAGATGATAAGTTTCTATTGTTTTAGTCTCCCAGTTTGTGGTACTTTATTACTGAAGCCCTAGCAAACTACAGCAGTGTTAATAACACTATAATGAATAGTAATGGTTAATTCTTGCTAATACGTATTCAGTGCTACCTACTACATTTCAGGTCTGCCTATGACACTGATGTCCCCGTTCCCCAGAGTAGTCCGAGGAGATCTCCATCAGGAGGTGGCTTTAGAGGTGAATTATGAAAAGTAAAAATGAGCTAAATTTCTGGATTGTGGAGTCAGAAAGAATAGTAAATTCAAAGGCTTTGATGGGACATGTAGCTTGACATATTAAAGGCTAGTGTGGTTAGATTAAAATGACTGAAAAGAAGACTGATGCCAGAGAGATCAGGGAGACAAACCTGTTCAAAAATCACCTGGGGCCTGTCCAGGTGTTCTAAAATATAGTTTAGCTCACTGGTATCATCTTACATACAGAAGACCTCATCCTATATTTCTCATATCAACACATTTCTACAAAACATTGTATACACATCTGGAGAAAAAAAAGAAAGTGTGCTTTTTGAAGTCCCCCTCAAGGACTTCTGTCCTAAACCCTGTGGCGGGTCAGATAGAGGTGAAGCAAAAGTTCAAGAGAAAAGGGATGATTTTTATTTCAAATGAGGAAAATGGGGCCCAGAAAATGCAGATGCACACTTAGAGAGAAAATAAGTCAGGCCTGGAGCCCATAAATGCTGACCCTTGAATCGGAGTGATTCACACTGGGTATAAGTGTGCGCAACACTGGGCATTGGTCGGAAGGTGGCCCACTGGAAGTGTCCAGCTGTGGAAATCCTGTTTATTCTCCGAGGTCTCTGATAAGTGCTACGTCATCCAGGAAGTCTTTCTTGTTTTGCTACTGCACCCAAGCTCGCTGTCCTCCAGAGAGCCACCTCTCTAGGACATCACTTTACATCTTTCCACATGCATGTCTCATTTCCCCACAAGAGAGTCGACTTCATGCTTGTAATGTCCTCCCACAGGGCATGGCTTACTGATAGTGATGTATGGCCCAATAATTAATTTGTGTGGAAGGATTGAATGAAAGCATTAAATAGACCAGAAATTCTGCTCCTAGGTATCTACCCAAGAGAAAATTTGCATACATATTTGCATGCAAATGTTCATAGCAACTCTGTTCATAATAGCCCCCAAATAAGAAGCAACTTAATAACCATCAACCAGAGAATGAATAGACAGGATATGGTCCCTTCATGCAGTGAAATAGAAGGAATGGACTACTGAGTCATGCTGTGTTATGTTATGGGTGAGCCTCAGTAACGTTATGCTAAGTGAAGGAAGCCAGACACAAGAGAACACATATTATATGATTCTATTTATATGAAGTATCCACAAAAGGAAAATCGATAGAGACATGAAGTAGATGTGTGGTTGCCTGGGCTGGCGATGGGGATGGGGATTGCCATAATTGAGAAGGAGGGATCTTAGTAGGGGGAGAAAATGTTATAAACTGATTTATGGTTGAATTATACACAAAAAGGTGGTGGATTTTATGATCTGTGAAATATCCCTCAATAAAGCTGTTCATAAAAAAGGAATAAAAATAGTATCCAAGAATAGGAAGAAGATAAGATGAGGGAGGACATAACTCCGCCCCCTCTTCAATATATCCACATCATAGACCCTAACGCAACACCCCATATTCTAGGATTAAAAAAGTTACGGAACAGCCTGCCAGCTCATATAACCATCAGTAGTACCTGAAATCAGGTTTATAAATTGTGAATCCATAGTCCTGCTTCTATTTTGTCTGTGGTGGTATTTTATTCATATCTCCTCTTAATATACAGAATAAAGACATGTCACTCCACATCCAAGTGACCTGTGGTCTCCCCTCTACTATTTTTTTCATGTTACCCAAATATATAAATAGAACAATCAAAGAGTCCTGATAGCACTTTAAGAAAAGGGGTAATTCTCATTGGTAATTCTACCAATGAGAAGACCCACTGGAGAAGATGACGTTGGAACTGGCATCCTTGCCCTACATTTATTCGCTGAGTGTTCTCATAGAGAAGACTGTGCGATATGCCTTCTCTAGAAAGAGCTCATTAAGGCTTTTGCAGAATGGATGGTGAAGTAGTTTGTAAAAGGAAACATAATTAGTCACGCTACCACGTCTTTCAACCTGAATGACAGGACCACTTCTTAGAAAACAAGGCCCTTTAAAATAGCATTAGGTGTGCCCTTTTCCAGCGGGAAGGAGGCTGGTTCTTTTCACTGTAGTGCATTTCAACTAGCCAAGGCAACCTTCTCTTAGAGTCCAAGAATTGCCTCCCAAATCTACAAACGGTATATCATGTTAGGTTTTGAGCTATTTAGAAAAGGAAACACTTGCAGCCAACTGGAAGAAAGTATCCACTGCTATCAGGTAGAGGCACTTATTATTTTTGGGAGTATCAACAGTGATCTCTGCCATGGATCACTGGCCAACCTCCCCATGACACTGATGGGAAGCTGTAAGGAAGTGCCCAAGTCTCTGGCACCCTTTACCCCAGCCACTTTCATTTTCAATATTGGGTGAGAGTCTAGGAATTATGAGTCTTTTCTGGCCAAGATATATATATATATATATATTTTTTTTTCCCCAAAGTTTCTTTTGGTATCATAAGATCAACTACTTCCAAAATAGTTTCAAATAGTCTTTGAGATAATCTGAAATTTACAAGGTACACATATATTTCTACCTGGCCTGGTAACTGGGTTAGGAATTCTGATATACTGATTGTGAAATAACTAGGATGGAGCTGATATCAAAGAGATTTGGAAGTCTTGGAAGGTAAGAGCTGGTTAGGGTTTCAGAGATAAGCCTAGCTCCTTCATATTGAGAAGAGAAACTTGAGGCCTGCAGAATTGATTGCTTTCCTGAGGTCACACACATCACATTAGGAGCAAAGCAAGGACTACATTGAAATTGTCCAGATACTTTCAGTCCAGTCCTTTTCTCACCACACCAAGCACCCTGCGGGCCAAATCCCTCCCCCTTCTTCCCAGTGCACTTCCTCTAGAAGATGTGGCAGCGACGTCTAGTGAAATCTATACACATGCACCCACACATCCATCCATATATGTAAGCAAAGAAGATGTATTTAATGATGGCTGTGAGTCCAATGCAGTGTTAGGGCCAATTCGTAGACACTTTCTACTGACAGTAAAGGTAAGCATTTTTCCCTTGCCAACCAACTTGTCAGAAGGAGTCATTTGAACTGCTTATTTTGTCTGTGAATCTCAGTAATAGTTCCTGTAGATTCCGCACATAGCTCCCCCATCATTAAAGAATCCCAATTTTTTTTTAAGGAAAACTTGGAGAAGCTACCTAGATAATATTTGTTTTTGTTTTGCAGAGACTCTCCCAGTGCTGGGTAAATCCTCATCTGAAGCATCCCTCTCAACAGCACTTTTGTTTTTAAAGATTTTTATTAAAAATATAGCTAAGATATAATATTATATTAGTTTCAGCTTCCCTGAAAGGTATGAGGTGCTACAAGAGCTGATGGTGAAGGATATCACCTGCTCATGGAGGTGAGAGGTAGTTCCCTTCAGGTGGACATGACTGAGCTGAGAAGTAGGAGTTAATATCATTTGCAAAAGTCCTGTTGCAATTAAGGCAGGTATTCTTGTGCATGAAGAAGACAAAGCCCAGTACATTGTAGGACTTTTGCTTTAGTCCAAGAATTAAAGGAAAATATTGGGGGATTTTAGCCATGAGAATGGAATAAATTTGACTGCTTCCTGAAGAATGGATTCCAGAAGAGCAACAGTGATGGTAGGTAGATCAGTTGGGAACTTTTTGTAGCTTGGGCTTAAGAGTGATATACATGGAGAAGTTTAGACAGAGTGCTTATAATAGGGGCAAGTAATGGTGGGCTATGATAGGTGATGGAGAGGGAGAAGCCTAAGGTTTCTGGCTTGCACAACTAAATGGGTTAGAGTACTATTATTCATTGCAACAATGAACACTGGCAAATGACCATGTTTGGGGCAGAGTATGAGTCTGGCTTTGGACATATTGAGTTGTGGTAGCTTTGAGATATCTTAACAGGTGATGGCAATTAGGCAGTTAGACATAGGGGATTCTAGATGTATATTGGCTCTCCTCCCAAAGTGGGCAACATGATACTGACGGCCTCTGAAATTTACATCTTACATCATTTGCTCAGAAGAAACACTAATCTAGATGTTCCTTCACTGGTTTCAGTCAGGTGTCCACACTTGGTCAAAATAATTGTAGCAGGAAATAGGTATAGCTGGGACCATGGAATATTTGGTAGTGTCTATGAGACTGATAAGGCTTTTGGAAAGGGGAAATTACCAAGAAAAAGTGAAGGAGGAGGACAGGTAATACAAAGTTCCACTCTAATAGTGCTAGGCTAATTAGATGTATGAAACTCATTTTGGAGTGGATCTACATTTTCAGTGTTTTGGATATTCTTGGGGCTCTGGGATGTGGGGAGTGGGAGAACAGAGAGTAAAAGGCAATAACAGCAGCCTAGGGAAATATACAAAGGAATGCCCTGCTATGAGGATTATATTACATGGTATTATCATTATATATTTATGTGCCTGTCTGCTTTAACAGACTGCAAAATTCCTGAAGACTGGGGTCATTTCTTATTTATCCCTGTGTATCCAGTGACTAGAAAAATACCTGCTCAAAAATTCTTGATACTTAGTTACTAAATGAACAAATTAATAAAAGCATGTATAAATAATTGAGGGTAATAGGATTTTGAACAAGATCCGTAACCTTTCTAGACTTTAGTTTACCTCTGTATAATGGACTAATTGACCTGGTCTGTAGCTATAGTTCTAAAATTCTACACGTTCTATTAAAACATATTTTTGCCAAATATTTAATTTTTCATGGTTCCTATAGATGTTGTCCAAGTAGTTGATAATTTCAAATTCTGTGTTAGTTTTCTACTCTCCAACCTATTGAAACCCAAGGAAGGTGGAGAAAGAAACATCTGTGTTGCATCAAATGCACATGAGTTCAAATTTTAGCTTCTGCCCTCACAGGTCTGTACCTCTGCGTAATTCAGTTAACAGTATAAACTTCAGTTATTTTAATTTCTAAAATAAGAAAGATAATATCTAAGTAGCAAGTCTTTGGTGATGGTTGGAAAGAATGGATTTATGGGCATTGAAGCATAGGAGACCCCACTTAAATTTTTCTCACCTTTATGCCTTGGCATGAGTGGCCATTGAGTTTGAGTTGTGGTAATAAAAACGTATTTGTCAGTATTTGTTGAGTTGATCACACTTCACCCTTTTATCTGCTCTAAGTGGTTTTGGATAGTTTAATTCAATTGGTCTCAATCAATATGAGCACAGAACGTCAGTATTATGCACACCAGATTGATAATGTGAAATAATACTGATCTTTATTGTCAGGAAAATAATTAAAATGTTTTTTAAATTTTGAGTGTTTTCACTTTATATATTTTTCTTTAAAAAAATTGAGACTTCTTCTGCCTGCTAAAGCAACCCAAAATCTTCTTATGGATTTCTGTTTTTTAAAAGATTTCTGAGTACCTACAACATAGCGTCACTGTGCTATGTTGCTGTAGATACAAATATGCATAAGACTCAGGTCCTTCCTTCCTGGATCTTATTGCTAAGTTTATGGAGGAGTAGTGACTTTTTTAAGTGACAAGGGACACACTTGCACTCAGCTTTGAATACAAAATCTAAGTTAGATGGATGAAGGAGGGGTTGCAGGGGACACTAGGGAAATGGCCAAGCACGAGTAGGTAGGGAGGATGAGTCACTCTTTAGTCACTGGGCCAGCTTTGGTTATAAACATGGAGTCCTTTGTTGCCAATAAAATTACGGCATTACCGGCTTTAAGGACAGATTAAATAGACAATGGCATTCCTAAAGGAGACTAGGAGACCAAGAGAGAACCACAGGTTAAATCCTATCACTCCTGGGTGTACTTATGAAAATCTCGTTTGTGATGTGTCTAATGCTCTGGCGTCTTGTTTCAGAGCTGTGCCTTTCTACAGCATCAGACAGCTGCTCTGATGCACATGACATCATCTTGATGTATTACCCTTGGCTATCTGTGTGCTTTTGGTTACAGTAAGCATTCATAAGTTAATACACAGATTTCTACAATCCTCACTTTCTTTTAATAATCCCAAATGAGAGAAAACATATGGGAACTTATGATAATGGCGGAGTGCCAAACCTGGATTGAAAACACAAACAAAGAGGAGCTCGATTAGAGATGTAGATAAACAGGAAACTTACAATGAAAATACTTATTGGGAGTCACTCTGTGCCAGGCCTTGTATCATTTAAGTCTCATCTTAACTCCATGTGATGAGTACCAGTACTCATCTCCTTTTACAGACAAGAAACTGAAGCACAGAGAGGTTAAGTAATTGGTCCTAGGTGGTACAACTAGTAAGTGGTGGAGCTTGGATTTGAACCCAGGCAACCAGGCTCAAGAGCCAATTCTCTTAACCTCTATTTTTATATAGGGTCATTTTATTTGAGGGTAATACCACTCCCTGCTTTCACATCATCAGTGTTTGTTAACTAATTGATTAACTGTATCATTGGCTCAGGGTTCCCCGAATACTGTTCACATGTCAGTCCCTGAGCTATATGCTGGGGTTGCAATCAAGAGTGACACATGCTCTCTAGTCTAAAGGAGTCCACTCTGGTGTTTATGAGCCATTTTTTACCTGTGTGATGTCATTTGAGCTGCACAGATGGTCAGAAGGATGGTGTCTAGCAATTAGTGTCAGGCTTTGGGTTCAAACCCAGGTTTTCTGACCAGAAGCCAATGTTTGTGGACACTTCCAACAAATAAACAGGTAGTGTGCCTCACCACTGAGGAGCGGGGTGATTGTGAGTCAGACTTACCATTTTGGAACCTCAATCTTCCCATCTATAAAACGAGAGACTTACTGAGATGACTTAACGTCTGTTTCTGTTCTGAGATATTATAATTACAATCCTAGAACTGTTAATTATTCAAGATGAGGACACTGGTGTGATTCGATATGAGATTTGAAATGTTACATTATAGTTTGCCAATTCAGTGCCCCTTAGTTAAAGTCAATGAGTGGGGAGAAAAAAGAGGTGAGTAACTCTGGTTACTAGGATCTCAGAGTCTCACTAAAGGTACTGAGAGATGCAGAATTACTAACCATACCTGGGGTCCTGGGTTGAGTCCACATTTTGACTCTTCCTAGAAATCAAAATCTTAGTGAAGTGTGAGTGAACTGTTAGGTGGCCTGTCCATGAGGGACCAAGAGGCAATATTCCTCCCAGAGAAAGGTTTGGCTTGAGGACACAGCCTCACCAATGAGCATCTAATGAAGTCCTGCTGGTCAATTTGCCCATGGCCTATGTCTGAGTCCCAGGGAGACCGAACTAGGAGTGACAAGGACACACTGTCCTCTAGGGTGTCTAGAAGGAACGCAGCCTGCCAACAGCTTGATTTGGGGCTTCCACCCTCCAAAACTGTGTGAGAATAAGTATCTGCTCTTTTAGGTCACCCAGATATAGTAATTTATTACAGCAGCTACAGGAAATAAAGGTAGACATTGAGGCCTTGGGGAAATATGGTGCCCAACAGACATGGTAGGCATCAGTAGAAGTGAAAGTGGTACCTATTCGAGGAGGCTGTGGTCACCTAGACAATGCCTTGTCTGGGGATTTCCCATGGTAACTGTGAATAGGAAACATTCATTGAAAGCACAAGCACAAGTTGGGGAGTATTTATTTGTTTATTAAGAAGACTTTGAATGTGACCCCAATTATACCCAGTGTCTGGTAAAAGCTGGGAAACTGTGGGAAAGCTCTCTAGAACCCAAAGGAAGGCGAACTCTGTGATCTAACAGAAAGACACAGGTAATTAACACAAAAGACTATGGCAAACGTCACCCACATCCTTAATATTATAATATTTCATCTCCCACTGGAACGAAATTCTGTGCATGGTTCTACTCTATCTTGTACCGTGTCACCTGGTTGGTACATGTTTTTCAGGGTCTTTGTAGCTAGAGAAGAGAGAGATGGAGGGACACACTGCCTCTCAATTTCCTTTAACTGGAAGTAATACATATCACTTCTAATTATAATCCGTTGACCAGAACTAGTCAAATTAATTACAAGGGAGGCTGGAAAATATACCTAGTTAGAGAAACCATGTATATTTGGCAGCACTAATGGTCTTTGCCACATGCAAGAATGGACTATAATCTTGATTAACTTATTTTCCAGTGTAAGATCTGGGCCCCATACAGTGGCCTTAATCTGCAATTACTGCTTGAGCTAATTGGTTCAGATGTAAACTTCGTTTAATATTAAAGTTGAGCCACGGTCTCTGAGTTTCTCAGGATAAATTTCTAATATGAAGCACTTACTTTTCTTAAATTCTATTTTAATTAAACAAACAAACAAAAAATGAATAAACCCTTTATGATGAAAAATAAAATGAGAAAAATTCCAATAGTCTTAGCAAATCTTAGAAATGACTAGAGCCTGTAGTTAAGGTGTCATTTAGGCAGCCTTGATTGCCTTTCAGAGACAAGGCGATTTAAAAAGAAAGCATTATCAGGGGTTTTAGGAAGAGCGATGCTAGAAAAAAAATGTAATTTTCTTCTCAGTTTCAGCACATTCCACACAGGAGGCTAAGGGCTGGCCCAGTGGAAACTAAGAAATGAAGGTTTTCTGTCTATTACAAAGGAAAAGGTGGAAGACACTACCGTTTCTCTGTCACCTATTGTTGGATAGGACTGTTGCGAGGTGCTTTGTGTTTAATTGTCTCGTTTCAGGATCACACCAACCCCATTTAGTAGGCATCATTCTCCCAAAGTACTGTTGAAGAAGCTGAGGCACAGAGCTTTCAAATGACCAAGGTCACACAATAGGTAGAAGAGCAAGCCATGAAACTGGTCCCTCTGTGTTGATTTTTCTCATTCTTTCCTCCTACAGCACACTGCGTTCCTTGTTAGAAAACCAAACTCCTGGACTTCGTTGGCAATGGGTGCTGTTGGGAGAGTGGGGTTGCTATTGTTTAAGCACTGTGACTACAAAAATGGAACTCAGGTCATGAGCTGCAGAAAAATCTGCTCCCCTTCGGAGGGTCTTTTACAAATAAGCTATTTGTTTTTGTCAAGGACAGGGTTTGGTTTCATGGGATACGACTTTGTTTTCAACGACTCATTAAAGAAAGATGACTTACTGCCCTGTTTTCTAAATCTAGTCACAGGCCACAATCACTTGCAGGAAATGGAATGTTTACTTGAGTTTATTATACAAGGCTCTGGATATGAGCTGTGGGATTTTTACACCTCATAGCAACGGTATTACAATTTATTTACAACTTCATGTTGGCAGCTGCACAAACTCTTATGAGAAAGGACAATCACACCTTGGGGACCAGTAATTATAGGCAAAGGTATAAATTGGGCAAAGCAGTGTAAGCATTTGGCACTTAAGTTGAAGAGAATAGAAATGGCTCTGGCAATTGGACAGAAAGCCAGTCTCTTGTTCGTTATGAGGCCATGAACTAATTAAACTGAACTTGTCAGAATAGACGGATGAATAGATTGAACTGGATTTTGGCACTGACTGGTCTCACGCTCATGAAAACCAAGTTGTTTTAGTGATGTCATCATTTGGAACTTCTAACTATGATATCACTTTTGACAGAATTAATGTGGAATTAATACCATATGTACAAGCATTAATAGGTATTGACTTTGAACACTCAATGATCATTTGAGGTTGGTTTCCAAAGGAAAACTATGAGATATGTCTTCCTAGCATCTCTGGTTATCAGATATCAAACCCAGAATAGACATGGACTTCAACATGTTCGTTAGAATTCCTCTGAGACGAATCCATATGTGTGTTTCTAAAAAAAATATTTGCATAGGAACATGGTTTAAAGCATGTTTTATTTGTAGTAATATTGAACTAGGGGATGAGAGGATTTAAAATTAAATTCACAGTTAACTTAAAAGAAATTGCCTGGAGGGTTTTTTTTTTTTTAATGAAATGACTGGATTTTTGTTAAAATTAGAACTAAGACATGAGATGCTCTTATTGATCAAAGTAGTGGTTGAGTTTTCTAATTTTCTGGAGAAAATGGGCTCTCTCTTCCTTTTCTCATCTAATGCGATACTATCTAGGTGAAATCTATCTTTTTTTATAGTTATCACAACAGGTTCTTTTGAGTCTTGGAGGAGGGGTAGGTATGGTAGTTTTTATTCATTAAGCAAATGTTTATTTAATGCCTTCTATAGTTTGGGGAATTTTTATATCTCTTTAGATTCCTTATAATTAATTCCTTGCATTTGCATGTAAATGGAAATCTAGAAGTATAACTGAATTCATAAAACATAAAACCTGGGTATATATGAGTTAACGGATAAGCAAAGGAAAGTGCAATGAACGCAACGTAGCACCTTGAATAACTGGTGAGGCTGGAATCAAGCCAGGTATTATTTTGAATAGTGCAATGCAACTTATTTAGCTGGATTGTCTATGGGACACTTTTTATAGTTTATCTTATTAATCCTCATAATAGCCCACCTTACAGTTGGTCAGAGAGTATCGCTCAAGGTAAAAGAATTGAACTCCCATCTGTCTAATTCCAAAGGTTGTGCTTTATCTGATAGGGTACTCTGCCTGCCCAGTACTTTCCTGTTTACCAGGTAAAATGCAAATATGTCATGTACAGAGAAAGCAGGTATTCATGGTAGGAAGGTGACGTGGTGGCGTATGTTGGCTCTGCCACATGCCCATTGCCTCACTTTGGCAAATCCCACAGCCTCTTGGTGTGGGTTCCTCCTCTGGGATCCAACATCATTTCAGAGGGGTTCCTGTGCAAACCCAAGCCAACACCAGTGAGTGCTACAAAGTACTGTTCAAGTGTTTGCTATTATTATTGAAGCGTGTTTCTCACTGGGGCAAGTCAACAGTCTTTGTTCATGTGAATGAGCACGGTACAAAACATGCTAGGTTTCTGAGAAAGTTTAGCTGCCCAGTGCAATAGTATAATTATTATTGAAGCGTGTTTTTCACTGGGGCAGGTCAACAGCCTTTGTTCATGTGAATGAGCATGGTACAAAACATGCTAGGTTTCTGAGAAAGTTTAGCTGCCCAGTGCAATAGTATAAAAAGGGCTATCCTTTCTCTTTATGAAGACTAGAAAGGTAGAAAATGGAACCCACAATGCCCTCCAGCATGGACATTGAATTAAGGTTGTCCTATCCACTTTGGCAGTTATTAGCTGTGGTTCCCTGAGCAAGACAATCAAACTTTCTAAGCATAAGTTTCCAAAAAGTGAATAATAATACCTCCCTCTGTGGATTGTTGTGTTGCTTTGCTGAGGCTGCCATAACAGAGTACCACAAACTGGGTGGGTTAGCCAACAGTAATTTGTTGTCTCACAGTTCTGGAAGCCAGGCGTCTAAGATCAAGGTGTTGGCTGGGCTGCAGATGTTCTTCTGACAGCTGTGAGGAAAAATCTGCTCCCTGCCTTTCTTCTATCTTCTGGGGCTTTGCTGGTGATCTTTGGTATTCCTTGGCTTGTAGAGCCCTCACCCTGATCTCTCTGCCTTCATCTTCACATGATGTTCTTCTCCCTGTGTGCATGTCTGTGTTCACATTTCATCTTTCAGGAAGGACATCAGCCATATTGGATTAGAGCCACCCTAATGACCTCATTTTAACTAATTACATCTGCACAGACCCTATACCCAAATAAGACCTCATTCTGAGGTACTGAGGGGTAGGGCATCAGCATAGGAATTCGACCCATAACAGTTGTTGTGTGGCTAGAAATGAAATAATGCACATAAAATGCCTAGTGCATTCGACTCCTGGTTGATGTTCTGTGCTTAGCAGGGCTCCATTCCTGTTGGTTAGTGATGCCTTGGAGTTAGAGGGAGATTTATAATGTGGAATTGATCTCTTTATGGCTCTGTACAGAAACTTTATCATGAGGACTACAAGCAGTGTTTGTAGTCATTAATTATTGTTTTTTCACAGTTCCCTTGGACTTTTTTCCTTAGTTTGTGAGCTTTTGAAGGAAGTCCAGCCCTTCACACAGACCAGTATGTCCTGCCCAGCCACCTGCTTTGGAGTTAAGTCTTTTCTTCCAGATAACTCCCAGGGGTTTTGCAACAGATGTGTAAAATGTTACAGGCTACCTTTTCATCATTTATATTAAAATTACAAAAAAAAACCTTAGAAGGAAATTTTTCCCTAATGCATTCTATACAAAGAGCATATTAGTGTTTTATTCAAAAGAGCAGACTAAGTTTTACAAAGAAATTAATAAATAGATATAAATGATAACAAAAAGTAACATTTTATTGGACAACTGATCTCATCTACATATACCAATGTACTGTTATTCATATAACTACCTGCAAAGGTAGATATTATCATTTCTATTTTATAGACAAGGAAACTGAGACTTAGATTAAATATACCATTGAAGGTCAATGGCTGACAACTGGCTGAAGTAGGCCTCATGGGCAGTTGTGTTTGCTCAGTCAGTGCCGATTCCACGATCCAACAGGGAAATGAATTGTGGGAATGTCTGCTGAAGGAGCTAAGGCCTCCTTATATCCTGGGACTGCACTTTCTGCCACTGTCATCTAGCTTCTTTGAATCTCAGTTTCCTCATCAGAAAAATGAAGACAATAATACAGTTTGCACAGTGGAGAGGGTGGTTTATAAGGATTGGACATCAGAACCTATGATACAGGATCTAACTGATGCTGGAGTCTCAAAACATTTTGCTAAAGAAATAAGACAGTGAGCAAGTAAATGAATGGGTGAGAGAAAGCGCATCAAAAGGCATTTGAGGACTAACCATGAAGTTATAAGCAAATATCAGGACATGTGATTGAGCAGAACTGCTAGAATTAATTTTAGTTTACTTTTGAAGAGAGATAAAAGGCAGCATTGATTACAGAAGGAGCCAATTCCAATTTGGAAGGACTTTTTCAGCATTCTGTGGGTGAGGCAGTATTACATGTCGTGTGTGGGATCTCATGATCACAGTGACCCTATGACATAGATGTCATGTCCATTACCAATTTACAGATGACTCACAGAGGAGCTGAGCAATTTGCTGAAGGTCACCCAGCCTGTACATGTCACAGAGCCAGACTTTGAGCATGGGCAGGGGCTGAATCCAGAGGTGGCTGTCACCTACCATGTTCACAGCCACCCCAGTGGGAAGATCCGCATACTTGAGAACAAGGGATGAGACATGGACTCTTGAATTGGCTTCTTCCCAGTTTGTGCAGCATCGAGCAAGGTGCTTAACCTAAACTCACTGGGGCTCATCCAGCTTGACTCAGCATCTTAGAAATTGGTGACCTGAAAAATTGTCTTCTATAAAGAAACAGAACTGGAGATCTTCCTGGTAAATCACTTAAGCTCTCCTACAGAAACACATTTTTATTGCTCCATAGGTTACTGATTCTCCTTAAAAAATACTTTTGATAATATTAGAGTGTTAATAAACATGTATTAACATTTACTACATTCTAGGCACTGTTCTACGTACTTTGCATGTATTATCTTATCTAATTCTTAAAGCAAGTCCATGAAATAATATTCTTATATTCTCCATTGGATGGATGAAGACACTGCGACACAGAGATGTAAATAACTTGCCAAAGCCACTCTGATTAATCACTTCTGTAGCACTAAGTTCCATGTTTGTCTAAATGAAAACAAAAAAAACATGTTTCTCTCATTTTACAAAATCAAAATTAATTCTACTTTCTATGCTTGGAAAATTCGAGGTTATAATATCACTGAACTAGAAATACTACCCTCAAAGTATCTGATATATAAAAAAAGAAATCACAATTTATGATAGTCTCTCTGCGGTAGGCAGAATAATGACTTCGCCAAAGATGTCCATACCCTAATGTCTACAATCTGTGACTATGTTACTTTACATGACAAAAGGGATTTTGCAGGTGGGATTAAGTTAAGGATCCAATATGGGAGGACAGAAGCCAAGGAGAGATGGAAGTAGGGAGACAGAGAGGAAGGGGGAGAGAGAGAGGGAGGGAGGGAGGGGGAGAGAGAGAGAGAGAAGAGAGAGAAAAGAGAGAAAGAGAAAGATTGGTACTGAGGTTTGAAGATGCTAGCTTTGAAGATGGAGGAATGGGCCATGCATCAGAGAAAGAATGCCTCTCTGAGACCTGGAAAAAGCAAGGAAACAGATTCTTCCCTGAACCTCCAGAAGGAGCACCATCCTGCTGATTCATTTTGGACTTCAGAACTATGTTTTAAAAAGCTCCTCCGTTTGCGGTAATTTGTTACAGCAGCAAAAGGAAACTACCATATGGCTCTTTCAGTGGGTTTTGGGCTAACTGTATGGATTCCCCTCTATCCCCACTCTCACAGTTTTTAGTTCTTGTTCAAAGATACAGGAGAATGATCCAGCAATTCCACTCCTGGGCATATGGGGAAAAGACATGAAAATATATACCTACACAAAAACTTTCATCAAATATTTGTAACAGCTTTATTTATAATAACAAAAATATGGAAAAAAACTTAATTGTACATCAATTGATGAATAAACAAAACATGTTCTATATATATATAGTTAGATATTATTCAGCAATGAGGAGTAAAGTACTGATAAATGCTAAAACATGGATGAATCTTGAAAGCATTATCCTAAGAGAAGAAAGCCAGCCACACAAGACCACAATTATACGCTTCCATTGATGTGAAATGTCCAGAATAGGCAAATCTATAGAGACCAAAAGCATATTAGTGGTTTCCAGGGGCTGGCAGGAGGGAGTGTGAGGTGGAGAATGGCTGCTAATGGGTATGACGTTTCTGTTGGGGGTGATAAATATGTTTTAAACTTAAATTGTGGTGGTTGTTGCACAACAAGGTGAATATACTAAAAATCTGTGAAGTATACACTTGTAAAAGGTGAATTTTATAGTATAACATCTCAATAAAGATGTTAAGAAAAAAGATAAGGGAGGTAGGTATTTATACTCTAAGTGATAGGTACATGTTTTGTTTGGTGTATTAGTCAGGGTTGTTTAGAGAAACAGAACCAATTATAGTATATACTGGGGGTGCCAAAAAATTGGATACAAGTGGACACTTTGGTCAACATTGTTCAAGCAGTAGTTCGCCATAATCAGAGGTGTCTGGAGGCTGATGGTAGCCACTTTGAGCACCTCTTGTAATTGCAGAAGTCAGACGTGACTTGTATCCATCTTTTGTTATCAGTACATATTGAGGATTACAATTTTAATAGTTTTTTCCTTTCTTAAAATGTGTATATGGTTTTTGGCATCCTCTGTATATTTGGTTATACACAATATGTAATATATAATATATGATGTAATATAGTATATGATGTAATATATTATATAATTGGGTATATACTATATATAGTATATCTAATATAGTATATATATAGTATATATAATAGCCAATTACATACACACACTCACACACACATGTTTCTATATCTTCTAAATACTTAACAAATGTTTGCTTCTTTCCCTAGCACAGAACAAAGCAATTTAAGCAAGTGATTTCCTGAAACACATGACCCTAGAAAGCCCAGTGCTATAGTTAAGGGGGAAAAAAAAAAATCCCTATTATAGAAATACCATTCTTGGTAGTTCTGACATGAGTTTTGTAATTAAATGCCAATTTTCAGTGTGAAGAGATGATGCCTTGTTCAAATTAGGATAACCTCCAGCTAGGTCTGAAATACATGAGAATCATGTAATCCAAGATTTTACTCACCTGAGGGAACAAAATATTTTTGCTGGCCCCAGTTCACCTTCTTTCACACATTTTACAATGTGTGGTATTTTAATCAATGTCAACCTGCTGCTTTGGAAATAGAGACTTGGGGAGTGCCCTGACGGCACTTAACTCCAAGAGAAGATATATATGCTCCTTCCTTCATGGTATGCCATGCAGTAAATTAAACACTCAGTAAGAGGTTCATGAAAATGTAGACCCGCACGTAATGCACGCATATCCAAAACTCAAGGAAGGAGATTCTGCCATTTAAAATAAAAAGGCATGTCTGTACTTTGCAGGGATATGTAGTTGATCATGAAAGGAATAGAAGCAATGACTTAGTTCAAAGTGCTGTGATGGTAAAAACAGTGGAAATAGACGGTTGTCAGGGCTTACAAGAGAGAAAGGGGGAGGAGACGAGAAGGTGCCTGCAGCCACAGAAAGTCTGGGAGATCTTGCATTTCCGGGGTTGTTTTGAGCCTTCCCAACCAAACTCGGTTGGTAGTTTTGATCCTGGATGGCCCATTCACTCTTCGTTTTCAAGTTCACCTTCCTCAGAAGTGAGAAGTGAGCCCTCCTGCTGCTCGATTCAGTGCCCTGTCTGCCCATCCCCAGCTCCTCTGAGGACTGAGATCTGATAGTGGGGATGCTTCTCCCACTTCGTGTGTGTCCTTTCATGTGGGGAGCCCTCTGTGAGGGTAACACTCTGGCCTCTCGTGTTGCCTCACTCAGCCCTTCTGAGGCTTTGTCAGATGATTGAAAGAGAAACTGGACGTGCGTAGTCCAGTCCCATCCTCTCCCCTTTTGCTCTCGGAAACCAGATTCCCACCTGGAGAACTTGCTGTGTCCGCTGCTCTAAGCAAGACGGCTTCTGGAGAGACTCGCCTCCTGTATGTGCAGCGCGGTCTGTGGCTGGGTGAGGAAGGCTGTCGTACTTCTGGGGTTTATGGTGAATCCCGTTTCTCATAGACCTAGCTAGCCTTTGCTGGTAATAAAGCCGATATTATCTCCCGTCTTCCAATGTCTTCATTTCATGTGCAGTTGCTTCAGAAGGGGGTGGGAAAGAGATGTGTGATTTGTTAGTAGCCTTGGAGGATGGCTTCCCCACTCCCCGTCTCCCTCTTGTCTTTAACCTGGCTATGCTGGTCTCAGCAGTTTACCTCGGTGTTTCTTCCTGGTACGGAACTCTACAAAATGGGTTGATGTGCATGTTTTGAAAGAAATGTCTAATAGGCATGTGATCATGACCTTTTTGTTCATTTTCATCCATTTTATATCTTAAAATCAAGATTTGAAAGGGAAACTTGTTCTAATAAGAATTTAAATTTGGGAGATGGGTTCATTAATTCAACTGGTCATTCTGTGAGTATGGATATCTATCTATCTATTGGGTTGTTGGAAAAGTCATGACACAACGAAAAACACAGAAAAATTATATCATGACTTTTCCGACAACCCAATATCTATCACCTGTCTATCCGTTATCATCATCATCGTCAATCTGTTTTTAGGGGGATCAAACCATTTTATTGAGGGTCTTCAGGGGAGGGTTGAAGGGCTGGGAAGATGAGATCTAATGCTCTCAGCCTAGCCAGGTCTCCCCAGCTTCAGTTGCCAAAAGCTGGGTATTTATGGAGCATCTGTGACACCCCATGAATTGAACATAGAATGTACACCTGGCCCTCAAGGTCTTGCTATTCTAATGGAGGTGATTATGCCAGGATCCTAAGCTCAGTGGTAGATATGCAGAGAACATGCTGTCAAAAATGTCTTGGTCAAAACGACATAACAAAGTGCTTTTGTTCCAGTTGAAGGCGTGTTTGGCCTAAAGATACATGTCATATCCCACCATAAGTCAAAACAGCCTAATCCCTGAATTGTAAAATATGATCAGAACTAGGATGATTGAAGGCTTTTCAAGATAAGGATTTTTTTTTTTTGATTGTTCTTTTTGTATCCCCTAAGGTTGGAAGCATATCCAGAGCATAGTGGGTATTCAATTTTGTGTATTATCTGTTTCATTCATTCATCATCAATCCATCCACCCATCTGTCCCACAAAAAACTGACCCTATCCTGAGAAGTGCTGAGTGTATAGTTATAAATAAAAGTGATGGAGTTTATAATCTATTAATGCTAGACTTCTAGAAATCCTTTTATTTAGATGAACTCTATTTTAATACACATCTGCATACTTACCATTATAAATCATTTACAAAATACTTATATGTTATAAATATCATGTAACATTTATGTGACTGTCACCTTCCATAGAATATTTACATCTCCCTTATAACCCGTTATTTTTATTTTCGATTTCTTTGATGTAGGGTTACAAATACAAGGAGAACAATAAAAGCAGGATATTAAAGGTCTAGTCTCTACTCCTGGGCCCAGACTAAGGAAAGCCAAATTAAATGTGCTTTAGGAAAGTTCTAGAAGTGTATTTAACATTTCTGAAAAGCAATTTAAATTTCAATAGCAAAAATGTATGTAAATCCATTTAATTTCATTTTATTGTGTAGATGGTTTCAGGCTAAGAGTCAACAACAATGATTATAAAAGAGCTACCAAGGGGCCAAATGCCTTTTACTGGTTTGAATCTCTAGATGGTAATTGCGGGTGCAGGAGGTCCCTGGGCAGCCTCACTGCCATGTTGGAGGCTCTGTCCTCTGCCATAGCCTAGGCTAATGCATGTAGACATGTTCCTGCACAGCTTGTGACCCTTCTGAGGGAGGACTCTATTTTTCCCTCTGTGCTAAGCCTCACTAAGGACATTCCACATTTGTGCCCCCAGACACAGCTCTTTGTGCTCAGTCCTCCTATGGGGCCACCGCCCAGGGTGTGAGCTGCCTCCAGGAGAGTTGGTCAAGATCAGTTTTGGGATGTTTACCCCTCTTCTCTCCCCGCTTTGGGGGCTATCAGGGGATGGACACTTTTCTTTAAAATGCCCCCAATTAAAATGGGTGTTACAATTATTTCCAGATAATGAGGTCTTCTTTTAAATCTACGTCTCTCAGAAAAGTCACCCTTAAAAATGTTAAGGTGCATTAACCCTACTGAGGGGTGAAATATGAGACGGAGTGATGTCAGGGAGGAGGCTGGAAGGGAGGGAAGTGGGACAGAGAAGGTAGGGTACTGTTAGCTCAGAGTGGGGACATGCCTTTTTCTGAGACAGAGAAAAGATGAAGGACAGGTGAAGATATAGAAACGTGAGGCAGAGAGACAAGTTGGAAATTACCTTTTGCTGTGGACTAAAGAAATTGTGAAATACTTAGGGTTCAGATTTGTATCAGCTGTAAAATAATGCTGTGTAACAAGCTGCCCTCAAACCCAGCGACATACAACAATACATATTTATTTCTAGCTCATCAGCAGGGATGAGTCTTCTAGCATGGGTTTGGCAGGCTCGGCTTGGCTCGTTCATGTGTCTGCAGGCAGGCTCTACTGCACATGTTTCTCATCCTTTCTGGGGCTGGTGGGCTAGCCTGGGCATGTTTTTTGCATGGCTAGAGCAGAGGGCAAGAGAAGCAACCCCAATCGTACAAGACTTTTTTTTTTTTTGAGTCTGCCTGTCTCATGCTCACCCACATAACCTTGCCCCAAGAAAGGCCAAAGCAAGGCCATTAGTGGGACATACTGTGAAGGTACATGGCACGGATATGGGATGGGGACAATTGGGACCATTGTGTTACTCTATCAAAAAGAAAGATCGTTTATTCTTGTCAACCTTCTGCCTCATCTCCAAAAAGTCTTAGTGATTTTGACACTTAAAAAATACAGCAATGGGGGCCGGCCAAGTGGCGCAGTGGTTAAGCGCTGGCTTGGGAAGCCAGTGGCCTCGGTTCGGGTCCCACATATGAGAGCCAGTGACACTGCCTTCAAAAAAAAAAAAAATATAGCAATGGGCCAGCCGAGTGGCACATTGGTTAAGAGATGGCTTGGGCCGCCAGCTCTGAACAGTGGGGCCTCTGTTCGGATTCTATATCTGAGGGCCAGTGATCCTTCACCCTCTACAGCTAAGATGGTGAATAACAGCTCAACCTGGAGCTGGACTGCCATGAGTCACCAGCGAAGGCGTAGGCTGCAGTGGGGCTGGCCAGCAGCTGGTGTACTTTTTCATGAGCTGCCGTGAGTCACCATGGACGGCCGTCCAATGGCCGGCGAGTGACTGCCTCATCCGGGAAGAGCGCAACAACGATACCAACATGGGCCAGTGAAGCAAAGTCCTCCACAACTAGACTGAAGAACAAAAGGACAGCAACTTGTCTGTTCCCCTTCTCCAGTTCCCCAATGCTGTTCCCTTCCCCCAATTCCCTAATTAAATCTTTAAAAACAAATACAGCAATGTAGCTACAGCTTAGTGATATTCATTCTTTGGGTTTGAAAGTTCTCAGAATAATCTTCTAGCCACTAATCACACAGCAAAGTAAAGAATGCAAATCAAAGGGGACCTCAGAGCCTATTGATTTCCATCTGTTTGTGTCACAGAAGAGAAAAACTGAAGGCAGGAATGAGGGTGAGTGGAAAGGCTGGTATTAGAATGTCAATCCCAACCCATTACAGTTCCCACTTTATTTTGAACTATATGAGGCTCTGCAATGGCAGAAAGCAATTAAGACTCCATTTTACAGATTGTTAACTAAGGGATGAAGTTACATCCTTGTAGTCAGGGAGCAATTCAGGGCTTCTCCATTCTATTGGGTATATTCGCTGTTCTAGTGGTACATTCCGGTTCCACTTCTCACCATACAGCACTCAGCTCATTTTGAAAGAGGGACAAGTGACTGCTCGTTTGGAAGCCACGATGTTGTGAAACCGAGGTGTGATATAGAACTGACAAATTAGATATTAGCTTGTAATGCGATCTGGCCGAGAGGAAAGCCGGCCCTGCTGGGGCTGGCCTGTGCGAGGAGTCAAGCTTCAGGAAGGGGAATAATCCCCTTTATATGGCACTGGTGAGACCGCACCTGGAAAACAGGCCCCTGTTCCAATCCTCGGTACCCAGGCCATGTGGATGGGGAGAAGGAGACCGTATGATTCACTCGTAGCCGGAGGAAATGACCTAGGTGGGAGAGATTGAAGGGCTTAATGGGTTTGCCTTCCTCCCCCAACAAGAGACCCCTGATAGCTGAGAGGCCCAGTCTACTGGGTCCTTGCAGTAGGAGGCCCTGCACCATCTGGCTCTGTCATTCCGGTCCCATCTCATGTCTTTTGTCCCTCTTCTGTATGCTTCTTTGACCTCCCTGGACGCAGCTTCTCAGAGCTTCCAAAATCTTTCTCACCTTTGGGTTTTGATGCCCATACCTCCTGCCTGACTGACTTCCTGCCACCACTTTTAGATACTGGCCACCGTGTCACCTTCTCATTGGCATTCCCTGGACTCTGCCGTAGGGTGAAGGCAGCCTGTTCCCTGTTCCCTAACACCTGTATCACTCCTTGCCTCTCTCATCTTAGCTGGACTGGCTTGCTCAATGCATCTCTCTGTGCCACCAAGAGCTGTCTACTTTGTCCACTGCTGTATTATATCATGTTGCAGGGTCAGTAAGTATCTGCCAAGGGGGGGAAGAGCGATAGGCAGTTATGCATGGCAGCCGTGCGGGGGTCTGTGCGTGTCCCGTGCCACCTGCCTGCACTCTCTGCTGCTTCTCCTGACCTGTCCAGAGGCAGCAAGAACAACACTGGACAAGGATTCCAGAACTGTGATTCCAGCTGGGGCTCTCCTACTCATCAGCCACATGATTGAAGAGAAATCCCTGACCCTCTCCATGCCCAGGTCTCTCGGTCTATCAAGTATGGATAGCAGGGAAGTTGTGAGGATTAAATGCAAAATTCCTTTGTAACCATCGCATGCTCACAAATACAAGGTCAGTCTTACCTTTAGTCTAAGCCTTGTCCCTTACCACTTATGACACAATTTCTCTGAACATTCAGTTCACTTCCTCAGATATGGACTAATCATATGTGTCCCACAACCAGAGCTTTGTGGGTTGGGGGGGTGGATGGGGGAGACAGAAGATGATGGTGAGGACATGGCCAGCATGGGCAGGGGTGGTCACACCCTCCCTCCCCGGCTCTATGCCTCCCCTTCTGTCATTGGATGAACATGACCACTTACTATACAGAGATCCTCATGTGTTTGTGGATGTAGAACTGCTGAATGCACTTAAACTTGAATCTCTTTAATAGGGTGTGTGAGGGCTGGCAGCTTTCAGAGTCAGTGGTTTTCATCACTTTTGCAGCTGCTGGTTACTCACATGCCTGGTAACCACCACTCCTCCCCCCCCGCCGGGTGGCAGTGACTTGCACATCATAACTGTCATCTGTATTTGGCAAGAAGAAAGAAAGAATTGCCATTTAAAACAAAAACTGATTCTAGCCTCATTCTGTCCCCACAGGGAGTGTTCAAATTAATGCAAGCTCAGGAATATGATTATTTTACTTAGGAAGGCACACAGAAGGGTGGGCCAGGCTGAGAGACAGACCAGTGGGTAGACTCGCTCTGCATCCGGGGATGTGGCCCCGAGTGTGACCTCGAGTCACATGGCCGGGGGTGGAATGCTGGCTGGTGTCACCCCAGTGCAGCTAGTCACTTTAGGCTCTGTCTGTACTTTTCTTATCTATGATATGGGGCCACACCCCTCTCAGTGGGTTCTTGTGAGCATTAACTGGGGTAGCTTCCTAGAAAGTGTAGCACAGAGTGGGCATGCCATGATTTGAACCACAGATGCTGGCTTGTTTCACTTCTTGTGATTACAATTGATGCTCATTATTCACAGATTCCATAGTTTCAAATTGACCTACATGCTGAACTTTAGCACCAGAATCAGTACTCACGGTCCTTTGTGAGTGCGCGGTGGTGAAACACAGGGCACCCATCATGCACGCTTCCAAAGGGGTGGAGCGCAGCCCTGCTCTGCCTTCCGGTTTCAGGGCTCACCGTGAACAGGCACTGTGTTCATGTCCTACTTCAGTGTTACGTTTTCTGCACTTTTGTGCCTTTTGTTTGTGCTGTTTTAGCTGTTTCAGCGGGCCCCAGCCATAGTGCTCAGGTGCTGTCCAGTGCTCCTAGAAGAAGACAGCTGTGTCTTACAGAGAAAATATGTGTATTAGATAAGCTTCCTTCAGGCATGGGCTAGAGTTGGCTGTGAGTTCAATGTTAATGAATCAACAATATAGATTAATTAAATAAGGCATCTTTTAACAGAGACACATATACAAGGTTATGTGTTCATTGGTCGATGAAAATTTGTGAACAGGGGCTCCCAGGAACCTAACCTCCTAATTCCTCTAGGAGCAGTGTCTCGGAAGTCGCTAATTAAGTGTTGGTGGTGAGTTGATAGAACAAAACTAAAGCAGATCATGAGAACCCACTGTGGTTTGATATCCATTCTCCCAAGAAAAAGACGGCATGGTTGGGGTGTGGAAGAACCAGGGAGATGTAAGCATTATCTCTCTGTGTCTCTCTCTCGAAGCTTCCAAACACATAGGTCCCAGAGCTGATAGGAGGCACGGAGGCCCACGGAGTGATGCAGACTCTGAAAGTCCTCTCTGGCTGGGAATGGCCCATATCTGAAGGGAAGCATCTTTACCTTGGGGAGACTGATGGATGAATTCTCACCCACAGGGGTTCCTTTCGGTCCCCACCTGTAGTCAAAAATCAGCCCATTTCTCCTAGAAAGTAAATGCACCAAGTGGGTTTGTGTGTTTCAGGCAGATCTGGTGTTCTGTTTTTCTGCTATTAATGGAGGGTCATTCACACCCATGGGTTGTGTCAGAGAATTAGGGGAAAGGAAAGCAGGTTTTGCCTGCATACTCCTAAATTCACTTTAGCACCTAAGAGGTGGAATGATTATATTCATGCTAATAATTCATCACATCCAATCGGGTGATCTGAGGAAAAGAATGATTTCATGTTTCTGCTAAGTCCGTTCCCTTAGACCTACTTCCTGTTTCTGCTCAGCACCATAACATAGACTTGTTTTCTTCAAGACCCTGATAAACCTCTGAAAATTTCTGTCTAAGGACTGTGTGTGTATGTGTGTGTGTGTGTGTGTGTGTGTGTGTATTAAATCTAATAGAGTTTGGGCCGGCTGAGTGGCGCTGTGGTTAAGCACTGGCTTTGGAAGCCAGTGGCCCCAGTTCGGTCCCATATATGAGGGCCAGTGACACTGCCCTCAAAAAAAAAAAAAATCTAATAAGAGTTTATTTGAGCCAAACTGACGACAATTTCTGGGAAGCAAAATCTCAATGGATTGGGATTATGCTCCCAGTCTAGGAACTGTATTGTCTGATGCAAACTCAAAAGTACTTTAGGATCCTTTAAAAACAAAGTATGACCCTGGAAACTAAGACTCCTTGGGATGTCCATACTGGTCCTTTGTATTGGAGCCATATTGGTTGCACATACTATTTTGTATAATACAAATAATTATTATTTTTGGATTTGAGGCCAGCAACAGAAATATAAATACTAGGCTCCTAAATTAATCTTAGTTCACAGTTCCACTCTGTCAGCCCTCTTCTCTCTTCCCCTTGGTGTCCATCCCAGCCTGCACTTCATTTATTCATTTCCTCTCACCTCTGTTGAGCATTTGCTACACAGAAGGGGCTCTAAACTGCTAGGTGATGAGAGGACAAAGTCCTACCTTATGGAGACAATTTTATTCAGTACATTTATTTTCTCTTGGGTCTGCTAGAAGTTTTCTGTACTTCTTCACCCACCCTGCATTCTTTCCTTCTTATTTCATTTAATAACTATTCTTCAAGTGTCTGTATGACCAGAGAGAGGAGGATTACCGAATTTAAAGTCAATAATGACAGTCTCTGCCTCCAAGTAATTCATAGTCTAGTGAGTTTACATCTTTTTCCCTTCAGAGGACATCTTAGTCTTTGTGCTTTAATCTTCTTAAGTCTTCATCTTCGTGTGTGAGCATCGTCTGACTTTTTGCCATTATCTCTCATCTCATTTCCTCTGCGCTCTGTCTAAGCAATTTAATTGCACTTCCATGGCTTGTGTTATCAGCTCTGTAATCACCACCAAAAACACCCCTTTAATCCTGACCTCTCTGTCTCTGCCAAGGTCAGGACCTGTATTTCCATCTGTGTTGTGCATTGTTTCCTTGGTTAAGACCAACAAATGACCACATGCTGCTCTGCTTATGAAGAAGGGGGCTTAGGTAGGAGCCTATTAATTGAATGACAAACCAAGTTCATGATACCTGACGTTAGGGAGCCATAGGAATCCTACCAATCAGAGAACTCTGGTGTTTTTTAAAATAAAATAGTTTAGTAATGTAAGCACTTGAGAAGACACTGGAAAACATGAATTAAAATAAGATTTTTATGACAAGCAATGGAAACATTGCTGGAGTCTTGGTTTCAATAAACATAATTTCCTTAAGTCAAAGAAGAAGATAGATTTGAGAACAAGCAAAAACTTTGAACAGAAAATTCCTTCCAAAATAAAAATGCAAATTTCAAAGTGAGTACACTAAAGCCTCCCGTTGTGTATTAAGTGTATTTCTATAATCCCACTATCAGAGAGTTTATAGTAAATGCTTGCGTTGGATTTAAAGATTTCAAATAAATGACTCAAGTTTAAACTGAAATCTTTATTCTCCCCACTCACACACACACCTGTTCTTCCTCCTCATCACAGTCTCAGTTGACTGCACCATAAAAGTACTACACACACATTCCTTGAAAAATCGAATGTCAGTATTAAGGAAGAAAAAAATTAACATTTTCTCATTTCCCATTCCTTCCCTCCTTCCTGATTCCCACTCTTAGTAAGATTATTTATGTTTTTAGTTCTTCTGATTGTTGCTAAAATACTATTAAATAATTTATTATTACATAGTTCTTTGTTGACTGCTTGCTGTGAAAAATCAGGACTTGGGCTCACTTACACCACTCTCCAGTTTTGTTGTTAAATGTAAAACTGTGTTTCTTATTCCCCCAAATTTAGAGTTTTGTTTTGTTTTTAGCTGAGCCATCCTGCCACCTATTGGCAGCTCAACAGAGCTCAGCTCGGGCTGGGCATTGAACTGCTGTTGCTCAGAGCTCAGCTCGCAGTCTTGAGTGAGCTCTTAACCAACTGAGCCAATCAGCTGGCCCTAGAGAGTATTTCTTGATGTCCCACTATTTATAATGAAAAAATTAGGTTGTCACATTTGACACCCCCCACACCCACTCCTTGTATCTTCAAGTTGTGTTAGCTGTACAATTACTTATCCAATGTGAGATTTTTAACCTTACATACTGTTTTAAAGGTTGTTTTTTGTTTGTTTTGTTGTGTTTGTTTTTTTGCTTTTTCTAAAATAGATTCTAAAACTTTGAAAGCAAATAGCCGTTATAGTATTATGATGATGTCAACATAATAACAGTAGCTGTGCTGTAAACCAAATGGTAGAGGTGGACTGAGAGTGAAGGAAATATAATCTTATGTTATTGACAGAGAATGCTGAGTTCAAATAACATTCGATGTTAAGTTTGAATAGACTGTATTCTAATTGCTCAATATAATGCCACATTTTATTTCACTTTATACTCAAATCATGATGTTCTTACACATTCGTTACTCTTTCCTGGAGTTTCTAATTGCTTTCTTTTACTTGCCGACAGGAGAGCCACAGACTTTCTTAACCGTGTCCTTCGAATTTCCTGGCTTTTTAATCATATCCTTTGTTCAATAAAATCTACTTCTTAAAGATAAAACTATTAGGGTGCTTTGAATCTATTCAAACTTGGACTTAGTGCTTTATCAGCCTGTTGCAGGGCCATTTTTCCAGAATTTATTCCCATTACATTCCTGTATTAATTAGGCTAAGGTAAGTGCTGTAACATCTCCGAATTCCAGAGGCTTAATTTTATAGAAGTCTATTTTTCACTCACATCCCAGTCTGACTAGGACTACTTCTTGTGGACATTCTGGAAGCAGACATTTTCATCAGGAGTCTCAGCTATCCTCTTGGTCCTTGATCTCCTCGAATCACTAGTGGCTGGATCAAGAGTGGTGATGGGGAAAGCACATGTGCTTCTAATCTCCATGGGCTGGAAATGGCGTGTGTGGCATCTGATCATATTCTATTGACAAGAACGGTTACATGGCCTATCTATAATAGATGGAGAAATGCCAGGAAATAGATCTACTCTTTGCATAGGAAGAGGTGAAGAACACAGCTGCTGCCAACACTTCTGAATTAGCCCCACAGGTCCCTCTTTTCATATCTTCTTTGGTTTTGTTGGATACATAGTTAAGTTTTTTTCCCCCCACAAGAACTACATGAAGACAGATGTTGTTTTTATGTCCTTTTATGTCTAGAAATTTCTTTATGTTATGCTCATACTTTGTGTTATGACCAGGTATGGAATCCTGGGTTCAGAATAACAGTTGTCCTTAAAATTTTATTATCATTGCTCTACTGTTTTGTAGCATTTTTTTGATTTTTTATATTCTTTATATTCTTTCTTCTCTTCTAGACCTCTTTTGGATAGAGGGTGACACTTCTGGGTTGATTCTTTGAGACTTTACTCTTATCTTACATTATTTTCCTTTCCTTTGTTTTTGTTTTGTGGTCTGGGGTGTTTTCCACAACCATACTATTATTATTATTATTATTATTATTATTATTATTATTTTAAAACAAGTTTCAGTCATTGTATTTTAAATTTTTATGAATACTTCCCTATCTTCATATTAATCCTTTTATATCAACCTATGCTTACCTTATTGGTGTGATATTTTCTCAAATGTCTCTGAGAGTCCTCATAAGAATCATTTTGAAAGTTCTCATATTCTGTGGATCATCTCTGTTTATTCCAGTATTCTTTTCATCATCTTGATTTTTTATTTTGTGATCTTTTTGCCTTCACATGTTTGGAAACGCCTCCTGTTTTAAAATAAGTAGCTAAAGTGGGTTTCTTTCATAGTTTGGGTCTGTTTCTCCTATTCATCGAATGTCTCTTGTATAATTCTGTGTATAAGAGAGATATTTTTCAACAGGAAGAGTTCTTTTAGAGTATAGACAGGCATCCTGGTATAATAAAAATATATTTGTCCTCGTCCCATGCTTGTCTTTCAGATGCTAGTGAGATGACTCCTTGGCTGCTAGAAAGGAGGAGGGCGCTCCAAATCTTCAGAAAGAGGGCTGATTGCCAGGAAAACCAACCAAGTGATTAAAGCGTTAGAACTTTCAGGCCACCTCCAACTTCAGGGAGGGGAGAGGGGCTGGAAATTGAATTCAATCACTAGTAGACAATGATTTCATCACTTATGACCTCAATAAAAAACCCTAAAGAATGACATTTTGACATTTCAATATTGAATTCATGATTTTCCCTGGAATCTCATCATTCCTGCCTCACCAAGCTTGGTGCAGTAATGCTACATAACAAACCAACCCAAAATTTAGTAGCAACACACAATTATTATAACATGCACAGGTCTGCCATGGCTGGGCTGTTTTTTATTCAGGCTACTGGCCAATAATTTAATCTACCTGTCCTCCCAGGAGTTTTCCTATCCCACAAAATGCCTTCACCACTTAACTTGTCACCCATAAATGAGGGCGCTGCTCTCTGTTTGTCCCCCTCTCTCCACCCTCACATACCGCCTATCCATTCTACTAATAAGTCCTTATTTTCTGCCTTCAGGCACATCTCAATCTGTTTATTTCTCACTCCCCACGTCCACCACTAAACCCAAGTTACTGTAATTTTGGGTGGAGTATAACAACCTTCATTGCTTCCTTCCTCAGTCAATGCAAATTTATTATAGGGCTCCTCGTAAGTGCCACCCACAAGGCTTTGCTTATTGATCCAGAGTAGGCT
This sequence comes from Aselliscus stoliczkanus, assembly GCA_033961575.1. Lineage (NCBI taxonomy): Eukaryota > Metazoa > Chordata > Mammalia > Chiroptera > Hipposideridae > Aselliscus > Aselliscus stoliczkanus. The sequence goes on from CM066734.1 coordinate 136,363,973, forward strand.
CTGCCTTTATGCTGCATCTGAACTGATTCACTAACTTCACGGCACAACTCTCATTCTCAGGACCAGAGCAGTATTCATGAATAAACCCAGACATGACTCTCTGCCCTTATGGAGCTTACAATCCACGGAGGAGAGCAAACCTTTTATCCAGTTTTCCTGCTTCCTCTTGTGCCTTCTACCACTCTAGCCCCCTCACCAAGCCAGAGTAAGTTTACTGATGAGAGAAATGATGTCAGCCTCTTGCTTGGTACCTCCAGTGGCTTTATGTTATGGACAGACCAACATGCAGTGGCCTTATTGTGACTGACCAAGCCCCCTGTGACCTCTGCTCAGTGACCTTCAGCTCTCATCTCAGCTCCTTCCCAGCTCACCTACTGTGCTCCATTCACAAAAATCTTTGTTTTTCTTCTTTTTTCAAAATTTAAGTGTAGTTGGCATACAGTGTTATATTAGCTATCTTAGTTTCGGGAGTACAGAATAGTGATTGGATGTTTTTATACCTTACAGTGTGATTGCCCCACTAAGTCTAGTAATCTTCTATGTAAGCTTATCATAACGTTATTGAGTAGATTCTCCTTCCTCTTTCTCACCCATCTCCCAACCCCTTCCTCCCTGGCAACCATATCTCTTTGGTTCCTTTCTGTGAGTCGGTTTTTAAGAACCATACACCTCAATAACAACAAAAAATAAACAATCTAATAAAAAAATGGGCAGTGGACATGGAAAGACATTTCTACTTTCCTTTTCAATTCCAGGTCACATCCAGCTCTTTTCCAGCTTAGAGGCTGGCACATGACCATCTCCTACCTACAATAATATGTTCCTGGGTCTTCACAGTACATTTCAAGTCTCAGCTTAAAAATCACCTTCTCAGTGGCTTTGCAAACATAACTAAGATTCAGGCGTCTAATCTTTCCCAGAACTTGGTCCACCAATTTACAGGGGACTCTCAGTTTGCATGTCTGTATATGTGCATTTACCTGTTTAATTCAATGTTTCTTCCAAGTAGACTGTGTGTAGGATTCCTGTTTTCCTCGCCCCTGTATGCCTAGTGCCTGTGTACAGTGTCTGGGTTAAAGTGAACACTCAAATAACGTTTTTAGGTTAAATATTTGGCGGTGTTTCCGGCACTGGTGAAAAAGTGTAACGGGGAGATGTGACTGTTAAGAGTTGGGTCTGGAGTCTCAGGTGTGCCTTTTTGGTATCTCTCAAACTACACAATGCAGGCTTCCTGGCCTTGTAATAAGGTAAAACTAGAGCAGGGCAGGTTAAATGACTTGTGTAGGTTAATACAGGAAAATTCCTGTGGATCTGGGAGAGAGCCGGGACCATAGCTCAGGCCTAGCCATTGGAGGCCAGGTCCTCATGTTCAGTTCCCAGTGTAGGTCCCTTGGGGCAACTCAGTGTTCCAGCCACGCTGTGACCCACTTGCCGGGGGTGGGGGGAGTGGAGGGAGGGAAAGGCTCTGCCAAGTTTGAGAGTTTCCAGGCCACTTTGCTTAGGGTTTGGCTTGGGGTTCCTGCTTCCCGTCCCCATTGCCCCTTGGGCTCCTGACCTTAAATCAAGCTCTCAATCTTTTCCCCTGTTCAGAATGAACCAGTGACTTTTAATTGTATTTTTCTATCCATGGTCTTTGAAATCTTGTTGCTTTGTTTTTGTGGGTTTAGCTTGACCTTTAATGTTCTCTTGGCAGATTTCTGTTATTGGAGAGGACAGGATTTTTGATTTGTTAGAGAGAATGGAGTCTCAGCTTTGGACTTCAGACCCTTAAGCTTTCTGTGAAAAACAGAGAAATGACTAATAACTATTTAGTGTGTAATGATGGCTTAGCAGAATTTACCACTGATTTAGGCTCTCTGGCTCCACTACCTAGGATATTTCCTGACTTAAACATTTCTCAGTTCTTTAGCCAACAGCTGTCCACATTTTTTTTAAGTCCCCAAACCTCCAGAAATTATGATTTCACATTTGTAACAGGCTTCTTTCACTGTTCAATCAAAAAGGCCTCTTGTGCCTTGTAGTATGTGTCCCCAAACAAATTTAATACAAATCGCAAGTGGAGAATACAAGCCCGGGATAAAACCCAGATCTTCCCTAATGGGGCCAACGGCTGACTCTCAGCTGGGTCTGAAGCAGGTGTGTGAAGGAACAGGGGGAAAGACAGAGCGGGGAAAACACACAAAGAAACAATGCTTGAAGGAATAAGAATGTGTGATTCAACCTTCCTCAGCTTTTGGAGTCTTCCTGCTGGAAAGAGAGAAGAGTCCACATAAGCACACAATGTGATATATAGATGATGTATTATGGAAACGTACACTGGAAACCTGTGTAATTTTACTAAGTATTGTCACCCCAATAAATGTAATAAAAAACAGAATCCAAAGGTAATTATGTCCTAAGGCTAATACTTTACATGCATGCCTTAGCATTGCAATCACACGTTCGTTGTGACATTCAAGAAATACCAATTGAATTGGGGGTACGAGGTCAACAGAGACACAGTCACTAGTCTCAGTGGCATATATATATGTGTATATATATATATATATATATTAAAGTTATAGTGTGGAGAGATTGTAAGGAGTGCAGAAAGCACTGGTGGTTCAGAATTGTGGGTTTATAATAGCAATCAAAATGATACTTTGATCACTTATGGCATTCAGAAAGGTTTTCATGAGATAGGCCCTGTGGTGACTGCTTTACAATACAGAGCCATTTAATTCTCTTTATAAGCGGAAGAGGTAGGCAATGTCTGACCCCTCTGATGCAGGTAAGAGAGTGGTAGCTCAGCAGGACATTTTCACTTGCTGGTGGTCGGTCACAAAGCCCCCACATTGGTGCATTCTAACCCTGATGTTTCTTACCTTCCATCCTACGCTTTTCTCTGCAGTGTTAATGAAGGTTTTCAGGGGGTGCAGGTTGGGGTTTCCAGGGACATTTCTAGCTTGGTTACTCTGTAACTCTGTAATGGACCCAACTCAGGAGTATCCGTGGAGACTGAGAGGTGACGTGTGTTCTGGGCATGAGGCCCTTGGGCTGCATGGAGGGGCAGTCAGAGTTCTAAGCTTGAGGTCAACAGGCTAGGACTTTGGTCCTCATTCTGCTTCTTACTGACTCAAGCCCTTGGTTTCTTCTTCTTTCAAGTGGGGGTTATCATACCAATTGTCACTACTTCTGAGCCCTCAGATGGCAGGATTGAACTAGTGGGTAAGAAAATATTTTGTAAGCCATGCTGGGCTTTTATGTTGCAAGGAAGTACCATTATTATATTCATATCATAAGATGCCACTAGATGTGGCTTCTGGTGTTATGAACTAATAAAGTAATGACAGCAGTCACCCACTGACTGCATATTATGTGGTTAGTGATGTGTTCAGTACTTAGTGTTTTAATTTAACCCTGGAAAGAAATTCTTCAAGGTATAGATTATCGCTCCCCAATTTATGGAAACACACAAGCTCACAGAGGCTAAGTAACTAGGTTTTTTGAAATGAGGCAGTGGATGAGCTGGGATTCAAACTCAGGGCCGTCCAACTTCACACTTCCTACACATTCTACGATGTTGCTTTTCTTAGACATATTAGGTTAGAAAAACACTACTGAATGATAGAACTAGAAGCTAGTTTTAGAGATCCTCAAACTTGTCAAACCTGTCACAATTTTTTATAAGCAAATGCTAGCCACAATGCTGGCATTCAATGCGTAAGTCATGGATCTTCTGGTCGATAGTAAAACCCTATGGAAGCTGCTTACAAGAAAAGGGGCGTCACTGGCTTGCGTGAATGAAGGAGCACTTTCAGGCCTGGCTGAACCATAGGCTGCAGGCAGTATCTTCGGGTTTCACTTCCTTCCCCTCTAAGCTCTGCTCTCCTTTGCTTTGCCTTTTTTTTTTTTTATGTTGCATGTGATAGCTCACGACAGCCTCAGGCTTACATCATCCTTGCTGCGGCCTGTCCCGGGAGAAGAAGTCACTCTTGAGTCTTAGCCTGATTCTTACCAGCCTCAGATAGGTCATGCACCCATCACTGAGACAGTTAGTTTCAGGGGACAAACCATGTGCTTGGCTGAGCCCTGGTTCCCATGTCCACTATACGTCCTGAGTGTAGGGGGGAAATCATTCATGAAGGAAAACATCAGGTTGCTTTCATGGAGCAAGAGAGTATGAATTGTGGAGAAGGCAAAAGCAACAGTTATCTCCCATGCCTGTGAAGGCCCAGACCCACTTGGGGAATTCATTCAAGTTACTTCCTTGCGTGGCCCCCTACCTTGAACTTCCCCCTTGGCATCTCAGAGGTACACTCCATGGCTCCTGTTTTGGCATCGTGCCTCGTGATACCTCCCCTCTCACACACAGTGTGTTACCCTGGGATGTTGGTGTGCCAAGCATAAGACACATCCCTAGCAGGCAGGTTAGTTAGTAGGCAGGAACACATGACACATATGTGGGATTGGCAGAAACCCCAAGCACCAGTGTACTCTTACTTGCATTGGTGGGCAATGGCAGTCACACACACACAAGTGACATGGAGACTGAGGGAGAGTGACGCACGCCGGTCCACTCAGGCCACTTCTGCATCTCCCCAGGTAAGAAGGAGTGACCCCATTAGAAGCTCATTGATGTGAAGCTCTCAAGCTGGGAAGCTGGAACAGCCTTATAGGGAAATCTAGCCCAGCTTTTTTTGGGGGGCTTTTGTCTATATGGAAATGGAGTGACCTCAGCGGCTTTCTTAACACTGAGAAGCATAGCTCAGCCCAGAGCCACATACCCTTGACTTGACACCCCCTGAAGGAGAGCTGAATAATGTAGGGCTTCTGAGGCAAATGCTGTATGAATACACGAGAACCTGGCACCCAGCAAGAACGGCAGTGTCTGCTGAGAACGCAAACATTCTTGGCCTTGAATGTTCCCATAAACATCTCAGTGCGGGAGGGATGGCTACTGCCCAGACCTTCGGGTTTGTGCTCCTGTTCTGTGTTAGATTAAGTTAAATATTGTTTGTAGATGATACAGATAAATCGGCTCAACCATGAGCCTGTCTGGATGGTTAAAAGGATGCTGTTTATTTCTCTAAGAGGTCGCCCAGCTGGGTAAGAGGGCTGTTGGACTATTGCCTCATTTCACACACAGCCTTCCTATTTATTTCAGGACTTGCCTTCAGAGAATGCACTTAACTAATTTGCCTGGTTGTCATTTGTCATGCTTCTATTGGGTTCAAGTGTCCCAGTGGCAGTGAACTTGTCATCTCCCTCCCTCCTGACTCCCCAGTGCCAAGGACAGTGCTAGCAACCTGTGACTGTTCTATCAATGGAAACAGAATTCAGTGTACAAAAGACTAATTGATTAATTAGAAAATTAGAAGAGGTTTTCAGGCTTCACGTGAGTGAAAGTGGAATAGATGACGGACAAGGAACAGTTGGTCCCTGTGTCTACCAGGCAAAGAAAACAATGAAATTTCTGTACAGCTGTTGGATTGTAGCTCAGCCATTAGGAAGGACAAACTGGCTGTAGTTGTGAAACTCATTGCAATGCTTTTGGACACTGGACTTAAGAATCTTCTTGGCCATTTATCTTGTGACATTGGAAATAATCATCCATCATTTCACCTTCTCCTCTATGAAGTGGTCTGAAGTGACAACTGAAGTCACAAGGTTGTTGGGAGAATACAAATTAGGTGATGCATGAAAACCTTAGCACAGAGTTGATATGTAGTAGTTCCTTTGCATGCTGGCTCTCATCTCTCTCTCTCTTTTTTTCATCTTAATGTTTAACCACTTCTCTTTATTCATATAATTAAAATGTGCTGCAAAATTGGAAAATAAGAGATGATGAATTGAACTAAGGCAGTATAAATGGGGAAAGGAGAATGAGAAGGGTTGAGACTATTAAGAAAAGTTGGATGGACAGGATTTGGTATGTGAATGGATGTGAACCTTCAGAGAGAAGAAAAGGCAGGGCTATGCCTGACAGGACACACTGGGGGGAGGAATGGTGTGTCGCCCTGTCCAGGTAGATAGACAGGTTAATAATCATCTAGTTAAATGAAGGATCTGTCTGCTCATGATTGAGCTCAAAAATGACTCCTCTTAGGGTGATTTTTGCATGCTGTGGAGCCTAAACCAGAAGGGAAAGTGTTTTCCTGTTCTCCCCCTAATCCCATGAGGCTCTATGGCAGTGATTTCATACCTGGCTTTGCTCCAGACTCACCTGAAGTCTTCAATACAGAACTTCCTGGGCTTGACCCCAGAGATTCTGATTCATTGGCCTGGGATGGGGATCTTGGCACCTGCACTTATAGACTAGCTCCAGAGGTGATAATAATGCAGCCAGACTGGAGATTAAAACACAGGAAGACAGACTTCACTGTCAATGTCCTATTAGCCCAAGGCATGTTTTCAAAGCTTGTCACCTAGGGGACACACTAGGACACTCAGAGAGACCTAAAACCCTGGATTTAACATCTGCCCTCCGGTGCCTTTTGATTACCTGGTGACTGGGTCAATTCACTTTCCTGTTTACTTTTAGCCCCCCGTCTCAGGGTCTGGGCCCCCTTGGTTCCTCTGGGTTAGAGCATCCCTGGTTGGAGAATGAGAGGCGCTTACCCAGCATGACGGTCTTCAGAGCTGGCACAGAAGCCAGGAGTGTCTCTTTTGGGCATCTCTGGACCTGAGAGCAAGTGGGTGCCCACAATTGTGCTTTTATTATAGCAGTTAAGAAACAACTTCAGGTTTATTTATAAAGGAGGTATAATTGTACCTGTTTCACAGATGAGGAAACTGAGCCTCAAAGAGTTCAGTTAACTTTCCTAAGGTAATCCAACAAGGAAAGGTCAGGGTCTGGATCTATCCCTGAATTCCTTTCCTCTCCTGATCCGCCTCTCCGTCCGCCTCACCTTTTCTCTTTCTTTCCTTGACTTAGCATCTGCCTACTTCTTGCACTACATTATAAACCTTCTGAGGAGCGGGCTCATACACTTAGCTGTGTTTCCCTTTTATATCTGTCTCAGCGTTTTGCACATGGTAGATGTTTTTCAAAGGTCTGGTGAATAAATGAATGCTGTATTTTGTTTTCTTAACAGTCTTATTGGTTATTTTACTAATAGAGTGAAAGATCCAAGAGCAAAATAATGGTCTGCTATCCTTCTTGGTTTCACCAGTGTGTGTACTGTGAAAAATGGTACAATTAGCACAAAATGCTCACGAAATACTTGTGAAATGAATGTAAGCTGAATGTCTGGGAGAAAGGACAAGCATTAGTTTCTACACTGTCACGAGGCCCTTACCCCAATGCTGTCTGTTGCTGTGAATGCTGAGGGGTGAGGGTGTGAGATCCATGATGACTGACTGTGGACAATTGTCAGGACCCTCAAGGTTTCCTGTCCCGCTCAGAGGCAGAGACTGCAGCCGTAGAAGTCAGTTCCAGTCCAAAGGCTGATCTTGGACCACGAGCTGTTCTCAGTCTGGTTTCTGGCTCCCAGTGTCACAATCCCTCCCCAGGCCTCAGAGCGCGTGTCCAGCACCTGCCAGGGGGAATGCTGGACCAGCGCAGGCGGCTGCAGCTTGCTCTCTGCCTGGGACTCGGCATGAAGCATATGACCTGGACTTAGCTAAGGCCCACGCCAGCCTGTGTGACATCTTTCTGGGTGCAGACCTCGAGTTACAACTTTAATAACTGTACCAGCCCCAGCTCACTGTACCAAAGATGCTTGGGGAAACTAATTAAATATTAAGCACACAAGTTTACTTGGGTTTTCGTTCTATCACCCTCTACAGTGCACCTCCGTCAATCAGATGTGACCCAACACTGATCTTCAAAATACTTTTTTAAGTATTGACACCCTGTTAGAATGGGCCTGGCCCCTGAGGTTTTCTTAGGCAGACTCCATCCTTCGCACCAGCTCCTGTGGTTCCTATGTGCAGATAACTTTGCCATAGTCTACCCAGCGGTACTCAGAGCCATATCTCAGACCCTACAAATGGTGAGTTATAAAATGTCAAGTGACCACAACCACATTTTACAAAATGATCAATGATTATTATCATTAGTATTTTAATAAAGCATATTATTAAACATGTACTTAGAGAGCAAATATTGAGTGTGCACTCACTATTTCCTGGGTTTGAGTTCTCAGTCTGCCTCTGACTAGCTTAGGGATTCTCAATCTGGACATCACTGACATTTTGGGCCATATAATCAATCCTTTGTGGGAAGGGATGTCTGTCCTACACACTGTAGGATGTTCAGTGGCATTCCTGCACTCTATCTACTGCACATGAATAGAACCTTCCCAGTTATGACAATTCAAAATGTCTCCAGACGTAGTCAAATATCTCCTGGCTTGAGAGTGGGATGGGGTGGGAAAGGGGGCTATTGCTCTGGAGGATGACCTCAGGAAATGTTTAAAACCTCTCTGGGGTTCGATTCTTTTAACCACAAGATGTATAAAATAAAACCCAACCTATCTGGCTGCAAAGAGATGTAACACACAAATTCATGATCATACACTTGATAAGAGAAAGAACACGGTAAATATTAGTTACTAATATCAGCTATTTATCATTGTTTACTTATCTCAGATATCCAGTGTAGTTAGACTATACAGGCAGGCTGTGCTAACAGTGGGAAAACTGAAATAAAAAGCATAAGTTGTTTTTCCTTAAATTTGTGTAGGCTAGTTAGATGCAGATCTTGATATTCCAGGGTATTCATTTGAATGACATTACCAAGGTCCGATTCTACTAATGTGTGAGGTGAATTTCTGATTTTTAACCCTTAAACCAAGGAATGTGTTCATATAGAATTTGCTTAAAGTCTTAATAAGAGTGTAAAACAACAAAAAATTGATTCTTTTTAAAAAAAATATTGAATTTTAAATAATTAAATTTAATCTGGTGTATCCCTTAAATATAGAGCCCCCTCAGGAGCTGCCTGAGTTATTCCTTGGAAAGCCATCAGGGCCCAAGGACATGGCACAAGGGGACCTAATGATATACTTAACCAGGTACATACATCTTCTGAAATTACCTAAGAAATCGTGAGTGTATGAGCATTTTTTCTAGGGTTTATAACCTTAATCCAGGTCTCAAAGGGCTTCATCAGTCCCACAGGTAAAGAACCACTGGTCCCTTATTGAGTTACAATGAGTGTTAGTCAGTCTGGTTGTCTTTAGACCTCTGCCAGTGACCATTTGTGTGCTGACCTGTGTTCCCTGGGCTTCAGTTGTCCCATCTGTGAAATGGGCTGGTTGAGTTAAATGATCTCTGAAGTTTCATTTGATTCTAACATTCTATAATTGAGACATGTAGCCCTTCAGAGTCTTACTTCACTTATAGGACTATATTCTCAACCATCCCAAAGGTACCATCTCCCTAAATCTTCTCTGGACACATTTGCTTCTCAGAATTCTTAGATTTACCACAGTGATCATGATCTCACTATTTTTCTTTTTTTTGTTACATACAGAAAATATACATTCAAGAACTAGGTTTATGAGGTGTTGTACCAGGTGACAGATAACATAAGTGGCAAGAAAGTCAAAACAGCATGAAGAGACGTGTCTGGCTTGGTGCAGAATCCCTATGTGCTGCTAGGATCCCAGCCTTGATTTTCATCAGGAAAGAAGCTAGGCAGTGGATGTGCTTTTCACTGAAACATTTCTGTTGCCCCTGAAAGCACCTCTCTGAAAGGACCCAGTGGGACTGAAAGGATGATGTTGCTTTGATTTGGGGGAAAACTCATAAAACATGAATTTCCTGGTTTTGGTGGTCCCTCAGTTCCCAATAATGTAGAGACTGCTTTTTTTCCCCTAAAGAATAAGTGGTGTACTCATAATAATAATAAAAAATAAAGTTCAATTCTCAGAGGCACGTTAAGCTCAATGCTGAAACCTTAGAAGACAATAATTTTTTTTTTCCTCAAGGGCATGCAGTGAGGAAAAAACTAATTTACATTTAAGCATCAATTATGATTAATCAATTATCTTCACCCATTATAGATGACAATAGAAGTATATTTATTTCTATTGTCATGAAACTATCATAAAACTCAGTGTGGGGAACCAGGAAAACAATTTCAAAAGGCTGACACTATAGCCTTATAAAAGGAATGCTTCATTTAGGTGATATAGATTGTTGCATGTGTCTGTCAAACCCAAAGATTAAAAATTTAGATCTGTGGGGCTGGCGAAGTGGCGCGTTGGTTGAGTTGGCTTGGGACACCAGCTCTGAGCAGCAGAGCCTTGGTTAGGATCCCACATATGAGGGCCAGTGACGCTGCCCTCTACAGCTAAGATGGTGAACAACAGCTCCACCTGGAGCTGGGCTGCTGTGAGTCCCCAGGGATGCATAGCTGCAGCCCCTGCTGCAGTGGGCTGCTGTGAGCTCCTGTGAGTGACCGGCAGCTGATGTGAGCTGCCGTGAGCCACTCTGAGCTGCCTTCCAATGACCGGGGAGTGATTGCCTCATCCAGTAAGAGTGCAATGATGCTACCAACATGGGCCAGTGAGGCGACATCCTTCACAACTAGACTGAAGAACAAAAGGACAGCAACTTGTCTGTTCCCCTTCCCTGATTCCCCAACACTGCCCCCCGCCGCCCCTGCCGACCTCCAATTCCCCAATAAAATCTTAAAAAAAAAAAAGGTTAGGTCTGTGATACATTGATCCTATGGTTTATTGTAGGGAAATGCTGGAAGGTGCAATTTTACTGCAGGCTTTAGCAGCTAGAGAAGACCAAAGATAATCCATATGTTGGCAAGAAACAAAGTTTGGGTGAATAAAACACTTAAGAGGGAAAAGCATGGGAGCTAGGGAGAAGTTACAGCAAGGCAGGTTTTATTTCAATTAAAAGTGGGTTTTAATAATTTCCACTGTGTAAGAGTGGTGGGGTGACCAACCACCCCAGCTTGGTCAAGACTGAAAGTTCCCAGAAGGTAGGGACTTTCAGTTATAAAACCAGAAAAGCTCTGGGAAGACCAGGAAGAGTTAGTCATCCTGACAACACACTTGCGAAAGCGTTTGAAGCAGTGAGAGCTCCATCATTAGAGGCAAAGAAGTAGAGGCCAACAGACCAGTTCTCAGGGATGTGTCAGAGAAGCTACTGTTTTTGGGATGGAGAATGAGCTCAGTAACCTCTGTGGGAGCCATCCAAGTCTGGGACACTGAGAGAATCTGCAGACAAAAATAATCTGTGGTAGAACCAACCTCATTGCTAAATCTTTTGAAATGATAAACCCTTCCATATTTAGATTTTATATTTAGAATCCAAGTAAATTGAATTTTCTAAAATGATCCCTAATCTCTTGGGAGAATTTTTGCAATTAAGCTATCAATCAGGAAAATGTTTTAGGCAGAGACAGACATTCTACCTATTTACAATGAGAAAAATAAAGGATTTAGAATCAAAAGAGTTATGCTTTAGTTGTAATTGCAGCGCTCAGTAGATTTGGACAATTTGTTTAATCTCCTTGATCATTGATTTCCCCATCTCTGAAATGAGGATAATAATATCTAGTCTGCCTATCTTACGGGGCTGTGGGGAAGACCATACAAGCTAGTGAATGTGAACAGATTATGAACTGCAAAGTACATGCATTTTCATGGTACATTTTTTTTTGTAAGATTTTATTAGGGAATTGGGGGAGGGAAACAGCATTGGGGAATTGGGGAAGGGGAACAAACAAATTGCTGTCCTTTGGTGGATGTCGCTTCACTGGCCCATGTTGGTATTGTGTTCATTGTGCTTTTCCCGGCTGAGGCAGATCAGTCGCTGGCCATTGGATGGCCATTCACAGCAGTTCACGGCAGCTCTCGCTGGCTGCTGGCCACTCACACTGGTTGCCAGCCACTCACAGTAGCTCACAGCAGCCCACTGCAGCAGGGGCTACAGCCTCTGCTGTTGCCGGCGACTCACAGCAGGCCAGCCAGGTCAAGCTATTGTTCACAATCTTAGCTGTGGAGGGCACAGTGTCACTGGCCCATGTGGGAACCGAACTGGCAGCCCTACTTCTCAGAGCTTGCGCTCCCAGCCAACTCTTAACCAACTGAACCACTCTGCTGGCCCTCACAGTACATTTTTTAAACATATGATTTTCCCTATCACCCTGAGATGTTGGTAAGGCTGGTATCATATTGTTGTGCTCATAAGCCAAGTAGGGACGTACAAGTTGCATTATTTAAAGTAGCATTATTTAAAATAAGCTACACTGTAGTACAAAAAGATGGCATAATATATAAGGTTATCAGTGATAATATATAATATATCAGTCTCTATTTAAGGTTATTTCTGGTTGGTGTTGATTGTTCACCGCAGTAATTTATAGACCCAGGTGCCTTACAACTTGGGGCTTTGGCACTCCCTTGCATTTCACTGACATCTTCATCCAGCTGGTAGGACAGTGAAAAGGGAGCATGGAGATGGCATACTTGCTTCTTAAAAGCTATGCCCAGAAATGGCACCCATTAAGGCCACTTACATTCTACTGGCTAAACCTCTATCATATGGCCAAACCATGCCAGGGAGTCTGGAAATTGTAGGCTATGGTGGGCCCAGGACTGTGGGAATGATTTGGGGAGGTAGGGTATGTCTTACTGACATCCTGGGAAACTCAACATGAATCCTAATTTCAATGAATAGTTAGTCAATAGCCTCTGCCTCAAAATTCCCATGGGTATGCTACATTGGCAGCTAATGTTTAATGAGTTCTTGTGTTTGGATTTTGCTGGTGTGACCAGCCGAGCTGGTGTGATCAACTCAAATGTGCCATAAGCAGCTGGGAAACACTGACTCTTCAATGTAACAGTTAGGAGACCCCCCTTCCTTTTGATCCCAAGCTGTTTGTACTAGATCTTATCTCCCTACTTCCAAACTCTATGTCTTTGGTCCTACCTTCAGATCCTTGAAAATTAGATGCAAGTTCTAATGCTAACTCTTGGCCCTTCACATAGGATTTCCTTTAATATGCTTAGTATGCAATTATCTTTCTTTCCCCCACCACCTCCCCAAGAAGACCAAGTGTCCTCTGTTATCTATGATAAGAACTGACAGCTCCGATCACTTCATTTCTAACTCTATAACTGGTTCCTGGTCACAGAGGCTCCTGGTCCCTCTGGACCATGGAAAAAGGGTTTGGATACTGACGGAGATTTTCATAGGACTGATTCTAGAAGATCCCTCAACACAGCTGCGAGGCTCTCTTAAATCTATGTACTGCTTGCAGCAATTTTTTAAAATTACAGTTGACATTCAATATTATATTAGTTTCAGGTAAACAGCATAGTGGTTAGACATGTATATAATTTATGAAGTGATCCCCTGAATAGTCTAGTACCCACTTGGCACTATACAGAGTTATTTGCATTTTATTGACTGTATTCCCTATGCTGTGCTGTACATCCCCGTGACTATTTTGTACCTACCAATTTCAGTGTCAGTTGTGATGATTCTCCAGGTGCTAAGCTCTTTGTCTTCTACTGGGAAAATATCTACTTAAAAAAGCCAACCCCTTATGTTTCAAAGGCTGAATGCAATTAATTTAACGGCTGAAATCTGTTCTATGACTACCCTTGCCTCTTTAAATATGGTAAAAACCTTGAACCACAGAATCTGTGGAATTCTTGTCTCTTGAGACATATAAAATTGAACTGAACGTGTTGCTCAAAAAAGATGATTGTTGTCTTGGCAAGGGTACGGATGGGATGACCTGGAAGGTCTACTCCAGCTCCAATTTTGATGATGTGATTCTAACCAGATGGAGCCAATGGCATATTAGGCGTCTATTGATGCTACCTCTGTGCTTTTCATCCTGGGTTTATTCTTCTGGTAACTGTATATTTTCTTTGGCCCGGGCTCTCCATTTGTGATGCACAGCATGTACGTCACAAAAGCCCTTTGTGTCTCACATGGAGCAGGCTGCAAAAGGTTCGTGAAGGAACTGAGCAAATCAGATGTCTGCATCTACATTTTCATTTTCTTATGGAAACCCTGTGATCCTTCACAGATTGTGGCTTTTAGTGTATTTTATTTATTTGAATATGGACAAAGACATGGCTTCTTAATGTTATGGTGTCATGTCTGTGTCTGAAGAAAAATAATAAACCATAGTACAAGATCACACCATGTATGGTTTTTCCTTAATAAGAGAGCAGGGTGGTTATTAAACAGTAATTTAAAGATAGTTGAGTAGTCGTTAGATAAATATAACTTGCCGAGAGACCAGATCTTTTACGATGTTAGCAATTGTATATTAGGCATTACATATTACTTGGAAATATGCACTGTTTATACTTCCGGAACTTTATTTTTCATCTACTATTGCTGCACTGGGAAAAGAAGTGAAAAACAAGATGGAATCTATTGGTAATAAGAGATGAGGGATTTTTTTGTAGCTCATTTGGAAGTTCATGAACACATGACTATGTCATCATGGGCCCAACCTTGAACTGCCTGTGAAGGCTGGCTATAGAGGTAAAAGTATTAATACTCAGAACTGCGCCTGCTAGGGCCGGCCGAGTGGCATGGTGGTTAAGCGCTGGCTTGGGAAGCCAGCAGCTCTGGTTCGGGTCCCATATATGAGGGCCAGTGACACTGCCCTCAAAAAAAAAAAAAAAAAAAAAAAAAAGAACTGTGCCAGCCCAACATGAACATCTTCTGTGGGACACATTTGACTTCTCTATTTGTTTTCCATATTGAGAAGCAACCCATAGTACTTACTGGTCTGACCATCTTCTTATATTGGAGCCTGATGACTCCATGTTGCTTGTAGGATAAAATCCAAGTTCCTTAGCCTAACATATGAGTTCTGACAATTAAGTACATGAACTCATCCTAGAAAAAGTGCTACATACTTCACTGCTGAATATCATTATGGTCACCTTCAAAGTACTCCCCTTGGGAAGCTATGCACCGATGCCAGCACCTCATCCACCCTTCGAAGCAATTTTGGAACTCTTTCTGGAATGGCCATTAGAGCTGTCATCATATTACCCTTGATGTCCTGAATGTCATCAAAATGTCTTCCTTTCAGTATTTCCTTTATTTTTGGGTAAAGAAAGAAATCGTTGAAGGCCAGATCAGATGAGTAGGGAGGGTGTTCCAATACAGTTATTTGTTTACTGGCTAAAACCTCTTTCACAGACAGTGCCACTATGCAAGGTCCATGAATTACTGGAGAAAAGTTCAGGTCGTTTTATTCTAACTTTTTCACAAAGCCTTTTCAGCACTTCCAAATAATAAACTTGGGTAGCTGTCCACTTGGTACAAATGCATAATGAATAATCCCTCTGATATCAAAAAAGGTTAGCAACATTGTTGCAAAAAGTTCGTGAACTTAATTGTCGGACCTTGTATAAAGTTTTTCTTAATCAGACTTCAAGGTATCTTTTCTAGTCTCATTACACCTTGCTATTTCTTCAGTAATGTTAACCTAAAAAACCCGAAAACTGCTTGTTATACTCAAATAACCACTTTCTAGCCCATCTCACAGCTTTGGCCTACTCTCGTCTTTGTCTGTGTATTCCACCCCACTGGCCTACTCCTGGGGAACTCCTGGTCCACTTTCAAAACACCCCACTCCCTTTTACTTATCAGGCATCTCCTACCTAAATGGAATGCTAAGGTTGTTCCCACTCTCGTAGAGCTAGTCTGATCAAGTGGGAAAGACAAGAAATGCAACCAGGAATTATAGCCATATGCATTTTATGGTAGGAGTTGTCCAGGATGTCTGAGATGACACCACAATTTTAGTAGTTTTTTAATAATGTTGTGAGACCCTGGCTAGAGCCCAGTCCGTCCCCTTCTTGGGAAGCTGTGAAGTGCCCACCCCCAACCACCTCAGCTCCTGGGCTCTCACACTCCGGGACACTCTACGCGTGCTCTCCTCTCCTCACGACAGGTACCAGACACTGAGGGACAGCCCCTGTGGCCCCGAGCCTGCCAAAGTTGTTCACACTGGCCAGTCCTGAGCCTGCTTACCCGCTGCCTCTTCCTTCCCACAGAAACCACAGGGCAGGCTTGAGTGGTTCCTCTCCGCCCTCCCTCATGGCGGGGGAGGGGGCTTCCCCAGGTGGCTGTAGGCATGGTCTGTTTTCTCCAGGGCACTGTGAGTGACAAAACTGTAAAGCCCTTTCCAGTTTCTCTCTTGATCTGCATCTGGCCTCCCTGTACCTAACCAAGGTAACACAGTGAAAATAAGCAGGGCACCAATTGCAAATTGGAGGGGCCACAGGTGGAGCCCTGGCCTGAAAGACGAGTAAGAGTTAACCAGGTGAGGGGTGTCAGTGGGTAGGGATGAGTGATATGGGTGGGCGGGGGAACTGGGACTTGTAGAGGGAATAAGGGCTTGACGTCTCGGAAGAAAGTCTGCACGAGACACTCAGGAACTGTACAATGTCATTGTGGTTGGGTGTGGGGTTCATGGGAGAGAGAAGAGAGCAGGAGATAGAGAGGAAAGTGGGGTCCGGCTATGGGCAGAGTTGGTGGTGCTCATGGAACGACGCAGCCCCTGGTTTAAGTGTCTATCACAACATATTTTGCATGTTCCCCTTTTCTCTGTTAACATTTTGTCTCCTTCCCTGGACTTAAATTCCTTAAAGGAAGGAACCCTGTCTCATTCATCTTTTATCTCTAAAACTTGACAGATATGTTTTTGGGATGTGTGTTGAAGGCTTTGTTGAATTAAATTCAAACAGACTGACAGTGTCCCTATCAATGATATCAGATAAAGGATGCAGACAAAGCAGAAGTCAGGATGCACTTTCCAAGCCTTGGCACGGCTGGCCCGAGTCTTGCAAAGTGAAGCTTTGCTAGGAATTTAGAAGGCTCTAATTCTTACTCAGGTACTTACTAGTGTGTGGTTTCAGGCATATGCTATAAATAATCCACACAACTTTAGTTCCCTCAGCCATAAAATTGACATAATATTTAGCTCAGTGTGATTTTTCTTTTGGTGAAATTAGATATTGAATGCAAAACACCAAGTATAATAATGACTAGTAATATTAGGTGCTTAAAAGTATTAGTTCCAATTCCTTTCTCCTTCCCGCTCTCACTCACCCCCAGAATGCTGATTAGAGGCGTTTTAAAGCTGTGTTGAATTGCAATAAAGGTTAGAACAAACCCTCATACTGATGTTATAGTTGCTCACAAATCTTTAGGAATTATTGACTTAGAACTATAAGGGGACTCAAAGAACTCTTTGCCGAATTCCTAAAATACTTACAGGAGAATATTTAATAAAGTCAAGAGGACAAAACTTTTTCTATTAAAGTTATCCTCAAAGGCCTGAATCCTTGATTTATTTGTCTTATCTGCTCAGTTGCAAACTCCTGCGGTCAGAAACTACATTATTCATCTTTGTTCTCTGGCACCTCACAGAGCCTGGCACACAGTAGGTACTCAATAAACATCACATAGTGAAAAGGTAATAGGGTATGTGAATGAATATCATAATATTACACAAATTCTTATTTTTGGCTTTTTCATATTTGTCTCCTGTCTAATTCTATACCATGTTGATTTTCTCAATTATATGAAATTTAATATAAAGCACTAATCCGTTACTCAAGTTGAAATCATTTCTACACAACCAATAATTACTCCTCAAAAATAATATCCACACAGCATTTCTTTTCCTCTGGTCCCTGAAAATGGAAATTTGATCATTTCCATGTTAATAAATTAAAAAATTACTGCATGTTTTTCTCTATAACTGAATGAGATTTCCAACAGATGTTTGAACAATTAACTGTTCTCTCCATGACCATATCAAATGTGACTATAATCAATATATGAGAATTTATCACCTGGTTCTTTTCTCTGGAGAAGAGTAGCAGTATGTCTTCACAGTTGTTCCTCTTCACTGTGCTTTGTAGCTACCAACATAATTTTATGTCCAACCACAGAATGGCGTATTTTTTGGAAGCAACAATGTCCATTTCAGAACATTTGAAGCATTTGTTTCAGTTCTAACAAGGTATCTTTCATTAGCAGGAAGGTTGAAATAACACTCCTATAATGTTCTTTCTAGATATAAAACTTAAACAATTCTCAATATTTCGAGGAGGGTGACTGCTTCTCAAAATTCTATTAGTCAAAAGCTATTTGAATAAGCCCCAATATTGGCATTCTGGGAAATATTTAAATGATTTCCTTGTAGTTATTTTAGCAATAATGGAATTCAGCTCAGGAAGTTTATGTTAAATCCAATCTCACTGGACTTTGTGAGCTTTTCACCTTGACTGATGGACGATAAAGAGCCAAGGCCTCTTCTTAGCTGAAGTGTGCCTCTTTTATTACCTGCCTCCCCCCACCAGCCTGGCTAAAGAGCACATTTCATATAAATGAAAGGTTTATTTAACACACATCCCAATCCAATCTGGATTCTTTGTTATCAGATTGGACTACTCAGAATAAAAAATACAGTCCTTAATATTTACAAATACTGACTGACTTCAGTCTAGCTCCCTGGAACTTAAAAAAATAGTCTCTTGATTTTTCAGCGATAACTCAGGAGAAGCTGTTTCGGTTGAGCAGTGCACAGTTCAATATTTATACTCTGAAAGCCGGTTTGTGGGCAAGTGCACAAATATTATTAATCAAATTATCATTAGCATTTTTGCAATACTGCACGAGTTTTAGTAGTGACACCAGCTTCAGAAGTGTGAAAGAATTGAGCTGCAAATCTAAGCTTTGCACTCACAATAATAAATTTGGTTCAGCCATCATATACTAAATATGTCTTATACTTATGGAACTATCTAAGATGTTGCCGGGTGTAGAAGAAATATGGAATAGTAGAAAGAGACTAGGATGATCTGTGTGATTCTGGGCAAGTCTGTTAATCTGACTGTTCCTCATTTTTTCTGTTAAATAAGAATAACAATTTTCACTTTGTTAGTTATATAAAGTTAATATGAAGATCACATGTGACAGGGTATGTAGAAGCAATGTGTAATCTGGAAAGTAATTTAGGCTTGACTACTTTATCTGAAGTGGAGAGAAAGAGGTGTGAGAAGCAGGTCTGACTCCAAGTGATGCCTCTGTTCCAGCTGACTGGTCAACAGATTGGGTACATTTCCTGTAATACCCAGCCTTAGAATATGCGCACTCTCATGCCATTACTTGGAACTTTTCTTCCCCATCTCTGTATAAGAAATTTCCATCTTGGGTCACATTGTCTTGGGAATGTTAACTGATTTGGTAAGTTTATTTAGGCTGAAGCATTAATGCATGGTGGTGATGAATGCCATGTGTCTTTATCTGTACATGGGATGGAAAGCCTTTAATAAGGAAAAAAAAAATATATATATATGTGTGTGTGTGTGTATACTCATGCATATATATATATATGTATAATACATTATACATATATAATATATGTGGAGATTTAATTTTATTCAAAGATATTGAAAAAAATAAAATTTTTATATTAAAGCAAATGTGGATGTATTTTAAATTAGAAAGCCAAGTCCACATGAAATTGTATGAAAAATAAGAATCCTTAAATGAATTTCACACTTTTTGTAGGATCTTATGGTTTTGTTTCCAAGCTCTCAGGGGCATCAATGACCTTCCTCTATCCTAGGGACCTTTTAAGGGTAATGTTTCACCAATAGTGGCTTAAGAGTTGATGCCTTCAAAGGAATCTATTTATAGAGGGTCCTAGAAGCCTCACCTTAATAAATGAGAAGTCCTAATACTTCAGAGCTCGTGGCAAGATATAGGTGTTTGTAGGCTATCCACACACATTAGAGAAACAGATGCAGAAGCAGAGGTGGGAGGAAGAGTTAGGAAAGAGAACTTTTCAGGTCCCTTGAAAGTATAGTAACATGGACAATCATTTGACTCACTCTTTTTTTTTTTTTTGCCTAGAGTGATATTGATCAATCTAAGGGCTCTCTAGAGTGGACCTCAGAATTTTTGAATAGGGGAGTCTTGCGGGGGCAATCTATTAAAAGGGGTGTTTTAAGCTGAGTTGACATGGCATGAATACATTTTTATTGTTCATAAAGTGAAATAGATAAAAGAATGAGTGGAAGGGAGATGACAGAGTTTATGGGGGAGATATTTAAAACATTTTGCCCCTGAACTGTCTTGGGCTCTTCTGACATTCTGGCACATTTTGACACCTTGGATACCTCTGGTGCAGCAGAGGATTCAAACCTTGCTTGGTTATAAAAACAATCTCTATTATTCTTAAAATATCACGTGCCTAATCACTACATCAAATTTAACCAGTCCAGAATTCCAGGTGAAGGCCTAAAAAATATATCTTTTTATCAAGGCTCCAGGTGATTCTTTGACTGAGCAATACATAGGAAATATGTATTTAGTGGAAAGGTATAGAAATTTTTAACCAGACAGGTCTACGTAAGTCTGTCAGCCTCTTACTGGCCATGTGGCTGTGAGCACATCAGTTTTCATATCTCCAGAATGGGAACCCTGCTGATGTCTTTCTCATAGGACTGAGCCAAACCATAGAACACCATCCTGAGTGTAGCACCTGGCATGAAGTAGGCACACCGAGTAGGCATATATGCACGTCTCTCCCATCCTTCCCCATCCAGGAATCAACATTTGCTCTCCCTGTTTTGTCCTTCGCTAGCTGCTTAGAGCTACTCCATAGCTTCACAGGAAGCCTGTGCTCTTTTCCTACAGTGGACATGGATGCTGAGGCAGCAGCAGCACACACCAGGTGTGAAGCAGAGTGTCCCTGAGCCCCATCCAAATTCTGTTATTGAGCAAACATCTTTGCTTATTTTGTTCTTTGCGTCCCAAGTATGGAGTGGTTGTTTTGATAATTAGCAGACATTTAATATTCAGCTGTTGAGTAGTCCTCTCAAAATAAAACAAACTAAAAAACCCAAACCCCAAAGAAAAACTTCCACTCCACACCAATCTGCAAACCTTATTTCCGCATTCCTTCACCAAAGGTCCATACTCAGAGGAGAAATATGAGCCTCTGGAGAGAAACGCAGAGCAAGGGATGGGCTTTTACACAGCAGTACAATAAAGTGATACAGTGATCCCTGTGGCAAGGTAATTTCTTAAACAAAAAGATCAGTTGTGTATTCAGTGCACATTCCATAAACATCTATTGAGTACCATTGGGTAGCAGGCACTGCTAGGTGTTAGCAATAAAGATTATTCAGACATAGATCCTGCCTTCAAGGATTTCACAAACTAGCAGAGGAGACATATGTACAAAGATAAATATATGCCGGGAACCTATTGGTGGCATGGGCAGTTTTTTTTTGTTTGTTTTTTTAACTGAGCCATCCTGCCACCTGTTGGCAGCTCAGCGGCAGCTCAGCTTGGGCTGGGCATTGAACTGCTGTTGTTCAGAGCTCAGCTCGCACTCTTGAGCAAGCTCTTAAGAAACCGAGCCACTCGGCTGGCCCTAAGGCAAGGGCAGTTTTAACAATTCTTTATTTCCATGAGTTTATACTAACTCATGTTAGCTTCCAGACAACTTCAGAATCAAACCTCTTTTGCTAAGGTACATTGCAATGGTAATGAATAATATTTTCATTCTATCTCAACAATACCACAGGAGCTAAGTTACAATCCATATTTTTTGTCTTCCACATGAAACATTAAGAGATCTTAACCTACTCTGACAATGTATTTTACATGGCAGCCCCTGATACTAACTCACTACTGTCTTCCAGCACTTATTAAATACTTGCTCACTAATAGATTGCCATGGTTTTCTATCCCCCAAAGAAAAAAGAGGGGATTAATATTTATTACACATCAACTATTATAGATACCACGTTCATTATACTAGTTTTCCATATTCAGGGCTACAGCAAGTTGTCTTCTAAGGGCTTGGGAACAAGAAAAATAAGATTATACTCTGAAGGCTAAACTACAAAGTCAGCACATGGTGGAAGAAATTAGCGCTAAAAGAAGCAGCTTAAAATAACAGCATGGAAGTGAGTCAAGAGGTTATTCCAATATGGAGACAGCTAGTGAAGTTTAGGCCACACGAGCATGATAAGGGTGAGTCGTCAACAAAGGTATTAATAAAATGAAGAAAGGGAGAAAGTGTCAGTTGAAGTTAGTAAGAATAGTACATCTGAGAGAAGGAGGCACATAAAGACATGGTCAATATACTCCAACACTTCCTGGAGGAGAGGGCAGGGCATCTTGGTCAGCAGAAGTTGGGTAGGCCAATCTTTTTTTTTTAAAGATTTTTTTTTTTAAATTGGGGAATTGGGGGAGGGGAACAGACAAGTTGCTGTCTTCTTGTTCTTCAGTCTAGTTGCGGAGGATGTTGCTTCACTGGCCCATGTTGGTATCATCATTGCGCTCTTCCCAGGTGAGGCAGATCAGTCACCGGCCTTGATGGTCGCTCATCGCAGCTATTGGCAGCTCATGCTGGCTGCCAGCCACTCATGCTGGCTGCCGGCCACTCACTGTAGCCTATGGTAGCCCACTGCAGCAGGGGCTGCAGCCCATACCATCACTGGGGCTTGCACAACCCAGCTCCATGTGGAACTGTTAGCTGTAGAGGGCAGTGTCACTGGCCCTCATATGTGGGATCCGAACTGGGGCCGCTGGCATCCCAAAACCAGCTCTTAACCAGTGCGCCACTCGGCCGGCCCTAGGCCATTCTTAATTCCCGCGGTTATCCCTACTTTGGACACATGCAAGCCATATTAGAGGAGAACTTTCCTCAAGATGATCACATACCTATAGTTTGACTTTCTACACAGCTAAGTAAATGTCTAATGAAAGCTCAGATTTTTAAGGAGAGTACTGGCAGAGAGGGCATCCAACCATCATGAAGAAGCCAAATAATCTCATTCCCTGGGTACATTTTTTTCTTATTACAATGTGACATCTATGTGTGCCCCTTAAATTATAGGTAAGATTATCTCAATCCTCCATTCCATATCTTGTGGAAAAGCTTAATACTCTTGCTAAAATTTCTGAGAGTTGGGTGAGAGCTGTGTTGGGTGAACAAGGTCATGCTTATATTCTCAGGGTCACCTTTGGCTCTATTTTGCTATCTTGGCTCATTTTGTGTCTTGTTGTGGTTCCTTTATCTTTTCTGTGCTGTAGATCCAGGAAACTCAAACTTTTCCCTTCATAACCACAAAAAATATATAACATACACAAGGCCAGAATAGGCATGGAAAATTTGCCTTTGAGATAATGGGAAAGTTTTGAGATAACGACACTTTAGGTCAGTGCAAATAATTTGAAGTTGAACATTACATATCCTTGTCTTCTTCCACCATCTTAGTCATTTCTCTTTCTGCCATCCCACTCTCTGACTCTCTCCTCAACTGATTTGTTCTCAGAACTACCACCTTACCTACGTGGACACACACACAGACATACACACACAACTTTTCCATTTTCTTTAGAAAAGACCCCAGTTTCCTATAATTCCTACCCACAGTTCAATTGACATTTTGAAATAACTGCCAGTGAGGACCTACTTCTGTTTAGATATGTTGCTATGTTCCTTCCCAGCTCAATTTCTAGATAGGGTTGAAGTTCAGATTTCCAGCTATAATAGCATTCTGTTGCCTAGCTCCATATTCTGTGCATTTTGATTAGTTTCTCTGAAACTGATCGTCTCTGAGACTGTCATGACTAGGTCACTGGGCTTTCAGAGCAGGGACCTAGACCGAGGCACTGAGGGGCTGCTCAGCTTTAGCTGGTCTGTCTGCCATCACAGTACAGGCACTCTTCTCTCTGTTAGCATTCCTTATATTTATATCTTTGGTCGTTTCTAAAGCTCCAGTTTCTAAGGGAAGTAGCATAGATAATGTCTTTTAATGATTATGGCTCCTCCAGGCATTAAAAATTATTACTATTCTCACTTTACAGCTAAAATAACTGAGGTTTCATGGAGTTTGAGTTATTTGCTCAGGGTTTCACAGCATGTAACAGAGCTGGGATTTATCTGCAGGTCCAACTCCATCTTTGTGTTTCTGCAGCACCAACAAAGCTTATATTTTACTAAGCATCTGTTTATATTTCTAGCTGATGCAAACATTCCTTAAACTAAAATACAAAACTCCTTTCACAAACTCCTTTCCATGGCTCTGATAAATATCACTCTAACGTGGGAGGCTTCAAATTGTCATTCTTCAGGAGTATGGAGAGCCATTCTTTGTCAAGGACTGAAAAAACTGACAAGACAGCCTTATTGCATCCATTTCACTTCCAGGCCATGTAATGCAAAGACACTGAGCTCAGTTGTCCCACTTTCCCCAAACGGGCATGAGGTCAGGTACCTGTGGCAATTTGGAGTGAACGTGTCATAAACTAGAACATAATAGTTATGTGCACACATATACATCTCAGCCCCAAGGGAGCCACTGCAGCTGAACTTAGGCTTTCAAGACTAGTTGGAGAAAACCGAACTCAAGCTACGGGTGAGCAAATTGCCTTGAGAAGTACCCAGGCTGCATTTGGGGCACAGGAATAATTGCACATATTTAGGGCCATGGTCAGTGTACACTGCACCTTCAGAGGGCCAGGCCTCTCTAAGTCAGTTTGGCACCGAGTCTGAGGTCAATACATTTTTGAAGAATGAGACTTCAGTTGGAAATGTGAGGGAAGGCTTACCCATTGTAGCAAAGGGAGGAAATGCGTTCCTATCTCCATTCCATACGTACAGAGATGCTATAAATAAAGGTCCGTTTAGAACAGGGCTCAATGAAGCCATCACTTATGGTACCTTCCCTCCTAAATCATGATGTTGCCTTTTGGAGGTGAGTCTTAAAGAAGAAGCCTGAGTTATTATTGCACAGAATGGACAGAGGAAAGGGGAGCGTGGGGAGTGAAATATGGAGGTGGCAAGATCAGAAACACCTGATTATAGGAGGGGATGCTTCCTTTGAGGAACTGTGAAGGAGTCAGTATGGAAAGGAGTATATCAGTGAGAGAACAGTGAGGGAAAGCAAGAAGGATAGATTGGAGAGGTAGGCAAGGATAAGACCATCGAGGCCTGAACACTACCCCGAAGAACATGGCCCTTACCCAGGAGGTAACATCTAGTGGTAGACTAGGTAGAGATCCTGCTCGTGGAATCTCCCTTCTAACCAGAGAGGTGGAATAAACATAGAATCAGCAATGATCAGGTTGGGACACACAAACAAAGTAGGTTGAGGTGGACAGAACAGAGTTGTTAAAGCCAGAAAGGCCAGATTCCAGGTCTACGGCTTGTCACCAGTGTGAGCCTGGACACAGCATCGGTTTCTTCTGGTAACAACAGCAATTACAATTCCAGGGCTGCTTGTGAGATACAGACAGTGGATCCCCAAGTCCTTGTTTATCACATGACATATTGTTGTTGCCTAAAGTGGCATCTATCGAAGGATCTGGATAGTAATGCCCAGGATAAGAACTACAGGTGGGCAGCCTAGGCCATTGCTTTGATGGGGCAACAACAACTAATAATACTAGTGAATATATATTGAACACTTGGTACATGCAGATACTATTCTAGAAGCACTTTATATGAATCAACAGTTCTATGAACTACATATTACTGTCATCCCCTTTTTTAGGTGAGAAAACTGCAGCACAGAGAGGATAAACGGTGACTTGGCCAGAGTTATGCACCAAACAAGTGGCCGAGCCAGGGTTCTAGGCCATCTGCCTCCAGGTTTACACTCTGAATCATAGTCTTAAAACCGCTTTACATTTGGGCAGTACGTTATAGCTGATCAGTTTCTAGCAAAGCATGTGACATGTACAAATGATGCTGTTAATGTTTATTTAATATGTGGACCCAGGGTGTAAATTGAACTTTATCTCTTGGGTAAGCACATATTACTTTGTTTTATGGTTGGATACATCAAGGTCCTGTTTGGCTAAATGAAATCCAGAGGCCACCAGCCAGTAAGTCATGGAGCCAGGTCAGGAAACTAGGTCTTCTGAATTCCAATCTAGAACTCCATTCCTCTTGCTTAGGATTGGAGGGCAGCTGAGAACTTGTTCTCAATCAAAGGGGTTAGCTTCTTTGGTCTTTGGCCTATTGTGACTTCTAATTCCCATCACCAAAACATTCATTTTGGACACTTGAGATTTCTAAGGTACTGTCTTCAATTACAATCACAAAATCAAGTGATAACATAGATTTACTTTTTCATAATACTACTATTATTTATTACATTTGAGTGGCACTATATAGTTCACAAAACTCTTTTTGCAAACATTCTCATGTAATCCTTATCATTGCCTGCACTGAACTTAGACTTTTAAGCTGGGTTGACTTCTAGATACCCACATCCAGTATAAACAAATACCCAATGCTACTAACTAGCTGTAGTTCCAGGCAATCAGCTAGGTCCATCTTTCTCCTTCCCACTTCATCACATTATCTTTGGTTTGATTTCACCTCCTTGGCGTTACTTTTATCTTTATCTCCACTCATCTAAAAATGCCTCTTTTCCTGACTCTGCACTTGGCATTGAGACCTCCACTCTCTGCCAAGGTTCCTGTTTAACTCATACTTGGTATCTTGGGAGCTGATATATCATAAGAATAAAGCCCTTGGTCCAGGCATTATCTGCCTAAAGCTGATAATCAGTGACCAGTCAGAGGCATCAGTCTTGCTCAAGGACCAGCCTGTGAAGTAAAGGTTTATGTATTTCTCAGATGAAGAAACAGGCTCAGAGAGTCCATGTAACTTCCTTGAGGTTGTAGTAGAGATTGCTGATTGTCCTACAAAATCCATTTATTATTCTTTACTAATATAATTTGTGATTTTTAGTTGGAAACGTGGTATAAAATAAGACTACATTTCCCAGTCTCCCTTGTGGTTAGTTATGATCACATGACCAAGTTCTAACCAATGGGATGTAAGTGGAAGGTGGATATGGCAGCCTGGAGGAGAGCTGTTCTGCACCCCCTGCTCCCTTTCTTTTTCATCCTCTCTCCCTTTCTGGTGGCTGGAATGTGAACAGGATGGATAAAGTCTAAGCAGCTATCTTAAGGCATGTGAAAGCCACATGTTAAGGATGTTGGAGCAATAAAATATAAGGTGTCACCTTACCAGCCTTGGATTGCTTACTTCTGGATTCTGTTATATGAGAGATAAATAGACCTTCATCTTTTCTGAGCCACTATTTAGATTTTTATCTCTCAGAGTGAACATGAATCTGACTGATAAAAGATCACACAGCTAGTTACTAATACAGCTGAACTTTTAAGCTCAGTTCTTTCGACTCCAAATTGAGTCATTTTTATTTTATAACCAGAACCTTCATCTACCTCACTTTCATGAAGATGAAATGAGGAAACCAATAAGGGAACATTTTGTAAATTGTTAGTGCCTCATTTATATGTGAGCAGAAGCCATATTTTGCATTTGTGGACAGCCATGGAAAAATACTTAATGTCTTAGTTTGCTTGTTGGTTCAACAGGTAGGGTGAAAAAAAAAGCAAAAAAGCCCTGTTGTGTTAGAGACCTAGATTCCAAATGAACCAGGAACTCCTTTGGCTAATTCTTGGGCCAAAAGATGCTTTTCAAGTGGGGAAGGCTGATCCCGGGCCTCTCTCTGACTAGCTGTGGGTTGATGCTGCCCAAAGTTTGTGTAAATACACCTACAGCTTAAGTAAAATAGGAAGGGTTGGGGATATGAATTTCCCTAGCTGGGATATTCTCTGTGTCCAACATCTCTCCATGAAAGAAATTGTATTAGTAAGAAGTCAAATTCCTAGTGTTGTGATTTGATTTGCTTTGGGAGCAAGTCGCCAGGTTTTCACAGGCTTGTCTGCTTTATAAAGAGTATTGGGGTCAGTCTTGGCTGGCCAGACGTCTCTAACCAGAGACGTTTTCACACAGGCTCTTCATATTTTCTGCCGTTAGCCAGGCTCAAGCACTAAGAAGTATATCCTGGATATTTTTGCAAGCTTGCTCCTTTTGCTTTTATATCAAGCAAAGGGCAGCAGGATCCAAAGCTTAGAAGGTCTACATATGCCCTGACTGCTTTGTTCAGCCTCCTTGGAAAGGTATTGGGTTGCATCCCAAGGCAAACATTGTTTTGGAATATTCTGGAGTTGTTTTCAGCCCTCGGAGCATAAGTTAAGATTGATGATCCCCCTGATAAATCCAGTGCCCATCTGGCACCTTACATAATCTTTACAACATTGTTGCTTATATTCCCCATTGTAACTAATAAAAAAATATATTAGGTAATTGAAATCAGCAGTACATCAAGATGATAATAAATCTTGACCAAATGGGGCTTCTCTGGGAAATGAAAGGTTGGTTTCATCATTGAAATTTATTGTGTAATTAGTCACATTACGGTGACTAAGAAAGTAAGCCAATAGAGCTGTCTCAATAGATATTTTTAAAAAACCATTTCATAAAATTAAACACTTCTTTATGATTAAAAATAAAAAGTGTCAGCAAATTTGTTATGGAAGGGAATTTCCTAAAACTGATAAAGGGAATCTAGTTTTAAAAATAGATAAATAAAAGCTTTCTGGCTAAAAATAAGACAAAAAAAAACCCCACAAACATTGATGATACCCTCTTGTGAAAAGATAGGGCAAAATATAATCTTTGCTTAAGAGGTGGATCAAGGAATACGGTGACTGTTAGGGGTAGGGTGAGAAAATCATAATTATAATAATATCTAACACTCACCAAGTATATTTATACACCTGGCACTGTGCTAACCCTTGATACACATTGTATTACTTAATCCTCCTAACAATCCTATATGCCAGAATGATGAAAAATAGTTAACAGTAAGTAGAACACAGCATTGGTAGGTGAGAACAAATGTCCCTTTACTGCTGTTTCTGGGTCCTGGAAGCTCCTTGACTCCCCAGGTATTAACCTTTTAATTTCTGGATTATAGGGGAGGGTTGGGGGAACAACAATCCCTTTTCCTTCCCTTCTTTTTCCTCCCCTCCTCTCCTCTCCCCTTCTAACTAAGCATTCTGGAGTGATTCTCCTGCGGATGGACTGTATGAGCAGGGGCCTAGAGTTATGATTTTGAAAGAAAGAACGTGAAACTGAATTAAAAGCAAGCCGAATTCAAAGAGCAAGGAAAGGACTAGAGAAAGATTATCAGTGATTGCTTAGATCAGCAGTTCTCAAACTTTTTGCTCTCAGGATCTCTTTTAGTATTAAAAATATGGAGGACCCCAAAGAGGAGTTAAATTTTTTTTTTGTATTTATTATGTATATGTGTATATAAACTGAAAAAATTATATATTTATTAATTTATTTAGAAATCATAAATTGTGAAAAGCTGATATTCATGCTTTTATGAAAAAAAGCACTATATTTGAAAACAAAATCTATTTAGTGAGAATAGTGTGTTGTTTTACATTTTTTGCAAACTTTTTTAATGTTCAGTTTAACATTCAGAAGATAGCTCCTCTCCTACCTCCTTCTGCATTCAGTCATTGTTATTTTGGTTGAAATATATGTAGAAAATCCAGGTTCACACAGGTATACAGGTGGAAAACAGAGCATTGTAATCAGATTCTGAAATAATCATGGAAGTTCCTTTTTACTTCAAAAAGACTTGTCTAGTGAGAGTTTCTAAAAGGTCAGTTGCAGTGTGTAATCCCAAACCATACTGATAAACTTTCAGTTTTCTATTACACTAAAATCCATTGTCCTGTCTTGACCTTTGAATGCACCTTTTCCCCACATATGATTTTGTAACAATGTGTAACGGTTATTTGAAACATTAGGTCATTGCATTATTCAGTTATTCTGAATTCATTTAATATTTGCATTGTTTAATATCACCACCAGTGTCACCAGAAAAGCCCAAGCATTAGGAAGCTGTCAATTTCAAAGTGGAGGATACAAGGGCTCCAAATTTCTGATTTTCAGTTAACCTTGGATTTTCTCCAACGATTGGATTAGAAACAAATGCTGCCATTTTCTTTCTTTCCATTGACTAGACTGCCTCCTTTCATTCACTTTCAAGAAAATACTTGTCAAAAAACCAAGTTTGACTAAACATAGTTTGTCAACCATTCTTTCAAATAAAAATGGTGTTTTATGTAGAAAACACAAAGCAAAACAGTAGTTCAGCTTGCAATTCAAGCAATTGTGCCGTGTTTGTCCTGGAGACAGCCCCCAACTTAGTTGTGCACACCCCCCATTTCACCACACAAAATATTAAAACGTGACCTATGAACAAGAGTTGAGATTTAATAAAGGCAATAACTTTCAGTGCTTTAGCAAGGTCATTCTTAAGTGAGAGTGGCTGTTTTTTTCTCCATTTAAAAAAATTACCTGCAAATGTAAAATGCATGAAAAATAGCTAAAGTTCAATCGTGCAGTTGAAATGTCAATTCCATCTTCACATCTGCAATGATGTCTTCAATTTGACAAGTTACAGTCACGGGAAAGTGGCAGAGCTGCAATGCCTCTTACTGGTTTTTCATTAGGCAGCAATATTAACTCTGCACAGTTGTCAAGCTCTTATCTACTGAGTGGCCTTCTTTAGCCAATGTGGCACCATACTTACCCCTATAAGATGCTTCAAGGGCTTTTTCATTTTACTTTACACTTACTTCTCATCATGTTTTTATGTGGTACAAGAAACATTTCCAAACAAATAACATCTGTACAATAATGGATTGGATTATGGATTATAGCAAGTATACCCAAAGGCAGCTAATAATAGCACAGTAGAAATACTAAGAATAAACCTGAGTTAATTTCTGAAAAATGCACATTTTTTTCTCTAAAACTACATTAGAAAATTCTAGCAAACATAATACAGAAACACATTTTCATTAACCATCACTGATGACATCATCACATATCATAAAGAACCTAGAGGCTGGCCAAGTGGCATGTTGGTTAAGAGTTGGCTTGGGACGCCAGCTCTGATCAACAGGATCCCGGTTCAGATCCCACATGAGGGCCAGTGACGCTGCGCCCTCTACAGCTAAGATGGTGAACAACAGCTCGGCCTGGAGCTGGGCTGCTGTGGGTCACTGGCAATGGCGTGGGTTGCAGCCCCTGCTGCAGTGGGCTGCCATAGGCTACCATGCGTGGCCAGCAGCCAGCGTGAATGGCCAGCAGCTGGCATGAGCTGCCAAGAGCCGCTGTGAATGGCCGTCCATAGGCCACCAACCGATCTGCCTCACCTGAGAAGAGTGCAATGACGATTGTTCCACAATCAATTTTTTAAAATTTTTCCACAATTTAAAGAAAAAAAAATCTTAAAAAAAAAAGAACCTGCAAAATTCCATTGTACTATCATGAAAAAATAAGAGTAAAAAGGCAAATAACTCAATATTAATATGAAAATTGCTTTTACCTTATAGGCCCCTCTAAAGGATCTTGCAGACTGTAGGACCACACTTTGAGAACTGCTGGTTATGAGCATTTAAGGCTGAAGAATTTTTGTAGACTGGAAGAACCATGATATATGAATAGATTAGTGTAGTAAGTTGAATTGTATCCCTGACCCCCCCCCCCCACTCCAAAGATATATTGGAGTCCTAACCCCTAGTATCACAGAATGTAATCTTATTTGAAAATAGGGTCATGGCAGTGTATTAGTAAAAAAGAGATGACACTGCAGTAGAGTGGGCTTTTGTCCAATACGATTGGCATTCTCCTAAGAAGAGGACGGAGCCATACAGAGTGAAGGTGGCCATGTGACAGCAGAGGCAAAGATTGGATTGCTGTAGCTGCAAGCCAGTGAATGTCAAGGATTGCTCACCATCACAGAAGCTAGGAGACGGCCATGGACCAGATTCTGTGGTTTTAAGCCACCCAGTCTGCCGTACTTTGTTACAACAGTAAGAAACAAATACAACTAGCTTGTTCTAAAGAGCCATAGGTGAGAGAGACATACATCTCTATTGTAAATCCAGGAAAGGTGGATTTCTTCTAATTCAGAAACTTCCTGGTGAAACAAAACAAAACCTCTCCTGGCCCATTCCATGTAGAGATCTAGGCGTTTATTCCCCTCAGTCAGGAGCTTTACTTCAGAATCTGCACTATCAGATGTTAGGATTGTCAGGGCCCTAGTAAATGGTTTCACCTGGGACAATGCTAGGGCTGTCTAAAACAAGATCAAGCCTCTATAAAATATATATATATATATATATTTATATATATAAAAATATAAAATAAGATAAAAAAATTAAATCACAAAGGGCCTTCTCTCACTCACGGAAACCTAACCTAGCGCAATGATGTCCCTACACTTGTCTCGATAACATGGATGAAGGCATGGGGACCCCGGTGTGTTTTGTCTTCCACCTAGCTTGAAAGTGGAATCCTGAGTCATGCTTAGGGTAGAAAGAAAAACAATATTAACCTTCATCCTTACACTCTCTTCATCCTGAACTCAGCTGTGTTTGTCTTAGGAGAACTCCATTCATATTCTCCTTAGAAGCTTGCCATATCCCGTGACACCCACTTGGACAGTTTTGGGGTTTGGTTTTCTCCCCTCTGTCCAACATTTGTTGATTATATCAAACTTCCATCGATACCACCTATCACTAAAGGGAAAAGTGAAAGCAAGATTACTCTTAGTAAAGATTGGCTGCAGATGATGCCAAGTTGGCTCTGTGTAGTAGATAAGAAAATTCAGATGACAAAGGAAGACAATTACACTGATTGATACTGGAGCACAAAGGGAAAGAAATAGTAACCAGAATTCCTTTGACTTGCAATCCCCGATGCTTAAACAGGCAGTCCCCCTCCTTCCCAGCCCATTTCTACTGAAGCTATCGTCAACACCAGACCTTCCAACGGCTTTACCTCTGGAAGCCTGGGACTTGTTTAATTCATGGTCACTCCATGTGAGTCGCTCTGGGTTTACTCTTTCCATACAGACACAAACTATTTTGCCACAATTAATGTTTTGGTCAACAATGTGCAGACTTAAAGCCCTGAGTTATATGACTAGGCAAATAGAGCTAGACCACAGAATTGGGTTTCCTCTGATTGGCTATGATTCACCCACATGGCAGCAGTCTTGCTGTTTTCCTCAAACCCTAGGAAAATCAGATGGTGAGGTTATGTTTCCTTGTCCCTTTACATAGATGCAGAGTCAGTCTGTAAAAATGGTGGGGCTCACATATTTAATTTGTGTAATGCAGTGGAACAATTTCAAAAGGTAGAGATTAGTCAAGTAGCAAACTGGAAAAACATTCACACATCACTCAGAGAAGTATGAGGTCCTGGCCATTATCTCAGGAAGGGGGTGGTCCATGAAATTTACAGATTCCAGGAAATTAAATATAATAGGTCTTTTTTTAATGGAGGGGCTCAAACTAAAAAATAAAAATTGATTTTATGAATAAATATATTTTTCTTAAATGATTTAGAAAGCTCTGTTTATTCATTTACCGACAGTGTTTAGGATATATAGTAGCCAGTGAGTCTGCAGATATATTTATGTTGGACTGTTTGGCTTGGCTTCACCTCTGTAATAATTTATAACAGTTTCAATGTAAACTTACCACTGCACAGGTCACAAAGGTCCTGGGTTTTAACCATCACCATTGCAGATAAACCCACAGCACTGGCTCCTACCACAGACCTCCCTATCAAGCCTGGGGAAATTTTTCACCTAGGAAATTTAAATGCTAAAGAATTTTAATTTATTTTCTTGTATCTTAGCTTTGTGTTCCTTCTCCAAAGAGGAATTTACTCATTTTTAAGAAACTAAATATTTAGAGGCAATTACTGAATTAAAAATTGCATTAGCTCATACTTTTTTTAAATTGGTGAAAACCATCCATGTAGTTGACAGATACTGGCATAATAATGAGAAAATCATTCTGATTCTGAGATATTTTCTTAATGTGTATTGATTTCAATCAGCTGGTGAGTGGCATTAGTGTTTGAGCAGCAGTTTTGCTTTCAGATCACCCTAGATTTCATAGATGCTTCCCAGATATTTTTGATTAGGTTTAGATATTTTTCTAGGACTTATATTGACAGACTCTTAACATCAAAACTTCTTTATTGTTGATGTATTCTATTTCTGTTCTGAAATCAATGAAATACTTTTAATACAATTTTAAAAAGTGAGTTTTGACTATACATATTTATATTCATTATTTTGCCTAGTACAGGAAGTAATTCCCTCCCCCATAAAAAAAAAAATATCCTTGGGCCGGCCGAGTGGCGCAGCGGTTAAGCTCTGGCTTGGTGAAGCCAGCGGCCCCGGTTCGGGTCCCACAAATGAGGGCCAGTGACACTGCCCTCAAAAAAAAAAAAAAAATCCTTAAAAGTGTTTACAATATGCACTTGAAAAAGAATGAACATTCTGAAGGGAGAGCCGATTGAGGGAGGCAAGACCACTGTGTCAAATGCATACAGTCCTGTATCTTGTGAGAACTCCCGGGCAGGGTGTTGCATAATTAGGGACCTCTTACTCCACCAGTATGTTGACAAAACTGGTCATCAAACTCTGTGTAGCTACAATTTATTGTCCCTACATTCATTCGTCTGTTTATCAAATAAATGCTAAGCACCTACTGGGGCCCGTGCTCTTGGCAAAGTTGTCTTTACATCTCGCATGATTTTGTAGGCTGGGCGTAGTGACAGGGTAAAGAAGCAAAGATCTGAAAGATGACTGAAATTGCTCAATATCCACAGGGCTAGCACAGCAGAGTCAAGAGCTCAACACTTTCTGTCCGTTTCCAGAACAATGTTGGGTGGTTGTGAAGCTAGTTCTGGAATAAAACATATCAACCTAAGAATCTTAAGGAGACTTCTCACCAATGGTGTGAGCTTGTTCAAGTTGTTTCACCACTTACAACTTCAGTTTCCTTTTGTTCACACTGAGAGCATTTTGTTTTCCCACCAGCTGGTTGAGATCCAGGAGCGATACTCAGGAAGTGGGGCTGGGTGTTAGAAACCCCTTTCCTTGGACGTTAGACTTGGAGCCAAAGGAGGCTCACGGTTACCGACTCATTCTCCAAGGAGAGAGAGTCCTTAGGAATCCAAAAGTTAAAAACAAACAAAATGACATGGCTGTAATACATAACATAGATTTATAACGCTTAATAAAAATCAACAAAAAAGAGAAAAATATAAAGACAGCGAAACCCTATATACGACATTCTTCCCTAACTACTGCTAATATTTCGTTTAATATCTATCTATATCTATCTATCTATCTATCTATCTATCTATCTATCTATCTATCTATCGGTGTGTGTTTGTACACGTAGGATCATACTGCTTTTACACAAGTAGGCCTTACTGTAAATTTTTAATAAAAAACATTGATAGAAACATAATCTTTCCACGTGCATAGTTAATGGCTGCATAATATTGGGTGTGTGGATACAGTACTATTGGCTTCACTAGTCTCATACTGATAAGTATTTAGCTGCAAGAAGTGCCCCTATCCATTATGTGAGGAGCATAATAGTAATAAATGCTAGACATGAGATTGCTGAATCAAAGTGTATTCCTCTTTGAACTGGCAGATAATACAAACTGCTCTCCAGAAAAGTTGTATAAATTTACACTTTCAGGATGCAAATAGCCATTTTTTAATCAACAACAAATTTTTCTACTTTTTAAAAAACATTTTCCAGTATAATATGTGAAAATATTTACCTTTTAAAAATTGTTCATTTATTGCAGTGAGATTGAATCGTTTTTAAAAACATGCCTTTCATTTTAGAACAGTTCTAGATTTACAGAAAAAATACAAAGATAGTAGAGTTCCCATAGACATGTTTTCCCTATTATTAATATATGACATTAATATGGTATATTTGTTAAAATTAATGAATCACTATTGATATATCATTATCAAATAAACCAAGCTTTATTCAGATTTCCTTAATTTTTATCTAATGTCCATTTTCTTGCCAGGATCCATCAAGAATACCATGTTAATTTGGTAGCCATGTCTCCATAGCCTCCTCTTGGCTGTGATGGTTTCTCGTACTTCCTTTATTTTTTTATGACCTTGAGAGTTTTGAGGAGTATTGGTCAGGTATTTGTAGAATACCTGTTTGTTGAGATTTGCCAGATGTTTCTGTCATGATTATACCAGGGTTATATAGACAACAACAGAGGTCAAGTGCTGTTTTCATCATGTTATATTCAGGGTACCTACTATCAACATGACTTATAAATGCTGATATTGACCTTGATCAGCTGGCGGAAGTCATGTTTGTCAGGTTCCTCCACTATAAAGTTATTCTTTTTTTTTTTTTGAGAGCAGTGTCACTGGCCCTCGTATGTATGTGGGACCCGAACCATGACTGCTGGCTTAAAGTTATTCTTTGTTCTTCCTTTCCATACTGTATGCATTGGAAGAAGTCACTATGTGTAGCCTACATTTAAGGGGTGAAGCAGTATCCTTCACCTCCTTGAGGGACATTATCTACATAAATTATTGGAAATTCTTCTGCACAGGAGATTTGTATATTCTTCATTCATTCATTCATTCATTCATTCATTCATTCTTTCACATCAGTATGACCTTGTGGATATTTATATTATACTTTGGGTTATAATACAATACTGTTTTATTTATTTTGTTGCTGATTATTCCAATTTTGGCCATTGGGAACTCTTTCAATTGGTTTTTGTGTCATTTTGACATACTGTCATCATCATAGCCAGCTTGCTTTCTTTTCTCTCCCACCCTCCCTCCTTCCTTCCCTCCCTCCCTCCCTTCCTTCTTTACTCCCTCTTATTTGATCATTTCCTTACTTTCTGGCACTGCAAGGTGCTCCAGGCTCAGTTTGTGGATTTCCTGCCCAGAATGAGCATGTTTTAATATTTGACTCCAGTCTTATTGTATGTTCTTTTGAGAATTTTCTAGTTTTTGTTTGTTTGTTTGTTTGTTCTTTACTAAGGCATTGTTTATTAATTAATTAAAAAGGTTAGCACCTGTAAGGCAGTTAAATGATACTAGAAAAGATGCAATTTACTTGTAAAACTCCCACACTGAGATAATGATGCAACAGCTTGTGGTAGAGAGACAGAGAGAGACAAAGAGAGAGACAAAGAGAACATTTCTAGCTTAAATTACCAATCATTAGGCCATTCCCTACTTTTATCATCTAACACAATTCACTGTTGGTTTTCTGCATTATGATGCCTCACTCCTGTTACAGCACTGAAAAGATGTTTTATTTATTCTTCATTGGTGTAATGGAGACCCTGCATTAACAGCCATCATTTATTGGGACATCTAGTCTTTACTAGATACTGTGCTTACCTTTTTATATATGTTTATTTGTAAAACTCCTAGAAAACCTGAAGGATATGTGTGCAGTTAGCTTTGTTATACAAATACGAAAACCAGGTCTTTAAGAGGTTGCAGTGCCCAAGGTCAAACTCCTAGGAACGTGCAGATTTGGGATATAAACCAACTCTGAGTTCAGTACCTATGGCTCTTTCCTCTTTTCCACGCTCATCACTTATCAGGAGATAGCTTTCTATTTTTAGTAGGAAACTTTCTTTCTGCTTCCATGTCAGGACGTCATCAGACAACTGTCAGTTCCTTTGTCTACATAATGGAGGAATTTTCTTTTTAATGATGCATTACCTGATCAGAGAAACAGAATCCCCAAGAATAATACAGATGTGGGCCTTATTAGCACAGTGCCTATCTTGCTTTGCAGTCTTTGGGGCAGAAACTGTGAGCCAATTCTTTAATATCCATTTTCTCTTTCATTTATACCAACTGAGCCTTGATTTTGTTCAGAGAAATAATGTTTCCAGCTCAAATAATAATAATAAAAAAATCCCAACCCCCTTTGCAGGTGACTGGGATTGTCAATCAATGGTGATGAAAATGAATTCTGGTTAATGAAATGTAACCAAAAATCACTGTATGAAACTTCAAGGAGGGCTCTTTAAAGGGTGCAGACTCAGATGTCACATGCCTTTTGCCCTTTGCCCTTCTTATTCCTGCCTGGAACACTGATGCAATGTTGGAGGTAAAGCAGCCATTTTCAGCGCTTTTGCAACGAAAAGCATAAGGACAAAAGCCACATTCAAAGATGGTTAAGCAGAAAGGCACTGAATCACCCAATCAGTTACAGGAGGTCTATCTTGTTTTCTCTTTTTACTTTTGTCCAAAAATTAAAACCTATATTTAGCTAAGTCATTGTAGGGTTTTGTTTTTGTTTTTGTTTTTTGCTGTAACATACCATTTACCCTGAATCTCACTGACACAGCATTATAAATAAGAAAAAACCAAAACGAATATGGCGTGACTTATTTGATTTGAACTTAGATGCGCCATAGAATGCTTCTTCACAAGGAAGGGTTGGAAAGGAGTAGTCTAGGCCCAGAGACAAAATTGCAGAGGATTTTCTCTAGTTCAGCTTGAATAAAGGAGGTAGTGAAGATTAGTTTGGAATGCTACAACAGGGAAAACTATTAGAGAACTTTAAAAAACTTTTGGAATGAGAAAATCAGGCATTTTAAGTTTGCGTAGATTACCTTTGATAATGGGGTGTTCATTTGATTGGGCAGGTTTGCCACTGTCCAACATGGAGGCCGTCATTGGGGTGACATCGGCGTCATGTTAGTTAGGACTGACTTCTGTGTTGTCTGGTCCCTATTTAGTTATGTTTGGTTCACTTCCTACTTCTTTCACTTGTGGACATGGTGGCAGAGCTGTTTTCCTCAACAAGTGACATAAGCCTTAAAACTTGTGAAAGAGGTAGTTAAGCCTAATCTCTTAAAAAATGGGATCCTTAGGTGTGGGAATCTTATGAGGTCCCATAGGATCCTCCCGTGGCTGGTCAAGTACAAGTGTGTTTTAAGGCTGAGAGTGGAGAGTCAACAGAGGGAGACAGTGCTTTTAAAAGATGGGGGATGACAGTGAGAACAATGGCCCAGAGGAGGCAGGAAGCGCTGAGGACAAGATCTCAGATGAGGAGGGTGGCTGGACCACACTTCTAGATGACAGTGCAGATGGCTTGGAAACTGCCTCCAAGGTGGCACCAATGATCCCTACCTCCTGAGATTTGCACCCCAGTGTTGTCCCCATCTACGTTACGCCAGGGTTGATATTTGTGGCCAGTAACATATTGCAGAAATGATGGTATGTTGCTTCAGTGATTATTTACTAAAAGGCTATGGCTTCTGTCCCAGGTATGCTCCCTTTCTCTCTCTCTCTAATCACTCGTTTTGGAGAAAGCCAACTGCCATGTCCCGAGAACACCCAGGACACCTAGAGAGGCGTATGCAATGAAAAACAGGCCTCCATCTTGGAAGTAGCTTCCCCCAGTCCTCACCCAATGGCAGTCCCATTTGACCGTGTCACTGCAACACTGTGACAGACCCTGTTCCAGTTAAGACATTCGTGAATCCTGACTTTCCAAAACTCTGTGGGACAATACATGCTGTTTTGAGCTGCCAAGTTGTGGAGTAATTTATTGCATGGACATTGTTAACGAATACAGGTGGGTGTGGACAAAATCAATCTAGAGATGAAAATAATGTTGATGAGCTAAGGCCTATTGGCCCCAAATTTGCTGTGAGTAAGGGCTTAGTAGGAGTGTTTCAGTTGAGTTAGAGCAATGGAAAGAGCACGGAGAACTGCAAAAGATCCCTGAGGGTCTAGCTGAGATTGGACCATACATGAGGTAGCCAGCCACCTGGATGGGGGTTTTTGCTTTGCAGGTCTGGTAGAAGGCAGGATGTACAAGGGAACTGAGGATAGCTGTGAGCAACTGTACTTCAGATAATTCACTACGGATGTCTTGCTTAAATTTGCTAAAGATTTCTCTGCAGCTGGCCATCTGTTTGTCTTGTGCACTACTGTTTCACTGTGACATAAGGATCTGGGCACATCTGGACACTTTTCCTACCCTAAGTGTACCATCTCACTTTTTGGTCTGGTCCCTACCATCCTGGGCTTATCACTGTTTCCTGAACTCCCATCCTAACAGCTCTCAACAGCCCTGTGAGGTCTCCCGGTCATGGACTGATTTCCTGAAGTCCAGGAAGGTTAAGTGATTCATACAGAGTCCCACAGCTAACTAACCAGTGGCAGAGCCAGGCCCAGACTTGGAATTCCTGGCTCTCTGTTGTATGCCAATGGGCTTTTTATTATTTATTTTATTTTATTTTATTTTATTTTATTTTATTTTTAAGGTTTTCCTCATTATGACTATGGCAGACCAGACTCAACAGGTACATTGGGAGCAAGCCACTGAAGGATGAGCAAATTGAGGTGCATTTAGGATTTGTGCATCCTAACATCTTAAAATGTTTTTCTAACATTTTGGGTTTGGCATAGCGAAGTGCGCCAAGGTTCCTTTCCTTTCATTTTTAAACCCACATGTATTTTCAGGGAAATTAAGCTCATATGTTTCTGATTCATTTACTGTATAACTCATCAAAATATTGTTTTATAACAGTTTTTGGCAGTCCATGAAACCTTTTTAAAATATGGACTTTTCCCCTCTTGCTACCAAGGAAGACATGCTTTACCAAGAGTACAGCACCAATTAACTCCAAAGGGTTTTCTGCATAAGTTCACATGAGCACTAAAGATGTTACTGGGTTCTCTGTGATCAACAAGAATGCAAGTTGACAAATTCCCATTGACTATGAGCTATGCATTGGATGTGTCAGGTATAGACTTAGGAGTATAAAGATAAACGAGAAGTGGCTCCCAGTTTCCAATAGGTGCTGTGATGGAGATAGATAATATGACAGCCAAAACGTTTGTTGTGCACTTTGCATGCGTCTGCTACTGGTGAAGCTCTTTGTAAACATTATCTCATGTAATCTTCCCAACCACCATGTGTGTTGCTATCCTTATTTTATATATGAAAACTGAATCTTAGAGAGTTTACTAAGTCAAGTCTTATAGCTGGTTGGCAATAGATCCAGGAGACAACCTCAGACAGCTTGATTGCAGAGCCCAGGCTTACAAGCTAGTACATAGACTTGGAAATTAAGATACAGTGAGGCTAAGCTAATGTCCTGCTTGTTGGAGATAGAGACGAAACCTTATTGATGGCATATAATTTATTCTTGTTTAAACTCTAACTTCGACCACAAAATTTTTTCCTCTGGCTTCTTTT
The DNA here is from genome assembly GCA_033961575.1 of Aselliscus stoliczkanus. Taxonomy (NCBI): domain Eukaryota; kingdom Metazoa; phylum Chordata; class Mammalia; order Chiroptera; family Hipposideridae; genus Aselliscus; species Aselliscus stoliczkanus. The sequence goes on from CM066734.1 coordinate 136,404,974, forward strand.
CTTGCATTTTGGACATTCTTTGTCAAAAGTCATGATCATGCTGCAAAAAGTCTTGGTAATGGCTTTTGGGTAGTAAACCTGAGATGCCAAACTCCATGACCACTGGATCGGGTGTTCTCCTCATAAAATGGGACCTTCTCAGAACATCTCTTTCACGTCCACACTGTACATGACACTCTCCACACTGTGCTTTCTTTAATTTTTGTGTGAAAATACTATTATTTATTTTGATCAGATAATAAGGAGAGCTACCATGTTTTAAATGTTTCTTATGCCAAACATTGCTAAGTGCTTTCCTTAAATTATCTGATTTTATCCTCACAAAATCTCCATGAGGTATGCATTATCAACTCTTCATTTTTCAGATGAGGAAACTGAGACATGGAGCAGTTAAATACTAACCACTAACAGATAACAGTCTCACATTCAGTGGTATGGAATTTGAAAAAATAACTAATAATAAGGGATAATCAGAAAAAAATGCAGCTTCAAAATATTCAAGTTTTGTAGAATGATGAGATACCTGGGATGAAAAAGACCTACCTTATACAACCAATGTTCCTCAATTGCAGGATTAGCATTATAATAATAGTAAAATAATCATATATGTGTATGTGTGTGTAATTATGAAGCATTATAATCAAATGAATACCCGCTAATCCACTATCCAACTGAAGAACTTGTGCATTAGCAATGGCATTCACCTATGCTACTCTACTCCGGGTGATTACGTGTGTGTCCTTCCTTTTCTCTCCTTTAAAATATATATAATGTGTGTATATATGTATATATATGATATAAACAATATGTTGTTCTTTTGTGTATTATATATATCTTATATATCCCTTTGTGACTTTTAAATTTTGGACCATATTTCCAATATTAATCCACGTTTAGTGTGGCGAGTTGTGTTTCAGCCATTTTCTCTACCATATAATATTCCAGCTAGGGAAAAAGTATATAATTTATCATGAATGCTATTAATAGTCATTTGGGAGTATTCCTTTCCTTTCCCTTCCTTTCCTTTCCTTTTCCTTCCTTTCCCTTCCCTTCCCTCTCTCTCTCTCTCTCTCTCTCTCTCTCTCTCTCTCTCTGTCTCTGTCTCTGTCTCTCTCTCTCTGTCTCTCTGTCTCTCTCTCTCTCTGTGTCTCTCTCTCTCTCTCTCTGTTATTGCTAACATTTTTAATATGACAGTTCTTGGACAAGCATTTGCTGCTGAAGAGCATGAGTTTCTCTAATTATTAGGAGTTAGAAGTGCTGGGTATTGGGCCAGCCGAGTGACAGGATGGTTAAGTGCTGGCTTGGGAAGCCAGCGACTCTGGTTCGGTCCCACATATGAGGGCCAGTAACACTGCTCTCAAAAAACAAAAACAAAAAAGAAAAAAAAGAAAGGAAAAGAAGAGCAGGGTATGCAAATGGAAGATAATGCTAAATTGTTTTCCACTTCAATTTGCTAGTTCAATTTACATTCCCAGCAGGAGTGTATAAGGGTTTTTAAAAATTCTATGCTATCTCAACTATTTATTTATTGTCAATTTGGTTGGTACATTGTATTAAGTTTCACTTCTTCCTGATTCTATTGAAGTTGAGCATCTTTTTAATCTTGTTGGCCTTTTGTGCTTTAGTCAGGGTCTAAAGAAGAATACAAAAACAACTTCAAGATTTTAAACAGAAGTTTATTGCAGGGCTCTATTTACATAGATGATAGAGCTGCTAAGGGTTGAACAGGGGTTACTCAGAGACTAATAACATTGCAAAGCACTATCATCTTCGTGCTGGTGGAAGGAGAGAGGGTATGTTACTAGTCTCAGTGACCTGGACCATTTCAGTCCCCTCAATAATCTCTGGCTTAATGTGGAGTCTCAGATTTAACATCCCCACTGTCCTAAAGATAGGAAAAACTCGGGGATAATCAGAAAATAGTGAGATTAATAGATTGGAGGTCTCATGAGGCTGAACAACTAGTGTAAGTGAGGCCCAGAGTGGAAGATGAGGATCAAAAGTTCCATATTTAAATTTTAGATTTTGGTTGTGACAATGTTGTAGCTACAGTCAAGTTATTGGAGGTTAGTAAAATGAGAAATAGAGAGGCTAACAAGGCCACTCCATTACACAATTTAGGGACCCCATTCACATAGTCATCTGTGACACCGGTGAGGCGAAGGTTTGAGTGATTAACCCATGTAGATCCCCCTCTCACACTCATATTAATATATACAGTAGGAGCCTTCTCCTGTCTTAACACTGTATCCCTAGCAATATGGGTGGCAATAGGTGCTCAATGAATATTTGTTAGATGAATAAATGAGTGCTGATGTCACTGAAAATGAGGACAGGAGTAAAGCTGTGGAAGAAGACTGATTTAACAGTTAAGGGCTTAAATTAATGGTAAGAAGTGGCTTGGAGGTCAGCAGATGACAGGAACAAGTTGGTAATGACGGAGTAAAACAGGATGGCATCACCCATTTAAGCTATAAAGGTTCCTTTGCTTTTGGTGTGTGGCGGGGGCTAGGTGGATAATGGCCTGGAGGCTGCAATGAGAACCAACCCTGCTTCTGAGCCTCACCAGATATGAGATACCAGATCTTTCACTTGAAAAGTGAACTTGGAAAGAGTCAGCTAGGTTTCTAGACAAGGTGGTAGAGTAGACATTCTGGAAAGCCAGGGATCAAGGAGATATTCCTAATTTCAGATGAGGAGTTCCAAGGCACTGGGAAACAGTGGAAGGAAGGATGTTGGTCAGGGTTCTCACAGAAAAATGGTGTCTGCTTTGGAGACTTAAATGAAAGGGAGTCATTTATCAAGGTATAGACAGGGGTAAAGGACCCAACAAGGGGAGTACAGGCACCCAGAGACTAGGTAGGACTGGTGGGCAGACATTAGTACCCCTCCATCTAAAGGAACCAGGGAGCTCAGTGAGAGCCAGGCCATGATGAAAGAAATGCCTATGGGAACTGTGGTCCAGAGGAATAGAGCCACCGCCAGGACCACGTAAGCAAGTCAGGGAGGCAGCAAGAGGACAGACATGCTCTCAGCACTCTCTCCACTTATCCTCTGATTTTCTGCTTGGCCCTCCCAATGGCTGAACCCAACAGGAAGTCAGGGCAGGGGAGACTGGAAGCTGCCTCATAGAGGAGCTTCATTCTAGGGCAAAAGCAGGACAGAGAAGGGCAACCCATGTATTTATGGTGGTGGCAATGGTGGTGGGCGAGTGTAGATGAGCCAGTCAAGAAGAAAAAGGAGAAGGACTTTGGCAGAGAAGGGATGCACAGAGAAGTCTGGGAGTCATGGTCTGGTGATAATGAAGTACTGAATTAAGGCTGGATGACAGGCAGTATGGCTTATGGTTTATAGTTTATACTAAATATCCTAGAGAAGATGTGACCATTCTCCCCCTTGCATCAGTTAAAATCTGGCTCACAGTTTGGAGTCTCCATTTTGATTGAGTGTCTTTGTGATACGTTCACTGGGAACTCATGTATTCTTGGGTGCTCACCAGAAATATGTGCTATGGTGGAGGCTTTGGAGATGGGACATGGTCATTATCTGTTACTTGTGTACAAGAGCGAAAATGAAAAAAGGTGGGCCCAGCTGGTTGGAGACAGATGTCTGCAATTGCTCAGTGTAACTGAGGGTTCTGCAGAGACCATAACATATTCTCTTTGGAAATAACTTGAACCCTTTGGTCCAGTGAAGCACCAACTAATCTGCATCACTTCTTGAGGGCTTTCCAATGTCAAAGACTTTGCTTTGTTCTACATCACAATGCCTTTTCCAATCTGTCACCTCCCCCTCTTATATTAAATCTCCAATATTAAATTAATGTTGAACATAAAAAGAATACACACCAGGTTGCCACCTATTTCATAAAGCCTTTCCTGTTCAGACTCCAGAACAGAAGTGAACCAAGGGTCGGTTTCTTTTTATTAGGATCTTGTCTTTAATCAATTAAGTAGAAAACTAAGTTAGGCAGATTATTTGAGCATCCATCATGAGAAGAATGCTCTAGAAAGGGGAGAAGAATCACGCCCTGCTCTAGGAACAAATGGTCTACATGTATGTCCACAAAATGACTCTAGAGTTCATGGTCTTGGCAAGAAGAGACATATCAAGCCAATTAGGACAATAGTATCATTGGATTAAGAGAATAATATTTAGTATCATTCACTGACAGGTTTTATTCTAAAAGTATGAACTTGAATGTAAAGTTTCCTCATCTGTAAGATGAGAATAATATATCTATAATTATTAGGATTATACAATAGTTCCCTTTCCTCTAAGCAGTGGCTCTCAGCTGTGGGCAGTACTGCCCCCTTAGGGCACATTTGAAAATGTATAGGGTGTTTTTGTCTGTATCAGTGGAAGGGGAAGTTCCTGGCATTAAGTGTTCGTAGAGTGTGTTAGGCAACATCCTGCAGTGTGGGGGCAGCCCTGCTCAGTGAAGAACCACCCCATCCAGAAAGGCCAATAGCAAGCACTCCCACTGTAGGACACGACATGTGATATAGATGAGAAAGAGGTTTTTCTCACTCCCGGTTCTGCGTTTTCCATCTTGCAGCTGCTTCTCCACATCTCTTGCTCTGCCCTACCACACTCAGCTCTCCCGTGGGTCACTGATAACTCTGCTGATGGTTATGGTCCTTATCAATTGTGTGTTGGAAACAGGATGGCTTTTGGAGTTGGGTTTATTGGAGTAAAATCTGCAGTTCTGATACTCTTTAGCTGCTTTTGAGAAAGTTACTCTGAGTTTTAAATTGCTCATTCAGAGAATAGGTTTAATGGCATATTCATCTTTGTCTTGAATCTGTTTTGGACTATAGCAAAGTATACTAATATGTAAAATAATTCCTGCCTCGCAGAGTTCTTCTGTAATTTAAAAGAAATAATGTCTGCACAACGCTTTATATAGGATATGACACATGGAAGCATTTGATAAATGGTGGCTACTATTACCTTTCTGTAGAGTGAACATATTTGATATTTCATGCAAAAGTGACATTGGATGGTTCATTCTAAGAATATCTAGCAGATCCTAGCAACAGCTCACAAATGTCTGGCAGCTCCAGGAGGCAGATAAGTTCAGTTTTATATATCTAAAGAATGAAATCATTTGAGAGGCAACTGAAGGTTAAGAGGCTGAGTGGGGGAGGGAACGTTATTCGATCTGAACGCATTCACCTAATCATGCTGACTTTAGGGTAATACCAGGTTGTAGTCTCCTGAATAGATGATTTCATGCCCAATTTCCACCACTTGCTCCCAGAGAATGGCCTCCTATGTAACAACTGTGCTGTCTGATCCTTGCCGAGAGCTCTAAGGATGAAATATTCAGCCTTCATTTTGGACTTCCTCGAGTGGGCAAGCTTGCCAAGCCCAAAATGTTGCTATAGCATATTTGCCTGTGGTATTCAACAAAGTACAACTCGTCTGAAATAATTGACCAGCACTAAAATGTCCAATCTCTGAGTTAGACTTTTGTCATTCCTGAATCAGGCAACAGTTCTCTGCAAATATTTAGAAATGCTGTGGAAACTCTGAGGTTCACATCCATGGCAACCCCTCAGGCTTGCAGGCTGTAAAAGACATCATGCCTTCCCTAACAGAACTATTTTATTCCTAAATGTTTGTCATAAGTGAGAAGATGGAGGCTGACACGCAAGGGGCAAGTTCTGCCAGTCCATTTTGAGAAGGCCCTGCTTGACATCTGACCCCCCACAGCCCTATAAACAGCAGCTGAAATGCCCTTTCCACTTAAACTGCATCTGCCTGGCAACTTTTCAATAAAGCAATGATTCACTTCCCCCTATTGCAAGTGTCACATTCCCCTTGTTTAAGCTAACGGCTGGCAAAGTGTGCCTGGCCTCGGCTGTGAACTTTGCCTTGTTACCTCCCCTGTCCTTGATAGAAATGGACTTCACAACCAATTGTGGTATGTATTAAAGCTCTATATTTTTATGAAGGTGATATGAAATGGAAAGGAATAAAAATAGATATCATATCTGTCACTGACATTAGTCTCATCACATACTGGTAAATGTTCTCTGAAAGTCCTTGAAAAGTTGTTTTGCGTATATTTGAGTAAATACGCAAAGGTAAATATACATAAATAAATATACAAAGAAAAGCCATTTGGTTTGGAATCAGGGATCTTGAATTTAAATATCCACCTTAGCTTCCTTACTGGCTAGAAAAATGTGGATAAATGACTTAGGCCAAGGATAACTCCTAGGTTTTTTTTCACCATGTCATTGATGGGACAGATGGTGGGGACACTTATTAAGTTGGGGAAGGCAGGAGGGAGATGGCAAGAACACAGATGAGGAGGAACTCATTTTTGTGAGAAAGGCAATTATTTCAGTTTTGTTCTTGCTGAGTTCGAGACAACTGTGGTGTGTGTGTGTGTGTGTGTGTGTGTGTGTGTGTGTGTGTGTGAAGTTGGATATAGTCATGTGATGCTCAAACAGGAAATGAAATTTGGGTGCCATCAATGTGTAGATGAGAGTTGAAGCATAGTCATGAATGCATTCACTGAGGGCGAGTCATAAAGTGAGAAGAAAAGAAAGGTGAAGCTACAACCCACAGGCTGATTAATGGGTGATTAAATCAGGGAAAAACAGTGAAGTAGGGCGGCTAAGAATACATAGCGTGTGGGTAAACTGGGAAAACTGGGAAAGACTTGTGTCAAGAGTGATATTCCAAGAAGGGAGTAATTATGCCTTTCAGATGCATCTGAGGAGTTCAGAAGTGTAAGAACCAAAACTTGTTCACAGGATTCATTATTTGGAAGCTCACTGGTGACCACATTGAATAGTTTCAGTGAGGGCAGACCCCACGCTTGAGCGGGGTGAGGAATGGAGTAATTTACACAGACAAGGAGAATTATGACTCCTATCTTCACATATTTGAAGAGATCTGACTGACACTAGGGACAAGTTCCTGTCTATTTTCGCTTCCACTGGGCAAAACAATGAACAATATGAGGTCATTTTGAGTTGTTTTTTAGTAGCTATGCCTAGCAATTAAAATAATTAAAGAAGTGAAGTGGCAGCCTTAGAAAGTGGCAAGGGCCCATTACAGGAGTCATGTAACAGTGGATAGAAAACCACCAGTGCAAGGGAACACAGAGATGGTTCATTCCCTCCACCTCTCTGATTCTGTGCATCTATTCTGAGACCATCAGTTGTCCTTGTTGTCCTTGCAACTTTGGGTAGACAGCAGCTCACACCCATGTGCATCCTTCCCAGGCCGCTTGGGCCAGTTAGACTGGTTATTATCTTTTCCTGTAATGTCCAATATCAATGAGACAGAGTTCCCTGGGAAGGCCTGCTGGTAAGCTGTTGAGTGTTGAGCTCAGAGTTGAGAAAGCCCAGGACTGTCTTAGACTTTGCAGGGATTCACCAGGGGATCCAGCCGGCTTCTCTAGCCTCACTCTGCTGGTGTTTTGGGAGAGGGTCCTTGGCATTTCTGTGTCTGTGTTGCTTCACTAATTGATTAAAGGAAAAATAAACACATCTAGGGTGGAGGTCTTTCTCTTCCTGGGATCGGAATACCTCTAGCTTCTGAGTTTCTCAGTGGGTATTTTAAAGGTATCTAATGGCCATGCTTGTGCAGAGATTGTCCAGGCCATGAGAGCTGCTCTCAGTAGGCATCACAAGAGCCCAGATTAGGTGCTTTGGTAGCAAAAAGGCCCAAACACTCCAAAGGGTAAAGGAAGCCGGAGCAAATGAAAGAAAACATGGAGGGAGGGCCAACATAAGAACTCCGGGGTGGGGAAGCAGGGGGGATGGCACAAGCACCAAAACATTTATGGGGCCCCATTCCATTCCTTCCATATGTAACTAATAAAAAATTTAGTCATATGAGAAATTTAAGAATATCAAAGAATGTTCTTGTTTTGCCAATGATAATTATGCTGCTGCTTCTTAAAGAATTTTGAAAATCTTTAAATAATGTAGTGTTTGCTTGTGTCCAAAGCAGCCCATTATTGGGTGTGCCTATGTGCACTTAGGATGGGATATAAGCTTGGAGGCCAAAAAAATCTAGGAGCGGCTCAGACAGCAAGGATGGTGTGTCTTCCACAATTAATTGATTGGTGGATAATTTAGTCATTCATTAAACAGTTATTATACACCAAGTACTGGATAGAGGGATGAGAGGTAAACAAAATAGTCAGCATCACTGCTTCAAAAGACCCCCAGTTACTTTAAGGGTCTTTATTTCTTGAAGTACAACAGATAAGATCTCCATTTCTTGCCTCCTTGAGTTTCTGTGAGTCTCAGCCATTATTTTAACAGAATTTTAAAATATTAAATTTGGAGGACATTATGATATTTCTGGTGGCTGTTTCAAAAACAGCCAACTCATGGATGGGTAAACAAATCCGACAAGTGAAGAGCTTCAGAAAATAGCTTACTCATATTTAATACAGTAAAACTTGATGTGCATGTGTGATAAATACTCAATTTTCCACGAATTTTCCAACTTTGCCAGTGCTAACATAGCTCACAGTATCGACCATGACATTTAGTAAAAATAAATAAATAAATAAATAAATAAATAAATAAATAAATAAATAAATAAAAGAGAAAACTATATATGTTTATATGCCTACATATCATATATATATACATGTGTGTGTATGCATGTGTACAGGAAGAAACGTCTTTGGAAAACTAAAAATCTCAACTAAACATCAGTCACTCCTTGTCATTCCTCTGCTATGGACTATGTTTCCTGCTCCCCCACTTTCCCCCGCAATTCACATGTTCAAGCTCTAATCCCCAATGTGAGATCTTTGGAGCTGTGACCTTTGGGAGGTGATTCAGTCATGAGGATGCAGCCCTCACAAATGGGATCAGTGCCTTTATAGGAAGAGATGCAGAGAGATGACTTGCATCTGCTGCACACAAATATGGACAGAAGATGACTATCTATAAATCAGGAAGAGCACTCTCAGGAGACACATTATAGGCTGGCACCCTGATCTCAGACTTTGCAGTCTCCAGAGCTGTGAGAAAGAAATGCATGCTGTTTAAGCCCAGTCTTTGTCAAACTTGACAATAATTGGTGCTGAGAGTGGGGTGTTGCTGAACAAAAACCTAAAGACGTGGAAGCAGCTTTGGAACTGAGTAATAGGTAAAGGCTGGAAGAGTGTTGAGGTCCATGCTAGAAAAAGCCAATATTGCTGCGAAGGGAGATTTAAAGGTGATTCTGGTGAGAGCTCAGAAAGGAAAGGGGGTGGGAGGAAGGCAGAGAGACAGCATCTGTCTTTCTAAGACATTTCTGTATTCTCTATTTATGACAATATATAAGTAACCATGGATAGAATGTTGGTAGAAATACGGATGGAAAAGCCATACTGATGAGGTCTTGGATGTAAATGGGGAACATATTATTGGACAATGGAGAACAGGTGATGCTCGTTGTAAAGTGGCATGTTTTTTGGCTGACTTGTGTTTATGTTCTAGAGTTTTGTAAAAGGTAGAACTTGAGGTTGATAAAATTAGACACTTAACTGAGGGGATTTCTGAACAAAGTGTTGAAGGAGCAGCTTCGTTCCCCCGACTGCTGATGGTAAAATTCAAAACGAGAGAAATGAATTGAACATGGAACTATTAAGCAAAAAAGAACCAGAACTCAAAGACTGGAAAATTCTCAGGTTGTCCATATTCCGAAAAATGAGAGCATTTGGAAAAGAGCACTAAAGATGTAGTGGACCAATCATTTGATGAGGAGATCAGTGTGGGCGTGAACTGGGGACCCAATCAGCCATCCCAGCAAGAATGATGTCAGTATCAGTTGAAGGGGATGGAGACAGGATGACACTGAGGGTGGCTGTTGGACTTCTTAGACTTTACAGGACTGCATCTCAAGTTATTTGATTATGAACGAATCTCATTCTTCACAACATGGGAAGGATGACCCCAAAGGCAATTCACACATCACTAGGGCTGCCTTGCAGTTTCAAAAGGGAGAGTCATCGCCTTGAAGTCAACATGCCAGAGGCTCCCTGGGGCTGTGGAGCGGGACCCCTACCTGATGGAACAGCAGGAACAGGACCTCCACCCACCCCGTGGGTCTGGAGGGCACAGTGCTGAGCCAAAGAGGGTTCTTCTTGAGCCTTCAGATCTCATGGAACTTGCCTTGCTAGGCTTTGGGCTTGTTTGAGACCGGTCACCCTCGTTTTTCTTCTCCCTTTTCCCTTCACAACAGGAATGTCTGTCCTGTGCCTGTCTTGCCATTCCATTTTAAAAGCTCATAACTTATTTGGTTTCACAGATTCACGTGAAGCTGGAAAGGAATTTTGCCTCTGGATGAATAGCGCCTTGCGTCTCTCATCCATATCTGATTTAGATGATATTTAGAATTCAGTTGAGACTTTGAACTTTGGAGTTCATGCTAGAACGAGTTAAGATGTTTGGGATTGTTGGGATGAAATGAATGCAGTTTGCATGTGAAAAGGACATAAATTTTGGGGTGCCAGAGGCAGAATCCTATGAAGTCATAATTCCCAATGTACGGTATTGGGAGGTGGGGTCTTTTGGAAGTAATTAGGTCATGAAGTAAGGCTCTCATAAATGGGATTAGTGCCTTTATAAGGGGATGAAGAGACCAGAGCTCTCTGCTCTTGGCCATGTGAGGAGACAAGGAGAAGACTGCTGTCTGCAGACCAGGAAGCAGCCTCTCCCCAGACACCGGATCTGAGGGAGCCTTGATCTTCAACTTCCAGCCTCCAGGACTGGGAAGCCAGAATTGTTTGTTATTTAAGCCTCCCTTTCCATGGTAATTTGTTATAGCAGCTAGAAGTGACTAAGACAAGTGTATAAGAACACTACATGCACAAGTTTGAACATGATAAAAAATTAGGAAATCAGAGGAGAACAGAAACAAATTCAACTTGACTGCAATATAAAAACCAAGTATGGGTGCCCTTGACTATTCCCTCATCTTCCTAATACCACCCCACTTAGTTTTAACTTAAATTTCTTGGAGGCCATCTCCATTTCTTGGAGGTTATAGACAGGAAAGAATAGACGATTTAAGAAATAATTTAAAAATACAGCCAAATAAAATTTAAAAAATGCAATCCCTGAAAGCATGCATGCTGGCCATCATTTTGAAATTCATACCTGACTTCCTGAAGACAGGGCAAAGAATAACACAAGGCAATCAAGACAACAGAACAAAAACGGATCCAACCTGGTTGCATGAAGATTGGTCCCATTCGACCTTATAGCCACGTATTAGGAAATGCTTAAGCTCTCTTTTCACTTCCCTTTTTCTCTGTATCCTGAAGACTCAACAGCCCCAGCTAGCTGATAGTGTCATGGAGGTGCTGACAGGCTCCCAACTGCGGTGTGATTATCTCAGTTCGCTGCAGCAATTAGCCTATCGAGGTCCCCTGGGGACTAGCGTTTCTCCAGGGGTCACAAGGCAAAAATGACCTGGCCTGTCAGTCCTTGTCTGGCAGGGGCCCAGTGCTGGCAAGGGGGATGTCCCAAAGCAAACGGTCACTGCGACTTTAAGCGACAAGAGTAAACAGATCTCGGCTTGTGAAACTGAGTACATATTAAGCTAAGCTGTCCAGTACTTGACTTGGAGCATGGCTCTCTTTCCTGTGTACATTCATTTTATTTTATGGCCACGTAAAAGCAACTCTGTGGCGCTGGCGGCAGTGGGAAAATCAACAACACTATAGAACAACCCACAACCAAAAGCAACCCAAAAAGAAAACATGAGGAGAAAAATATGGAGGCACATCCTCCAATCACCTCAGCAAGCAAGGGCCATGTCAAAAGTGAGAATAATTGATTTTGACAGAGAGGAAAGTAGTAATTGGAATGAAACTTGTTTGAATAACAGCTTAAATGTTTCTTTCCTTGCTTTCCAGATTACATGCACTGTAAAGCTGGAACTCTTTCTCCTGGCTAGTTCACAGAGGGCATTCTGTGTCCAGGGGGCTTGTGAAAGGAGGAGGAAAAAAAAAAACAACAACTTGTGAATTCGCCTCTTTCTGGATGGCTGTTGAGCCTGGATTCCCAGCTCACATAGACAATTTATTGATACTTTATCCTAAACCTTGTCTGCTGTGAGCATCCCTTACACATCGCTGTTACCATATTGAGAGGCTGGGTAGTGCCTGAGTGTGAGTGCTTCGTCGACTCATCTGGTTAACACAACTCAAGTTAAAAGTTTTTCCCAATTGTGATCTTTTCACTAGTTTCCAATTATAGTGAGTGCAGTGGACTGACTGTCCCATTAAATTCATATGTTGTAATCCTAACCCCCAAGGTGATGGCATTAAGAGGTGGGTCCTTCGGGAGGTGATTAGGTTTTGAGAGTAGAGCTCTCATGAATGGGATTGGTGCTGTCATTAAAGTGACCCTAGAGAGACCCCTTACCCCTTCCACCATGTGAAGTTACAGTGAGAAGACTGTCACCTATGAGGAAGGGGCCCTCACCAAACACTGAATCTGCTGACGTCTTAAGCTTGGACTTCCCAGCCTCCTGAACGGTGAATACAATCTGTTGCGTATAAGTCATCCATTCCATCGTATTTTGTTATAGCAGCCCAAGTGGACAGAGGCAATGAGTGAAAGTCCTGATTCCATGGCGGGGCTTCTTTGGCCCTTTACGGTTTGTCTTACTGACTACTATACTACCCAGCGCCTCCACTCTGTGCCCCACTGTGTCAAACATATGTATTGGCCACTTTCTGTTCCTCTGGTCCTTTCTCCTTCCCTGCTGCCCTCTGCTCACAAGCTCCAGCCTCGTGGGCCTTCGACCTAGTTCTCAAATCCTCCCAGTCGGTTCTGGTCTCTGAGCCTTCTCTTTTGTTGCTCCCTTTTTCTGGAGTGTTCTTCCCCTCATCTTTACCTGACTGAATCCTTCTTCAGGTTTGGGTTCAGCTTTCATGACCAACAGGCAGTTTCTTTGATATGCTTTCCAAATAAAACAGGCCTCTTGGAACTATCTCCTTAGCCCGTTTTCTTTTCTAGGCCCTATGAGTTGGTCTCTAAAATACCTTCATCATTTATTTGTTCATTTGTTTATTGCCTGCACTTCCCCTCGTCAATAACCACAATGGAATCCTTAAAAGAGCGGAGGTTTTTCTCTATTATTCACCCTTTCTATATTCCCAAATATGGTAGGAGCTCCATAGACATATAAAGAAGTGGTGTTCAGGACATGACGTGTCCTGCCATGCTTCCTTCCCTTTGGCCACGTCAGTGTCCCAGTGTCCCTCTCCCTCCAATTAGCCGACTTCCTCAGTCAGGCCTCTCTCCTGCTTCAAAGGCTCAGTTCACAGGTTCTGTCTCTGTGGAGCCTTCCTTCTCCTCCGGGGGGACAGCAAGGGTTTTCTTCTGCATTTGCCTGGTTCCTGGCGTGCCCATTCTTTACAGCAATTACTATGTTGTATTCCAATTGTGTGTTTATGGATATAGCCTGGCCTGAAAGTGCAAGTGCTTTAAATTTAGGGGTTGCATTGTAGCTCGAAATCAGCAAATCTAATGTAGTCAGTGTATGTAATGGATGCTTTAAAATGTTTGAGCAAATTAACAGTCATTACTTCAGTCGTCCAAGCTTCTAAAGTGTGCCATCATTTTGAGGCTCTGCTGTGGTCGTTCTGAGGCTCCATGTTTGTGGGGTTTTTTCACACTATCTCTGAGATGTGCCCCCATCCTTTACAGCAGCTGCATCCTTTGGAGGCCCTTACACCTAGCGAATCACAATAGCTTTCTAACTCATTCCCTGCCTCCTGCTTTCCTCCCTCTAACACCCAAAGGAAGGAAAAGCCTTACCTTATTTTTCTATCATTGGTCCTCTTTAATTCTCAGATGGAGGAGGAAAAACCATTAATCGGATTGGTCAAATTAGCGGAAGCTCTTGTAGGCTTTCTCTAATACCTCTCACGTTTCTCTGTTCCTCCTTCTCATTCGGTTTCCCAGTCTCACGTTGGCTTCCTCCTGCATCTCTGAAATGGAGTAAATGGACTCTGCAGCATCCACAGATTCTTCTCCCCTTGCTGGAGGTCAAAGGTGGGATGCTGAGGTTTAGATCTCACGGAGCCTGGGTCACCAAAGCTCTGCCTTTAACCTTGTGCTTCAGTGGCTGGCTCTGAAAGAACCTTCAACAGGTCTGTAACGAGCTGTCAGCTGCTGCCTTTGCTATTCAGAAAGTGGTAGCTCAACACCCGTTTTGCTACTGACCCTTGTGTGTATAATGAGTGTCTTATGGGTCTGGTCTATGCATTCCTGAAGGGAAGCGCTCCTATTATCATCACCTTCATTTCTAGCAGGTTCCCCACGAGGCCATCAACATGTTCACTGGATTTGACCGGGGAGGAATAAGTTACATTTTCCCCCTCTTAGAACACCGTGATGGGCATCTAATGGATGCTGAATAAGTATCAGTTGAGTGAATGGATGGATTATTCAATAACTTCTCACTCTTTCTGGGTTGCTAACTCAGCCCTGCCTCCATCTTGCTCCAGGAGCAGTCTGTTCTAGACAACTGTGGTTTCTGCAGATGCACTCGTTAGAATCTACCAGACAGTCCCAGAGGCTTGGCTGTATTAAGAATCTACTTGGATCTTATTTCATTGACAATCTGTAGTGCCTTCAATCTGTCTCAGCTGAAATTAAAGGCATCTGGCTTTACATCTAGTATCAGAAAGTTTAGGGAGAGTTTTTGAGTTTATATTGTAATCAACAAAAGCAGTATTTTAAACTTCTTCTTAAGAGTGGATTATGATTGGCCAAAAATGAAGAGATGCTCAACACAAGCAAGATGGATTAAGCAAAATCACTTTTGACATACCCAAGACATCTCAGCCAGCAGGAGGGGTATTAGAGAGATGATGAATGGTTTCAGCACTGGCTGACATCACACTCTGGCATGTCATGGTGATGAAGAGAAGACATCATTCTTGCCTTTTAAAATATCTTGGTAAGAAATAAAAACACAGGGTGGTTGCAGTGATTTTTCTACATGTATGCAATCTTGCTTGCCCTTTAGAAGTTAGTTCAAATCGTGTTTTGAGATAGTATCTGAGGTCTAATCAAAGTACTTAGAGGCCTAGAATTTCAGGGTTGAAAGGAACTTAAAACTAACTTCTATTTGGATTCTTCACTGTGCCAGGTATTTTCACGTTCATTATCTCAAGCTTTCCTCACAGCCACATTGTGATTTCAATAAATTATCTACATTTTACAAAAGATCAGCTCAGCTCAGAAGAGCTAAGGGACCCTCCTGATAGCACATAGCTAGACAGTGACAGTCAGGGCTTGGATTCAGGGGTTTTTGTCCAAAGTTCAGTGTTCTTATCAAGATAACATGTCACCTTATAGGTCATCCTTTCCAGCCCTGCCTTTTATGGATAAAAAAATAAGGGACAGGGAGACCACACGCCTTCCTGATGGCCCCTCAGGTGGCAGGTGCACTTGCTCCATAGACATGTCACTTGCTGGCCTCCAAGAAATTCAGTTCCTCTTAACAAAATACTTGCTGATGGGCTTGAGCACTCCTCTGAAAAGGCAGAACTTCAAAAGAGAAAAAAAAAAAAAGGAGGAAGAAGCTCAAAATTGTGACTCCCTTGTCTTGGAATGTGGACAGACTATTTCCTGAATATATGGGACAGACGATAATATGATTTGTTTTTGTTACCTGACACATAAAATGTAACTTAAGTGATTCCATACACAGTTCTTATACGTATCATACGCTCACTATATCAGTTTGCTGCGGCTGCCATAACAAGGCACCACAGAGTAGGTGGCTTACACAGAAAAGTTTTTGTTTCTCACAATTTTGGGGGCTAGCAGTCCAAGATCAAGACGTTGGCAGGGTTGGTTCCTTCTGAGGGTGGTGAGGGAGGATCTGTCCTGGGCCTCTCTCCTTTACTTGTAGGTGGCTGTCTTCTCTCTATGTTTTTACATCATTTTGCCTCTTTTTGAATCTCTCCTAATTTCCTATTTGTAGGACACCAATCATATAGGCTTAGGGCCCACCCTAGTGACACATTTAGTTTAGTTATCTCTTTAAAGAACCTCTCGCCAAATATGGTTACATTCTGGAGTCCTATGGATTAGGACTTAAATATGTGAATTTTTGGAGGACACATTTACCTTGTAACACACACACACACACACACACACACACACACACACATGCAGTTAAGTCTCAGTAGGGAGATGTTTCTGAACTTATTGTTTAGGAAGTATAAATTTGATTTTCTTGAGCACACTATGTGCTTTTGGATATCTTTGAACTCTTTTTGTGAGGGTTCTTTTCATGAGCCAAGACTTTACAAAGAAAAGTAGAAGGAAAGAGGAAATGGAGAAAATGTATCAGAAACTACAGACATCTTTTTACACTTGCCAGGCTGCCTGGGGGAGCCCTGGGCCTGGAATCCTATGGCCTGGGCTTGTCAGGGTCCATCACTTATCAGTTGAGATCCTGACCCATGCTAAAGGTTGCCATATTTTTCCTTCATCTGTAAAATAATAATTCCAACATCACATGATTGTTGTGAGGACTGAGTGAGATAAGGGGTACAAAAGCACTAGCGAAAAGTTGAATTTTTTTTTTAATGGACACCTTTCCTGAATTGCCATCTTAAAGCAGAAACCTAATATTTAAAAGAGATGAAAGCAAACCCACTTAGCTTGAAAAGGGAGTGGGGAGATGGCTGGAAGGTGCAGCTGAAATCAGTCACCAAGTGCCATCCCCATTAGCTAAAGTCCTGCCGATTCTTGGGGGCTCTTACTGAGTACATTTAAACATTACTAGCTACTCTTAGGACCTATACAAATGTTACTTATTACCTTATTATTATTTTTGTGCATTGTTTCATCATTTTACTGTAAAGTAAAATGACATTTAGTTTTCAGTTTTTAAATGTGAGGAAGTTAAAAGCCAGACAGAATGCTTAAGTTAATTGCTTGATTTCCTGGAGCCCAATATTTCTCAAAGAGCTATAGGAAATTATTTATTTATTTATTTATTTATTTATTTATTTATTTATTTATTTATTTCATTTGTTAGGGACTGAAGCTTTTGTAAAATAAAAAACATGAATTACTAAAAAAAAAAACGCTGAAAAATTAAAAAATAAGGAAGGCTTATAAAATACAAGCTTTATTTATTTATTTGAAAAATTTACTTCAATAGACAGAAACTAATTCTGCTAAATTGCACCAGAGGTTCCTATAAGTCTGCTTTCCTTGCCTCTGAGGTAAAGCCTTGTGGCCCACACTTTGGGCAGCGCTGCTGTAAACAAAGTGATAATAGGCCAGTGCTTGAAGATGTGACTCTAAGGGCGGTGTTCCCTCTACTTCACATCATTGCATTTTTTTTGTTTGTTTGTTTTTTTACATCATTGTTTTTTTGATATAATATCTCTGCGTACTGATTTCATTATCTATAAAATACATATATTAACCTTGGGCCCTGTTTCCCTCGTAGGATTATTATGCCATGCAGAAGAATCAAAGTGGAAATTTGAAAGGTGTAAAGAACAAAACACTAATACTTTTAGCATGAACGCTGAAAGCAGATATAACCAATCTTAGATATAACCAAAGAACATATAGACTTTACCCACTTGGCATCCTGGTAAAGTAGTTGCAAGCTAGTTGCAAAATGCACCCAGAGGAGAGAAACACAATGACTGCCTGTACTGTGAGTGTTTAGTTATATCCAGGGTGACCTGTCTGGTTTGCCTGGGGAAGATTTGGTCTATGCCTGCTGTCCCGGCTAATTATAAAGAGCATTTCTCTTCCTCTTAAAAGTGTCTTAATTTGTTTCTTTATTTGTTTGTCTGCTTCTTTTTATTTTTATTTTTTGGCTTTCAGTTTTATATCCCACATATGAATGAAGTCATATGGTTCTGGATTTTTTCTGTTTGACTTATTTCGCTTAGTGTAATAATCCCAAGATCCATTCGTGTTGTCGCAAATGGCAGTATTTCATCTTTTCTTATGGCAGAATAGTATTCCATTGTGTATATATACCACATCTTTATCCATCACCTATCAAAGGACACTTTGGTTGTTTCCATGTCTTGGCCACCATAAATAAGGCTGCAATGAACATCGGAGCACATATATATTTACGGATAAATGTTTTCAGACTTTTTGGGTAAATACCCAGGAGAGGGAATGCTGGGTCATATGGTTCAGTCATATGGTAGATTCTGCAAAAAAATGATGTTATTGGTGATAGAATAGATTTTGTTTAGCCATTGTTCCTGGTAATAATTAGATGCCAAGAATTGTTTTCCTACTGAGTAGTATCAAATTCAAAACAAACAAACAAACAAATAAAATGGTTTATACCAGCTTTGTATGAAATTAGAATCTGATTTAAAAAACAAACAAACTTTTAGACAAATCATATTAATAAAAGGAAAAGATGAGGAAGGGGGTCTAAGAATTCAACAGGTGGAGGAGGCAGGATTTCAGAGAGCTTGTGATACGTGGGCTGACTGTGGTCAGTTCAGAAACCTGCACTTGGGTGTTTTTGTCGATTCCCTTCATGTCTCTTCAGTTTTCTGGTAAACCCAACCTGTCTCAGCTGTGAGGAAAGGAATATATTTTGGGTTGTTTCATGCTTGGGAAAAAGGTGACAAAGGAGAGCTGGTATCTACCCAGAGAGCAGCTAGGTCCTGTCATATAGAAGGAATTTAGAGAGAGAGATGTGAGAAGAAAGCCCAGCCTGAGTGGGCTGAGTCAGGGCCTCTACCCACCAGCAGGTTCTGGCATTTGCCATCTCTTGCCTGGTGATGCAATAACTTCCGTGCTGTCACTTAGCTTCCATTCTTCTTCCTTTGAATCCATTTGCTATGAATCACTCACGGAGTCTCTCTGGCATTATCCGTCCCCTGCTTAAAACTCACCAATGACTACCAACTTTTTATAGATCTACCCAGATACCTTAACAGCTAAGTAAGTCTATCCCAAATTTGGTCAATTCCTTCATTTCCAACTTGAAGAGCTCTTCCCTTCCTGATAGCCTCTCCATGGTCTATCAGGATGAACTAGACAAGCTCTCCATGTAAATTGACGAAAAGCATTCAAATAGCAGCAGCATCTCATATGGTTCTGTCTAGTGGGGAGATGAAGGGCTTGCAGTTTGGCAAAAGTACATTGGTTAGGTTCCCCAGCATCTGCGCACACGCTTCCTTCAGCATCCGTGCACACCACAGGTGTGTATTATGTGCCTGGAACATGCCAGAGTGTCTCCTAAGAGTGGAGGAGGCAGTGGTGACCAAATGACACAGGGTCTCTGCCTTTTTGCATTCTAGTGGATGAGATGGTCAATAAACATATATGTATACACTGTACTATCATTTGAGTGCTAAGAGCTACTAAGAGAGAAAAGCAGAGTGAGGGTGTAGAGAATGGTCGCAGAGGGAATACAGGTTACAGCTCTGTGTCTGGAAAGCTCTTGTGCCCACCCCCACTCCCCAGCTTTATTAATTCTTCAGCACCCTGCTGCCACTTCCCCTCTTTCAAGTGGTGGATACAACCCCTTCCACAAGACACCGCCCAGACACAATGGGGTTTTTTAACCCCACAAAGGAGATTGTGGACTCCTTCTGGAGGCTCATGGTATCAGGCCCTCCAGCCCCTAAATGTGGTGCCATCAAAAGACCGCGGATTTGAATTCAGACATATGTGGAGCCCAAGTCCATCATTTTATCAGAGTTTTGGTTTACTCTGCATAAAACCTACACGTTTCCAATTAAGATGTGAATATTCTTCTTGCTGCATGAGGTTTCTGCAAGTCTCAAACGAGTGAAAGCACTTTGAGAACTGAAAACGACATTGGTCATTTTAAAGTGCTATACAAATTCAACTGGCTATTAGTATCTCACTGCCAAGGTCAACTGATGATACTTTCAACAGAAGGAAGACTGTCCCAACTGTGAAAATAGCCTTGAGCTAACTGAGCCAGTCATTCGTTCAAAATGAACTAACTGCACCGTGCTACGTGGCAGTAGCAGACATTGTTCTAGGTGTGGGCATAAGAGCACTTCTTCTCAGAGCTCACTTACACTTTATTTTGGGGGAAAATCATCTGGAAAAAATGCAGACTTTTCTAGTAGGTATTGCTAAACACCATGGCACGATAATTTCTAAACTTAATTTGGCTTTCCCTAAGCCGTCCTCTTTCATTAGCAATAACATATAAGGTTTTCCACCAATTAAATCTTTCTGAAATCACCAAGTATTAAATTATATGGCCTCAGGAGATATAAACATAGTAGTTTAATACAAAGAAAAGCATGGTAAAAAATAACAAAGAGTTATTCCCAGTGGTGGTGTCAACTTTTCTACAAGGTTAATTAATCACTGCAAATGAGTGTAACTGGAACAGGCTACAGATTGATGTTGACTGTAAAGTTACAACTTTGAAAATCCCAAGCAAATAACATAATTTATTGGCCATAATCATAACACACTCATAATTAATAAAGCTTTAAGAGTACATATGAATTGAAAAAAAAGGAAAAACATAATAAACACCTAATATATGTTGAAAATCTTTGTTATCTGAACATATTACTCCACGTTGAATCAAGTTTGCTGAATTAAATATTTTAAAATATTTTCAACATGGAGATTTGTATTTTATATTTTAGAAAAGTCATGGGAGAATGTGTATGCAATTTTGGGGCCCAAACTCCAGTTTCATTTTTAAATTATGCACAAAGACTTAATTCAAGAGATTGGCCCTTTTATTCTGAAACATTAGGGCATAAAAATGATAATTGAAATGGAATAATAATTGGTAATATTCTCCAGTGCTGACATATATTTCTTCAATAGTCCAAACTAATCAAATATTAATAAAACTTATCTACCAACATCTGTAAACATGTGGCTTTAACAACAAGAAACCGGGATTCTATTGCTAAATTTAACACCTCTGAAAAATTTATTCAGTAAATCAGATATTTCTTTTTAGACTCAATGAAAACAACTTAATTCAGTCAATTCTCTATTTATTGTGGACCTGATTATATAGTGGTGAGAATAAGATACTTAAAATTAAAGATGGGCTGTGATTCCCTAACATTTCATATTCAACATCTGTAAAATATAGATGAGAACGGTGATGATAGTCATTTATGCTTTTCTGACTTGCCAGCGATGCTCATTTATACTTAAACAAAATATTTTTTACCATAAAAAATGTGGTCACATTCCATTATATGCAGCATCTTGTGACCATAATGCCAAAAAAAAAAAAAATGAGTAAAATGTAGTCCCTCAACTCAGCAAATTTATGGACAGGTGAGAAAGGCAGATGAAGAGAATTATGACAGAGGTGGCTAAGAGCGGAGCTGGAATTCTAAAGGAACCCAGCGACAAGCGCTTACAAACCAGGTTGAGGGATGGAGGCATCAGGGACATTCTCATGAAAGAAGTGACAGCACTTCTCTATGGGCTTTAGGCTTTCCCTGAAAACTAGACTGTCTGCTTGACATCTCCACTTCATTAACTAACGGGCAACTACAAGTTGGCATCTGCAAAAGAGACTCCTCTTCCTGACTAACCCATCCTTCCATCTTCTCCATCTTTTTTTTTTTTTTTTAAGATTTTTATTGGGGAATAAAGGAAGAGAACAGCTTTGGGGAACCGGGGAAGGGAAACAGACAAGTTGCTGTCCTTTTGTTCTTCAGTCTAGTTGTGGAGGACGTTGCTTCACTGGCCCATGTTGGTATCATCATTGCGCTCTTCTCGGGTGAGGCAGATTGGTCGCCAGCCTCTGGACAGCCACTCACACCGGCTGCCGGCCGCTCATGCTGGCTGCTGGCCACTCACTGTAGCCTATGGCGGTCCACTGCAGCAGGGGCTGCAGCTATGCCTTCCCGGAGACTCACAGCAGCCCAGCTCCAGGTGGAGCTGTTGTTCACCATCTTAGTGGTAGAGGGCAGTGTCACTGGCCCTCATATGTGGGATTCGAACCGGGGCCGCTGGCATCCCAAGCCAGCTCTTAACCAACGCGCCACTCAGCTGGCCCATCTTTTTCATCTAAATAAATAAAATCAACAAGTTTCCAATTACTCCAGCAGAAACAAAAAAATGTGTCATTTTCTTCTATTTTCCTTCCATTTTACATTCAACTCAACAGTATGTAGTGGCTCTAAGACAGCTTCTGAATTTGATCCCTCCTTAGTGTCTTCAAAGCTCTAACCCCAGAGCAAGCCGCCCTGCTCTCTGTCCCAACCAACTGCAGGAGCCTCAGAACAAGCCTTCCTATTACCATTCTCCAATCGTTCTTTCTTCATATAACTAACAGAATGCTCTTTTAAAAGGACACGCCACTTTTCTCTCCCTCTCTTTTAAAAATATTTTTATTTAAATATAGCTAAGATACAATATTACATTAGTTTCAGGTGTACACCATTGTTATTCAACATTTATATACCTAAAGAAGTGATCACCATGATAAGCCCAGGACCCATTTGACATATTGCCACGCTATCACAATGTTGTTGATGAAATTCCCTATGCTGTATATTACATCCCCATGACTTATTTGTTTTATACCTGAAAATTTGAATCTCTTATTCCCCTTCACCTTTTCCCCCATTTTTTAAATTTTCAATTATAGTTGACATTCAATATTATCTTATATTATTTTCAGGTATACAGCATAATGGCTAGACATTTATATCATTTAAGAAGATCCCCCTGAATAGTCTAATACCCACCTTGCACTATACATAGTTATGACCATATTATTGAGTATATTCCGTATGCCTTCTTTATATCCCCATGGTTATTTTG
Source organism: Aselliscus stoliczkanus (assembly GCA_033961575.1). Taxonomy (NCBI): domain Eukaryota; kingdom Metazoa; phylum Chordata; class Mammalia; order Chiroptera; family Hipposideridae; genus Aselliscus; species Aselliscus stoliczkanus. The sequence goes on from CM066734.1 coordinate 136,427,776, forward strand.
TAACTACTAATTTGTATTCTTAATCCCTTCACCTTTTTCAACCTGCCCCCCAACCCCCTCCCATGGTTCCTTTTCATGCTAAGCAAAATAAACAAAAATCTATAATCCAAACTTACATGTTGATCCCCTGCACAGCTCTCCCTGGAAGACTTCTCTGAAGGCCATCAAGAGAACTGGGGTGAGTACCCCCACCCCGCAATTCTCTGCTCCCACAGTGTTGTATGCATGCCAATCTCACTGCGCTTTCCACACTGTACTGCAGTGGTCTGTGTGTATTACAGGCTGCCATTTCCTTGTGTATCTAATATGCTTGGAGAACCATGAAGGCAGATTCCACACGATTTCTTTTATATCCCTCCTGCCAGCATATATATTTGTGAGAGTTTTAAATTAAGTCAGAGGGGATAATGCTTAATTAAAAATAACAAATAGGTGGCAACATATGTTCAAAACTAAAGATTGAGGACCGTCCTTAGAGTCATCGTTATGGCAAGTCCCCACATACAAAGCTTCTCTGTTGAAGGTTGCCTCTAGTTTCTGACCTTTCAAATTTTTGTCCATTCCAGGCACTGCCTTCGCTTTGGTTTCCCCAAAGCACAGCCTGATCCAGGGATTTGAGTGCAGGTAGTTTATTTGGGAAGTAATCCCAGGGAGCAGGAATGAGGATGTGGAGAGACCGAGTAGAGCTGATACGGCCTGTGCTTCTGCTGTAGGCAGCGGGGGCTTGGTTCTGTGGGGATGTCAAGAGTCAACGTGTCCCAGAATTCCTGCCCAAAGGCCAGCTCATTTATCCTTTGGCTCCTCTCCTGAGTTGTTTGAGGGTTACCTCGGGGGCGTTAACAAATCTCCCCTTCTGAGTTGTACTGGGTTGTCAGAAAACTCATGACGCATATTGCAGTGAAAAACATAGAAAAAATACGTCATGACTTTTCCAACAACCCAATACTTTCACACAGGTTCACTGAGAGACAGCTTCAGCAAAGGCCCTTTTCTGAGGCAGAAAGTGACAAAATTGATATTAGACATGGGACTTTGTCACATGAGTGTAAGCTCACGTAGAACAGTCCACTACTGTGGATGAACTCAGTGGTGGGCTAGAAGGGTACACTGCAGAGCACCCAAAATTCCTGCTACAGGAGACAATTCCTACCTTTGGATGCTACTAAACCCCTTTTCTGTGATCCCGCCCCAGGTACTCCCTGACACTTGGGCAGTTCAGAAAGGCATTTTACCTTTTCCACATGTGACACCATCAAACGACTTTCTCCTACTACAAAGGCTACAAGGGAGATGCAGTCAGCAGTTAAAAACCAGCAGCTGTGGAGACAGAGCCACTAAAGCAAGTTGGGGACCAGAGGCTTCTCTCTGCCTCACTTTCTGTCCCAGACAGCTTCTTCTTTTGTCATAAACACCATATGCCCAGAATGTCCCTTGTGACAGATGCTGTGCTAAGTGGCTTTATTTTATCCTCACGACAGCCTTTACAGGATAGTTATCATGATCCCCGTTTTTTAGCCAAGGAAACAGTATCAGAAAAAAAACTGTGTAAGTTAGTAGGTGGCAGAGTTAAGGTTTGAACTCAGCTCGTGAACCGCCCCCCCCCACCGTGGTTTCCACAGCTAAACCCTCCTGACTGTGTTTATCTCCACTCCACCACCCATCACCCTCATCTGCCTTCACACTGGACCTGAGACTGAGCTCTGCTATGAAAGGGAGAGGCAGTTACTGAGGTCAGGGAGGTCCGCTGGCATCCAGCTCCCCACTTTCCCTCTGGAATGCCCTCCCCTGTGACAGATGTGTATCTGCTTTCTGCCTTGAATGTCCCCAATTAGAGTGATTTCCTGGCTTCTCTTAGCAGCCTGTTCCATTGCCTAACTGCTCCCAGTGGTCTAACATTTTCCCTGATATTTAGCTTCGATATTCTGCACTGCAGCTTACAGCTTGTTAATTCCCATTCTGCCCTTGCTGATTAATAAGAAGACTGGTCCCTGCCCTTCTCACAATATCTTTTTATGAATGTGTCCGCAGAATGACGGCTCCCATCAGCGGCCCTTCCTCAAGCCCGGGCCGTTCCAGCGCTATTAACCTCCCCACAGAGGTCTCACTCTCCAAGCCTGGGACTATTTGTGTCCCTCTCCTCTCAACTGTGTCAATTAGCCTATGTCCTTGGATAATTTATAGTGTCCAAAAGGGAGCTCAAACCTGGAGAGGCAGCCAACTCCAGGCAGAGACAGGCACGATGCTGTTGAAATTCACTTACTCCTTTTGCAAAGTGATATCTTAATTATTTTTTCCCCGAGGCAGACAGCCAAGATTTCTCCCTCTCAATGTCCTTTTTATGAACTTGGAATTATAGACTGTTGGAGCTAATTTAGACTCTCTGGATCATCTCTCTTATTTGGAATTGAAAAAATTGCGGGCGTAGAGGAAAAGAGGAGAGTGCCCAAAACCACTCAGGGGCTCAGTGATCGAGGAAGAATAAGGCCCAGCTCTGTAGTCTTCCAGGCCAATATTCCTTTCAGCGTCAGTTTAGGACTGGGCTTGGGAAAATATGGAATGCCAGGCTGTACCCAGAGGAGTAGGATCCGGAAGTGTGGTGTCGCAGCAGCAGAGCGAAGAGGGGCCTGGAAAAAGGGGATGCACAGCGTCAAGCGTCAAGGAGGGCGAGGACTCATACATGATGGACAGAGCGGTCAGCGCAGGCCACATGACGGCGTCAGGAGCACTGCTCATGGAGAAGTGGGGCAAATGAGCACATGGTGTTGATTTGAGAAGCTAAGGACTCCTGATGCAACGTTATGTAGGCTTCAGATAGGGCTTCTTGAGAAAACGTTCTAAGATGGTGATGTGATATAATATAATGATTAAGAAACCACGTTCGAATCGACAGGCCGTGATTTGAGTCCATGCTGTGCCATCTACTAGATATGTGTGCTTGGTCCACTTACCGGGGCTCTCTGAGCCTATTAGCTCATCTGTAATATAATAACGAAATAAAAATAACCACATTGATCATATGTCATACAATAATATAATATATTATACAACATGTTTATGTATTATATACATTTAGACTACCATACAACCATACCCATTCCTAATGGATATAATGTTTTTTCAAACTTTTCTTCACAATTAAAAGAAAAAGTTGAGATAAATATACATATAATAGCAAGACATCTATTGACATGAGCACATAAAACTCCTCTGGTAGACATGAGACGAGCATGATCTCATTTGATCCTCAGAACCGCACTTGTTGGTTAGCATTTTTATACCCATTTCATGGTTAAAGGAAATGACTGGTAAGTCATGTTAGTAACATATGGTGGACCAGCAGTTAAACTAAGGTTTGTCTGATTCTAAATCCTGAGTTCTCCTTGTGTCTAACCTACTGTGCTCTATATGCTTTGGTATTAGGGCCTTTGGGGGTTTGAAATATGTTATCCACTTAAAACAAAACAAAACAAAACAAAGCAGGCTTAGAAATGTAAGTCTCAGGAATGGTGAGCATTTTTTATTTAGCTTTTTTCAACAATGGCACCGCTGTCATTTATCCTTGGCAGTTTGTTATACATGTGTGGCCATGGGTGTGCTTTTGGCTGACCACATTGGTCATCGGGCTGTGACCACACAATTCACAAATGGAGTTAGAAGCTCAAAGAAGGCTTCATGCATACAGGACCTTCTCAGAAATATTCTCAGTTACCACACCCGATCTATCTCCCCAGGTTTAATGAGCTGAGTTTAGGAAATACCTTGGTCTGGATCTAGCCTTCCATTCCTGCTTAATCATCCACTTTTCTATCCTAGTTGTCCTGAAAAACAGGGCATATGGCATGGCTATGTCTAGACAGAAAGGTAAAACATTTATTTTAAATAAAACACAGGTAGAAAGCTGTAAGAGTGCCAAGATAGGTAGAGGGGAAGAGCTGGGGCACGCAGAAGCAGATGAGATTTTCATTTCTTTGGGTAGGTTTCAGAATGAGGTGGTGATTATTATTGTCCTCTAAATATGAGTAAGACTTGGCTGCATGAAGATGGCAAGATATGGGGAAAGAAAACAGCACTTTGGCTAGGGTGAAGGGCAAGACTATGCAGTATCTTGAGAAGACAAGTGGTTTCATTTGACTTGAGTAAAATGTCAGGATGAAAAGAGGGGAGAGTTAAGTTTAGATGTTAAGGATTGTCAGGTTGTCTTTTGGATTTTGAACTTCCTTTTGTTTGAACTGTGGACTCATTTAAGGGTTTGGGGCAGAGTACTTACATCATCAAGGATATTAGCGCAATAATAACCTGACAACTGGTGGAATGGATTAGGCAGGGAGAGACTTCAAGCAATGAGACAGGTTAGAAAGCCATTGGGATAGTTCAGGCAGGATGTAATGATGACTTAGGCTAGGGCAGTAATAGAAAGGGGAGAGGCAAGGCAGTGAAGACCAAAACTACTCTACAAGTAAAACCCACAGGCCATGGTGACTGGTGAATTACATGGGTTAAGGAAATGGGCATGAGTTCAAAGTTCTAGCTTAGCTGTATAGAGGTATAAGCACACCAGCTAAGGTTCTTTGCAAGCGACAAGACATCCACTGGCACACTTTAACAAAATGTCTTTTAAAAAAGATATTTATTTATTTATTTAAAGGATTTGAAGATGACTCATATCGAAAGGAAGCATTAAAATTAGGCCTTTGAAAGGACAAGGTTGAGAAAATTCTAGGAATTAAAGCACAGCCTCATGAGATGGCACCCTTCAGGATGAATCAGTTGGAACCATTTAGTATACTTGGTCATTCCATTAAAGATCCAAATGCCACAGAATTGGGGAAAATAGAAGAAAAAGGGAAGAAAACCTGATTGGTTGGTTGTATGCGTACTTCCTGGCCGGGAAGAGGGCAAGACAGCTCGATTGATATGCCCATCAAGACTGCATATACTGGGAGGGAGGTAGTTTCCCAAAGGAAACTTGAAGTATTGCTGTTAGAAGTGGAGAAGGATGCTGACTAGTTGAAAACCAAACATGTACACTTCTGAGGGCTAAGAATCACATAGAAGCTCAGACTGGGGATCAGAATGTGTGAAAATCACTAAAGTTCTCATTGCATGCATTATTAAGAACAAATCCACATAACAATGGAGGCACTATGGTTTTTTTCTTGTTTGATTTTAAGAGTAATGCCAGGCCGGCTGAGTGGCGCGGTGGTTAAGCGCTGGCTTGGAAAGCCAGTGGCCCCAGTTCGGGTCCCACATATGAGGGCCAGTGACACTGCCCTTAAAAAAAAAAAAGAGTAATGCCTCTGTCGATTGGAGTAAATTGTATTCAGGAGTGCATCCTTTAATTCCTAATTGACTAAAAGTTGTTTTCTGGAATGGTCATGAAATATTGCCAAATATATACTCAACAGTGTTGTATTACTCTTTTACCATATGGTAGCCTAAATTTGCTGGAAATTTATAAAGGATTTGTCATCACTTTCATAAGTGACAGTATCTATACTTCATTTTTTTCTCTTTTAATTATAGGTTTATTTTGTTTTCATATCACGGTTATTCTGGTTTGGCTTAAATTTAGCAGTGCTTCTCTTTATACTCTCTGAACCAGTTTAAATGATATATAAATAATTTGTAACTTTACCTTGAAAGCACAGGGACATAAAACTATATGAAATTGGAAGCTTTTTGGAAGTAATTTGTTTTATTTTCTTCTTACTTATTCCATGGTTATTGGGCACTTTAGGTTTTCTAGGCCGTCTTGTGTAAGTTTTGATAACTTACATTTTTCTCAAGGGAAGCATGCATTTTAACAAGGTGTACGAACTACTAACATAAAATTGTTAAGATATGAAATGGGAAGAGCATTTGAGAGACTTGAAAATGTATATAGTTTGGGGGACTGTGTCAAATTTGTAGAGTTTGGATGAGATTGGGGAAGTCGGGGTGAAAAGGCAGGTAATGGAGGGTAATGGAGTTAAGTTAGGGGGGTCCAGTATTTTGGGGCAGATGCACTAGACCTGATAGGTTGCTTGGGATCAGAAAAGCTGGCAATAGAATCAAAAGGATAGTCAAGGAGAAACACTAAGAACAGAGACAGAAAATGGAAGCTGAATATCAGCATTAAACTCAATCAAGGAGATCGGAGTCCAGGAAAGTAGGACTGAGCCTGGATGTGATGAGCAGAATAACAGGTGATCAAGAATTTGCATGCTAGGAGGGTTTTGGAGGGATATTTCAGTGTCCTGTGGTTCTGTAAGGTAGATGTACACGGGTAAATGGTGTTTTAATTATGATTAGTTTGATTGCCCATGCACACACACACACACCTGCCAAGTTAGCCAAAGAAAATGGATTGGCTCATGTAATTCAAAACTATTCAAGGGTTAAGACTATCTGGGACAAAAACCCCTTTTCTCCCCTTTCTTCATCTCTTGTCTCTGCTCTGCATTGTGTTGGTTCCATTTTCAGGCAAGCTATCTCCATGTGGTATTAAAAAGAGCTCTGGGACTTCCAGGCTTTCTTGAAACTCTGTGTCTATGTAATATCAGAGGTTGTAATGATGCCTTTTCCTGATTGTTGCACAATATTTTCAAGCGAGATTTTGATTGGGTCTGCTTTGAATCAGTGCCGTGGCCAGGTACACTCTGATTGGCCAGGCCTGGTTCACATGTCCAGTGTTCAAGTGGTGAATGACTAACTCCTTGGATGATGAGTGGGAGAAGCAGGCCTTCTAAAGAGATGAACAGACCCTCCAAATAATTTTAATTTTATGTACATGTAATTATATATACATATATATTCATATATAAATGGGATGAGAGAATGGATGGAATAGAAAAAGCACTAGGGGAATTCTGTGAATTGATTAGTTGAGAGTTTGACTGGAACGAAGTAATTCCTGATTAAGAAATTAACCGTATCACAGGATGTCTTGAATGCCTGGCAAAGGTGTTCGGTATTATTATTGAAGCAATAAAGAACTATTGAAGATATTTGAATGAGCGAATGTGCTGTGTAATAGGTTGTCTAAAAAGATGGCCCCCAGTGATTGCTGCCATTCCAGGGTGTGCTTGCGGCTCCTCCCATGAAAAGACAGAGCCTTCTTCCCCGCCATTGAATCCATCTGACCTTGTGATTTGCTCTAATCAAATCTAAACGTGGTAGAAATGAAGCTCTGAGACTTCTAAGCGTAGGTCTTAAGAGGACTAACATTTTTCATTTTTGCTTAGAGGGACACCCATGTGCTATGTAAAGCAGTCCAGCTACCCTGCTGGAGAGAGAAGCCACAGGAGAAAGATAGACTAGGAGGAGCGGAACCAAGGCATTTCTGCCCACATCCGGCACCGGAACTACAGAGGCAAGGGCAGCTGTCTTGGATCTTCTAGCCCCAGGCTGGTTACTCGAGGTGACATCTTGAAAATAGAGAGACCCAGTATTCCCAGGCATTCCCAAGACATTGAGGCATCCCAGCTGAAGGCCCCGTCTTTATGGAACAGAGATGAGCCTGTCTGAATTCCTGATTCCAAATGGTGAATGAATTTAACAGCTATTGTATTAAGCCACTATGTTGAGAGGAAGTTTTATTATGCAATGATAGATAAATGATACATCATGTGAATAAAAACAATCTGGCTCATTAATTAGAAGACAACCTAATTCATTAATTAGTAGAGGAGAGAATGGAGGCCGAAAAAGGAGATTTTAGATTTTACTGTCATAGCCCAATTTAAGGTGACAAAGTCTTGAATTGGGGCAATGCAATGGACAAGTAAACGGAATGGCCTTATTCTTCTCCTTTTCTCTCTTGCTTGTGAGCCTTAAGCTAAGTTGCCTTAACCATCTCTGGATTTCTAACACCCCATCATGTCATCTGGGAGATAATAGGTGACCCATAAAGTTGAACAAGTTAGTGAAATTTGTTTTACCCTTTTCTGTCTATTTCAGCATCCTGTAATAGCTGAGATCATAGAACCAGAAGTTAAACACAAATGCACATATTCATACACTCACCTTTGCTATTTAAGAGTAGTAAGGATTCTTGTACATGTTTTAGTAGAAGTAGCTTAAAATTTATGGCAAAAATAAGAACAGTAGCCAAATTTGTGGGCTATTTATCGCCCAGCTGGATCTTGTTCCTGTGAGGCACGGTGCGCTAAAGGGTCACTGGTGGAAGATTTCAATCTGTGCGTGCATACTTCGACTCTCTCACTAACCAGCTGTGTGACTTCAGACAAGTCACTTAACCTCTCTGTGCCTCATAGGCATGATGATTCTCTATTTTGTGGGATGATTGAGAAGATTAAATGAAATGCATTGGTAAATAAAACTGGAGCTGCCTGGCACAATACTGACACCCAAAACATAGTCATAGAATGAAATGGGGACTTAAAGAGATATTGTGATTTAAAAATTACATTATAAGTCCCTGCTTTAGTAATTACATTGCCAATATATTCTTTCATTTAACCTTTTTATTCTTTAATTAGCTTTTTTTCCCTTATTAGGAAGTAGAGGAGCCCATTTTTAATTAATTCCCTGACTACATTTCCATGGCTACCTTAAGTAGCCGAGTAGAATCTTAGACATATGAAATAATGACCCAATTTAAGTTGCTGTATTTTTGTAAAGCACTGGAAAAGAGGAAAGCACTTCAAAGTAATTAACATGAACATGGTCAATTACGTTTCTGTCTAGCATGCCAACACCGCTGCCTGGAAATGCTGAAATTAAGAATCCCATAATCCCCAACTGCTAGCACAATGCATTCCTAAGGCATCCCAGCTCTTCTCTCAAGATGGTCTTTTGGAGAATTATTAAGTATTAAAAGGTTAAAAACTAAGAAAACAGTAGCAAAGAGGGGTAAAAGCGTTCTCCCATCAGGCCAATGGGTGGAAGGGCAGGGTCACTGAATGTAGCCTTATTTCTGCTGGCCATGTTTCTTTCCTACCCCGGCTCCAAAGTAAGCGGACTGTGTAAGCGGGAATGAAATACACAACCCCCTTGTGACTGTGAGCAGAAAAGCATTCTCCGTTTGTGGTTTTCTTCAAATGAGACTGCTTGGAATATGTGTTTGAAAACACTGAGACTCTTTATTAATCAAGCACTTCACTCGCCCTGCCAGCATAACGTTTCATTGATGTCAAAACTCCCTTAAAAATGGTTTTGGAGCCACTTCTTGTACACAGACTTCAACAGAAGAAATATTTTTGGAATTGTAAATAGAATAATTGAGGCAAATATTTGCCCATTTGGGAAGCTTCTGTAATGGCTTTAATTTTCAGTTGCATTTTAAATATATATACTTGGGCATTGATGATAGATATAAGCAGCAAGAATGAAGCACCCCCACCTCCCAAGATCTGGACTTCCTTCACAGAGTAGTTGTAAAATGGAGAGACAAATGGGTCAGAGGAGAGATTTGAAAGATGGTTTTGAAAAAATGGATTAGATCCAGGTGGGTACAGATTAAAGGGGTTGACCTATTCAAAAACAGAATATCCCAATCAGAAAGGGGCGGGCTTAGCCGAAGCTAAGGAGAATGAGTGTCATACAGACAAGCATCGATGATGCCCTTCTAAGAGGTGCACTGAATAGAGGATGCCCAGGTCCCAAGGCACTCTCCCAGGGTCGAGGAACAGGTCTATTCTAATTATATAGATGGTCACATCAAAGAACTACTGCCATATAAACTGAAATATTAGAGATATATAGGAGAGGCCCCTATTTTGATGCCTTGTACTTGACAATCTGTTTTCCTCTGTAAGTCTTTTTATATGGAGACAATATGCATTCAGAGTACTTAGAAATTCTGGTATGAATTATGGTGGGACATCTTGTAGGTACGTAGATAGGTATCTTGTATTGCATCAATCCCTGTGAGCTTGTGAGTGTGAGTCTACCCAAAGACATGGATCTACCCTCTCTGTGTTGGCAAATTAGGATTGTAGGCCTTCAGGTTGAGGCTTGAACTTAGGCAGTGGAAAATTCTTCCAGGTAGTGGATTGTCTGCGGGGACCTCTGGAAGAAAGCACGTGGGGTTTGATTTTCATGGCTTTTGCTCCAGAAAGTGTAATCTGGAGCAAGTTAACCTCTCTGGGCCTTATTTTTCTCATTCTGTGGGGAAGAGACAATCACTTTGTAAGGTCTTCATACGTTTTTGAGACGTTGCTGGTGGCTGGCAAGCTCCTGAACACCTTTCTGCTCTGAAGTTATATCATGCTGTGTGTGAACATCTTGGAGATGTCTATCAGCCTCTCATCATACTCTGGCACTGCCCCTTCTCTTTTGCAGGGCTGATTCCTGCAGTCGTGTTGGTATTCTTTGACTCCCTTTCTCAACAGATGAGGACACCTGATTCAAGGGAAATCACACGGGGTCCATCAGTTTCTTTCAGCTGTAAATGTTGTGTGGGTCACAATGGCTCTAACCAACCTCTATGGAACATCTTACCTGGCGGGGTGTGTAGGCTAGGATGCCTGCTTCATGGTTATGTGTAAGCCATATATAAAGAGAAATGAGTAGATGAAGAAGCACAGATTTAAGAAACACACACAACAATAGCGACAGACTGTCTGATGGTTGAATGAAGATGATAGAGAGAGTAGGGGTCCTGATCCTGAAAATGTTCTTTTTATTGACCTCAGTGGCTTATAAGACTTAGTTACATTCTCTGCCCTTAGTTTCCATAAGATGTTGCTGTTATTTTTCCAAGAATCCCAAGAACCTTCTGATCCCCATGAAGTAAAGCTAGTTAGGGTGGGGTTTTGTTACATGGCAACCAACAGGTTTCTGTCCTTTGATCTCTGATTTGAAACCACAGTGGCAAGGCAAGGATTGTACTCTCTTCATGGAAACTTGTGGAGGGAGGCCATGGTAATTGCCTTGTGAAAAGAGCTGATAAATAATCTCTCCTTCTTGGGAAGGTCGGCAACTTGTTTCTAGACACTGCCTTTTCAGAAGCCATCTCTCTTCAAACATTTCCGAGGAGCTGTTAAAAAACCCAAGAGTTGGGCTATTGGTGCCTTTGAAAAAGGCCAGTGTTGCTCTAACAGGCACAGCTGAAGCTTGCCTACTCATGGCAGACACATTTGTTATTTTTCCTCCCTCAAACACTTCACACCAGGGTGGGGAGAGGTGTTCTTCTCCTGATGCTTGTTCAGGTGTGTTTTTATAGAAGTAGACACTCTGAACCTGGCTGTGGCCTGATGATGTGATGACGCCAAACCCCTCAATTGTCAGGGCCCTCGATGAAGGGCCCTCAGACCAGGAGCTCTGTGTGGAAGGGGTGTGCTTATGGCAGGAAATCTGTGGAGTCTTATACTCCTCACTGTTGCATCTATTGTGGCAACACAGTCATTTGTGAGAGCAATAGGCTCTGTCTTTCTAAGCTTTTCCCAACTAACTTGAAGAAGACTCTGTTCAAGGTCTCCCATGAAACTTCTCTGTAAGGAGACAACATGATGCAGTGGGATGAGGGCTGGGCCGAAGACCTGGGAAAAGGAGTGGGGTCCATATCTTCTGGGGAATCTGATCATGGACAAGTCGATTAACACCTTTCAGCTTCAATAGCCTCATCTATAAAATACGAGCATGTGGTAAAGAGCAATGAGCATAATGGAAAGAGTGTAGTTTCAAACGTTCAGTTGTAAGAGAAGTAAGTGCTCGGCATGGAATATACAGCCTGATGACCCTAGTTAATGCTGCTGATTGATATATAAGGTAGGTGTTAAAAAGGCAGATACTAAGAGTTCTCATCTCAAGGAAATTTTTTTCTTTTGTTTTTATTGTATGTGTTTATTGAGATGATGGATGTTAACTAAACCTACTGTGGAATGAATTTCACAATATCTGTAAATCAAACCATCATGCTGTATGCCTTAAACTTATACAGGGATGGATATCAATTATGTCTCAGTAAAGCTGGAAAAAAAGTACTTAAGCCAGGATTTCTCAATTCCAGGAATACAACTCAACTTCACTGCTGCACCAAATGTGCTTTGTTATCATGGGGATATTGGATACATTAATTGGTGTCAGAGAAACATTCCCTTTGGGAATGGGAATGGAAGGAGTTAGGAGAGAAAAGTTTTGTTGAATGGGCTCAGAATTTAGGTGCCTTTGCAAATGCAGCTATGCAGTGTTAAGCACACAGTCCAAAGGCTGTCCCAAGCTCAGAGGTGGGATAGTGAGTGTAGGGGTCTAACGAGGGTAGATCATATAAGCAAAAGATTCCTGCTTGTCAGTGGTTAATATACCAAGGGAGAGCCATGCTGGGGTACTGAGAAATATGTCCCAATAGGACCCACCAGGCAGCTAGGCACATGAAGGCCATCAATTAGTTCCTTGAGGAGGTAATAGGTCAGGCAGCAGCAGAGAGCTGATGCTTATGAAAGTCTCATGTAGTACCAGGACATTGGGTCCGTGGCAGTGTAATTGAATAGATTATAGGGTACCTGGACCTACTGGCTCCATAAGAACTCTACCCTAGGAGGGATGTCTCACCACCATTGCTTCTTGCCAATAGATGATGACTTTTCCACCACCATTCCTTCTGACTCAGAGTAAGATGGAGTTGGGTGGAAAGTTTAGTTCAATTCAGTACAACAAATATTTATGGAGCACCCCTCTGAGACAGGCACCATGCTAGGCACAGGGATACAAAGATGAATAAGACACAGTCCTTACCAGAAATGGCGAGTACATGGCACATGTGCTGCCACTTCCTCCTCTTCTCCTAGGCAGCCATCATTAATCAATCACCACTCTCCTCCCTGCTGAGTCTGCACCTGGCCTCGACTCCTCCTTAACAGACAGCCACTATCCATCAATGAAAGATGCCAAGTGGATTGAAATGAATTGGCACTCCTGCTTCAAGATGTGTTTTGTCTTAGGAAGGGAGAGCAGTTGAGATGTTTCCTTTATGTATATTAGATTGCATGGTTCAAGTTCAAGGTAATAGAGAAGAAACTTGAGGAAACCTGGGGTCTTAAAAAGGTTCATGTTTCCTTTACATGTCTCATTGTAATTATTTAAAAGGGGGGGGGGTTCCTGTTAATAAATACATGGCATCTTTAGAAAAGCGTTTTCCCCTAAAAGCAGAGTTATTCTCATCAGAGAGGACTTCTTTTAACATACAGTTCGAGGCAAAATTAAAATCCAGAAACACAGTTAAAGAGAGTATAAACACTTGCTAGCACTGCAATGTATCTACCCCAGGGGTCATAAGAATGTGCTAACCCCTCACTGCCAGTTCTTCTGTAGCCAAAAAAATCAAGCAACTAAGAACTCCTTGGGGAAGGCAGGGGAGTGAATGGGGGCCTATTATAAAATGCACACCTTCAAGCGAACGAGAATTGCAGGTAACTTCCCCCTTCTCTAAAGCGGCTGGTGGTAATAGAACTCCTCTCTGTGGACACTAAGAAGGTCTTGCTTGTTCTGTGGCTTTGGCCATTTATGCTTAATTTATGTTTTAATTTTCTGGAAAGAGCCCAGAGGAGCCCACTGCACGATACAGCTTTGGTAAACACAAATTAAAATAAAATAAAAATGCTCTAGTGCCTCTGGACACATCCAAAAACAGAATTAAGAGACTCTAAATCCCAGGGTAAGAATAATCCTTCAATTCATCTTAAAAGGCAACGTGTAAGGGAAGAAAGGTGGGTAAAGGAAGAAATGAGAGGAGGGCATTAAAATGACAGGATATAACATTAGGCATGGTCAAACGAGACTTACACGGTGGCTCTGCCAGCCTTCCTGAAAAGGACACATTATAGCCATGCAAAATCTGGATTTCACAGTGAGAAGGAATCAAACATAACACTTCTCACTCTGAATCACTTTACCCAGAAGAGGCTTTTGAATTGAGACCTTCATTACTGCCAATAACTGAGTTTACCTAAATAATCTCTAGCACTTTAGAAAGAGGGTAAAGCTGTTTGGTGGATTAAAAAAAAAAAAAAAGAGCAGGAATGGTGTCCTAGAGAAACCTTTAACTTCCCTTGACCTTTTCTCAAAAGTTTTTCCTACTTCAACCTCTCATCTCTATAAGAATCCACCATGCAAAGAGTAGAATATGGAACCATGCAGATGTTGGCTGGTTAACAATGTATTTTTTTTGCTTGGCATTGCCCATGCAGGAAAGGCAGGCTCCTATTCTTGGAAAGGGAAAGAAGAGATACTTAAAAGTACTCTATTCCAGGTAATAGCCATAGAGAGATCCCAGACCCTCAAGAATTTTGCATCTGTATTCAAATAGTTGAACTTAAACAGAGGATTTTTAGAATTCCATTTGAATGACTGCACATTTAGTGAGCAGCTGCTAAGAGCAAAGCATTATGCTTGATCTACTGGGAGACTTAGTAAGACTGGAAGTATTCTGAGAAGGTCCAAGTCGATTCTTCTAATTAGAATTGTGTGTGGGCTCCCAGACTGATGCTTTAACTCTGGTTGTACAGTACACTTACACAGTCAGCAACAAGTAACATTAAACAGACTCTCAGTGCATTTGTCTGTACACAATTCTAATGATCACAATAAAAGCGAACACATTGAAAGTTTCTCCTATGCCCCAGTCACTGTCCTACATACTGCACTTGCGTTAACTAATTTAATCCTCGCAACCATCTCACATGGTTGTTGTATTAGTTTCCTAATACGAATGATCACAAACTGGGTGCCTTAAACAGAAATGTCTTCTTTCACAGCTCTGGAGGCCAGAGGCCCAAGGTGTCTGCAGTGTTGTCTTTCTGGAGGCCAGAGGGGCAGTCTGGCCCACACCTCTGTCCTGGCCTCTGGGGGCTGCCAGCAATCCTTGGCACTCCTTGGCTTGTGGCTGGGCTCCAATCTCTGCATCTGTCTTCACATAGACTTTCCCCCTGTGTGTCTCAGTGTCTTCCCTTTGTCTGTGTCTTTAAGGATAGTCATTATGAGGATTTGGGGCCATTCTAATCCAGGATCATCTCGTCCAGAGATCCTTATCTTAATTACATTAGAAAGATGCTTATTCCAAGTAAGGTCACATTCTCAGGTTCCATGTATTATATATTCTCAGGATACATATTTTGGGAGCCCATTATTCAACTCACTACAATTAATGGCCTTATTCCATAAATGAGAAAACAAACTCTTTGAGTAGGTTCTATAGGTTACAGAGCAGGTAAGAGAGAAAATCATATTTTGAGGGCAAAGTATCTGAAACCAGAGATACTGCTCTTCAGGACCACAGTATCACCCCACTCTGTTATGCTATACTCTCTGTTCCCTCTGTGTTCCAGTGTGGGGAACCTGTCATCAGATATGGTGAGCAACCAAGTTCTGCAGTTTGCTGCAGTATGTTGAAAGGAACTTAATGTAAGGATTAAATGAATCTGGATTCTGCAAGGGGTGGACTGTAATAGGTGCTGTTGGTGCCCTACCAGGTACCCTAGGGTCCTTTGAGCCAGGTTGGTCAGTGTGCTCATCCTTCAGATGCTGTAGCTGCTTCAGCTCATGGTTCACCTGCAACCATCGCTGGGAGGTTGCCCTTCAATGATTGAAACCATCTTGCTTGAACAAGTCTGGATGTCAAACCATGGAGTCTGGTTGTGATGTCCATCTTGCCCACTGTCCCATGGATACTGACTGGCTAGCACAGGTACAAAAGCCCCACTCTCTTATATCAGTGAAGGACAGACTGTGTAGTACAATGTACATTTTTCAAGGCTCCCCTGGGATCCAGGCTGAAGCTAGACTTCACCAGACCCACATTCTTGCATGTCTCCATCTCCTTCCCCGTTCTGCTGTGCTTCCTTCTCTCCTACTTCTTCCAAGGAGAACTCCAGGAGTAAATCACAGTGGACACAAATCCCAAACCAACTTGTGCTCCTAGAATCAGATGACCTTTACTATATGTCACTTAATTTAGTAATCACAGTAACCTCAAAGGTAGCTCTAATTATCTCTACATCAGATATCAGGACACTGAAGCTCAGAGAAGTTAAGGGGGATGTGCCCAGTGTTGCTCAGGAAATATGTAATGGAGCTGAGATTCAAAGCCTGGCTCTTTGCAACTCCCGATTTTCTATTAAACGCTCCTGCCTGCTTACCAAAACACTCAGGTTCAAGACAACTGTGCCCTTGGGAATGGGTCTGGTGTAATGAAAGTTTTTTGGGGGCTTTGGAATCAAGACAAATTGGGTACTTAATAACCAGTAGCTATTTCTTGGGGAAAAAAATTTGGTATTTGAAGTTTTCTGTGTTTTGGAGCTTTTCCTATTTTCTACGTTTGTGAGAAATGTTTGGGACAATACACATAGGACACACTCAGAAAACTTAGGTATTATTAATTTCACTCCTGTCCCATGCTGCAATTCATGAGATTTGTGACCCACCAGTGCTGAAGCCAGTGTCCCAATGGGTCATGTCAAGGTGGCACTCCAGTATCTTAAGTCTGCCTGACCCTATGACAACCACGTTAAGGCAGTAATCTACATAGGCATCAATCTGATTTTAGAGATAAGGGTAAAGGAGGTTCTTGTGGGAGAATTTAACACACCTGAGAAAGTGAGAGAAGTGCCTAAAGTGACAGGTTGCGTTTCACTGTGTGTGATGCCCTGGTTGACATCCTATCCCACAGGGCCGTCAGGTGAGCAATTAGAGAAAATGGCTAAAATTGCTTCCATGTTGGTTTCTCATTCCCTCCTCCTTCTAAAAATATCTATGAGTTTTGGAGTGTGTGTGTGTGTGTGTGTGTGTGTGTGTGTGTGTGCGCGCATGTGTCAGTGCTTGTGTATCTGTGTTTCTCTGTGTGTCTGTGTATATTTGTGTGTATGTGCATGTGTGTGCATGTCCACACTTGGGCATGGCCCTGTGCTAAAGTTGTTACCCTCATTTGGACCTCATTTCATTATGGTTTTGTTAGGTGTCTCCCTCTTTCTTACACTGCTCTCCCTCTGATTCACATGGCACTGCACCAAGAATGTCACCCCTTTGCTTATCCTTTCCTGGATTCTCATTTGTTTAGACACCTCCTTATGGGATGCATACTCTGTTTGCTACTTATTCATCTTCCTTCTTTATAAAAAATGTCTCTTCTCTCTGAAAGACCGAGCTCTGACATTATCACCATCTCCTGCACCCATGGAGTCTTCTCAGCTCTTCCCATTCCTTCCCTTCTGTGGCATCTTGTAGAGACTTATTATAGAAGCTTCTGTCCTGAACAGCAATGATGCAGCCACAAATTTGTCTCTCCCACAACATACACTGTGGCATCCTTTAAGGCAGGGGCTATATCATGAATTTCTGATCTGGCAGGTTTAGTGGTATTACCTGGAACGTTATAGATTTTTTGTGTTTGTGTTTTGTTTTTGTTTTTTAAGAAAAGAAAAATAAGTAAATTAATGAATAAATGAAGGGATGAGATGTTCAGCTTAACATTTCTATGTCCAGAATTCTTCACCTGTAAAGTGGCAATGAAAAAGGTAGTCAATTGTTACAGATTACACAATTGGCCCTAATTCTTTACCCTTCCCTTTTGAGCCATTGTGGGCAGAAGTTTGGCATGTTACTTGTTTGGGCCAATGGCACGTGGGTGGAAGGGAGTGGGTGACAGTTCAAAGGCTGGTCTGAGGACATAAGCAGCAGAACTTTCTTAGCTGACCTCAGCCCTGCAGTGAGAAGGGGAACTGCCCAGCAAAGCAACAGAAGCAGCCCAACCAACCTGATCTGGAATGATAAAGGATTGTGGTTTTAAGCCACTGAGCTTTGGGGTGATTTGTTACACAGCATGAGGGTGGCAGTAGCTAGCTAATACTTCCACCTTATTTAGTTTTGGTGAGGTTGATTAAATCAGATGCTTCATGTGCATAGCACAGGCCTTAGAACATGATAAGCACAAATATTATTAATATTCCAGTTTTGCTATTTTATAAAGTGAAGCGGTTTATGAAAAAGCACAGTTGGTAGAAAAGGAAAGCAAGGATCTATCACATTCAAAGAGGCTGTCACAGTTCAGTTTGGCAATTTCTTTGATATTTGCTAAAAGCCTTGGGGGAATGTGAAGCAGGGTCGTGTGCTTTGTCTAGGCCTCCAGGGCCTCACGCTTAGCAGGAAAAAGCAGGCTTGGCGCAGCGACTCTCCAGCATGGAGGCTTATGTAACTGCCTCTGTCATCGGTGGGACGATCTGCCGGCTTTCCCATGGCATGTTCATTTTGCAAAGCACTTTGTTTGACAAGCCCTCATATTAACCATTCCTTGGAGCCCATCTGTACACAAAAACAGACAGCTAATTCCTCAAAAGTGCCAAGAGACGGGGTTTATAAGGCTCAAGCCAATAGTCTCCTCTTTGTTGACAGATCCCATATTCCCATCTTCAAGCCAACCCCGCTTCTGACCTCCAGACTGAGATGCCTAACGGCTTCTGGACATCCTTGCCATGAACTCCCAGACTCGTGTCACACTCAACATGTCAAAAACAGAACTTATCAAGTTCTCTCCATACCATCCCTCTCTCCACTTCTGCCCCAAACGTGGCTTCATCAATGCCCTCCTCTCAGTGAATCCACCCGATTCGGGAGACCAGAACCTGGTGGCATCCATTCTTCTTCTCCCAGCCTCCCTTTCTCACCCCCTTGCCCTGGACATTTCAATTCTTGTTATTTCTCAAATTACTCTCCCACACTCCATCATCACGGCCACTACTTCGCCTGTTTCCTGGTTTATAATGAAACCTCTCTGAGTGTCTCCCTACTTGTCCAAGGTGCGCTTTCATCTAGGCGTACCTATGTGTGTATTTTTGTATGTGCTTCGTGTCCCTTACTGGACTGGATTGCCTTCTTGCCTTTGGGAGTCATGCCCAGGATTTTGTTCATTCTCAAGAAATGTTTGGGGGATCTAATCAGATGAATTAATCAATTTTGATTTTTAACCAAGGTCTCTGGATAAAGCCTCTACATCTCCACTCCCATCTATTAAAATGGAGCTATTTTGGGGAGGAAAGACAAAAATGGAGTCCCTAACAAATATCAGCCTGCCAGAGATCAGCTGACCCCCCTGTTCAGAGTAAAGCTTTTTATGAGAGGCTGTGTAGGAAGGACTCTTGCTCGGAGTAGTAGGGCTGAGAGGGAGAGCAGAAACTATGGTGAAAGAGCATTCCAAGCAAATGCTGCTTTCCAGGAACCACCCTACCTTTTTTTTCTCCCTTTAACTGATTCATCTTCAGAGGCTGGAAGGTAAAGAGAGGGTCAGCAGGAATTTGAGAGCTGGGATCTATCTACAAAGGCCCATCCCTTACCCTTTGGGTTAACCGCATGTTAGCTACATGTTTCACCTTCTTTATAATTCAGTTATATCATGGCTCATACAAGGATGATTATAAGAGTGCTTGCCCTTAGGACTGTTGTGAGAAATACATGAAACAGAACCTCACACAGCTCTCATGCCACTGTTTGGAGGATGCCTCCATTGGACAGAGGAGAGAATCCATGCAGGACAGTTTGGTGATTTGTCCAAGTTAGCGATGAATTTAGGTTGAGACTCCAGTCTGTTCTGAGTCTAAGGTCCAAGTCCCTTCCACCTTCATGATTTCCCTTCTTTCTAGGGAGCGGGCAGGGAGGATCTCTAGGAATATCCCTGTTGTTTTTCGCCTTCTTCCTGTTCCCTGAACACCTTTCTCCATGCCTTTAGCTATATCATGTGACAGACAGCTTTTGCTCTTCGGAGGACCATCAGAAATACTGCTTCCATAGTTGACAAAATGAATGGTGCTGCCATCTGGGCACCAACTCAGACCCTACCTCCTGCAGTCTTTCCAATTAGGGGATGTCTGTAACCCTTTCCAGTCCTTGGGATGCCAAGGACTCATTTCTGTCTGTCAGAAGTCAAAACACCTTTACCTCTAAGGGTTACTGTTACAAAGACAAAGTGATCTTTTCATGCATTCTACCTACACTGTTTCTCAGAAAGGCTGTTAGGGATTATAGTGAGAGTGCAGGTGAATGGAAAGACGTCTGTGCTCCTGGCAAAGGTGGCTCTGCTGTGAGTTTGGAGGGAGAGGACAAGGACGCTTCAGACATGTGAGAAGGCTGGGAGAGAATGGTGGGGTCATAAATACCCTTCAGGTGTCCAGGGTACCTCTTGATCCACGAAAGAAGATATTTTGTTTATGGCGCGGCTTTGGGAGGATTAGTTTGGACAGGCAGAACACAAAAAAATCCTCTTACGTCTCATCCTTTCTGAAGCCCCCTGTTTTCTCCTTCTGACAGTGCTGGCTGTGACCTCGCTCTTGTCACCTGTCTGATCTTTCACCCTGGGACAGAAACAAAGGTGATGAAATTGAAGTCTCAGCAAAGGAGTCTGGCTTTTCACCTCCCAGGTGTGAGGAAGAAAGGACTGGTGTGTGTGTTGCGGGGGGCGATGGGAGGAGGGGAGGGCACCAGAGGGAATGCCTCTTCACTCTACAGGGAAGACAAACTGCAAAGGGCCACAAAGAGTCACAGATGCCACCCCACATAGCAAGTTTATGGGTCAGCGAGGGGCAGGGACACTATAATGAATGCAGCTGGTCATCATTTTCGTTCTTAGTGCAAGAAGACAAGGTGCAGACAAAATAAGCTGTCTCAACTAACCACTAGGTGGATTAGCAGAGCCTGAACTTGACGGAGAAGCCTGTACTCAGGGTCAGAGGATAAACTGATTGGTGGGACCTTTTTGATGCCTGGGTTTTGGTGAAGCTATTAGTGCCAATTAGAATGACATCAGAGAAGAGGCTGGAAAGCTGGGGCCCCGGAGCACGTCAGGAGAAAGGGTTTGACGGCTGAGACGCAAAGAAAGATGGGTGATTAGGAAGCATAATTTGCTCAATTACTTGCGATTTGGCAGAAGTTGGTTTTTAGGACTGTTTTTGTAACCCGAAAATGGGGGCCTTAGGAGCCTTTGAAATGAGGGCAAGGCACGTAGAGTGAAATAATTTCAACTCAGGGCAGACTTTAAGAACATAAGAACTGCCATTCTAGATTGGGATCACCACGGCCCAGGCCACCATTTGGACACTGACGGGGGCAGTGAGGGAGGTGTGTGTGGGCAGGATTGAGCTGTCAAACACAAGAGTTAGGGACGTGTCCAAAGATTCCTTTCCAGTCTGTCGTGGGCTGTCAGCTAATCGGGCCGCTGAAACTATTCTGAAACTATCAGTATGTTTGCCTTTCCTGTCTTGTGGAGTAAAATGGTGGTATGTTGACCTCATCTCTTACTATCTGTGGGAACTCTGCCAAGCTGCTTAAACTCTTAGAGTTTCAATGTCTATTACATTTTACACATAGCTTTAATAATAGCAACCCTCACAGAATCATTTTGAACATTAAGTAGAAAAATAATAAAAGATAGCTAATGCTAATATGCAAGAGCACCTACAATTTACCACATACTGAGGGACATACCGAACTAAACACTACACACACACTACTCATACAAATTTATGAGCATGGCTTTCACGATCTTCATTGTATAGGGGAGGAAATTGCTTGGGCTCAACTTGGGCACAGAGCTTGGAACTTGGTGGCTGTGGTCCTGACCTCAGACCTTTGTGTCTCAAGATCTACTTAAACCACAGGATAGTGTTCGTGAATAAACTGCTCCTTAGTAAAGTTTAATTGTTTCACATATGTAGTCATTCAGTCTCCCAGGAGATGGACCAGCTCACTGAGACAGTTACATGCATATTATCCAAAATATGGAAATGTCCTTAAGAAACATTAGAAATAGCCGGACTCCAACAGAACTTACAATCACTTTCTTCCAGGTTTAGCACACATAGCTCTAGAATCCCAACAACCAGCCCTTCCATCTTAAATTAAGATCATTGAGTCTAAGAGACCAAATATTGCCCTTCCAAGGTAATTCAAATGATACACCACTGGATGCTTTAGACTCTCTTTGTTCTTTTAAAATATATATATATATATATATATATATATATATATATATATATATATATATAATATATATATTTTAGTTTCCTTCAGAACAAGATGGGGCCAAATACATATTCAAAGGAATCTGTAAGCTTTTATATAGTTGTTTTCTCTAGTTCAAAGTGTATGGACAAAAGTACATGTATTACGGTGGTAACATTTTGTTTCTGGTGTTACTGTTCCTAAAATAACTTGACTTCCTCCTGTCAGAAAGAACTCTGTTTAAATAGTGGCAATAAATATGAGAAAAATATCTTTTAAAAAGGCACAGAGAGGGCAAAGAACTAGCAAAGTTGTCATAAAAAATGATGAAAAGTTCATCTCACAAAGGGAACTCAAAAGGCTTGGGTTTGTAAAATCTGGTAATCTGATAGGAATATTAGAATGTTTAACAATGCATCTACATCAGAGGTGATCAGACTCAGCACTATTGGCATTTTTTTTTTCTATGTCAATATCTAAATTTATTTTTTTCTTTAAAAGTTATTTTATTTTGGAATTTTTTTCTCTATGCTTCTGCTAATTTTAAAAATTAAATTTATTGGGGTAACATTGCTTAATAAAATTATATAGGTTTCCAGTGGGCAATTCTAAAATACATCATCTGTATGTTGCATTTTATGTTCACCACCCAAAGTCAGATCTCCTTTTGTCACTATATATTTGATCCCCTTGCTTTCTTCTACCTCCCCCTACATCCCCTTTTCCCTCTGATAACCACTATACTGTTGTCTGTGTCTATGAGTTTTGGTTTGTCTTGCTTGTTTGCTGTTTTCAGTTTTATATCCACATATGAGTGAAATCAAGTGGTTCTCGATTTTTTCCATCTGACTTATTTCGCTTAACATGATATTCTCAAGATCCATCTATATTGTCACAAATGGCAGTATTTCATCTTTTCTTATGGCCAAGTAATATTCCATTGTGTATATATACCACATCTTCTTTATCCAGTCGTTCATCAAAGGACATTTAGGCTGTTTCCATGTCTTAGCCACCATGAATAATTCTGCAGTTAACATAGGGAGGCATATATTTTTACGAATAGATATTTCCAAATTTTGGGGGCAGATACCCAGAAGAGGGTTGGTAGGTCATATAGCAATTCTAATTCTTAATTTTTTGAGGAACCTCAATACTATTTTTCATAAATGTTGTACCCATTTACCTTCCCACTAGCAGTGTGTAAGTGTTCTTTTTTCTCTACAGCCTCTCCAACACTTGTTGTTAATCATAGCCATTCTAACATGTGTGAGGTGGTATCTCATTGTGGTTTTGATTTGCATTTCTTTTATAGCAAGTGGAAGATGAGAATTTTTTCATATATCTGTTGGCCATTTGTATCTTTTCTTGGGGGAAGTGTCTGTTGAGGTCCTCTGCCCATTTTTCAGTTGGATTGTTTGCTTTTTTGTTGTTGAGTATTTTATATATTTAGCTCCTATCAAAGGTGTTGTTTGTAAATATCTTCTCCCATACAGTTCGTTGCCTCTTGTTTTGTCAATAGTTTCTTTTGCTGTGCATAAATTTTTTAGTTTGATATAGTGTCATTCATTTATTTTTGCTTTTACTTCCCTTGCCTTTGAGGTCAAATTCATAAAATCCTCTCTAAGGCCAATGTCCATACCTTTGGTACCTATGTTTTCTTCTATGCAATTTATTGTTTTAGGTCTCATAGTTAGATCTTTGATCCATTTTGAGTTCATTTTGGTATACGGTAACAGATAGCAGTCTAGTTTCATTCTTTTGCGTGTGGCTTTCCAATTGTCCCAGCATCATTTACTGAAAAGGCTTTCTTTTCTCCATTGTACATTTTTGGCTCCTTTTTGAAAATTATCTGCCCATATATATGTGGGTTTGTTTCTGGATTCTCAGTTCTTTTCCATTGGTCTATGTATCTTTTTTTGTGTGTGCCAATACCATGTTGTTTTGATTATTATTGCTTTGTAGTATAATTTGAAGTCAGGGAGTGTGATACTTCCAGCCTTGTTATTTTTTCTCAGGATTATTTTTGGCTATTCAATTCAAGGTCTTTTGTGAGCCCATACAATTCTGATGATTTTTTGTTCTGTTTCTTTAAAAAATGCCATTGGGATTTTGATGGGGATTGCATTAAATCTGTATATCATTTTGAGTAATATGGCCACTTTAACTGTGTTGATTCTACCAATCCATGAACACAGACTAACTATCTTTTAATTTCTTTGAGTTGTTCAATTTTTTAAAATAATGTAGTTTTCAGTATATAGGCAGCCTTCACATTCTTTGTTAAGTTTATTCCTAAGTATTTTATTCTTTTTTTTGTTGTAATTGCAAAAGGAATTTTTTTTTCATCTCCTTTCCCACCCTCCCCCACCCAACCCCGAAATGCTATTGTTAGTATCTAGGAACACAATCAATTTTTTTTTTTTTTTTAGATTTTACTGGGGAATTCTTGGTGGGAAACAGTGTTGGGGAATTGGGGAAGGAGACCAGCCCAGTTGTTGTTCTTCAGTCTTTGTTGTGGAGGGCGCCAGTTGCCACTTGGCTGCCCGTCAGCAGCTCGTGGCCTCTAAGCTCAAGGTGCTGTGTTCAATCTTAGTTGCGAGTGGGTGTAGCCACTATCCCATGTGGGAATTGAACCAGCAGCCTTGTTGTTAAGAGCACACGCTCTAGCCACTGAGACATCCGGGCGGCAGCTCAGCTCAAGGTGCTGAGTTCAGCTTTAGTTGCGGGTGGGTGTAGCCCACCATCCAACAGGCAATCTTGTTACACCAGCTGAGCCATCCTGCCACCTCTTGGCAGCTCAGCGACATCTCATCTAGGGCGCAGCATTCACTTCCTCATGTGGGAATCGAACCAATTGCCCTGCTGCTCAGAGCGTGCACTCTTAAGCAACTCTTAACCAACTGAGTCACTCAGCCAGCCCCACAATCGATTTTTGTACATTGATTTTGTGTTCTGCAACTTTACTGTATTTGTTTATTGTTTCTGATAGCTTTGGTGGAGTCTTTAGGGTTCTCTATATAATGAATCATGTCATCTACCAAAAAATGATTTCACTTCTTCATTCCCAATTTGGATGTCTTTTATTTCTTTCTCCTCTCTGATTGCTCTGGCTAGGACTTTCAGTACTATGCTGAATAACAGCAGCAGCAGTGGCCATCCTTGTCCTGATTTTAGAAGAAACTTTTCAGTTTTTCACCATTGAGTATGATGTGAGCTGAGGATTTGTCATATATGGTCTTTATTATGTTGAGGTACTTTCCTCCTATACCCATTTTATTGCGTGTTTTAATTACAAATGGATGTTGTATCTTGTCAGTGCTTTTTCTGTACCTATTGATATGATAATATAGTTTTTATTCTTTATTTTGTTTATGTAATGTATCACATTGATTGATTTGCTTATGTTGAGCCATTCTTGAGCCCTTGGAATGAACCCCACGTGGTTATAATATACTATCTTTTTAAAGTATTGTTGCATTCAATTTGCTAGTATTTTGTTTAGGATGTGTATTCATTAGGGATATTGGTCTGCAGTTTTCTTTGTGTGTGTGTGTTTTCCTTGACAGGGTTTGGTATCAGGGTAATATTGGCCTCATCAAATGAGTTAGGAAGTATTGCCCCTTCTTCAATTTTTTGGAAGAATTTGAGAAGGACAGGTATTAAATCTTCTTTGACTGTTTGGTAGAATTCACTAGTGAAGCCATCACTATTGACATTTTCAGCTCAGTAATTCTTTGTTGTGGGAACTGTCTTGTGCATCATAGAATATTTAGCAATATCACTGATCTCTGCCCACTAGATGCCAGTAGCACCACCAACATTCTCAGTTATGACAACCAGAAATATTCCTAGATATTGACAAATGGTTCCTATGGAGATGAACTGTCCCCTGTTGAGAATCAGTAATTTATGTTTCTATCAGGGATCAGCAAACTTTTTTTTTTAATAAGGGCTATATAATAAATGTTTTAGGCTTGAGAACAATATGGTCTTTGTCACTGTTACTCAATTCTCATTGTTGTACAAAAGAAGCTACAGGCAATACATAAACAAATGAACATGGCTATACTCTAATAAAACTTTATTTACAAAACAGAGGTTGGCTGGGTTTGGACCATAGACTGTAGTGTGCCAACCCCTGATTTATATCACTATGAAATAACATGGCACAAGATGGTATAGTATGGTGCTTAGTTTTGAGTGAAAAAGGGCATTTCCTCTCAAGAATCAAATGAATTTCACTGATAGCACCACCCAGAGATATGTGCTGTCACTTTCTCAGTACATTATAGACACACACATGTGATACTTGTATATACTGTTTGTCAAAGACACCATTTTGAAATCTTGTATATGTATAATTTTGTATCTTGTTGTTTTTCATATTACATTATTTATAACATAAGTAATTTTTTTGGTGTTGGGCATTCTTGAAAATCATACTTCTTAATGGCTGTATAATCATCTATTTTATTGATGTATCAAAATGTATTCTTTATTCCTTATAAATGGATATTTTAATTTTTCACACTTTTTCCTATAATGTGACTAATGGTGCAATGAAAATCTTTATACACATATCTCTAATAATTTCTATAGAACAGATTTCTAATAGCAGATTTGCTCATTTAAAGACTAAGGGTATTTTTAAAGACTCTTGATCATTTATACAAATGGGCCTTCAGAAATTTTCTGCTGGCTTTCACCCCTATCAGTGAACTACATATTTTGAACGCAATTGCATGCTAGATAATAAACTACTGCAGGAAGTGTGCACATCTTTCCACTTTACGCATCTTGCAGAGTACTCTGCATGCTGTCTGTCATAGGCTCCCAGTTAACTGTCCCTATGTCGAATCAAACACAGAATTCTAGGGCGGACATATGATATTATAATGAATTTTACATTTATCTCCCAGTTTTTGAAACTACTCTGGTGTGCAGTCACATATAGAATGACCCCACAAACTTTGGGACAAGCAGTAAAGGCAACACTCTCAGCACCCAAATTGCCTAAGTTGACAGGTCATAGGTTGAGTGGGTGTTAAAAAAAAAAAAAATGACAGGACTCACATAGTGGAGTGATTGACATGAACGGAAGACCAGAAGGGGTCCTGTTTTACTGCACAATTCTAGGACTTGTGTCCTTTAAATGCGCAGAATATTACCATTAGGAAAATATCATTTATGTGGATCACTGGATTTCCTGTTTTTAATCCATGCAAGCATTCTGGCAATCTTCGGAGCTAGCAGAAACCACAGTCGTGCTGTACAGAAACCCTAGCTTGCACAGGCCACCCAACCCTAAGGGGAAATTTTTTATAACCGGTTTGTTCTCACACTCCTGCAGGCCCAGGTGAGACAGCTAACCAGATCCCAGACCTGGACTCGGCTAAAGGAACGGGGAAGCTGCAACCTATCATGTCATATGTTTTATTCCTCAGGATTGAGTCTAATAGAGGTGTCTGAGCCACACAGTTTTTTCCAGAGAGAAACCAGAAAGACCTAGTGCCTTGTTTCTAGCGCTGGTTCCCTGGGACTCTCTGGCAGCACGGCCTGGTCTTATTTCACAGGAACAGGGGACAGACTGACTATGTTAGACGGGTTGTCGAAACCTCCCTAGGCTCCTAGTCTCAGCAAGTTATGTGCAGATAGGTTTGAAGAGCCTAAAATTGTGAGGCTGTCAAGGGTTAACCTGGTATTTTTGACATTATCACCTTAATGGTGTACTTTTAAATGCTCAGGTACAGATTGTTTATCCATGAAATGAGCACAGTCTTCAAAGATCTTTGCCACTATTGAGTGTCAACGGCTCTGGCCACTGGCTGAGCTCAGAGCGCGGGCTCTGAAAGGGCTGTGGATGTTTTCCAAGTGAAAAGAAGTAAATGCAGCCTGGGCACCGTGAAGGGAGCACACTCCCCACATCAGCCTCTCTGGTGTGGCTCCAGGCTGTTGGCAGTGTCTTAGGGCACTTGCCACTTGTCATAACTTGTCACTGAAAAGGTGACATGCAATTAAAGACCTCACTTCCTTCACACATTTACATAAATGCCATCTTCCTGGTGAGGCACCTCTGGCTAATGCAGCTAAGTGTGCAGCCCATAACCCATACCTGGCACTTTGTTCATTTGCTTGTCTTTATCACCTTAGCACTGATCACATGCTATGTATTCACTTATTTACCTGATGTATGTCCATCTTCCCACTGAACCATAAACTTGACAAGGGGAGGTTGTGTGTGTGTGTGTGTGTGTGTGTGTGTGTGTATGTTTGTGTTTCTATTTTCATTTACTGCTTGGACCTCACTGCCCAAAACAGTTGATACAATTTTGGAGGCACTGCCTGGTAGCTAAACTTTCTTCTTGGCTAATTTAGAAGCTTCTGAGAGCAGCCACTCCCTATAGCATATACTGAGTGCTTAATATGTATTTAAGGGTTTTATCAAATACTCACCACTCTTGTATCTAGAGGAGAAAACAATGATTAATAAATAACATCCTTAGGTTTTTGCTTAATGGATCTGCTTTTAAATGGTGAGGGGGTTATACCCTCTAATCTGCCATGTAAACCCCACTCCCAGTGGTCCTGTGAGGTTGATTTTATGACCATTGCCATCTTACCAATTAGGAGAATGGAAACTGAGGCTGAGAGCTGTAAAGTAATGCCCCAAGTCACTTTAGTTGCCCAAATAGCAAGTAGCTGGGCTGGGATGTGGACCCAGAGTGCTTTCTGTACCAAACTGAAGGCCTTTCCCCTGTAGGAGGCTGGTCTGTAGGGTTCTTCAGTGCACAGGAGTGGGTGGGGAGGTGAATGGAGTGTGGGATAGGAGCTAATTTCCATTTCTGATGGAGTCCCAAAGGCCTAAAAGTGCTGCATAAAGGCACTGTCTTTATGACAGTTTTTCTTGAATCTGGGCATAATAAGAACACAAACATTTTTATGGGAGCTTCATCTCAGAAATCCACAGCACTTAAAACACATTAATTAATTGTCAAAACTCACAAGATAGGTAGCAAATTATTTTGAAAGAAAAATAACTGTAATAAAAAAGTAGCAATACATAAAATGTCTTAAGGAAAAGCATGGGATGCCCATACATTCCCTAAGTTAGAAGGGAGGATTCTTATGAAAACAAAGTGAAATGGGAACAAAATTGGAGAATCTTTAAGATCTCTTGTCATAGATGGATGACTTTAGGGTAGCAGTGCTACAATTAGTGAGGTTGACTATTAATTCTCAACAAATGTATTGTCGTGTCTCCAGAAATAGTTATTTTTCCTAAAAATATAGCTCAAGAATTATATTCATGGTTCATTTCAACATTTATTTTACATCAGCTATGTAGGATTGAATAAAACTTTATTTATTGTCTACTCCTGTGTAAGGCATCAGAGTGGACAATGCAAAGACTAATGCATCCTGATTCAATGACATCTCTTCTGTTATGTAATCATAGTGATATTCATAGAAAGGCAAATGTGTCTTTTCACCTAACTCTGAATTGAAGGCTTGAGAATAACTCCAAATAGAATTCTTCAAGTTCTACATAAAAGGAAGACTTCTAATTTGTCTCGAATACACCAGTCACTGGACGATGCCCCGAATGGTCAAAGATTACTGACCTGGTCCAGTTGTTCAGGATGGGCTGGGTGGAAGATACATGAATTTACTGGAGGAAAATTGAAACTCATAAAGATAAATGATTATCAGTATTCCCACAGCTAAACACTGGTACAGGTAGAATTCGCACTCTGACCTCTGACTCAAATCAGTGATTTTTTGGCTTTGATTTTGTTTCTTGCCAAGGAGCTTATCCAACTAACTTCCTGTGTGCAATCACAGCTTCTCTTTGCTTAAATGTCCTCCTGAACCTTGGGACATTATTTACTTCGACTTTCAAAGGCATCTCATGACCTGAAGTTTGGGGCGTATTTATGGTTGTAGACTCTAACTGGATATATTAGTCGGATGGGGCTGCCATGACAAAGTACCACCGCCTGAGTGGCTTAAGCATTGGACGTTTATTGTCTCATAGTTTTTGGAGGCTAGAAGTCTGAGATCCACCTGTTGGCACGGTTGGTTCTCCGGAGGCCTCTCTCCTTGGCTTGTGGATGGCCAAGCCTCCCTGTGTCCTCACATGGTCTTCCCTCTGTGTGTATCTGTGTCCTAATCTCCTCTTCTTATAAGAATGCTGGCCATATGGGATCAGGACCCACCCCAATAAACTCACTTTAACTTACTCCTTTCAAGACCACATTTTCAAATATAGTCACATTCTGAGTTACTAGGGGCTAGGACTTCAACACCTGAATTTTGGGGGGACACAATTCACCCCGTATCACTGGATGTGAAAAAACAGTGAGTTCCGTACCCCAGAGACAAGATGATGCCTATGAATAATAGGTACTTTTAATTCAGGTTTCACCATGTGCGAAGGAAATTACATGCTTTATTCCATATCAGTGTCATAACAGCCTAGCAAATGATGTCTTACGGGCCTGTTTTCTAGGTCAGTTAGCTAAGAGAGGTCACCTAATTTCCCTAAGGTCTCATACCTAGTGACACAGGCTGGGGATCGTTTTGACCTCCCAGCTCAGGCAGGTTGCTCCCCGGCCGGATCCAAACTCTGCAGCACACTCAAGGGAGCACTCTTGGTGAAGCATCACCAAGCTGTTTCTCAGAGCCTGACGGTGCTTAACCCGCAAGCGAAGAAACCCCTGCTGGTGACAAGAAACAGCTGAGACCAGAGGCGCTGCATCTCCCAAAGTGGAATCAGAAGTCTGTCATGAAAGGCCACTTAGTCGGGCTCAAGAAGGCTGAAGGACATTTAAGTACTGCACGTCCTTACATGCCGAGAGCAACAGCTCTCCACCAGCCAGGCTTGAAATCAAAAGCCCAAGGCCATTGCCCCTCTGAGGGGCAGCCTGTCTCCCAGGAATGTGGCCATGATAAACGAGAAATATGTATAAAGTGTGAGCCCTTGCCCCAAAGGGTGCTGAATAAATGCCGGGTATTATACTATTGTTTATTTGGGCTACCCAAGTGCATTGGACTGAACAAGAGTATTTCTTTCACTGACAACCGCGGTCATTGTGGTGAAAAGATTTATGTTACAACATATGAATGATGCCTCTGTGAACATGCGTGTGTGTGTGTGTGTGTGTGTGTGTGTGTGTTAATATTTGGTGTGCTGTGTAGGGAGATGGGGACTGCATTTATCCTGGAAAATGAGCTGGAAATTTCAGGAAAGTTTTGGTTACCCACAATTCCCCTTTGACAGGATTTCCAGAAGTTTCCGACTTAATCATGGAATCTCTAATTTGAAGGGGAGCTCAGGGATCACCTAATCCTGGCCTCTACCTGGTTTCAAACACTTCACTATAACATTCTGAAGCTGTGGTTAACCAGCCTCTGCTTGGACACTTCTGCCGATGGGGGAACACACCACCTCTGGAGGGTATCTGGTCCTTCTGTAGACAGCTGAGGGGCAAGCAGGGAAATAACCTTTACAGGGCACTTTGGCAGTTGCAGGCCCTGCGCCCAAAGCTTGCTATATGTCATTTCATTCGCCCCTCATCAGAACCCTTCAAAGGTGGCTTTGCTGCTATTATTATTATTATTATTATTATTATTATTATTATTACCAGTCTCAAGGCTTCCTGTTGACCAAGCTCTCCTATGTGCTTTAGATGTATGAAGTCATTTAGTCTTTCCAAACACCCTATGAAGTAGATACTGTTGTTATTTCTCCATTTTTCAGATGATGAAACTGAGGCCCAGAGAGGTTAAGCAACTTGATCAAGGTCACACAGCTACAAAGTGGCTTGGAATACTGGCAGTAGGATCCAGAACCCACAGTTTTTACTACTATTGTCATATCCTTGCTGCCTCTTGTCATATCCTGAATTCAGTGACAAGAAAATCATGTCCCAGTGACTGGATTCAGGTGGCGATTTGAATCTGGCTCTGTCTGACTCCAGATGCTTATTATTTCCACAACTCCACGTGGCCCCCAATTATGGCAAAGGGGTATTTATACTGATTGAGACAAACTCCACCTCCATTCGGTTGTGTACATGAAACAGCTGTGCTTCAGTCCCTACCATCATCTCGCAGCCATGAGAGCTGCTCACTTAGCCCTCATGACTAAATATACACAGTTTTTTTCAGTTAGTCTTTCTTTGCTCTTTATAATTTCCACCTGATCTACTCTTTTCTAGATATTTTGTTCCCTTCCTTCTAAAGGAGGACATTGAAAGGGCAGTACCCTTCCCTGAGCCCCAATTATATGATGAGATATAGATGAGCCAAAATGAATGGAACTGTAATCTTCTGTTTGTTTGTTCCATCAGTTAGTTGATACACAAACAAACGTGTTCAATGATCTGTTAAAGATCGGTGGACAGCCCTGTTACCTGCCCGATTACACACATGCACACACACATCTGCCTGCACGCCTGGCCCTCGGCTCTGAGATGCTGACTATTTAGCCATTCATTCTCACATCATATTGGAACAGCTAAACCTTTATAAAAATATTGATATTTGGTTGCTAAGTCCCCCAACTTTTTTTTTTTTTTTTCAAAATCATCTTGGTTATCTTGGCTATAAGTTTTCCTATCAATTTTAGGATCAATTTTTAAAATTTTATTCAAATGTCTGTTGATACCTTCATTATAACTACCTTTAAAATATAGCTTCATTTAAGAAGAGCTGATATTTAAGATATTTAATCTTTTAGCCTGTGATCATGTTGTCTCTCTCTATTTAAGTTTTATTTTTAAAAGTTTGCCTAAATTTAACACTATTATTTATAAAGGTCTTAGACAGATTTTTATTAATTCTAATAAGTAAGATTTATTCCAATGCAGTTTACATTTTTGATGTTGTGTGTGTTATAATATTGTTTGTTACCATACTTTTAAATAACATTTTAATAATTGTTTACATTTTAAAAATCAGGAATTTTCACAGTATATTCTGTGGCGTCTTGGAGTCCTGGGAGGTTGCCGAATTCTGGGGGCTTTGATGGGGTGAATACTGATGCAGCAAGAACAAACCTCAGGCACCCCTTCCCATATGGCTCTGACTTTGGAATTTGTATTTTATCCAGAGGTCTCTGGAATATTCTAAGTAGATTATATTCTCTGCCTGTTCAATGGAAAACACGTGGCAGAGGAGCAGGAATGGACACGGGAGATCAGTTAGAAATCTTTTTCGGTAAACCTGACTAGCAGACATCATTGTTGGATCTTATATAGCACACACATGGTCTAGTGGAGGTGGGAGATGGAACTCATATGGGACAGGTTTTGTAAATATAATGGACAGGATTTACTGATAGATTAAATATTGGCAGTAAGCAGAAAAGAGGAACCAGGGGTTATGCCTAGATTTTTGCTTTAAACATTTTGGTGGATGGTAATATGACTATGGCTAAATAGGGGAAGACTAAGAGAGAAGTCGGTTTGTGGGTGTATGTATGTGTGTGTGAGCAGGAGAGGGAGGGAGGGAGAGGGAGAGAAAGAGAGAGAAGGAGAGAGGATATGAAAAGTTGGATATTTAAGTGTAGGAATATGTCAGAGGTAAGGGAAAGTTCTGGGAGGCAGACATGCACAGGCACACATTTTGAAATTTTCTGAGTGTTAACGTGGGTGCATTATTTAGAGAGGCCATGC
Organism: Aselliscus stoliczkanus; assembly: GCA_033961575.1. Taxonomy (NCBI): domain Eukaryota; kingdom Metazoa; phylum Chordata; class Mammalia; order Chiroptera; family Hipposideridae; genus Aselliscus; species Aselliscus stoliczkanus. Next base: position 136,461,378 of record CM066734.1, read on the forward strand.
TACTGTGGAAGACAAGGCAGGGACCTGTTAACATTCCTTTAGTGGTTTGCTGACCAGGAGGCACTGTTTAAACATTTTGCATCTTAACCTAATAGTTTATCAATTGTATCTAATCATTTTACTGTGTCTTAGAAAATAGGCTGTGGGTTTGAGATTGATATGTAACACATTATAATGTTTTTCTATTTAAAATAATGGGTAATAGCCTCCCAGTTAGCATTTTTGTTCCTGGTTTTCCGGTAGAAATTGCTACCATTAAGTGGGAGGAGCCTCTTGATGGTATATAAATCCATGAGACTAATTAATTGCCTTGGAAGAGTGTGTGGACCAAGAGAAGGGGGCTCAGGATCTGAACCTAGAGGCACTTTCACTTTTAAAGGATGAGCTGAAGAGGAGAAGCCAGTGAGGGATAAACGAAGGAGTTGTGGCCAGTCGGGTGGGAGAAGGAGCAGGTCCAGGTGACAAAGTAGAAGGAAAGTGAAGAAACTATTTCTACAGAAAAGGAAAAGTGAAATCATGGTGAACTTTAGTAGCAGAACAAAGGTCATTGTTGATCTACAGAACATTTCTGGGGAGAGGTAGGAATGACATTGAGATAGCAGTGACAGTGACAGCCAACTTTTTAAAGAGTTCTGCTCCGGTAGGGAGAAGACAAATGAAGTCAGAGTTACAGGGAAATATGGCATAAAAGGGGGGTTACATTTTAAGATAGGATATCACAGATCATATATACTGGCTGATAAAATTTAGCTGGTAAAGAGAGAGAAACATATAGCAGATAAAGGACAGGACATTTTCAAGTACCAAATCTTTGCCTGGGCAATAAGATGGAGGGTGCGGTCTTAGAAGGGAGCAGACAATGTGTAGCAACAGCAGGAAAAAAAGCCACAACAGAATATAGCAATAAAGATATGGTGAGCTTGTCGCCTTAGTGATAAATTTTGTTGACTAAGATAATGCATGTACATATGCAGTACTTACTAGGATTACTGGCTAAATAATAGAGCATGGTCAGTAATTGTCTCAACATGGGTAGAGGCAAATAGGGAAGACATCAGAGAGGAATTAAAAATTGGGCAGAGAATTTAAATAATACTGATAACAACACTATTGATAACATAAAAAGAAGAGAATGAATTAGAAAAAGGTGAAGGAAGAGTGATGTAGGAGGGCTACCTCTTGTTGGGCAGTTTATTTTTATATTCTCCATCTCCCTGAGTCCTTGCAATACTCAGAAGTAACTATTACCCATATGTGCAGGGAGTGAGGCACTATCACTAGTGAGAAGAGAGCTTATCACTATCTCCTCCCTATAAACTATTTTTTCTTTTATTTGTATCAAGTTGGACAAAACCCTTGTTGTCTCCTTGTTCCCCACTGTATGTGGCCTTCAAGCTCTAGCTGGCTACATTTCCTGTTTCCTAATTCCAAAATTCCTGAAAGCTTATGATGATTTGCTTAGCTCATACAATTCATATTTGTCTTCCTGGTCACAGGTTGTTAGTCAGTCTCTGGGTAAGCTGAACTTCAGCACTGTGATCCAATTGTCTGTGACAGCAGAGGCTGTGGGTTAGGGCAATTCGCCTTTAGCAAGGTTTATGGGCAGGAAATGTGAAGGACAGTCACTTACAAAATGTGTCTAATTCAATTATGTTCTTTTAAACTTGTGCAGATTACATAAGAAAATACAAAGTTTTTTTCATGCCTTTCTTTCCTCCTTCATTCATTCGACAAACACTTCTGAAACATCCATTTTCTTCTAGACATGAGATACACAGATGAAAGAGACACAGTCCTTAAAAGAAGTCGCAGTCAGTAACATAAGCATTCTTAAGTTGTCAATTCAGAACATTGAGAGTGTAAATAGAAGATGAACACCTAACTCAATCTCAAACCAACACTTGACTTGAATGTTGAAATCTAAGGAGTTAATCAGATAAGCATAGATGAGGGAGGAAGGGCATTAAACACTGAAAGGATTTTATGGCCTCTGCATTTCACAATTTCAGGAAGTCCCATTCCTATTTTATGCCATGTGACTCTTGATTTGTTCAATGCAGCAATAAATAATGTGGGGAACAGCAAACAGTTTATTAGAGTTTGGTAAGAATAGGGGTTAGACAAGCAGGCAAAGGCTAGACATAGAAGAACATTTTGGAAGGTCTTAAGGAAAGTATTTTTTTTTTTTTTTTTTTATTGAGGGCAGTGTCACTGGCCCTCACATGTGGGACCTGAACCTGGGCCGCTGGCTTCCCAAGACCAGCGCTTAACCATTGCGCCACTCGGCCGGCCCCAGGAAAGTATTTTAAAACAATTAATATAATGCAGGAGTTTCAGATATGGGTAATAAGGTATTTCATGGAAAGTAACTATAAAACATGAACAGACTGCTTGAAGAAGTTTTGCAGACATTAAAAAATTAGTAGCAGGAGGATTGGGAAAGAAGGCCAGAATTCAAAGTACCACTAAATTATCAATGAATTTGTCATTGTTTTTCACTCCAGTATCCCCAGCCTACACACAACACAGCCCAGAACCTCAAACTGGGGACTCGTGTAGACAGAGAGAACTCCAGGACAAGCAGTCTAGCTTTGGTTCAAGTGTTTCTCAGTGACCAGAGAGGATGGAGTAAATACCCCATTAAAAAAAATGATAATTAGTCTATACCTCAGCCTGCAGCTGCCCACAAACACCTAAAATTCTCAGAGAGTGGAATCTTCCTCTCTGATCAGAGAAGCTGTTGTTCCAAAATGGAGAAGAAAACCCCCATTTTTTTCTCCTTCTGTCCGCCACAGCTTGACTCCAAACATGGGTGGTACCACAAGAGAACTGTGGGAGAGTGGAATAAACAAAGCCTCAGCTTTTCTGTTGGAGGACTAAACCTAGGAGTTCTAGAAAATGGAGAGGATTCTGAGAAGATTTCAGAGAGGGAGCAGTTTCAAAACTTGTTTCTGAACTCCTGGGCACAGCCCAAACTGTGTTTGCATGGATATGCTCAGATGAAAATATTAAACATGTCCACATGATTCCAACAAGACCCGTATCTCATAACATAATATTCAAAATATCCAGAATACGATAAAAATTATCTAATGTATAAAGTTGTCAGAAAATATCAATTCACAGGGCAATAGAAAATCTACAGATGCTAAAGTAGATGTTGGAATTGTCTGACAGACTTGAGAGCAGCTATTTTGAAAATGCTTCACTGAGTTAAGGTGAACATTTTTGAAACAGGTAGGAAGATAGAAAGTCTCATCGAAGAACTAGAATATATAAAGAAAATCCAAATAGAAATTTAAAACAAAAACACATTAACTAAGTAAAAGAATGGACTCAATACCAGAATGGAGATGCTAGAAAAAAGGGTCGATAAACTTGAAATAGATCAATAAAAAATATTCAACTGGAAGAACACAAAGAAAAAAGAATGAGAAACAAATGAAGAGTCTCAGGGACCTGTAGTATGATACCAAAATATTTAATATTTATGGCATGAAATTCTCAGGAGGAGGTGAGGATAGAGTACAGAAGGAATAGTTGAAGAAATAATGGTAGAAAAACCTTCTGAATTTGGCAAAAACCATAAATGTACAGATTTAAAAGTTGTGCAAACTCCAAACAGGAAACAAACAAGCAAGGAAATCCACACCTGGACACATCATAATCAAACGGCTGTAAACTAAAAACAAAGAAATACCTTGAAGATGGAGAAAAAATCATGTATTAATCAGGAAAACCACAATTTCTATGACTATATATTTTTCATCGGAATGCATGGGGACCGTGAAGAAGTGAAACAACATTTTTAAAGGGCTGTGAGACAAAAACAGTTAAGTCAGAATACAATATCAAGTATAATGGTAAATAAAGGCATCCTCAGATGAAGGAGAACTAAGAGACTCTAGCACACCTACTCTGATATAATCACTAAAGGAAGTTTCTAGAGGACAAATAAAAATCTTGAATGTATAAAATAACTCCTTACCATAGAGCTTCAAAATCTACAAAATAATATTTGACAGAACTAGAAAGAGAAGTATACAAATCCACAGGGTATATAACCTCTGCTCTCAGTAATCCGACCTCTGCTCTCATTAATCAGTAGAATTTGTGGACAGAAACTCCACACGGATATAGAAGAAGTGAATAACAGCATCAATCAACTGGAATTTTTTTTTTTTTTTTTACATTTACAGAACACTCCAACAAACAACGGAATAATATGCATTCTTTTCAAGTGGACACAGAGCCTTCACCAAAATAGAGCATTTCCAGGGTTACAAAACAAAGTAAAAAATCAAAACACTTGAAATCATACAAAATTTGTTATTTTACCATGGTAGATTAAATTAAAAATCAATAACAAAGGTTATATTAGAAAAGAAGAAAGATCTCGAATCAATAATCTAAGTTTCTACCTCAAGGAACTAGAAAAAGAAAAGCAAAATGTGCCCAGACAAGTAGAGGGAAGAACATAATCAGAGCAGAAGTCAATGAAATTTTAAACAGAAGAACAGTAGATAAAAATCAAACAAAAATCTGTGTTTTTAAGATCAATAAAGTTGACATATTCTTAGCAAGACTAAAAGGAAAAGCGGAGATAAGACAAAATCTACTAATTAGAAGTAAAAACTGAGAAATCACTACAGAGCTCACAAATATTAAAATGATATTTTCACTAACAACTCTATGAACATAAATTCTATAACTTAGATGAAATTGCCCAATTACTTAGAAACCACAACTACCAAATTTACCCAAGATGACCTATACAACTCAGATAGTTCTGTACTTATCAGCAGATTGAATTTATAATTAAAAAGTCTCCAAAAAAAGAAATCTTAAGCCCCAGATAGATACACTGGAGAATTCTACCAAACACATAAGGAAGAAATAATACCAATTCTAGACAATCTCTTCTAGAAAATAGAGGGGAGGACACTTCTCATTTTATGAGGGTAGTATTACTCTGATACCAAAACCAGAAAAAAGACAGTACAAAAAAGAAAATTACAAACCAAATCCCTCATAGACATAAAAATCAGCAAAATATTAGCAAATCAAATCTTTCCAAATATAAAAATAATGATGATCAAATAGGATTTTTCTGGGGAATGCAAGGCTGATATTTGGAAATCAATCAATATAATCTACCACATTAATAGTTTAAGAGGAGAAAATGTATGATCACATCAATAGATATAGAAAAAACATTTAACAAAATACGGTGTCATACATAACAAAAATTCTCAGCCAACTAATAATGGAAGGAAATTTTTTAGGGCTATAAAGAACATCTAACAAAAATCTAGAGCTAACATCATACTTAATATTTCTAAAACTATTACAGAAAAAGCAAATAAGCTTTTGTCAAACTGTTAGAATAAAGTTGGAGGATTCAATGTTACCTGATTTAAAAACTTAACTATAAAGCTACACTGATCATGACAGTGGTATTGAAGTGAAGCAATTGACACATAAATCAGTGGAACAGAACAGAATCTATAAATAGACACACACATACATAGCCAATTGATTTTTTCCAAAAGTACAAACGCAACTCAATATAGAAAGAATAGTCTTTTCAATACATTGTTTTGGAAAAAACTGAAGATCCACAAAATAGTGAATCTCAACCTAAACCTCACACTTTATACAAATGTTAACTCAAAATAGATCACAGATCTAAATGTAAAACGTTAATGATAAAACTTTTTGAAAATTTTTGTGACCTGTGGTTAGGCAAGAAATTAGTTATTACCTCAAAGAAAAATCTATCTATCTATCTATCTATCTATCTATCTATCTATCTATCTATCTATCTAATGTTTAAACTGAGCAGAAGTTGATTTTGCTGTCATTTAAATGAGCCTGGATAGGAAGACGGGCTGGTGTGGTCCCAGGGCCGAGGCCCAGATTCCTTCGAGCTCTCTACCACAAAATTTTAAAAATGATCAATTGCACTTTATCAAAAAAATTACTGTATTTTGCTCTGTATAATGTGCTCCCATGTTTAATGTCACCCATGTTTTTGGCCCAAATTTTCAGGGGAAAAAAATCTTTTATTTTTTAATTCAAATTTTTATTTGTTTGCATTTAGGTACTTGGTTTTTCTTTGTATTATAAAAGGTTTTTAGCATTTATTTTTTATCATATTATGGCACAAGAAATTTTATGCTACAAATAAGTATAAAACACAACAATAGATACAAAGTACAAGAAATTTTGTGTACTGGTAACAAATTTACAATATTTATGAATCATAGAAGGCCAAGAATTCTTCATTGTTGCAAGTTCATCTAAGTTCAATGAAACTGATTATCGTATTCTAGGGTATTATTTTCATACGGATATCATTATTGATTTCTAGGGTTAAATTTTTAACTCATAAGCATAAATGAAAGAGTTAAACACATTTATGTGGATATGGAATTAGTACAACTCAGGTATAATGCACATCCTTATTTTTCCCTCACAAATTTGGGCCAGAAGTGTGCATTATATACCACAAAATACGGCACTCATTGACCGATACTATTAAGAGAATGAAAACACAAATGACAGACTGGGAAAATATTTGAAAATCACATCTGACAAATGACTCGTGAACAGAATATATATAAAAAAAAGATCAAATCTCCACACAAGCAAACAAAAACAATTTAAAAATGGCCAAATTTTTGTATATGCACTTAACAGAAGGGGGTATACATACAACAAATAAGCAGGTTAAAAGATGCCCACTACCTGGCCGGCCGAGTGGCTCCATTGGTTAAGAGCTCACTCAAGAGTGCGAGCTGAGCTCTGAGCAACAGCTGTTCGAGGCCAGCCCGAACTGAGTTGCCACTGAGCTGCCAACAGGTAGCAGGATGGCTCAGCTAAAAAAAAAAAAAAAAAAGAAAAAAAAAGATTTTGGGAAATGTGAATTAACACTACCGTGAGATAACAGAACATAACTATCAGAATGGCTAAAAAATATAAAATAAACTAAATACTGACAATATCAAGCTATGGAGAGGATACGGAACAACTCGAATTTTTATACATTGCCAGGAGTGCAATGTGGTCCAGCTACTCTAGTAAACATTTTGGCAGTTTATTATAATGTTAAACATTCACTTATCATATGAAATGCCTACTTCTAGGCATTTATCCTACAGTTATGGAACCTTATATTCACACAAAAACAAAACCCTGCATATGAATGTTTATAACAGCCATATTTATAGTTGCCCCAAACTGAAAACAACTTACATATTTTTCAGTGGGTCAATGAATAAAGAAACTGAGGTACGCCCATACAATCAAATAGTTCTCAGCAATAAAAGAGATAGCTATTGATACACAGAACAATTAGAATGAATCTCAGAAGCATTGTGCTGAGTGAAAGAAGCCAGTCTCAAAGTTTACACACTCTAGATTACATCTATGTGATGCTCTCAAAAGGGCAAAATTATAGTGATGTTTCCTACAGGTTAGGGAAGAGGAGAGGATGTGACTAGAAAGAAATACCAGTTTTGGGGGGTGTCAGGGGAATGTTCTCTCTCTTCATTGTGACAGTGATTACAAGGGTCCATAAATGTGTTAAAATTCAAAGAACTGTACCCAAATGAAGTCAATGATAAAAGTAAATATGTGGAAGATGGATTAGAAGGGGCAAGACAGGGCCATTTTAATCCCTGAAACTCCTAGAATTGCATTGAATGACTTCAAATCCTCCAGCAGGGAATTTGAAAACCTGCGGGGAATTCTTCATGGAACGTGCTTTCCTTCCTTGCAGAGAGATGTCCAGTCTTTGGGAGGATATTTCCCTGGCTGAAACCCCCTCGGGAGACCTCCTCTTTGAACATGGTTTCCATCTTGGCGCCGGAACCCACCCTGTCTCTCAGCCCCAGGGTTCTGAAGAAGCTGAGCTAAACCAGCTCGGAGCTCGGTGACCAGGAAGGAAAGGCCTTGGCCGGGCCCAGAGCAATAAATGGTACTGCCGCCGTGCGTCTCGTACAGCCGTAACAGGTCAGCTCCTGAAATGATACAATGCAGGGGGCCTAGGAGCCCCGCCATGTGCACGGTGACATGATTGTGTTTTATGGACTGAACACCAGCATTACAGACTGGGGGAGGCAGGGTAGAACCTGGAAGCATTAGACGTTTGCTTGGACCAGCTCCACAGTCTTAAGAGAGACCAAGTGAACAATGATAGCTTTTGTGGAGCTTTCTTAAACCATGTGAAGTATGAGATGTGACATGTGTGTGTTTTCCCCATGACTGATTTGTTTGTGAGGTAATCAGGATGGTGGTTATTCACTCACCTTGTATTCCCTGAGCCAGGCGTCTGAGCCAGGCCCTGCGACAGACACTGGAGCCGCAGGGAACCTGCCCGGAAGCAGCTCTGCGTACCAGGCTGAGGTCTTCAAGCACCCCTGGGAGCAATGGGCAAATCATCTCATCTGAGCAAAAAAGGGAAGGGACACCACTTCCCCAGGGAGAAATGGTAGCCATGTTAACGGACAAACTCAATGTCTTCCATGGACAGTAGGTGCTTGGCGATAGTGGTCATGAACTGCAGGGCGATACAGTCAGGGTGTGACTCTCTGCCCTGCTAATCACCACCTGTGTGATTTTAGATGGGGAGCATAACCTCTCTGTGCTTTAGTTTCCTCATTGTAGAAAGGGGATGGATAATGATGGTTCTTACCTCACAGGACTCTGATCAGGATATGCATAGAGAATGGAGAAGAAAGTAGAAAGAATACGAAGTTATGGCATGTGATAAACATTCAGTGAGTGTTAATTTTTATTATCGTATCCCAGCTCGGTGATCTGGCCCTACCATGCAACTTCTTGAGTTACTCTCTCATTGCGTTCCTGATTTGCGCCGCTTGGTAAATAAGGAAATGGGCTTTAGCATGGACTTTTTCACTTCTGTATCCCATGGCCTAAGAAAGCACTGTTCATCCCTGGACCTCGGCTTCTTTAAGTGTAGAAAGGAAAGGACAGAGACTTGACCTAGCCAGGCTCCAAGGTCCCCTCAAGGAAGGGGAAAATGACCCAGGTGGTGGCTTGGTCATTCCTACCGGTTCCCTGCAGAAGCTGTTTCCCACTGGGCTGTGAGTACTTCATAAAAAGACCAACAGTTCCCTCTAGTGGCCAGTGGACAGCAATGACTTGACTTTCCTGAGTGACAAAGTTCTTTTCAACGTGAGGTGTTTAGGTGGACAACCAAAGTAAGACGATTCTAGGTGGTACACCGACAAACATTTCTTAATGTTAGTATTAAGGATTTAAAGTTACTGTGTATTGGCAGGAACCAATGACGAAGTGCATTGAATTTGGTGATTATATGGACACTTGTTTGTTTATGGCTAGAGCAGAAAAGAAATGAGGCAATAAAATAGTTAACTAATATACTACAGTTAATAAAGAGGGCAAAAGTCTTGGAGAGGAACCTTAGAAAGAGCTAGTTTCTAATTTATTTTTACTTTTATCAAAAGCAAACATGTGGGCCCGCCGAGTGGGGCGTTGGTTAGAAGTTGGCTTGGGTCGCCAGCTCTGAGCAGCAGGGCGCCGGTTCGGATCCCACATGATGCTGCGCCCTCTACAGCTAAGATGGTGAGCAACAGCTTGATCTGAAGCTGAGCTGCCCTGAGTTGCCTGCGATGGCGTAGGCTGCACTGGGGCTGGCGGGCAGCTGGGGTGCGCTTTCGTGAGCTGCCATGAGCCACCGTGAGCGGCCGTCCAATGGCCGGCGACCCACTGCCTCACCTGGGAATAGCACAATGACGATACCAACATGGGCCAGTGAAGCAACGTCCTCTACAACTAGACTGAAGAACAAAAGGATAGCAACTTGTCTGTTCCCTTTCCCTGATTCCCCAATAAAATCTTTTTTTTAAAAAAGCAAACATGCGTATGTTTGCAAAGGATCCAATATTGGGTTGTCGGAAAAGTCATGATGCATTTTTGCAATGAAAAACCGAAAAAATACGTTATGACTTTTCCGACAACCTAATAATTATACTTGTTAAGAGAAACAGCTGTCCTGCCCCACCCCAGGCAATACGTTTTTAAAGGCAAATGCTTGTAATTTATTTGGAGCTAATTCTTTGATATTTGCATATCATATGCTTCTTTCCCATAGACTTACCTAGAGATTTTTTTTTAGTTTAATACTCAGTATTGAAGTATAAGTGCTACTTATTACTATGTATATGCTATTCTTGTTTGACCCATATAATGTGATTACATTTACTTTACTGCAAAATATTTACACATGGTGTCAAAGATTTTTCTTTTTCTTTCTTTCTTTTTTTTTTTTTTTTTAGCTGAGCCATCTTGCCACCTGTTGGTAGCTCAACGGCAACTCAGCTCGGGCTGGCCTCGAACTGCTGTTGCTCAGAGCTCAGCTTGCACTCTTAAGTGAGCTCTTAACCAACTGAGCCATTCGGCCGGCTCTGATTTTTCTTTTTCTTTTGTTTGCTTATTTTCTATTTACTTATGATGAATTTACCTCTGGCCTCTTCCCCAGTGGAGTACACACAGATATGATAGGCATTTAAAATGGTTCATCTTAGAGTCATCCCTCCATGCCTGCCCTCACCGGCCTGGGTCAGCTGCACAGACAACCCATGACTTTCCTTACTCTGGGGATCCATTTGGCTTCTCTCTTGTATTGGGTCTCGTATCCGGATCTTGGGTTCCATGATTTCCATGTCCGTAATTTACTCCTTTCTTTAGAGAAAACACAAATGTACCAGGTGATTTCTGAGGGAAAAACAAAAAACCCACGGTTGGAAACTTTGTGACCCTGCCTATCTGAAATACCTGTATTGTATCTTCAGATGAAATCAATAACTTGTCTGTGCTTAGGAGTCTTGGGCAGCAAATCATTTTCCCTCTGAAATTTTAAAGCTTTTCTCCATTGCATTCTAGCTGCTAGCTGCCCATGTTGCTGTTCAGATGTGTAGAATTCTATTGCTTTTCACTTTGTTCTTGATTTTGTATGTATCCTTTCTCCTGCAATGCCTGGACTCTTGTCTGGAAGCTTCTAGAATCTTTTTTTATTTATTTCTTGTCCTCCAGCTAAGCCCTTTAAAACAGAAACTCATGCCCCTCAAATTTGGGAATTTATTTAATTGCTTCTTTGGTGAATTCTTTATCTCCAAATTTTCTACTCTCTCTGACTGGAGTTCCTAATATTTGGATATTGAATATCTTACATGTGTCACGTTGTATTGTGTCTCATCCATTTTCCACCCCTATTATGTCTGGTGGACTTTGTATGAGATTTACTGAATTGTGTTTCCAAAAGCTTCTGTGTTTGTTTTTTCCAGTACTTCTATCTTTTCACGTTTCTCTATATCTCTTTTATATTCCTCAGAATCCTAAGAGCGCTTTTAGTTGTTCTGTGAGGTGCTATTTCAGAGTTTCCTGTTCTGGGTTTGTAGGTTACATATATTGTCTTATCCCTTCAAAGATACAAATTATAGCTGTTTTCTTTTTAAAGTTCTGTGTGATTTCTCTTTCTTCTAATTTCTCTCTCTCTCTCTCTCTCTCTCTCTCTCTCTCTCTCTCTCTCTCATCTCTGACTTCCATATTAGATTCTCTTTTCAATGTCAGGTGGTTTGGGCTGATTAGTAATTTGTAAGGATGGCACTGATATCTGAGTAGAAGTTTCCTGTGTGTCAGATGGGGCTTGTCCGTTCGTTGTTTTTTTTTTCCCCTTAAGGAGGCTTAGCAGGCTGTTTCATTGGGGAACCCCTGAATCCAGTGCTTCTAGGACTTTTATCTTGAGCTAATCCAGTTCTCTAGAGGGGACTCTTCTGGCCTTAAGCATGTTCATCCTGCTGCCAGCACTCGGAGAGTTCAGTGCAAGCAGAAGGCAAGGTCCCTTGCCTCAAGCTGAGTATGCAAACCTTCACTTGTTTTTCCTGTTTTCATTGTGGCACCCTCGTTGCCACGCCCTATGGTGCCTGGCTTCCTTCTGTCCAGAGACCCTTTGCTTTGCCTTCCTTAGGAAGTAAGCCTCCCTTTCCAACATGAGCGAGTGGAATGCTCTATGAAAGGGGAAAGGGAATCTAGTGATCTGACAGTTTTTCAACAGTGTTTCAGCCATTCCCCTGGATTTTTGCCCCACTCCTCGCCCACCCTTAAAGGTGTATGATGCTGCCAATTCCTGAGGGTTCAGGAGTTCTCGGGTGCAAATCAAGTTGCCTCTTGGCTTCCTCCACTGCCAGCTTAAGAATCTATTTTTGGAGTCTGCTAAGTTAGTTACTACAACTCAGGTGTCTGTTTTCTAGCTCCCAAAACTGTTGTGCTCGTATCTCCTCTTTGTCCTCATGGTTTTATGCTTCTAAAAATAATGCTCCTTTCCCTTCAGTGTTATTCTTTTTCTTTTTCTGAGGGGAGAAGCAGGTTGAAAGAATGTGGTGGAATAAATGTGGATGTAGGATGTGAGTTTGTAGGTGTAAGTATGTGTTCTATGTATTCCCTTTAGCTGGAAGTCTCGTGATGCTTATTTTTTAGAATTCCTTTCCCATTTTCTGGCAAAGCATTTGTAGTAGTAATCCTTCTACAGTGTGAGTGAAAAAAGAAATATTTGAAAGGCAGCAATTGCATAAAATATCTCTGAGGCTCTGTGGTAAATGCCTGAATGGTGGGGATTGAAAGGCGATTATCACAGCCTTCATGAACTCACAGGAGGAGAATAAGTCATCATTAGAGTCCTCGCTATGTGTGAGGCTCTGTGCTCTACACCTTAGCCTATGTTATCACGTTATATTTCAATGCAGCAATGACTCCATGATATAGATATTATTATCTTTGTTTTAAAAAGAAGGATACACAGAGGATGTCAGGAACATGGCAGTGCAAGGTGGTTTCCTCTTGATCTCTCCCTTTAAAGACACAACAAGTTGAGCAGCTATAATTCAACAAAGGATTCCTTTTGCAACACACAAAGAAGGAAACAGGGTAACCTGTAGGCTAAAGAAACACACAGCACTTGAATAAAAAATAATGATTTAGCTAAGGTCTCCTGGAACGTGAAACCCATAATCTCTCTACTCCAAACTAAATTCCTTGCGTGTCTGATGCATGGCAAGGTGACCAAATAGAGCCCTATTATTTACAATTATCCAAATTCTTCCTTGTCACACACTCATGCTTGACTTAAAAGAAGGAAAGGGATTACTGAGAGTGTGGTCTCTGATTGGGAACCACATTAACTCACTCTATGACCTTGGGCACATTGCTTCCCTTTCAAGCGCCTCAATTTCTACACCAGTAAAACAAGGTCATCAGAATAAATGGTCTGTTACATTCTGATGATCTATCTTGCAGATGGTGAGCTGGAGGTGCTGAGAGCTTCAAGTCAGATGGGAAGTCAAATGCTCGGCCACCCTCTAACTCTCTGTTTATACTCTGCAAGAAACTTCCCAACAGATAGTTCGATGGTCTTCCAAATGCCAGTGGGCATGAAATATGGTTTTTTTCCCAAGTCCCGTTCAGAACTGAATCTCTCCACCTCCCCTTCAGGGACTGCAGGGTCTTGTCTAAGCTTAAGGTAAATAAATACTGTAAAAATGTGGAATAGGAATGGAAGTCAAAGGAGAGATTGGGGAAAAGAGTCAGCGAACCCTGGACCTTTTACCATATGGCCTCAACACTTTTGATTATTTTATGAAAGCATGAGGTGACATGTTGGTTTCTTCAAAGCCATTCTTGTACATGCCTTTCAGGGTTATAATCCATATGAATTTAGATAATGAGGTAATTGGATTTAATGACTGAAGCAGTAATTCAGAAAGGAGAAGACCTCAAATTATTTATAATAATAATTGTTACTAATACTTGTGTATTACTAAAGCAACATTAAAATGGTAATAACTTCCATTTGAGAAATGGAAGTGACTACATATAATTTTGTCCGCGCCACTTGTGTCCAAATGAAAAACCTAAGACTCAGAAAGACAATGTAATTTGAGTGAATATTTAACCAAAATTATGCTAATTCTTAATTCAATGCTTTCCCCATATACTCTACTGCTGGCAGCATTAGCCCACCTCCTCTATCAATGTCAGATGCTGATTAGAACTATGATTGATGTCTGTATTACTGGATATTTATTGATTTGCTCATTACTTTGACTAATAATGATGTTCTAGGCTAAGGAAGTCTTTGGTCATTAATATTAGGAAAAATGAAAGAAGACACAGTGACATAATCCTAATTTCCACACCAGAAGGTATCTAACTGCAATTGTGATGGCATAAGTGAACTGAAATAACATCATTTGTAAATCATGGCATAAATATATTTTTTCTCAAAAGTTGTTTTTTATTTAGTAACTTCATTCTTCCTATTTTTTTCCAGAAATATTATAGATCAGTTTTGTCTGTTTACTTTGGAAGGATTCTCTCATTAAAACGTCATACTGTTAAATGCAGTAGCTATAAGGCTTACCCCCATTCCCTGGAGCTGGGAGAGGTGGGTGAGCTTCTCAGGGTGTCTGGGTGGGATTTGGCAGAGTTGGAAATCAGTTCAGGCAGACCTGCTCTGGAGCCCAGCGTTTTCACTGCTGAGCGACACTCCCTAAATTTTCCCTGAAGCTGAGAAATTTTATGTGCAACACTCTGAAGAAAGATTTTTGCATATCTATCTATCTATCTATCTATCTATCTATCTATCTATCTATCTATCATTCATCAATCCATCCATCTATCCACCCACACATGCACACACACTCACACACACATATTGTGTGCGATATTACTGCAATTTCCCCAGATTTACTGTCACTGTTTAAACCTAGCCAGATGTTCCATTCATTTTGTTTAGCAGTATCTTTCTCTGCATCTTGATCTCTACTTTTTACTTTTTTGTCAATGAACTGGCTGTTCATATCAGAGTGGTCTGTGATGTCTTAGGAAATTTGTTTACAAGTGCTGTAAGAAACATTATTTTGGGGGATCCAAAACCAACTATCCCCAATGGTGGCAAATTATAATTTTTATTAACATCTCATTTTCATCATATTAGTTTATATCTTAAAACTTGTCTTCTCTCATCTTTTCATTGTTTCATGAGAGAAAAAAGATCAAACTTCTGTCTTTTTTTTTTTTAATTACACACATGGGCAAACTTTATTATTTAAAATAAATGCTATTATTACCTAGTAAACAAACTCTTGTGACTACATAAAACTAAAAAATTTCTCTCAAAGAATAGAAATTATCCAATTTAGAGTAACTATCTTTCAGAGTTACTATTTTTTGTGATAAATCTTAAACTGTAATGTCAAATTAAATAATCTTACATATATACAAATAATATTTCTTAAATCTTGAAACTGATTAAGGAACTATACTTACTCTGGGTGGTGAACACGCAATGTGATATATATCAATAGATGACATATTATAGAATTGTACACCTGAAACCTATGTAACTTTACTAACCATTGTCACCCCAATAAACTTTAATTAAAAAAAAGAAAGAAATATCTAAAAATCTGTCTTTTGAGACTTGTAGAAAATAAACTCTTCAAACTCTTTCTTTTATTAGTTCAAAAATAGATCAAATAAGATCAAATGGATAACTCATTCATACTTTCATTTAATAGTTATTGAGTAGTTGCATAACTAATTATAATTAAATGGCCACAGAATTAATTAATTAGAATCAGGGGACATAGGTTTAAATGCTGACTTTGCCCCTTTATTAAATAATTTTATGTATATTTTCTCACCTATAATTTATGGAAAGTAGTACCATTATCACCTCCCCCCAGGATGGCTGGGTGAGATGAGATTGCATGTGAGGAAAAATAAACTACAATGTCTGTCACATAATTGGTGTTAAATAATTGCTTCTTATCATTTATCTAAACATATTCCAAACACCCAAAAGTGCTTCTTTCTAGTGTCAGACCTTGTAACTAAGCAAGCCGGCTGCTTGTACAAGGTAAGCAGTTCCAACTGCTTTGGAATCATTTGCCTGCAATGTTTTCTTTCCCATTCAATATTGCTTGTTTACATGGTGCAGGATCAAATGGGAGAGAGAAGAACAATGTGATTCATGGTTGTCCTCCAAGGAGGCAGCTGCAGCATAAAGGATGTCTCAGGAAACAGGATAATCTGTTTGTGTGGCCACAGCTCTGTGATCCCTGACCTGCCTTAATCTTCAGGGGTGCATATGTGCGGCACCTTTGTCCCCAGGTGGAGCAATGCTAAAAACAAAACATTACCCATTTGGATGTTTTAAAAAATATCATTGCTAATAGCCCGAACCTTTTCGAGATACATTTTACATCTTCTCTTTCTTTATTGGGCTCAAGAATACACATCTCCTACTTTGTCAAAGTAACAAAGACGTTCCTGAAATCCCATCTCTCTGGGGAATTTGGGATGCTCTTGGGTATCTGCCACAGTAAGAAAACAAGCTGAAGGAATGTGGAAAAGAGAAGCCATCTGGCCGCTGGTCCACTTTCACACCGGCTCTAGGGGTCACTGAGAGCCCTCCAAGGGCTGTGGAGACTCAGCGCCGACAGGAAACATTTGATCTCATCCCAGCAGTGCCTGGACATGTGTACTCAGAGATATGGATGGCCTCCAAGCTGTGTGCAGATTTGAACTGGAGAACTTGAAGGAGGGTTTAGAAGCTGATTTCAATCCCCTTGGAACTATTAAAACCCCAAGTTCCAAGTGCTTTGGTTAATCTTACATTTCAACCTGTGTCCATTTTTATTCATGAGAGTGTGCCATTGGAAACTGTGACATTAAGTGTGGGAGGGACTTTGACTAATAATAGAGGCATGACAATGAATGACTGACATCCAGCCCTGTCTTCCAGTATCACTGGTGGTAGGCAACCAAGTGGACAGACTCTGCCGGTATGAGGGAATGTGTTAAGACAGGGTCCAGCAGAGGCGGTTAAGACAGGCTCATTCCTGGAACAGAAGATAGGGACTTGTTTCAGGCCGCAGGATCCAAAATGACTTGACCTGCCACTCCTTCAACAAACAAGTAACGAGCCCCTAACTGTGTGTCATACTCTGTGTACTGGTCCCTGGTGAGGTGTGTTAAGGGGTGTGTTAGTCCCCCTGGCTTTCCACAAAAACATATCACAGATGGAGTGGCTTGCACAACTGAAATTTATCTTCTCATACTTCTAGAGACTGAGAAGTCCAAGACGAAAGTGCTGGCGTGGTAGGTGTCATTCTGAGGACTCTTCTCTTGGCTTGTTGGCTTGTAGGCCATCTTACTTTGTGCTCACATGACCTCCTCTGTGTGTGAGGATGTAGAGAGAGGGAGCCATGAGCTCTCTGGTGTCCCTTCCTATAAGGACACGAACCTTCTCTGCTTAAGGCCCCACTCTTATGACCTCATTTAACCTTCAAGACTTCCTTAGAGGCCCCCATCTCCAGATTCAGCCAGATTCGGTGTTAGGGCTTCAACATAGGAATTGGGGTGGGGCTGTGATCATTAAGTCTATAACAAGAGCTGATGAGGTTGTATCTATGTTAAGTGCATGGAGGTGAGAAGTAAGAATTCTAGATGTAGTAGCATGAGATATCAATAAGAGAGTGGAATAGTATTAGATAAAACACAGAGCTTCTGGTTAAATTTGAATTTCAGATTAACAAGAAATAACATGTTTCAGTATATCTCATATGTTTTTATCCTAATAAAAACTTGTTGTTTACCTGAAATGCAGATATATTTGGGTGTCTTGAATTCTGATTGGCTAAGCTTGGCACCGGCTGGTTAGAGAGCTGTTGCGCTCCAGGAACTATGTGTGGCATGACACTACTGGCACATTGGGCAGGAGACACACCACACGCAGCCTGGAGAGGTGGGCCTCGTCACAGGTTAGGGGTGGAAGCCATCACAGCAGCAAGCCCCTGACCTCTCCTATCAGGGATGTGGTGAGCCACGCTCATCTCTTTCAGCTCTGTAGCCAAGGTGACCACGAAGGCCACGGACAACGCAAGGCAAAGTGAGGTGCTCACACTTGTCCAGTCCTACTAATAGGGGCTGCATCGTGTCACCTCACTAGCTCATACATGGAGTCTGGATACTCTGTCCTTCAGAAAGAAACTGTATTTAGAGATAGGGTCTTTAAAGAGGAATTTAAATTAAAATGTGGTCACCGGTATGGGCTCTGATCCAGTACGATGGATGCCTTTATAAGAAGAGAAAATTAGGGCACAGACACCAACAGAAGTAAAATGATGGCAAGACCCTGAGAGAAGATGGCTCTCTACAAGCCCAGCACAGATCCTTCTCTGGCAGCCTCAGAAGGAAGCAACCCTGTCGACACTTGGTCTCACACTTGCAGCCTCCAGAACTGGGAGAAAATACATTTCTGATGTGTAAGCCCCGCAGCCTGAGGCATTTTGTTATGGCAGATCAAGCAAACTTATACTCCTACCTTTTAAAAAAAAAAAAAGGAAAAAAGAAAGAAAATTTGAAGTTCATCTATGAATAGTATTAGTATAAAATACTCTGTGAACCCGCAGTGGGTCTAAAGGGTTTCACAACGAATCCAGGTTTGCCCTCTACCTGAGCATCCCATTTCCCGATGAGAAAGCTGAAGACAACAGGCTTAGGGATTGGCCTAAAAACATGTCTTACATTCAAAAGAGACTCTGAAAAACAAATGCGTTAATAGGTCAGGAATCTTGGAATGAATGTCAAAGGCAGGTAAAACTGCCTTCTCACAGGAGGGAAGTGGATTACCCTCTAAGGCTCACTGAATTTGCATGTGTGTAGACAAGAATTAGTTTGCATTGCTAGGGGTTAGCCACAATTTTCAGAGCTGTAAAGGAGTTTTCAAGACTGGGACCAACTTCAAACTTCAATCAGAGTGCCTGGGGTGGGGGGAGGGGCATGGCTGTCAGTAGACCTGGCGCCTTCTTCTTCCGTTGAAATACACATTTTTCCCTACACTGGAATTTCTAGATGTCAAATAGCATTTGGAAGCAGAAACTCATTACTTTGTGTCTCGGGGCAACATATCAACGTGCACATTCAGGTGTCTGGGAGACAACAGGAAATCTAGAGAGACAGGGGAAAGCCAGGAAGGAAGATACCTTCTCTCCGGCCAGGCATCCTGGAGAATTTACATAATCAAACAGCACTGGGGCTGGCAGAGTCTGGAATGTTGTCCCACCTGGTCATTTCTAGAAGAGGAAGTGGAGGTGCCTGTCGTGGAGTTGATGTGCCCAGGTGCCTGGCTCTGGGCTAGGAGGCACAGGCTGCCTGAGCCAAGAGCATGCTTGTGCGGTGACGTTTCAGTGCTTTGGTGACCGCTACACCTCCTTAGGCCCTCTTCAAAGGACTTTAACCTGGAGAGATCAAATGCAAAACTGGAGTGAAAGTCGAAGTCCAGTGGCTCGAGCTCCCTTTCACCGACCTGGGAGGCTGGTTCCAAAGCTCTGTGCCCCTGCCTTTTGTGCACTGGGCACTTCCTCCTCTCCTGTACCTTTGTTCATTTTCTTCTCTCTACCTGAAATGTGGTGGTCTCCACTGTCCCAGCCATCTCCTCACATTTGCCATTCTCCCCCAAGCTCCAGGGGTCTTTATCCATGGCTTTATTCGTGCGTGCCCAAGTCTTTTCTCTCTTCCTTCCATCTCCCCGCCTCCCCTCATTAGACTTGAACAAGTTCTTTAAGGGAAAGATCCATATCTGATGAATGTTTTTTTTTAACTCTTTAAGCTGGAGGATAATTGTGCCTCCTTATCCAATCTCTGTGAGTGCTTTGGCGGGACTGCACCTATGTCTTGAGCAGCTAACACAAGGCCTGGAATACAGTAGGTGCTTATTAAATGTTGTCAGAATGCATGACACTCATGAATATTTTATTACATTTCTTTGTGTAAAGTTTTCGAAGAGCTTGGAATTCTGTTGGTGCCTACTGGTAGTCTTGAAGGTGGAGTGGGGAGAGAATGATGAAAGAATCAGGGCATAATCCAAGAGCTAGATCAACGCTCTTCCTCCTCTGACAGCCACCATCCTTTAGCTGCTCTTCTATAGCAAGGCTCATCGTCCCATTTTAGCTTGTACGGTGTATTTTAGCTGCCACTTAAACTAATCTGTTGACCTAAACTGAATCAGTGCTATTGCACTTAAACTTCACTTACACTGAATGCTTAAATCTGTATTCTACCTAAATGAAGCTGTGCTTAAACTGAGTCAATATTGCAATTCTAACAAATTATTCACAGAATGGATGTTTTTTTCTCTCTTTTCCAAATTTAAAAGTCCATCCCTGTGGTTCCTTAATGCTGGGAAATCATAGATTTGACCATGACCCTGAGGGATTGGTGAAATGATGCTGGATGGAAAACAATTCTCTCATGTGCCTCATATATGTAACCTTTAAGATGACATGATAGCCCAGGAGACCGGCACCATTGCCCTCATTTTGCAGATAATAGGCCAGGTTCAGAGGGTGTGAGTGACCTGCCAAGAGCAGCCTGCAGAGTATAGGAGGCAGGGCTGGAAGTCAGGGCCATCTGACCCATGTCCCTGCTGGTTCCACCACCTCTTGTGTCCTCAGCTCCGAGAGAGAAAGGCTGTCCATGAGTCTGTCCTTTGTGAAGAGGCTGTGGATGAGCTAAGTCAGTGAATAAGTCAGGAGGGGGAAAAAACAAAGCAGATGCAGCACCTGGGCCCTAGAACAACAACGTCTCTTTAAAATTATTTCTGAGGGTCAGTGTCTGGTCCAAAGCATCTCCCAAAGCAAAAGGATGATGGGGCATGTTGTGGATGGTTTTGATTATGTAGCTGATCCACTCTCACTACACTCTGAGGAGGTAAATATGATATGAGGACACCAAGTCTCAACCACAACAACAAGACTAGCTTCACTGTCACTTTGGGTTGGGCACTGCTATGAACACTTGACTGACCTGTTTACACGTTTAATCGCCTGTGGGAAGATACCATTATTATCCTTGCTTTATAGATGAGGAAACTGGAGCACAAAATGGTTACTTTGATTGTCCATGGTGTTATAGCTGGAAAGTGGAAGTGGTGGCACCAACTGAGATAGGTCGGTCCTGAGCTCTTGCCCGTAACCAATATGCAAAGGTGATGAACGTCTTGCTTCAGGTGGGGAGGTTGGTTAATAGGGAATGGTAGAGATGGGGTAGTTCTGAGTCAGGGCTCTGGATTCAAAGTCCATGTACGTTCAACATCCTACCACTCCAGGTCTCATAAGAATATGAGTTGGGAGTCAGACTTTGGTTTATTACTTGGCCCCTGTGTGGTCCTAGATGAATCTCTTGATCTCTCTCTGCCTTGGTTTCCTCGTCTGTTAAGTGAAAATGATCATGATCCTTATTTCACTATGGTTTTTAAGATTAAGTATACTACTGTGTGTGAAGGCTTGAGGAAACTACCTGCCATAGAGAAAACACTCAATAAATGTTAGCTGTAATTGTTTTTAAAGTCTCAATCATGTTGCAGCCTTAGTATTTGTTAAATCATAGTGATTTTTATTGAAGCATGAGGTAAGAGAGCGAAAGAAAGAAAACCATCAGCAAAATGCAAAGGCAACCTACAAAATGGGATAAAATATTTGCAAATCATACATCTGAGAAGGGGCTAATATTCAAATATATAGAGAACTCATACAACTCATTAGCAAAAAAAAAAAAATAGAAACAAACAAAAAAAGAAACAACCTGATTTTTAGAAATGGGCAGAAGATCTGAATAGACACTTTTCCAAAGAAGACATACGAATGGCCAACAGATATATGAAAAGATGTTCAACTTCACTAGCTATTAGGGAAATGCAAATGAAAACCACAATAAGATATCACCTCACACTTGTTAGAATGGCTATTATCAAAAAGATATGAAATACAAGTGTTGACGAGAATATGGGGGAAAGGGCATCCTTTGGTAGGAACGTAAATTGGTGCAGCTACTAACGAAAATAGTATGGAGGTTTCTTAAAAATTAAAAAATAGAACTGCCTTATGACCCAGCAATCCTACTCCTGTGTATTTATCCAAAAGAAATGAGAATACTAACTCAAAAAGATACATGCACCCTCATGTTCACTGTAGCATTATTTACAAAGCCAAGATATTGAAACAGCTTAAGTGTCTATCAATGGATGAATGGATAAAGAAATTGTGGTACATACACACAATAGAATATTATACAGCCATAAAAAAGAATGAACTCTTGCCATTTGCAACAACATGGATGGACCTCGAGGGCATTATGCTAAGTGAAATGAGAAATACTGTATGAAAAAACACTATCATAGATACAGAGAGATCGGTGGTTGACAGAGGTGGGGGTTTGGGGGTGGAGGAAATGGCTGAACTGCTTTTTTGTTTGTTTAAATAAATTGAATACAAATTAAAATAAAATGAAACATGAGATATGTCAGTGTAGTGGAAAGTGTCATGGGAACTAGCAGTCCTGGGTTTGTTCCTGGCTTTCATAAAGCTATGTGAAAAAGCCTCTTCTTTTTTTTTTTTTTTTTTTTGAATGTAAAGAATTAGGAAACTCCAAGAAGCTGTGTTTCTGGAGGAAGATAAAACAAAAGCTAGAAAGATCATCCGAGCTACTTGATAAATGGTAGGAGCTAGACAGAGGGTGTGTCCCAATGCTGGCATGGTGGACGACATGTGACCAGGTGATAGTGAAACACCTAGAACAGAGGAGACAGGGAGAGGGTGAGACTGGAGGCATGGTGCTGGTAGAGGCAGGTGGCCCGATTTCTCTGTCTGGGACAGCTGTGACTGCTGACACGAGCCGTGAGGCAACACTAAAGAAACCAAGCTGATACAGAAGAAGGCTTTCTTGAGATTTCCAAGGTTTCCAAGAAAATAAAGTGTGTACAGATGTGAGCAAAAGTATTGACAGAAATAGCAAATAGGCATTGATGATCAAGTCTCTTCTGTGTACATTTATGAGGCACTTACAGAAGAGGCTGCTTCTGATACAATAATACGTATCTATTAACACTAGACCCTAAATACCCGCAAAGTCAGCTAGGATGTGCTGATTTGCGTAAGCGCCGCTTCATTTACAAAGTGGTAACGGCGACACTTATTTTGAGGTTTGTCCATTGAGATAATACATAGAAAGCACAGTTCCAGGGCTGTAGTAGGTGCTCAAAAGCAATGTTATTCTTCTTATTGCAACAACTGTTTCCTAAGATATAACCATCCCCAATGCCCACTGAGTGGCTTGCCCTGACAAAAACTGCTGTAGTTGGAATGGATGGCAGCCCCAATCGGCTCTTGTCAACAAGCCGGAGATGATAAATTAAGATGCAGCTAGTGGATCTGGCGTGATGGCTTCTTGGGGCTCATGTTGAAGTGCTTCGGTGAGGTCTGTTTTGTTTTGCTCTGTTTGGGATCATTTCTTTTGCCACTCCAGCTATGTAAAGATAATAATCGCACCAATAGAACTGGTGACCTTTCACCCTCCCTCCCTTTGATAAAGTCTCATTTTCTAGCAAAACTATGACAAATGTCTCTTCCTTCGCCTTCAGTACACTAGCAGATAATCTGTCTATTATGCTTAATACCCTCTTACCCCCACAAGCCATTGGTATTTGGTTTGGGCTCCACTGAATGGGGTGAATATTATATCTCTAACCTATGCAAAAGCTTTGCTCCTTTGCAGTGTTGGTGGAGCTAAATTTGTTTTCACAGCTGGTTGTACTTGGAGAAGGGTTAGCAGCCGTCTTGAAGGTTCTACCACACCAGTTCATCACTGAGCCTGCTGTGTGGTGGGGGCTTTGAGCTGTTAACGGGAGGCGTGGAGGGGAGTCTAAATTAATCATTTATGATTTATTTATTCTTTTTTCCATCATGGAGTAAAACGAGCAGATGCCAACATTTCTAGGGCCACAGCTGTCTAGATGATGTGATGTTCAATAACTGACTCCTAGTATTTATCTGCCAACAGGAGCAATCTGCGGGACTAATAACAAAACCATATACTTACAGACCACTTCACAATTTACAGCTTGGTTTTCCTATTCTTGGCCTCTATTGATTCCTATAAAAATCCAGTGAATTAAATGCTGTTGGCTTTTATATTACCATTTTACAGGTGAGGGAAAAGAAGTGGTGGCTTCTTTTTCAGAGGCGGTTGTGTGGCTTGCCTGAGGTCACACAGCCTGTAAATAGTGGATGAGCGTCCTGAATTTCTATCTCCTAACCCTAAGACCTGCGCTATTTCCATGAGCCCACTGACGGAGAGCCATCGGATGGGGCCTCCTCTGCCATCGCTTAGACTCTATGCTCTTCTCCAGCCAGGCCAGCAGCTCTCACTGCTCTGTTCTCTAGGGTCACTCTTGACGCAAGATTTTCAACCAATCTTAATGAGCACCTGTGTTGCCTCAGCAACGTGCTCGGGACACAGGATGCAGAGATGAACTAAGACTCAGAAATGGCCTTGGAGGAGCTTTCACACTGCAGCTGGCTTAGTCAGTAGGAGAGTCCTAACCCCATGTGGCCATTTACATTTAAATGAAATAAAATTAGATACTCAGTTCCTAAGTGGCACTGGTTACGTTTCACATATTCATTAGCCACAGGTGGCTAGTAGCTACTGTGCTGGACATTACAGGAAGCTATCTGGGACAAAATTTGTCTAGAGGGAAGACATATAGTTGGGCCCAAGCAGGTGACTATCCACCAAAAGCAGACAGACTTGAAAACACAGCAGTAAGTTTATTATGAAACCTGCTCGCTTTCCCCAACAGTGCTGATTTTGAAGTTTATTTGCCCTCTGCTAGTGAATAAGATGATGTGATGAAGTATTCATTTAATCAGCAGATGCTTGAGTGTGCGCTGGTTTAGGACCTGGGCACACACTGGTGAGTAAGAGGACAAGGTACAACCTTACGTTAAGGAGGATCACATTTTAAAGAAAAATTAATAATAAAAAATATTATGTGGTAAAGGCTAGGGAAAAGAAGGAAATGAAAATATGCTGCTGTTTTGGAGAGTGACTTGATCTGACTTGAGACCAGGTGATTGGGGAGATGTCTCTGGTGAGATGATAGTTAAGCTAAGATCTAAATGTCAAGAAGGAGCCAGCCATGGAAAGACCAGAAAAGAGCAACAGAAACAGTGGGGACAGTCAGAGAGAACACCTTTGCCATGCTCAAGGAAGTTAAAAAGGAGATCTTGCTGGAGCATAGTTTAAAAGTTGGGAAATAGCTCTAGATATTAAAGAAGTAAGCAGGGACTAGCTAGGGGTAGGAATTTGCATTTATCCTAAGGCCTTGGGAAACTTTTAAGGTAAAAGCTTTAAAGTAGAGGTATGGCATGAATTGATTTATAATATAAGGGATGACTCTGCCTTTGGGAGATGGATTACAGTAGTGTAAGAATGGAAACAGGAAAACTAGTTAGTTCAGGTGATAGAAGATGGTAGGTTAGTCCAGGCAACAGCCAGAGAAGATGGAGAGAAGTCAGTTCTGGGACATGTTTTAGAGGTAGAGCCAATCAGATATACTGATGGATTGGGTATAAGAGAAAGAGGAACTGGATCCCAGATGCTGGGCTTCAACAATGGAATAGATGGTGGTGCCATCTACTCAGAGTGAGAAGATTGGTAGATGCCCTGAGAGGGAGGAGCCAAGGGAGAATCAGTCCTGAGGTGTGTATTAGGCAAGGAGGTAAAGGCACCAACTAGTATTTAGCTGTATATATGAATTTGGGAAATAATCCAGGGCTTGAAGGAACATCTTGGATTCATCAATATGCCAGGGGTGTCTAAAACGAAAACACTGGGAGATTGAGAGTGTATTGGAGAGGTGAAATCCCAGTAGAATCTAGGTCACTCCAATACTTACAGGTCAAAGAGAGGGAAAGGGACCAGCAAAGAAGAGTTCCCATGAGGTATGGGGTGGAGATGGGGGTACCAGAAGCAGATGGCCTGGTGCAGAGATGTTCAATAGAGGTTTCTTGGAATGCATTGAAAATCCATAAGAAAGAAAAGAATCAAAATAGTCTGAAAAATAAAAAAGATAGGCAAATCAATTTTGGACCATTCACTCAATGGTTGTATTTGTTCATTTTGACTAACAATGACATTATTTAGTCATTAGGTAATTCAGTGATTCTGCAAGTGTTTATCAAATACCAGTGCGTTTGTTAGGCTCTGTGCTAAGCTCTGGGGATATGGGGATAAATGACAGTTCTTTTCTTCAAATTGCTCCAAAGCTAGTTGGAGAGACAGACAAATAGGCATTTAGGTAGAAAGTTGAAAGAGCCTGAACAAACGCAGTCACAGGTATGTTACAGGAGTGGAAAAAATGATGCAGTTTTTAACTATAAAAGATTTGGGGAAATGTATATGGTGCACTGTTTAGCATTGTCTCACTGGTGAAAGAAATAGTGAGGTTTGGCCAAATATTTTGATAATTCGTGAGTGCTTTTATTTTTCTACTCTGTTAACCTGTGTGCCCTTCATTGTTCACATGAGCTTGTGACCGTGTCCCAGATGAATGAGTCAATCAATTTATTTCTGTGGATTTGTTCCAAAGTAGTTAAAAAAACCCAAAACTGATTATAGTACACTGTACCAAAATATTACATGTCAGGTGATGAGAAAAAATTCAATCAGAGGCTGAGTAGAGGTGCAGCTGGAAGCCCTGTGAAGACAAATCCATGCCCATGGAGCCCTTGCCCCCTCCTCACCCATCCACAGTCCCGCCTCTCTAATGTTCTTGTACGAAGTGTGTGATACTTGGAGCAGCTGCAGCCATTGTGTAGTCATGAAGTCAACTTAATCTTAGTGATGTTAACTCAGAGTCCTAATACCATTTGCTACTAAACCAACACCCACAGCAGTGATCTATTTCCAGACTTCTCGATATTGGAGAACAATAAAGGATTTTAGGCTGTTTCTAGTCAGATAGCTGTACTTGCAGCTGAAGGCATTCCTAGCAGATACAGGCAACTGTAGCAACAACACAAAGTATTTCCAGAAGGGAGCTGGTGGAAAGATGTGAACTGTCACTCTGAAAAAGTGTAACCTCCGGTAGTATCAAATAAACATTGTGCTGGGTTTTCTGTGGAAAAGGATCAGTTTGCTTATTAATATGTGGTTTCATAACCACAAGGTTTGGTTAGAATTTTTAAGGCAACAGAAAGGCATTTTTGTCTACTTACATCTCTTTGCTCTAAAATGTTGTGGGCATTGGAGGACTTTATAAAAACTGAATGTTAAGAACCCACTAAGAAGACTAGCACAAGGCCAAGTTCAGTTTTCCGTCTGTACTGCATCTACCATGCACAGGGATTTTCAAGCAACAGTCCAACATTTTTGTGAAAGGACCCCTGCTGCCCAAATATTAGGAATGCACTTCTGTACCAGGATGTGGCCATCTGTTAAGGTAAAAATGTTTTTACTGCATCTTTGTGAATTCATTTTCTCTCCTCTCATTTTTGGTAAATTTTGTGTAACCTTAAACTGTTCCATGTTCTCAGATTCCCAGTGAAAACATCAGATCTGACGTTATTTATTGTAAGGATTCACATAATCCAGTAGTGAAAGACAGGGGAGTGCTGGGTGGCATGTTGGAATCAGCCTGATAAACCAGGGCGAGTGCTTTTGAATAATCCAGTGAAAGTATAAGAAACTCTTCAGCTGAGAGGAAACTGTGGTGTGACCCCACGAATTCTTGCGGAAAAGTGGAGATGCATTTTTGCAAGCTATAGAAATTTCCTATCAATGCACCTCTGTTTTTCCCAGCACTTTGCAGTTTACTAAGGCCTTTCACACCCTTATCTGTTTTGGCCTTCACAACAACTTTCTGAGCGAGGAGAAACAGGAAGTTATCCACCTGTGGAGAGAGAAGCAGGCCCACAGGAAGGGTGTGAATGCCTACCGGGCAGATGGCAGCTGGAAGGGCTAACCCTCAAACCCAGGGCTGTATGATGCCGATTCTGGCCATCCTTCCCCAAGGAATTAATGAGATTTTATAACTTATTCACCATGGTTTTCCTTTTTAATTAAAAACAATGAATAATTACTACACATTATACAACATACCACTTAATGTTCTATGTGTTTATATACGTATATTAATATACTTAATTTTTACAAAAACTTTGTGCAGTAGTCACCATCATTGACATTTTATGGATGAAAACACTGAAGCATACAACACTGAAATAAATTAAACAAGTTAAGCTAATTAGTAAATGACAAAGTGGAGATCGAAACCCAGGATGTTTGCTCCACAGTCCATGCTTTTCGCCATGACACCTGTTAGTCTTAATAACGGAATGCCAGTTTGGGGCCTAATGATATCCTACCCTACATAGAGGCTGCAATTCTTTTTGTTGTCTACGCTTACATTCTCTTTATAGTCTAGAATAGTAAAGCTACAAGGAAATCTTAGTATTCTGTAATATTCTTATTTTATATAGCAATTTGCTCAAAAATAAGACTGGTTATTTCTTAGAGTCTGAATCTCCAAATAGCTTCTTTCCTCTTCCTTTGAAGATCAGGGACAGACAGGGTTGAAATTCTAGGACTCCATTATTTCTTCTCCCAGATTTCAAGACCCATGCTAGGCCTCAGTAACGTGCAATCTCTTGTTTTGTGTTGTCCCAATGAGACACTCAGGTCCTGCCTCGTTCCCTTAAGTGTATAGCCCACAAGCAGAAACACTGACCCTCCCTTGAACTGGAAGAATGAAGGGAGAGCCCCCAAGAGCAAACTCTACACTGTTTTTCCCTGTGTCTTCTGCGGATGGAGTGATTTGAACTAGCTCAGCCTCTCTGAAAAGCTAGGAAAAGAGGGTGGGGGTGAAAGACTGTGGCCATTGCTTAATGGCTAAATTTCCATGAAGCCTGGCCATCCTCCACAACTTTTATATAAGTCTTCATAAAAATGTGTCAGGATTCAACCCAGTTCACCTCTCACCTCTTTATTTTTGCACCACAGCCAACCTTACCACTGCAGATGTCCACTCTTTCTAATTCCCAAATCCTTGTAATAGACAGTGCTTCCTTTCTGTTCACACACCCCTGTATTTCTCCTCTCCACCCCAAATTTTGCCCCCTGCACTCTGAATTCTGCTTCACCGTAGAATAGCTACCATTTATTGAGTTTCTACTATGTGCTCATAAGTGAGTATGGGCAAGTTTAATAACGTGTTCAGTGACACAGATTTTAAGTGACAGAACCTGGGTGTGGGGGTGGGGTCAGATGCCAGGTCCCATTGCTAAGAACTGTCCTTACACTGCCTTCAACAGTTCTTCTGGCCAGAGCCCCACTATGTGCTCATTCCCTTCCTATAATGTGTCATGTACTTCCTGCATTGCATCGAATTCAATTATGAAGACACCGCTTCAGCAGCAGGCCCTCAGGATGCTCTTTCTGTCTCATAATGTGGAGGTTGATTTCCTGTTCTTTCTGCTTCTCAGAGGTGCTTCTCAGTGTTATTCCTTGGCCTTCTTTTTAAAGTGTCAGCTTCTTTGGGGTTTTGCCATTCCACAGCATGGCTTTCACCTGTCAACCTTCTGAGCACTTACCTTGATTGCCTAGTCGCTTTAGCATAGGACCCCAGGGTCTTCTCTTCAAGTCCTGCCTTTATATTCTTTAAACATACCCTGGGGGAGTGAGTCAGCATGGCTGCCACCGTCCTATGAGGCAGACCTTCAGGTCTACATGAAGAGAAAGGCTCACAGGAAACTTGCGAATCACTTAGGTAAAGCCTAGACACAGCATCAGAGCATTGGAAGGCATCCAGAGTCATACAGAAACCAAACAAACAAACAGCCCCAACTGGAAACTGTAATGACTGCAAGCTTGTGCTTTGGTGCTGTCAGATGCACCTCATGACAAGTGGGCAGCAGAAACTCACAACTTTATTAGCTCACAGTGTCAAAACACAGAACTTAATTCTGGAAGAGAACTGGACCCAATATCTGACTCTATACTCTGTGAAAACCCTTGGCTCGGGCTGGCCGAGTGGCACGGTGGTTAAACGCTGGCTTGGGAAGCCAGTGGCTCCGGTTCGGGTCCCACATATGAGGGCCAGTGACACTGCTCTCAAAAACAAAACAAAACAAAACAAAAAACCTTTGGCTGGTCATGTAGTTAGGTTATGGGGACTTAATGAAAATGTAAGCAGAGATCGAAGAGAGCCTATCGTTAAAAGACAGGCACTGGTTGAGATCCATGATTGTGCTGATTTTTTAAAAAATATTTTTATTAAAATATAGCTAACATATAATATTATATTAGATTCAGGGGTACACCACAGTTATTCAACATTTATATACCCAAAGAAGTGATCACTATGATAAGCCCAGGACCATCTGACACCGTCCCACGCTATCACAGTATTATTGACTATATTCCCCGTGCTGTACATACATCCCCATGACTTATTTGTTTTATGCCTGGAAATTTGGACCTCTTATTCCCCTTTACCTTTTCCCTCGTTTTTAAGTTTTTCAATTGCAGTTGAGAGTCAATATTATTTTATATTAGTTTCAGGTGTACAGCATAGTGGTTAGACATAATTTACAAAGTGATCCCCTGACTTGTCTAGTACCCACCTGGCACTATACATATAATTACCATATTATTGACTATATTCCCCATGCTTTACTTTACATCCCCATGACTATTTTGTAACTATCAATTTGTACTTCTTAATTCCTTTACCATTTACCCTACCACCAACTCCCCTTCCATCTATCACCTCGATAAATCTAGTACCCCTTTAGTGCCATATGTAGTTATTACAATGTTATTGACTATATTGCTTATGTTACACCCCACGCGTTTTCTAATGAATACGTTTTCCAAATATATGGCTCGCATGGCAAAAAGCTGAAGCCTTACTGGGTCCAGAGATCACAGGAGAGAGATTGAATCAAGCAGAGCAACTAGAAGAGGAATTTCCAGAATCCAGGGAACTGAGAGAGAATAACCCAGAACCCTTAGTAGAAGCACTGCCCAAATCTGCTGATGGCCAGATTCAAACATAATGGGGGACCTCAAGGAGATTGGGTTAAAATAGCAGCAGTTTGAAGTTGTGAAAGTGTCAGGGATTTCATTTGCTACATATCATGGAAGAAACAAACTTTACAGTTTGGGTTCAAGCAAGTTAATTACTTAGTAGGACAACAATAACAAAAAATAACAATAACAATAATCGGTATGCATAAGAATGCAAAGTGGCTATATACTATTGGGTTGTCGGAAAAGTCGTGATGCATTTTTGCAATGAAAAACATAGAAAAAATACGTTATGACTTTTCCGACAACCCAATGGAATCTGAACTATCCAGTTTTAAATAAAAA
The DNA here is from genome assembly GCA_033961575.1 of Aselliscus stoliczkanus. Classification (NCBI taxonomy): domain Eukaryota; kingdom Metazoa; phylum Chordata; class Mammalia; order Chiroptera; family Hipposideridae; genus Aselliscus; species Aselliscus stoliczkanus. Next base: position 136,492,701 of record CM066734.1, read on the forward strand.
ATTAGAAGACATAGATAGTGACAGTAAAATGGAATTCATACTCAGGAAAAAAGACAATTAGTAGAAAGGACACTAAGCATGTCTGTATGTTCATTATATTTGGCAGACAAAGACTTCAAAGTATGTATTATGAATACATTAAAAAAGTAAAGAAAAATATGCTCAAAGAATTAGGGAAGAGCAGCCTTCACAAATAAATGAAAGAATCTGAACAGAGAAGATGAACCTATATAAATAAATGAACGGCAATTCTGAAAAGCTGAAAAGCACAAAAACAGAATGAAAAAAAAAATCACTAGATAGGCTACAGAGAAGAAAATTCAGTGAACTTAAAGAGAAAGCACTAGAAATTACTACCCCAAGGAACAGAGAGGGTGAAAAAAGGGCTAAGACATTGAGTGTGCTCGAGGCTGTAGTCAGGAAACCAATGCCAACATCACATTTGAAGGGAGAATGAGATGAAAGGATGGCACTTGACAGTGAGATATCGGGAGGTGCGCTGTCGAGTTTCCATTTCTGATGTGTTGGGAAGGGTGTAGCTTCTCTAAACTGTTGGATACCGTCTTTACTGTTCTGCAAGCTTCTGTCTACTCATGTTAGAAACAGTTTGAACAAGTATCCTGTGCCGTTGACTAGCTTAGGAAGGCATAAAGCGTTTTATGTGCAGAGATTTGGGAAGTAAACGGTAGCGGTAATAGTCCTCAGTGCTGTTCAATTAAGTGTTTGTAATCAGTTTGTTATTGACACCAACTTGTCACCTTTCCCTGTATGTGCGCCCTTTGCTTTTTAACTTTGTGGTACATTCATTCCAAGGGAAGTGGTTGGGAGGGATGTATTTCTATCCCTACTCTTGCTATGAGACTCTTTTTGGCCAGGTTGATGTTTACAGAAATGAAGCAAAGAAAGCTGTGGAAATGCTTGCATGTCAGGTTTACTTGTTCTTGTGCTCCTACCATTTCCTTGAAGAACGTGCCTGACTGAGTTAGGCAGTCTGGGTTAGTACCGGGCGGGGAAGGGAGGGCACCAGGGCAGAGGTGTCCCAGCCAGGTCTAAGCAGGGCCCAGGGCCCCATCTGACCTTCAGATGTGTGCGTTAGTCTCGCCAACATCAGCAGTCACCCGCTGAGCCCGTCAGCACACAGTCTGCCACTCCCGGACCTGTAACTTCCATACTGAATGCCAATTGTTATAAGCTACTGATTTTGAGATAGTTTGTTCCACACAAATAGTTAACTGATAGAATATTTAAAAGTGTCAGGCACTGAGCTCCATGCTTTGCATATATTATCTTGTTTAACGCTCAAAACATTTTAATGAGATATAGGTACTATAGTTTTGTTTTTTGTTTTTTTTTAAAATTTCAACAGTACATGTTTAGATGAAAAAAGTGGACCCCCAATGTTACTCCACTCTCCAAAGCCACATAGCTACGGAATGAAGCTGGGGTACAGGCACAGGCAGGCGGTGATGGGGATTCTAGGTGCACAGGAACTGGTGTCCGTTAGAGAGTTTTCTATCTCCAAATTGTCAGAACTGCATGCTGAGCAAGGGAACTAAAAATAAACCACGTTGTAGAAATAGTGAACATTTCAAAATATGTAATAACAAGAAATTTCTTTTTAACCTTTCTGCCTACACACCACTGACATATACAAACACCCTACTACAAATGCTTAAAGTAATGAAATACCAACTTCTGTGCTTGCTTACATTCAGAGAAGAAGTGTGCCAGGAAAAACATGTGCCTGCTGCCATGCATGGATGTTAGTGCCTGGACCTTCAGGATGCCTCCTACTAATTTATTTTCAACACCAGCCATTTGAATTGTATCCATCCCCTCTCCCTCTCTTTTCATCATTCAGCACCACTTACAGAAAGTGAGAGAAAAAATGTAAAAGCTTTCAGTCCTAAAATTTCAGACATATGGTGGGGGTTGACCAGATTCTATGGGATTGAGAAGCAGAAGACTTGAACTCTTTACTTGGTCCTACCTTGAAGTATCTATAGGTTGCCAGGCAAGCGTTTTTACATCTCAGCACCTTGAGTTTCTTTTCCAGTATAAAGGAGTCAATACCAGGCCTGGGAGCCTAGGAAACCCATTTATGTATTCATTCCGTCAGTAATGATGCATCAGGTAGGTCTCCACTCAAGAGATAGATAAGGAAGAGAAACAAGACAAAATACCTTTAGGAGTTCTCAGCCTGGGAAACAGGGATGGAGCCGTGAAGTTAACAGTTCCAGAAAAATGTGATTAATGCTCATTATTCTTTCTGTTAAACAGGAGCAACACATTTACCTGAAAATCAAAAAAATTTGTCATCGAAATTTTAATTAAAGAATTTATTTTTAAACACAATCTTTGTATCTTAAGAGAATAGAACCAAAATGTTTTCATTCAAAGAAAGCACCTTTGATCACATTTTTATCATAATCTATGATTTCAAAACTCTAAATGTCAAAGACAAAGGAATGCTGTAACAATATCTGCAACCCAATCACATATATGTATGTGTATATACATATACACGTGTGTGAATGTACATGTGTAAACGTGTGTGCACATAACATAAATAATGGGGTGGTGGGGGGACTCAGGGAAAGGCCAACAATGGCTTTGGCTCTTAGGATGATAGAGAAGAGAAATGCAATATGAGAAAGTTATAGTTTACTGCACAGCAACACAAAGAGTAAATACCAAATATGCTGATCTTTATTTCCTTTTTCTCCCCATGTTTTCCTTGCGGTATTTTTGGAGGAACTAGAAAGACTCTGCACTTGGCTTTGAAACACATTGATGCAAACCTACATTTTCTTATGCTTGCAATTGATGTCTGCATGTTGTTTTAGTTAAAAGTCAACTTGCTTGTGATTAATAGAAACAACTAAATGTTTAGTCCATTTTTAACAAGGTGGAAGTTCATTGTCTCACATGGACAAGCACAGCTGACAATTTTGAATATATGTTCCATACCAGGCACTATTCCGAGTGCTTCACAATTGTGGACTCTTCTGATTGTCACAAAACCCTACAAGATCTTATTTTTCCCATTTTACAAATGAAGAACCTGAGACACAGAAATGAACTTCCCCAAGATTTCCCAGCTGTTGAGTGATGCAGTTAAGACTGAAACACAGGCAGTCCAGCTCCAGACCAAGAACCCTTGTGAGAGTGATCTTGCCCCAGGGAGGTAAACCATCCCGTCTGAAGATGGAACACCCCAGTTTTCTTCTAGGTGGCCCTTATTTTCATGATGCAACTTGGTCTCCACACCCGAAAATGCAGTAGAACCAGAGGTGAAGAAGAGGAGATGTACAAGTAATTTTACTTATAAAATGAATTGCATTTCCATTGTGATACCTCTGACACACATGGTCACACCCAAAATGTAGTCCATTTTGGGTCCTCGTGCCCAGGCTATAATTGTTCCATCTCCATGGAAGTAATAGAGAAAAATACTGGTGACGACTAACAGTTTCTGCCCACACAATCTTTTTTTGTCGTCTTCACTTCAAAAATACTTTTTGTGAAAGTTGTACATATGTATCAATGACTCTGAACTGTTTTTAAGTGGTCTATTTGGAAAAACATTCCTCTGGGCATGTGCATTCTAAGGGAGGCAACCGTTTTTTTAAGAACTTGAAAATATTGGCAGTTAAACTAGCAGAGTCTTTTAGTTTATTTATGTGAGTTTTCTTTTTTGTTGATGGGAAAACTGAGTTTAAAAGTACAAATTCATAGATAATCCTTGCTGTGAACCAAGAACTGAAGAGTGGTTGGGAGTCAGTGAATTGACCACCCCAGATCTCTGTGAAAACTATCATAAAATAGTGAAACTGGCAGGAAATCATTATGAGGTGGCCATGGTAAAAATTTTCATAAAAACGACTTTTAAAAGTGTCTGTCAGCATTTTCATGGGAAATTCTGATTATTTGCTCTGCATTCCCAACTGGCTAGCAGTTTGCAATAAATATATTTGATGCATGTCCTCAATAGCTGCTTCCCCAACCAGTAAACTTTTAGGAGATTATAAATTTTAAACAATGAAATAAACCTTTTTTGGTTTGTTTTCATTTTCTAAGTTTGTGTTAACTTTCACAATAGGGTAAAAAGAAAATTCCAAGTCATATGAAAATTTTAGCTTCCTTTCATAGCATGCATGGTATAATGAATGATCAAAAATGCCTGGATGGCGTGAACGGGATTTGAGCAACAGCAGACTCTTACACTGTGGGATTTAGCTGTGAAGGAAAAGAGAGGGCTATTCCCCAGTCTAGAGGGACTTTAGAGTCCCAGGCGGGCGTTGCAGTTTTTATTTTAAATATGGGACACTCAAGAAGGAGCGAGTAGAAATGAAAACGTTCCGTTGGGTTCTAGCCCTAGATTCAGGGGAAGATAGAGAGGAAGGAAAGGCCAGTCAAACCAAAAGGCACAGAGAGGGATTCAGATTTATTTCCTATAGTTGACATAAACTGCGTTGCTTAAAAAAATAAATTAATAAATAAATAAAATTCTCTCATGGTTCTGGAAGCTAGAAGTCTAAAATCAAGGTGTTGGCAGGCCATGCTCCTCCCGGAGACTCTTGGCAATGATCCTTCCTTGCCTCCCAGCTCTAGTGGTTGCCAGTCATCCTTGGAAGAGCTTGGCTTGTAACGTCACTCGAATTTCTGCCACCATCTTCGCATGGCCTCTTCCCTCTGTATACCCGTATGTCTCGTGTCGCTCTCTTAGCCAGTTCGGGCTGCTATAACAAATTACCGTAGAGCAGGTGGCTGAGCCTACACAATTATTTCTCACAGTCTGGAGTCTGGGAAGTCCATGATCAAGGTGCCAACAAGGTAGGTTTCATTCTGAGGCCTCTTCTCTTGGATTGTAGGTGGCCTCCACAGGGCTGTGTGCTCACAGGACCTCTTCTCTGTGTGACTGGAAGAGAAAGAAAACAAGCTCTCAGGTGTCTCATTTAGAAGGGCACTAATTCCCTCAGGAGGGCTCCACGCTCATGACCTAGTTACCTCCCAAAGGTCCCGCCTCCAAAAACCATCACATTGGAAGTTGAGGCTTCAACATCTAAATTTGGGGAGGGCACAATTCAATCCATAGCAGCCTTCAAATCTCCCTGTTTATAAGGATACAAGTCATTGGATTTTGGGCCCATCCTAATCTAGTATCACGTCATCTCATCTTGATTCCATCTGCAAAGACCCCATATCCGAATAAGGTCATGTTCATAGGCACCAGGGGTTAAGACTCCAACATCTGTCCTGGGGTGGGATGGGGACACAATTCAACCTACAACAGCAGCAAACACTGAGTGCATGTGTAGAGCTGTTATTGCAGAGATGAAGGCCAAGAACTAGGGGGTCCATGCCTCACAGTCTATATTACCTGAGAAATTGGACTATGCAGGCATCTACTGAGAGGCACGGGGAGAGGCAGGCATACAAACCCCAGTACAGCATGGAAAGACCCTTACTAGACGTCTGACCGTGGCATGCTGTGGGGACTCAGGAGAGGGAGTGGGTAATTCAGCTTCGGCAGGGAGGTAAAAGGCTCCTCTGGGGAGAGGGCCGAGGCCTGGTCTAGAAAGATGAGTCAGAATACACCCCAGAGAAAGTAGGTTTAGAAAGCATTCCAGGAAGACAAAGCAATGAGGACACAATGAGGATTTCAGAAAGGCCTGTGAGCTTTATCCATGACCTGCAGTGCCACAGGCAGCTATGTGGGATGCTGTGTAGGAGCCTAGTGTTTGCTCTAAATTCCTTCTTTCTCATACTCTGCCACCTTGGAGATACAAAGAGGGATGTGGCCTCCTTGGGCCAGGAGTGTTTGTTTTTTGATTGGGTGTCCTCTTACCTGTTGTCCCATTATGGGTCCCCAAAGGCCGTGGGGTTTACTGACATGCCTAAGGTGGGAGAAATGATTCATGCACGCCAGCCAGGGAGCTGCGGAGGGGACGCCTGCCTCCTCACAGACACGCCATTGTTCCTCGGCGAGGCAGGGTCCCTCCCTCTCACACCCTGACCACGGCTTCCCCACGCAGAGTATTTATGTGTTGAGTGCAACACTCCATGGACCTCAGGGCCTAATGGGGTGTGAGAGGGGGCCTGGGGTTTCTCATCTTGTTTTCAGCTGTACAAACACCGCACACTTTCTCCTTCCACTCAGGGTCTAAGTTCAGGCCTTCTAAGATAGTGGGGGCTGCAAGGTGGCAGCAGGGACTCCACAAGTCGAAAGAGAGGGACCCAGTGCCTTCCTCCCTAACACAAAACACATTCAAAGGGTTTATTTTCTCAGCCCTCACCTAAGTTTTCAAGTAAACATCTCACTTGGTGGTTGAAGCTTTGCTTAAAGGTGGCAGGGTGGGCTCTCCATTCTCCAAATCAAGTTAAACCTCTTTCCCTAAAATGCAGCAAGAACGATAGAATGAAGAGATTTTTCTTTCCCACTTCTCACTGCCTCCCTCCCTCACTCCTTCCGTCTTTCTTTCCATCCCTCCCTTTCTTCATTCTTCCCCCTTTCTTTCCTTCCTTCCTTCCTTCCTTCCTTCCTTCCTTCCTTCCTTCCTTCCTTCCTTCCCTCCCTCCCTCCCTCCCTCCCTCCCTCTCTCCCTCCCTCTCTTCCTCCTTTCCTTCCATTATTTTGTTCCTTCTTTATTTTTTTTTAAGCTTATTAACATTGTGTTAAGACATCTTCCCCACAAGTGGAACCATTCAGGAGTTCTTTGACTGACAGGATGGTCACCTTCCTGGAATAAAAGTAGAACAAAAGGAAAAAGGTGCAGTGGATAGAAACTATCACAGGTTGACCTTCTGTTAGCCATCTGTTATGGTGGTGAACGCTTACCATGTTATCCCACTTAATTCCCACAGCAAGCTGGCAGATAAAAGCCATCCTGCTTACTTTGGATGAACAAACTGAAGAAGATAATCGAAGAGTTCAACCAAGGTGTCTCTAGCTCCAAGGCGCATGGTTTTCCTCCCTCCTCTGTGCTGTTTTATCACCAGCTTCACAACTTTTATTTATTTTTTAGAGAAAGAGAAGGGAATATGTATATCATCATGAAATAACTATGGTATGAACACACACTACTGCTGTTTGCTACTCAGATATAAAACATAATGTGTTTTAGTGGAAATAGCCAAGAATTGGTAATCGAAGACATGCTGTGAGTCACCACGTGGCTACTTAATGTGGAAATGAGCTATGGAATAAGCTATGCTTACTTGGGTCCAATTAGGAATCAGTATTATCTTGCATTTACCAAACATTATGAAAATAGGACAATGAGCAATCACTTATTGAATTTAGGCAATAGCCATGGAGCACTTGGACAATTATAACAATGGATTGGGCACTACAGAGTGCTAAGCGTGCAGCTCAGTGTGCATTGAATCCTCCTACTTCATTTTCAGAACATCCTGTAAGGTACTAGCAATGGTTATGCACCTCCACCAATATTTACATTTCACAGGTAAAGACATACACTGTGGAGGTCAGTAATGGGCTAATGTTTAGTGGTACTGTCTGCAAGTTCTGCATGCCTGGCTTTTACTTGGGGGGCATTAGCTGAGACTCAGCAATGGAGCCAATTCATTTTGCTGTTTTCTTTCTCTAATATGCATCTGGGAAGAAGTTGTTTTTCCTCTGATGATCAGTTGCATCATCCATGCAGTGAAAGTAATAATACTATGAGCCTGTCTGTGTTGTTAGGGTTTCTGAGATGATGAATGTAGCAATGAACAAGTATGCGATAGGGACCTCAGAAGTGGTCCCTCAGAAGTGGTCCCTCTTGCCCCTGGGTTGCTGTAGTGAAGAAGTTAAAAGCTTGGATTAAAAAGGGAAATAATCCTGAGTTCAGATCTCAAACTTGCTACTTACCACCTTATTCACCTTTTACCCTTTACAACTTCTCCATGTCATGATTTTCTCATCTATAAGACAGGGAGTAATAACAGTATTTAGGGTTCTTGTAATGATTAAATGAGTAAGTGAGTCCAAATGCCTAGCCAGTGCCTGCCAAATATACAATGTCTGGCAATCTTAGCTACTATTAATAACAGTTATTTTTACACAAATATCAACAATTACTTTCTGCGATGTTCGATACAGAATGACCATTCACTTTCTCAATGATAAAAAGGAGTAACAATACAATTTTCATGTGCAACCTTTTTGTTTTAGAATACCATAGACTGGGTGGCTTATAAACAACAGAAATTTATTTCTCACAATTCTGGAGGCTGTGAAGTCCATGATCAAGTAAGTCACCAGCAGGTTAGATGTCTGGAGAGGCCTCTTCCAGTTGTTCATAAACAGGTGTCTTTCAATTGTGCCCTCACATGAGGGAAGGAACCAGTGATCTCTCGTGGACTCTCTTATAAGGGTATCAGTCTCATTTATGAAGGCCATTCCCTGATAACCTAATCACCACTTAACGCCATTATATTGGGGTGAGATTTTTAGGGGGAACACACATATTCAGTCTATAGCATTCAAGCCCAGTCTCCCCAAAATAATGTCTCCCTCACATATAATATACATTTATTGTATCCTAACAGCCCTAAAAGTTTTAACTCATTCTAGCATCGACTCAAAAGTCTAAAATCCGAAGTCTCTTCTGATGATCTACCAATGTGGACTTCTAACCCGAACTCTTAACTGTCCCAAACTGTAAACCAACTCATCTCTAGTGAATTCATATTTCCACAGACAGTTCAAGCTCAAGATGTCCACATTTCAGTTTACAATCTTTGCTCCAGACTGGTATTCATCTTAACGTCTCAATATAAAGCAGGGTACCACCAGGCACTCAGTCACCTACACCCTAAACATGGAGTTCCCTGGATACTCCTTTGGCTCATTCTCCACATATGATATAATCAGTGACTGAGGAAAAGAATTCCATCCATTTATTTCTTGCATCCATTTCTGCCATTCCGGAAACTGACACTACCTTAATGCATGCCTTCATCATCTCTCTCCTGCATAACTGTGACAGCCTCCTTACTGGCCTGCTTGCCTCCTTTTTTTTTTTTTTCCATAAGTCCATCATTCCTGCTATAGACAGAGTGAACTTTGTAGAATGAAAACCAAAGCGTGGTGTTTTCCTGCTGCCTACATATTAGACTCTTCCTTTAACCAGTTGTATATCTACCACTCTGAGCTGCTCTTATTTACCTTGTCAGCCTCGTCACCCCTTCGTTGCCTCACACTGACATTCAGACCTACCCTAGTGCTTTGGGTTTCCATGTAAAGATTTTCCATCTCTCTATGCCTGTGTTCATGCTGTTCTTATGGTTAAGAAAGCCCTTTATCATGAGCTACCTACAGCTCTCATCTCACAAGACTGAGCAAACATCATTCCTTCAGGGGAGTTTTCTTGCTCACCCTAACCCTGTATAGGATTGCCTCATTCTTTGTACCCTGGAGACATCCCATGGTTGCCTTTATCAGAGCAGCTGTGTTGCACTTTTCCTGTTTGCACACCCCTTTTTCCCATGAGACTATGAGACTTTCAGGGCAGGGGCTGTGACTTGCTCATCCATATATTCCTCTCGCCCATCACAGTGTTAGAAGCAGTGGACACACAGTAAGTAAATAGACAACTGAATCAGTAAATGAGTTGGTGTATGAGTGGACGTATCTACTAACTGGAAGTAGAAGTCCTCATCTTGTGTTTCTCCCAGGGTTTATGTAAGGGGTTAACTAAGATGATGGTATCAGAAACACCTTGTAAGCCCTAAGGAAGTACAGACTGCTACAGGATGAATGGTTTTATGCCTAGTCTTGAAAGAAAGCGAGAAGTCCTTCAGGTTGCCCTTGTTATTCTATAATTTTCAATATAGAATAGTCTTTAGGGGAATCCCTAGCAGGGCACAAGTTGAACAGATTCACAGGGGACCCTTCATCTCTTCTCTTTAGTGTCTGCCAGGCAGGGACACAAACACACTTGGACTGAGAGGCAGGAGGTCTGAGACCTCGTGGGACCTTGAGTGATTCAAGTCCATCTTCTCTGCGTTGATAGAAGTTGAGTCTTAGAATTGATTGAAATCTGGTGTATTATATTTTTCATTTCACAGATAACAAAAAACTGAAGCTTAGGGAGGTTAAATAACCATAAGGGGTAGAACCATGATTGGAACAGGCTGCCTGGATTTGGGGTCCAAGCTCTTAACTGTATGCTATGCTGCTTTTCATGGAACATATATCTGTTATAAAAGAAATACTAAGGTAAAAGAATGAAATAATCTATTTTTTAAATTTTTTGGTATATGTGGGGTTTACGATTTATCTTCTTCATTAATTGTGCCTTTTACCCATTCATAGTGTTCTTTATTCTGTTTATTATAATTTATCTTAAATTCAGTCTTAACCTTTGCTAATTAACACTGCTTTCCCTTTGCATAGTCTAGTTTTTAATTTTTATTTTTTTATTGGGGAGCAGTGTGTTTTTCCAGGACCCATCAGCTCCAAGTCAAGTAGTTGTTTCAGTCTAGTTGTGGAGGGCACAGCTCAGTGGCCCAGAAACCTTGGTGTTATGAGCGCTGTGCTGTAACCAGTGGAGCTAACCAGCAGACCCTGCATAGTCTATTTTTTAAATAAAAAATGTATTATGTAGAAAACCAGCATTTTAAGCCAGGTTATTTTCTTGACAATAGGTTTATTATGTTCCTCTAGGTCCTGACATTAGCCTAGTTATTCGAAAAGGAGCCTGAGACAGAGCTCGATATAGGGGAGTCATTTGGGAAAGAGATCCCAGGGAAGGAGTAGGGCCCGGGGACAGGAGGAAAGCCGATTCAGGGGCGTGTTATCAGCTTGTTCACTGATGGCAACTGGGGCCCTAGCCCTGTGGACCACTTCTGATTAGCTTTCTCTTCAGCTGTCAGTCCCCTTATAAAGAACTTGGTCCAGCACTCCCAGATGGTACACCCATCAGAACAGCTGAGTGTTTCTGGGACTTCACAAGGGGCAAAGGTGCAGTCACACCTTTCCACAGCTGACTGCTGAGACAATGTGTAGTGTAAAGAGGTGGGGGAAAGAAGATGTGAGGTAGATTGCAAGGGCTGTGTGCTGTACTCGCCCTTTGCATATTAGCAATGCAGCCCAGAGGAGCAATGTTCTATCTGCCTGTCAAGGGGTGGGGTGCCCGACAGTAGTGTAGGAGGAAGAAGTGGTAGGAAAGCTTGGCCCTGAGTAAAGCCACCAAACTGTGGCTACACATTCACCGAAGCCCAGGCTTTAGCCTCGGGAGTGCAGAATGTACCTCGTAAATTGAGAGCTTCTGGAAAATCTGTTTAAAAAGGCTCGATTTAGGTAGTGGGTGAGCCCTGTACACTAGGCACTTTTTCCTTCCTGCTGCCTGGAATGCAGACATAATAGGTGGAGCTGCAGTGGTCATTTTGTGACCATGAAGGGACACAAAGGATGGGATCCACTTGCTAAGGATGGTGGAGCAAAATGATAGAAGTCACTTGGGTTTCTGATAATGTCTTTGATATGCCATCATACCAGCCTGGTCTAAGAGTTCCTGGACTTATTTTACCTGAGAGAAAAACTCAACTCTTATCTTACTGAAGACATGATTATATGCAGCCAAACTGATTCCTTGGGTGATATAGCTCGGCTCGTAGTATTTGATCCATTCCTATTCCTCAAACAGTGATGGTTGCCTTACTTTCTTCTCGAATTTGTTCAGAACAAAAGAAACAAGCCCAGTCATCTTTGTTTAAATAAGAAGCAATGTATTATCTAAAACTAGATACATGCCAAGTTACAAAGTGATATTATCCACATGAAATAAAAATATATTATTTACTTGGGCAAGATATATCTCGAGTCTCCTCAACATGGCATCTTTTCTGTCCTAGGTGTCCAGTTATCTGAGTCTGTTTTGTGACTTGTGAAGAATACTAGGTGGGAAATCAGAACTAGCTCTCAGGTGGGAAAGTGACAGTGTCCCAAGGTCCCCTGATCTTAGAGCAAAATCTGGTTTCTTTGCTTGGTTCAATTTCTGTAGGGCTGTAAATAATTATGAAGCTCAAAGTGATCTCTGGATGCACCTCCTGTTAATGGCAAGCCAATAAAAAAGGGGTGGAGATGTTATTCCATAGCTGGACTGAAGTGGCAGAAAACCCTGGAATAGCAGCTTGCTTTGCAAAACTATTTACCATCACAAAAAGGAAAACAGTCACTAAAATTGCCCTTACCTTCCAAGAACAGAGGCATCAAGAGGGACCATATACTGACAATATTTGGGGGGCTAGGGATCAAATGGTTATGAAACCTTGGGGACATAGTTTTCAAAACAGCAAATAACAACAAGCTGGCATATATACCAGGGGTGCCACAAAAATGGATACAAGTGGACACTTTGGTCAGCGTTGCTCAAGCAGTAGTTCGCCATAATCAGAAGTGTCTGGACACAGATGGTGACCACTTTGAGCACCTCTTGTAATTGCAGAAGTAAAACGTGACTTGTGCTCATGTTTTGTTATCGGTATAGATTGAGTATTACAATTTTAATAATTTTTTCCTTTCTTAAAATGTGCATAATATTTTTTGGCACCCTCTGTGTATTGTTGATTAAGTTTGAACTCATAGTCAACAGTGCTGTAACTCATGTCTGAACGAAGCCCATCTAACACACATGTTTTCTCTATAAATCACATCGCGGCTTTCTAGAGCTTAGGGGCACAAGACAGGGCTTTAGCGCTACACATGGGGCCATTTTCAACAGCAAAATCACCACCAAACAGACAAAATTGCAGTATGCACAGTATTAAATAGACAGTGAGAAAGAAGGACCCTTGTTTACAATGTATATGAGAGCTGAAAAAATAAGTCAGAGGGACCATCATGTTTGACCTGAGCTGGAGACTTGTGTGTCTGGCTACTCACATGTTTTGCCATGTCCACAGCTGACCATGATTTGGGGGTGACAAATAAATTATAATGGGCAGGCAAATTCACAAGCACAGAATCCACGAATAATAAGAACCAACTTTTGTGTGTTCCAAGTATAGCGTGTGTAAATGAGTAACAGAAAATATGCCTTTGTCTCATCTTAATATGTAGATAAGGGAAGCAGTACACAAGGAATAGTTACAGATAAAGAAAAACTCATAAGCACATTATCATTATATTGTATTCTTTCATTATATTGCAATCTTATATTGATCGATTGATTAATCATTCATTTATTTAAGAGAACATTATTGTGTGCTTACTATATATCAAGCACTATGTTAGGCAAATGTACTATTATCGTGCATTTAGTTGTTTGATCTCCTTCCCCCCGTTGTTGAGGACATGGAGATTATGTGTCACTGTTTTATATTTCTTCATGCACAGAGAATTATTTGATGGATCTTAGATGAGGAGTCTATCAGGTTCTTTTATTTTCTCAATAAAACAAGGAAGTTGAACGAGACAGTCTCTATAGGCCCATTCAGGTCTGAGTCTATATGAGGCACTCAATAAATATTTACTGAATTGATTTATGAGAAATTCTCTCCTGGTGGTTTCAGATAAGAAATGTAGTGGCAAAGCTCTCTGATGCCTCAAGTGAAAAAGGCATGTTTGAGCAGCCGTACAGTCAGATATCTGGCTTTGAAGATCAAACCTCTAGCTTTTCCTGACATGGGGCTCCATAACTCTGAGTAAATAATGAAGATGCTATGTAAGCAGAAGAGGCAGTTCTCACGGTGAACATGAAAGCCAGGGAGCCAGGTTCTAGCACATTATGGGCAGTTTATGGAGCACATCAGTTCATAACGTGAGACAAATTGGCACCAGGGGCTCCAGTGGACACAGTCCAAGCGGACCACCAAGGAAGAAAAAGGCAGAGAATGTCAGCAAGAGAAGGCGTTAGTCTCTCGTCTTAGAGCTTGAGTATCTCATTCCTCACAGTGGTCCTGTAGCAAAAGGTTTACACCCTCATCCCTTGATAGTTTATGACTTTTGAATAAGTCATGTAGGCAGTCACTGAATCATTCATGCACTTCCCAAGCAAGGTCCTGAGCCCCTACCAAATGCCTGTCATTGCAGGCACAGGGTTACAGAGGTGAGGAAGCCTCGATAGGGTCCCTGCATGAATGAAGTTTAAGGTCTAACAGGAAAGATAAACAGTGAGAGAAAGCATGATGGTATGGGAGCACGACCTGGGGGAACTCACCTTGCCCTAGGGAGTCTCCTACAATATTACATCAGAGTCAAAATTGGCATGATGAGTAAATGGTGTCAGGATGGAGAAGGCTGGTTGGGAAGAAAAGGACTTGAGCACAGAATACATCTCTGAAGAGAGCACTTGACCCTACAGAGTATTAAAAGACAAGACTGGAGGCCAGAGAGGTAATACGAGTTTGTGATGATGAGTTCTTATAAGTAATGGTAGCAGAAAATATGCAACTTGCATTCACTGTACAGTAAGAAGCCAAGGGGGGATTTTAAGCCAGAGAAGGATATGATCATATTTGTATCCTAAGATGAGCCTTGTTACTACTGGATGAAATAGTGGTCAGGTCAGAGTGCCAATGGGCAAGCCAGGTGGAGGCTGTCATCTAATCTGGGCAAGGCTATCCCTGGATGGTGCACAGGAGAGATGTGCATGGATTTATAACAAGAGGTAAATTGGCAGGATTTGATCACTGATAAGCTATAGGAGCAAGAAAGAAAAGCCATGGAATCCTCCCCACCCAGTATGTGTGCTGAGAGATTGGATGTTCGGGATGGTTTTTCAGGTGGGGTGATTATCAACTGAGCAATGGAATACTGCGTGACAACGTTCCTTAGCAGGAACATGAGTGGTTCAGTTTTGAAGTAATGGCTTTGAGGAGACTTTGAGAAATCAGTGCAGAAATGCCATGAAGACTTGAGTGAAAAGGTCTTGGAGCTCAGGGAAGAGGTCTGGGCTAGAGATGGGTTAGGGGATTAATGATGCCTTTGGGAAGCCCAAGACCTTCCAAGAAAGGGGGTGAAGAGCCAAGGCAAAGAGACCATGAGTACAGACTCCCAATTTTTCAGGGTGAGGTAGGAAAGAAGAAATGTTAAGAAGCTGCAGAGGACTATCCAGGGAGAGCGATGGGAAACCAGGCTTATATCCCTTCTTCCATGGAGACCTGCGATGACAAGTATCTATGTGGATCTATGTTTATTGTGACAGTGTCATGGAAGTAAGAGTTTTACCCATCGTATTACACAGAATTCCCAAATTATACATTTGCAGGCTTGGTAACTAGAAAAACCATAGTTCTAAGTAACTGGTTAGTTTGCATATTATAGTACTATATATATTATAGCACATAGGTATTGCCCTTTTTCTTTGGATGTTAGGAAGCTCTGAGGCACAATTTTAGTCAATATTTTTATGAAGAACTTTAAAATCTTTGGGCATGCGTTTCTGTTCATAGCTCTCTATTGCTTCATTTTCCTGTTTAATTCTTATTTTTTTTCTCTCTCACTTCTTTTAAACTACTTATCCTCCTACCAAGTACTTTATATTTTTATAACCCACCTAATACTGTTTTTTGAAATGAAGTAGGATATATATTTCATTACATTAAAATACTTTTGTTGAATAGCAATGTTACTAAGTCATTAGATTTATTATTATAGTCAGTTGACAGGAAAAATAAATAAATAACAAAAATCCATGAAACCTGATTTTATTTGAAAAAAATTCTTTTAGAAATATTTAGCTGCCCACAGAACCCTTTATCATTCTGTCACCCTTGGAAAATGGAATCAAATGACTAATAAATAACTCTTTCTGGATAAACTTGTAATACAATTTTACTCTAGGTGCATAGTTATATCAGTATTTATTATTTGTTGCTAAAATGTCATCTGGGCTGCAGACAAGACTCTAACACAATAATTATGTACAACTCATGGAATACAGGGATTGAAAATTCCAAAGAAGAAACGTGTAGGTAGCAGAGGGTTGCACTGAAGGACACTATTCCCACCTGGGGGAGACGAGTCAAGGGGATGGAAGTGACACTTCAAGAACCCTTGACATAGAGATCTACAGCTACAGCCCACCAGATTGGAGCAGGAACCCTTATTCCTTCTTTTTGTCTCACTGTAAAGTGGCAGGAGGAATGGAAGTGGGGTAGGAGAGGGAGGACAGAGGTGACTCAGAAATATCCTTTTTTTTCTTCTTGTTTATTTTTTTATTAGTTTCAGGTGTATAAAACAATGTAATAGTTAGACATTTACACCCCTCACAAAGGGATAACCCCCCGATCTACTACCCCTCTGACATCATATATAGCTGTTATAATACCATTGACTATATTTCTTATGCTGTACTTTACCTTCTGTGACAACACACACACACACACACACACACACACACACACACACACACACACGAAGGGCAGACAATTAAGTTTATGAACTTTTCACCTGTTACTTATACAGTGAAAAGTAACTTAATTGTCTGACCTTTTCATGTATACACAGAGGGTGCCATAAAAAATGTATACACATTTTTTTTGTAATAATAAGGATCGATAATAAAGTGGCTACCATCTACATAGTTTTAATACAGTTTTTCCCATTCTTAAAATGTGTACACATTTTTTGGGGCACCCTCTGTATATACTATATTTAAATATAGTTGATATTCAATATTATTCAACTTCAGCTTCAGGTGTGTAGTACAGTGGCCAGGTATCTTTACTGCAATTATTCCTTTTGTAAAATGCTTTTATCTCTACCAAGTTTCTTGTATATATTGAGCATCCCTGCCCCAGGCTCAACAAATGGAAATGGTAAATGGTTCCGAGTGACACAATGAATGGTTACTAGATCTGAAAGTTTTCTTGGATCATGCCATCATCCTAGGTGAAATTATAGGCTGGACTGTGAGAGGCTTATCAACACAAAGAGGTAAGCTATATGTACAGTAGCTCTGGGTCAGAGCATGCAGCACTAAGCCACACAAGGTAAGGACATCTCAACAAACTTCTGTTCGAATTTCAACACCCCAGTACATTGCCCTTCCTCTGTGAAGACTTTCTCAACTTTCCCCAAACCCACAGTACTTATTCATCCTAGAAACTAACACAAGATGTAGGTGAAGGGTTGACTACAGGGCCATTTGTCCATGGGCTTAAATTTAGACTTTTGACATAATCTCCAAATGAGTTTCTTTATATTGCCAGAAAAATACACTGACAAGATTGAAGAAAGATTTTTATCACACATTTAAATTTTCACTGTATTCAAGTCCAAACTGCTTATCATTAGCTTCCAATTTTATATTCTTAATAGATCCTGGATTTCTTTTGTGAATAGTACAATTATGCAGCATTACATTTTTTTGTAATCTTGATTTAGCACATTTTCAATTTCTGGTATTCTAAGAAGCCCAACACATAGTGATATGACCTTGGTCACCTCTAGATTTCTTAGAGATCTTGATTCATTCTTCTATTATAGGGTTTGTTATCATCTTATAATGATACCTGCTTTTGTCTGTTCCTTCAATGTCCTATGACCTCCTATATGGCAGGGTCTACATCTTATATTTATCTCTGAAGAAAAATACTTGTCAAAGTAAAGTGACATAATAGTGGTGTGCATAAGAATAACCTTGGAAAATTATCAAAAATCTATACTCCTGAGCTTTTACCCAAGAAACGTGGCGTCACTAAGCTTGGACTGGGACTGAAGGACTATATTTTTAGTAGGGTCCCCAGGTTACCCTAATGGACTGTGCTTTCATAATTTAGAGCCAGTTGTTAGATATGCTTGACCCCTTATGTCAGTGCTGATCCATTGGTCATAGCTATCCAGGGACACTTGGAGAATTGTGGGGCTTCACTAGGTATCAATGGGAGAGAATTCTAAACCAGAGGAATAGGCTGGAGTCAGAATGAGTATTTGCTGTGTCCACCCAGCATTGGTGTAAACCAAGAGTCGAGAAGGGAACTCACTCTTATTCAGTATCTTCTATGAGTCAGATTCTATGCTAGATACTTTACCTACAAAATGATTAGCTATCTCCTCCCCATCCTATGAAACAGGAAGTAACAAACAAGTTAAGTCATTTGGTGAAAATCTCACAGGATGGTAGTGGTGCTGGGATTTAACTGCTCTTTTTTGTCAGACCAGGTCCTTTCCACTTCATTGCAAAATTGAGAAGCTCCTCAATAACAGACAGATTACAAATTCTTCCTGAACTAAGGCTTCTGATATGCAAAGCCAGGCTGACCAGATACAATACTAGGTATTTAGCCGCTTTCATCATGAACTTGTCGGGGACTCTCCATGCTATTATTCTGGTTGATTGATGACCTACCTGCCTGGGGCTAGAAGTTTGGAATTGATAGATGGTTTTGCCAAGAGCCTGTGCTCTGGTAGGGCTCAGAAGCACTTTCATTTTATTGTGGAAGTCAGTTTCAATGCAAAGAATTTAACATATTTTCAAGTATCCTGGGTCAACCTGTGTGATACAACTTTAGAAAATTGGATATTGAAATTAGCTATTTTGTGTTGTTATTCGTATGATAAAAATATTTCAAAAGATGAAAGTAAACCGTAAATGTGACTTGGATGACTGGCTGCATGAACTCTTTGATCATGCTTGACATTGTGTACTTGTGTTGGCTAATTGTTAGGTAAAGAAACAAACAAAGCGTATGGAGAAATTAGTTCATATTTCTTAGAACTATCTAGTGGTTAAGCTAAAACTTGGGCAGGGAGTGGGGACCCAAGGCAGCTGGCGCACTCCCACGTCTCAGTGGGCAGGCTGTTGGAGCCGGAGCACTCCCGCCAGGCTTTTCCCTGGCTACGCAGCACAGGTTGTGCGGCAGGTGGGGCTCCAAGGCAGCCTGGACACTCATACACACACACACACACACACACACACACTCCTGTGGCAATTCCTCCAGACCAATGCGGTGCCAAGCCTGACCCTCTGTGGGAGGGCGGGGGGAGGGTGGGGGGAGGGTGGGCCCCTGACAAGGTGGCACCCTCCTGTGTGCTACTACTCATGTGCAGGCTTCACACCAGGGGAACAGTGGTCCCAAAACCTCCAGCTCCAGTGCCGAACGCACTCAGTTCAGTCCTTTCCCGCAGGCTCCTGAGCCCCGCTCACACAGCCACTCCTTCCACCAGGAACCAGCCAGGTGATAGCTGTGACGACCATACTACTCAGTTGGATGGCACCTGGGAGGAAAAGAGGTGCCAGGAGTTATCAAAACCAGTGGTTCCTTACCAGATGATGCTTCCCTCAACAGTACTATGCTTTCAGATGGGTCCCAGGATGAAGAAGGGACTTTTGCAGTTTCCAGGAGTGGCTCTATGTTTATCCTTGAGACTATTTCAGATATACCAGTTCATTCCAATGGATCGGCAAGCCCTGGATGGTCAGTTCAGAATTCAGTGAGTGATGATGGTTATCTGGAAAAGAACATTCCACCAGATGCTGAAGAGCTATCCTTTGAAGTATGCAGAAATGGTTACAGAAGCTCCAAAAAGAAATAAATTTAAGAAGTCAGATTTTAAGAAAGAAGACTATGTTTTAACTAAATTTATTGTTCAGAAAACCAGATTTGGCCTAACTGAAGCAGGAGATCTATCTGCTGAGGATATGAAGAAAATCCACCATCTCTCTCTGATTGAATTGACAGCCTTTTTTGATGTCTTTGGAATTCAGCTAAAAATAAACAAAACATAGAAAGTAAAAGTATGAGACAACAGAATTTTTTTGGAGTTCCACTTACAGGCCTACTGGACAATGACTGGAAGAAAGACCCTGGAGTGAAAGTTCCCCGTGTGCTACAAAAATTTTTTGAAGAAGTTGAGGAATTGGGTCTGGAATCTGAAGGAATTTTTCGACTTTCAGGATGTACTGCCAAAGTAAGCAATACCGTGAAGAACTGGATGCCAAATTTAATGCTGATAAATTTAAATGGGACAAAATGTGCCATAGAGAATCTGCAGTGATGTTGAAAGCATTTTTCAGAGAACTACCCACTTCTCTCTTCCCTGTGGAATATATATCTGCCTTCATCACTCTAATGGAAAGTAGGTGGAAGACGTTAAGTGTTAATGGACTAAATTATAAGCTCAATAAAGTGACATAATCAGATGTGATCAGGAAAAAAAAAGTTAAAACTTGAACTTATTTAACTACAAATGACAAATACACACATGCATTCGTATAAGTAAACAGAAAATAGGCAGACTAGCATATGTGTGTGTGTGTGTGTGTGTGTGTGTGTGTATCGCGGTTGCCAAAAAATGTATACACATGACTTGTATTCATCTTCTGTTATCCATATATATTAAATATTACAATTTTAATACAGTTTTTCTCCTTTCTTAAAATGTGTATACATTTTTTTGGTACCGTGTGTGTGTGTGTGTGTGTGTGTGTGTGTGTGTGATTTTATACACACACACACATAATCTCACACGCAATGGAATACTACTCGGCCATAAAAAAGAATGAAATCTTGCTATTTGCTCTAACAAGGATGGACTTGGAGGATATTATGCCAAGTGAAATAAGTCAGATAGAGAAAGAAAAATACCATATGATTTCACTAATATGTGGAATCCAAAAAACAAAACAAATAAACAAAACAAAACCATTCTCATAGATACAAAGAATAGGTTGGTAGTTGCCAGAGGAAACAGTTTGGAGTGGGGGGCCAAATGGGTGAAAGGGATCAAAAGATACAAACTTTCAGATGTAAAATAAATAAGCTATGGGGACGTAGCCAACAGCATAGGGAATATAGTCAATAGATTCTATTAACTTTTATGGTGACAGATGGTAACTAGAATTATTGTGGCAATCATTTTGCAATGTATACAAATGTCAAATCACCATGTTGTACACCTGAAACTGACATACAATATTATATGTCAACTATACTTCAATTAAAATAGATTAGCCTATTTAACCCCTACAACCATTCTCAGATATTGATATTATTATCTCAAAGTTACTGATCAGTAACTTAAATACATAGAAATTATAAAACTTATCCAAGTCATAAGTCTAAGTGGCAGAGCCAGGATTCAAACCCACTCTGCCGGACTCCGAAGTTCATGCTCTTAACCACTACCTAATGTTACCGAAAGAAAGAAAAGGCGAAGGAAGGAAGGAATGCTAAGGGACATTGCAAAACATTGTGAGACGTCTTCTTGGTTAAAAATGATAAGCCAGTTTATCATTTTGTAACTTTCCACATTCTACAAAGGAGGCTGAGGCTCAAAAGCACTTGTCAGCTTTCCAAAATGTACTGACCCAGGCATGGTAGAATTGGGGTTCACACCAGCATTATTCGACTCAATATCCAAGCACATAACTGTAATATAATGTTACTTTTACAGCAAGAGGATCAGAATTATGCCAATTACAAATAAATAAATATACATTCCGAACCAACTGAAAAGTAACACAGAGGAGTAAGGTAGATGTTTGCCAAAATATCACTTCCACAACTAATAAGGTCATCTAAGAGAAAATCGCCTCTCTGTGTGAGCAAATCACTGTAATGCTGAACTCCAGCTCCAGGCAGGTTCACCATCCATTATCATGAGGACTGCCTGGGCATGGACTGAGCTCTCCCAGGCCAAGGGAAGGGGGAAGCAAGTCGCCCACACATGCCCAGTGCCCTCTCCCTAGAGAAGAGAAAATAGAAGGGTTGTGCTAAGGTAGCTTCCTCCCTTCTGATGAAGGGAACATCAGAAGAGGGATCAAGTCCCTACCCAACATGGGCCACAACAGGCCACAACAGTGCTCAGTGAAATCCGGTTTCATGGCATTTCAGTTTTGTTTATTTTTGAGGGCAGTGTCACTGGCCCTCACACGTGGGACCTGAACCAGGGCTGCTGGCTTCCCAAGCCAGCGCTCAATCACCGCGCCACTCTGCCGGCCCTCATGGCATTTTAATCATGGCCGACTGGCCAACTGGGTAATTGAGTCTTCTACATCATATCTTGACTTATGTTGTAGAGTTAAAGGGTTAATTTAATGGAAATGGAAGAAGGGAGTGCCAGTTTTTGTAATTAATGTCATCATGACCTTCTTTGTTCACTTGGCAAATTACTATCCGTACTTATGACTCCTGTGCAAATATCATTTCCTCCAAAAGAACTCTGATCACTGTCCATTGTCCCCTCCCACCCCATCTTTCTCCCCAGTACACTTTATCTCTCACTGCTCTGTATTACCTCCGAACCAGGTGTGAGCTCTGTACCCCGCTTGGGCACATACAACCCAATCCTGCCTTCATCATTTCTTTATTTGACTCTCTGTCTCTGAGATTGAGGATGGTATTGATAGGGGATACCTGTGTGTGTCTATATAGCAGGCATCTTGCAGAGTTCCCAGTATATGTTAGGCTCCTACACTGAACTCTTGATCAAATAACTGAATTCTGAAGATTGAATTGAATTCAATGAGGCCTTTAGTTCAGTCCCAGAAGAAATATATAATTGTCTGAGTCTTTCAAACTAAATGTAAGAGGGTGGTGATGTTATAAGAAAACCAGTGAAACAGCAACACCTCTTCAAAGAGCAGCTGCATTTCTTATTTTAGGGGGAATAAAAGCGATCATATATATAAATGAAATGAAATCTTAACTTTCACAATTGCACATTTGGGAATTCAGTGGCACCAGGTAAGGAGCACAATGGATACTCACAAAATAATCGATCAATTGGTTGGAATAGCTAATGTGTTTAGTTATCTGTAAAATGCCAAGAAAGGGGTGACATCTGCTGATTCAAAGGCTTAAACATTCTGCGACTCTCCCCTCATCTTTTTTTTGTTTTTTTTTTCACCTATATTCACATTGAGGAAATACTTCCTTCTTTTTCCAGATGGGAGCATCAATTTTCAGGTCAAGTGATATTAAAAATAGATAATAGCCAAGACCCCATGAGTCTCTACAGAAAGACTAAACAGTCACGATGGGGGACATCATCGTTTTGGTTTTCTTTACGAGCTTTTATGTACGCAGCTGCTTCTCAGGCAGACTTTTACTGCAGAGGGATCTGCGTCGTTCTGCATTTTGGTTCCACATCACTTCCCATCCTTTACACTCAGCTCCACGCCACACAAGTCAAGGGAAAAAGCCTTCCAGCTGCACTCGCATCCTGGATGTGCCCTCCCCCTCGGAGCCAGCTTGGTTTGGCTCCTGGAGTCAGGATTCTATACATTTTGACTCTGGTGCTGATGTTTACAAGCACTCTGCTGACTTAAGGAACTCGGCTGATAGAAAAAACAAAAAAATGTAAAAGGGAACCAAGTTTTTTCAAATTAACTTCAAACGTTGTTAGTTTTGTTTAAAGAGTATGGTGATTATTATTGATTCAGATTAATACTTTTTCTTGGCTAATACACGCACTACCCAACTCAAATGCCTCTCAGGAAGCTTTCCCAAACCCTCCAGCTTCTAAGTGAGCTCATTGTTTGAACTGTCTAGAGCCCCATCATCTAACATGCATTTACTTCTCAGTCCATGAAGTTTTTGCTATGTAGAGCATTCTACATCTAATTCTTCTTAGCGTCCTTCTCGCTGACCAACCATGAAGTGTCACTCAATGTATACTGGCTAAATTTTATTGAAGTAATTAACCTGTTTTGTGTTTATAATTTTCTTTCTTTCTTTCTTTTTTTTTTTTTTTTGAGGGCAGTGTCACTGGCCCTCATATGTGGGACGGAACCGGGGCCGCTGGCTTCCCAAGCCAGCACTTAACCACCGTGCCACTTGGTCAGCCCTGTGTTCATAATTTTGATGCTATATATCTACAAACATTGAATTATTAATGTTTAATCCAGAACTACCTTTTTATTATTTCATTAACATCAACTTTCCTTTTATTATAAATCATTGTTTGCAGTGCCCACACTTAGAATAACTACAAAAATCAAAGTATGGCAACTCAGATTATAAACAGAAGAAAGCAAAATAAATAAGTCATACATTATTGAAGTTAAAACTAAGAGGGCCCCTAGAGCTATCTTATATCGTATTCTTACTTCATACAGGAGAAATGTGAGGCTTGAAGAGTGTAAGTGACAAGCCAGAGCTCTCAGTGAATCGGTGATTGACTCCAGGCTAAACGGAGGTTTTAAGAGAAGTATTACCTAATGCAGTCAGACAGGTGTGGGTTTTCTTGAAATTTCATTCCAATTGTGTGTATCCCTGGGCAAACTATTCAAAATCCCAAAGATTAACTGTGATATTGTACTTCATAATAAGAAATATATATTTGGTTTTTGTCCACCTTTCTGGCACAGAGCTTCTAAAACCCTTGGAATTTCCTAAGTGATGAGAGCAATAAAGGGGTCTTTTGTTGTGTTAATGAGGTGAGTTTTGGAAAGCGACTAAGGTTGGGGGCTGGTTGCCAGTGGAGCCAATCATGTGATCGGAGGGTTGGAACTTTCAGTCCCACCTCCCTGACCTCCAGTGGCCAATGATTTACTCAATCATGGCCATGTAATGAAGCTACCATAACAACCCAAAAGGACAGGTTTGGAGAGCTTCCAGATTGACAAACACATGGTGATTTGGGGAGACTGGTGTGATCTACAAGAGCATGGAAACTCAGCTCCTTTTCCCCATACCTTGCCCTGTGCATTTCTTGCTGCTTCTAAGTGTTAACCTTTCATAACAAAATGGTGATCTAGTAAGTAAAATGGTTCTCTGAGTTCTGTGAATCGCTCTAGCAAATTAATTGAACCCCAGGAGGCGATCATTGGAACCTCCAGTCTATAGAGGATCCATAGCAGGTCTGTCAGGAGCACAAGTAATGGCCTGAGCTTGTGACTACATCTAAACAGTACAACGGAGGTAGTCTTATTAGACTGAGCTCTTAATCTGTGGGACCTGATGCTCTCTCCAGGTACATAGTATCAGAATTGAGTTGAATTGTAGGACACCGCCCCCCTCCATGTCATGAATTACGTGTGAGTTCACATAGAATCGAGTCCAGTCTTGGCAACATGGCATGTGAAAGCCTCAGAGAGGGTTTTGGGAGAAGAGAAGCTGTGAGTGAAACAGAAAGCCAGTGGTCGATCACAGCAGGAGAATGGAGGGCTAGAAGCGGGGACACCAGAGAGGTAATGCTACCGCCCTTGGAAAACTGAGATGGGCCTTGAATTGTGAGATGGATCAGCGGTGCCCTCACCGTGAAACACGCTTCGCTTGCTAACCTGAGCAGATTCTCTTTCTGGCAATCACAACCTCATGCTCAGAAGTGAGTGTTAGTGGAACAGATATATTTTCAATGGCAAAAAGGGAAAAGAAATGACTCATTCCAAATACCAGAAATATACTGGCACTGCTCCCTCTAACCCAGAAATGTTGACTTCAGTTGCTTTCGAATGTGACATCACTTTGGCTTTATGGGCTGACAGGGTTTGGGCACAGGAAACTGCCCTTCTAACCCTCCCCCACCCCATTCCAGCCCCTCCTTTTCCTTCTCTGAATTCTTGAATGGCGACCCTGTGAGGAGCCACCCCAATGTGTGGTCTGAGCTGGCCTTTGAAGATGCCCTGGTGATCTTTGCTGACTTCTGCCCTGTGCTTTTATTTGGAACCCCTGGTTGGCTGTTTGCTTTCCTAAATGTTAGCAGACTCTGAGCTGATGAGTTTTAAGTGCCTGCAGTGATCAACATCAGGTCCTTCTTTATCTGGGACTTTCAGTTTTGCATTTACTTTATAGATCAGAAAATAAAATAGAGGATTTCGAGAGAGAGAGAGCATCCCATCTTCCTTCCTTCCTTCTTTCCTTCCTTCCTTCCTTCCTTCCTTCCTTCCTTCCTTCCTTCCTTCCTTCCTTCCTCCCTTCCTTCTTTTTTCTTTTTCTCCTTCTGTTTCATTCTTACACTCTTATTTCTACCATTTCTCAAACAATTTTGAATATAGCTATAGGACAATCATAAAAAAAATCACCTTTTTTCCATGGTTTCAATATTATATTCATTATAGAAAATTTGAAAAATAAGGGGATATAAAGAAATATACCAGAATCCTGCCACTTAGAATAATTAGAATTAGCTTTTTGAGTTATGTCTTTTTCTTCCTAAACACTTTGTCTCAGATATATAGATAAATTAATTGATAGATTAGATAGGTAGATAGATAGATGATAGATAGGTAGACAGTCAGATAGACAGACAGGTAGATCAGTAGATAGATGAAAGATAGATCAAGGGAACAAAACGGTATAATATTCTATATATTTTTTGTTTTCTGTATTTATCATTTTACATATCATAAGCAAATTTTTCAAAGTTAAATATTCTTGGAAATCATTGTCTTTAGTGGCTGAATATTTTATCATATAGGTACACCATAATTTAACTAATTCTGTACTTTGGCTAATTAAATATTATCTTACTATTTTTTTCAAATATATGAAAATGTTATAATGAACAATTTTTATATATTTGTAAACAAAAATTTAATGCATATTTGATGTTATCTAGGATAAATTACTATAAACAAATGTATAGGGTTGTATGCTATAAACTTTTTAACAGACCTTTAAGATATCCATATCTCAGACTATCTTCAAGGAAGTTTATTCCAAGTTAAATTTAAAAATAACACTAAAAATATACATACCACAAATGTTAGATTAATTGTGATCATTAATTATTAATTTGTTTTGATGAATTAGTGATGAGAACACATGAAGATGAAAAAAATTCTCATACTGCTATATAACTCAATTGAAATACACCCTCAAGGTGTCTATAGAATAGTAAAGAGCCTTGCTAAAGAGAATTTTATTCTTGAAAAATAGTTTAACAATACAAGAGATAATTAGTGCCATGCATTTAATGATCTATATCAAATAAAAAAAAACTGAATTACAAAATTATTTTGTCAGTAAAAGATATAAATCATGCATTTGGCTTGAAGAGTGAATAAGCTCAGACCTTAAAGTCAGATAGATGGAGAGAAATCAATATGGTTTGATGGAAAAGAAAGAATATTGCCTTGTAGTTAACAAGACTATAAGCTAGAAATCACCTTGCTGTTCTTACTTTTAAAAATAGATGACCATTAAAAAAATAAAATATATATATATATATATATATATATATATATATATATATGAAACATACACACAGCCATGACAGATGGTGAGCAAAACCTTTATGGATTAAGAGAAAACACATAGTGGGGACTAAAAACTGAAAACCACATTTGCACAGAGTCTGCAATTTTGCTTTTCCAGTGAGGCAAGAACCCTGAACTCCTTCTGCATAGCTTGATCTCAGACTGAACACAAGAAAACAAGGTTGACGCAAGTGCTAAACTACCTAAGAGGCCTAAGCAGGGAAAACAATTCCATAGGAACTGAGTTCTCAACCTAAATCAGAAACTGAACGGACATATCATCACTACACGTGAAGTGAGAGAGTGGTGCCAGATGACTACATGAAGGACCTTTAAACACGTTTCGAGTTTCCAGACATGATGGACAAGGCTTCTACCAGTGGCAGTACAGTATGCCATGTGCTTTGGACATATTTCCCAACTGAAAATAAAACCACATGTATATTCTTTAAAAACATCTTTTATTTTTTTCAAAAAAGATTGAAATCCCTTGCTGAGCTAATAGGAAAGTAAGACATCACAGGGGCCACAAAATTAGTGACAGCAGGAACTGTGGCTTTGAAGGAGCTGCGACGTGGCATTTGCCCCTGTAGGTCCCTGGGCTGCTCGGTCATGGCCGCTCTGTGTGGCCTGGGTAGAGCCTGAGCAATGTCTGTATTGGGCATGCTTAATGGCACTTCTCCAAACACTTCCTGAGTCATCCACAGGGGCTGGTCAGAGGGAGAGGCACTGAGGATATCACAGAGATAAGGACAAAGCCCTGCCCTTGGGAAATTGAAGGGATGGTGGGACAAGGAGCAGACAGCTGAGCCATGGATGCCAATGCAGTGCCACGCGAAGTGAAGGAACGAAACCCAGAGAGTTCTGGACCCTCTCAGCAGAGGGTACAGAAGTGAGACCTTCAAGCTGACACGAGGAGCTGTGCTCTGACTGGTCCTGGAAAGATGAAGAATGGAGGAAGTGCCTAGAAAAGAAGGGATGTCAGACAGAGAACACATGGTATTGTGGTGCATCAAGGTATGTTTGGGGAGCAGAGAGGAGAGAGGGTAAAAAGAGGGCAGTCAGGGTCAGCAGCCCCAGCCCAGGTGCTGGCAGGACCTCCCTTGGGCTCCATTGTGGCCAAGCTGACTGCTAACCTCTCCTTGCTGGTGTGGTCTGGTGCCAACTTGTGCAGAATGGGAAACAAGGCGCATGGTGACATTGGCAGTTTCTGACCATCATTCCACGGTGGGAAACGAGTGTCACTCTGAGACTGATGCAGTTGGAACCTAGTTTGAAGGACGTGTAAGGCAAGAAATACAAAACAGACCCAGAGTGGCAAAAAAACAAAACAAACAAAACTGCCATGTACTGCTCATCTGTTGTGTTCCAGAAACCAGGGCGAACCCCTTTGCATGTATTATCTCATTTTCTCTTTGCAATAGACAGGTCCACTGGGCTGTCTCCACTTTTCAGACGGGGAACACTGAGGCTAACCAAAGTGGATCAAGGTCACACATGCCCCGTTAGACTGGGTGGCCAGGGTGTTTTGGGGGTTCCAGGCTGAGAATGATTTGGCGTAATGGGTTCTAGGGGTGAAAATCAGTTGCCGGTGGTAACACAGCAAGATTTAGTACTTTCCTGACATCTGAAATGGAGTCTACACACCAGGGGATGACTAAACATTTAGGTCGTCGCCCGCTATTAACTCTCTGGGCAAGGAAACACGCGTCCTCATTTGTGCAGCAAGCCTTGGCGGTCATGCCAGAGCATGTGTTTCTCCGTGTCCGTGGCAGGCGGCCACACGCCATGCCTAGATGCACGATAACATGACATAAATGTTAATGTCCTGTTCTAAAACCAAAGCCTCGGGAGAGAGGAAATACCACCCCCGCCATACCCTGGGCGGTGTTTGGATACTGCAGTCTCTATTTTGACTCCAGAGTGTGATGACTATGTAACTTTTCACAAGGATTTCATTTTTTCCCTGTCAAGCCACATTATTTTAAGGGTGACAATAACTTGGCTGCAAATGAGCTGAAACCATCAAGGTGATAAATGAGTTTCTGGGGGAGGGAGGCATCGACCAGGCCTACGCTTCACCGGACCACACACCTCTGTCCCTCTTCCACCTTCTTAGCAGAACCATGTGTCACAGGTCTCCCCTCTCTGCATCCCCCAAGGCCCTTTCCCTCCCAGCCTCCTGCTTCTTAAGGCAATAGAGGACCCTGAGCACTTGACTTTGGAAAATATACCGTATTTCACAGAATTTGGGGAGGGGGAGAAGGACTTGCTATTTTCCTCTGGTTGTTAGCAGGGATCTGATTTATAAAACTGCCTTTGAGACAACCCCTCACCCAGTTTATTTTCTCTGTCAGCCAGGTCTGTCTCTGAAGTGGGATCGCCCATGCTCAGCTCGGTGGTCAGCCTGCTTTTGTGAGTTGAAACCTAAGAGGTATGTCCGGAAGGGCCTGGTGAGCTGGTGAGCTGGACTTCTTGTGGAGAAAGATGACTTTCGTTGCTATTTTACTGGAGAAAGTCAGGGGCAGGGGACAGGGTATGCCCGGAGTTTTACCTACACAGTCTCGTTTTGCAAACAGAATTCTCACTGAACTTATTCAACACAGCTAAGTTAAGTGATTTGCTAGAGGGTTCCTCCTGACGTTTAGCTGTCGGGCTGTGAAGGAAGAGCTGCTGGACTCCAATGCTTATTTCCCTGCTGTCTCCCTTAGTTTTGTCCAGTTCGCCGTGCGAGGTCACCCCTATGTCACCAGAAAGTGCCAGGGACACCAGGGCTCAATAGCGAGGGAAGAGGAGCGAGGGTCTGTGGTGACTAAGTGGACAGCATCGGAAAGGTGCCTGACTCACAGCTACAACGTTTCTATTTGCTGGGACTACATTGTCCCTATTTGCTACTCAGAGATTCCTATTTGCTCGTATTATGATTTGGGGGTGGGCGAGCAGGGAAAAGATGTTAGGAAGAGGGCTGAACTCACATCTTGCATTTCGATGGTGCTGCAAAGGAAAGCACAGAGGCTGCAAGCTAGTTGAAGACCTTAGTGTCGCATGCGCACACGCTGTGTCCAAGGTGTGGCAAAGGGATAGCCTCTTTCTAAGGACAGTTGGCTGCGGAGATAGCCAGTGTCACCAAGAGCCAACCAATGGCATGGAGGCTACTGCTTTTCTTTACCTTTTCCTTTTGTTTTTTTAAATGTTGCATAATAGTGGACTGTAAGTTATAAGGCTAAGGTCAGCATCCATTAGTTAGAATGCATTCAGTGCAGTTATTTGTTTGCATCATCTAGCACGGCCTCTAGACTTGGAGCCATTGGAAGGCCTGGGTGTTGTCTTATTCGGTCATCTTTCCCTAACAGAGAATATAGGTTCGGGCACATGCTCAGTGAATGTGTGAGGTGTAGTCAGTGACTGGGTGGTAGATGAGCCTTTGAACTTCCTTGAGCCTCAGTCCGTTTTATTATTAAATGGAGATAAAAATGTGGGCAAAGACTTAAGTAATACATAGTAAAATTAATTTATTACTCATGGTAATATAAACACTAGGAACTGAAAAATCACTCTTCAGTCCCGCTTTGTCTTCTAAACTCTAGACTCTGACGATGAACTGCCTACTGATCTCCTTGTGTTCCTGAATGGCGTTTACAGTTTGCAAAAAGAAATGTGATATTCTTCATACCTCTAAACCTGCTCCTTCCTAGGTTTGTTTGTTAATTTTTAAAAGTGTAATTTTAAATTACCACTGACATACAATATCATATGAGTTTCAGGTGTAGAAAACAACGTAGTGATTAGACATCGATGTGCCACACACAGTCACCAACGTTCACACAGGCGCTCAGCCGAAGCCCTCGGCGTCATCCTGACCCTCCCCTTTCACATCCACATCAGTGTCAGCACTGGATTTTTCCAGGTTCAAACTTATTAAAAACCGCCCATCTTTTATAATCTCTGGGCTTTTGGTAATACGAAGAAAGACCTTCCCCACTCCAATTTTTAAAATTATTTACTTCCCTATTACTGTTATTATGGTTTTTAGGGCTTCAGAATCATCAAACTCTATGGGTTTACTGAGAAGCAAGAAGTGGGGTAGGCATACACCTTGATGCTCATCTCACGTGGCTACAGCTTGTGCCTTTACCATCTGTGGGAAAGGCTCTGTTTATCCACCAATGTGCAATGTCACATTTGTTAGACCCTAAAGTCTCAATGTGTCTGGGCTTCTCTCTAGAAGTTCTCTTCTCTCCTGTTGTGCCCTTACCACCTCTCTGAGCTTCGTTATTTGACTTACTGTTAGTGGGACTTGCCCCCTACATCACTGCCTTTTCCCCAACAGAAAGTTCCTGATTCTTTTAAATGAGGCTTAGGTAATTAAACTTCCAGACTCTGACGTCAGACTCTTTGGGTTCAAATACAGCCTCTGCCATGGACTAGCTGTGTGACTTTCGGCAAAATGCTTAACTTCTCTGATTCTTGAAATTACCATGTGTAAATGTGGGAATAAAATAAAACTTTTCTCCTAGAATTGATGGAAGTGTATTATTTGATACATTTACTACAATGCTTAGACAAGCACTTGGTACATAGTAAATAAATAGTAACTTATTATGATTCTTGTTTATTTGTTTTTCCACATGAAAGTTAGATTCATATTGCCTCAATTTTTAAGAAATGATACCATTATTGTGTTTGCATTAAGGTTACAGATTAATCTGAAAAGAATTGAACTTCTAAGGTATTGGATCTTCCTAGTCAACACAAGATATGCCTTTCCATTTATTCAAGCTCCGGGTCTCTCTCAATTGCTTTTTAGTGTTTTATCATATGGATCTTGGTGATTTTCTATAAAGGTTTATCTGCAGATACTTTGTCTTTTTCTTGTTGCTATTGTAATGAGTGATTTTCTTTATTAAAATTGTAAAATACTGGTTGTTTTTTTATATAGGTGAACTATTATTGTTTATGTTCATTTTGCTTCCAGCCACCTTTAATATACACGGACCTACTGTACCATGGTCTGAAGGTTTTATTCCCCCAAATTTTTATGTTGAAGCCTAACCCCCAAGGTGGTGGGGCCTTTGGGAGGTAATTAGGCCTTGGGCATGGAGGATGCATGGGATCAGTGCCTTTGTAAGAGAAGCCCAGGAAAGCTCTCTAATCCCCTCAGCCATGTGAGGACTCAGAGAAAACGGTGTCTGTGAACCAGGAAGTGAGCCTGCCCAGATACTGAATCGCCTGGCACCCTGACCTTGGACTTCCAGCCTCCAGACTGTGCGAAATGATTTTCTGTTGTTTGTAAGCTACTCAGTCTCTGGTATTTTGTTACAGCAGCCCAAATGGACCAAGACAACTGTAAAAAGTGAATTTGACATGATAATATTTATTTCAATAAAACACTTGAAATATTGTTTTTCATTTTTCTTACGGGGAATATAAATATTCCTTTGTAAAATCCTTAATTGAGATAAATGGGACAAAATCAGCAACTCCCTTATTGTCAATGATGCTTCCTCATTTATTTCTCACAAATAACTCTTTTAATTCAAAAGTTAGATGGAAGGAGTAATTGATATCATTGCACACCTAATAGAATGGCCAAAATCCAAAATATTATTGACAACATCAAATGCTGGTGAGGATGTGGAGTGCCAGAAACTCTCATCTTTGCTGATGAATGGCCCCACTACTTTGGAAGACAGTTTGGCAGATTCTTATAAAACTAAAAAATGCTCTTACAATATGATCCAGCAATCACACTGCTAAATATTTACCTAAAGGAGCTGAAAATCCGTCCACACCAAAACTTGCACATCAAAACCTGTTTGTAGCAGCTTTATCCATAATTGCCAAAACGTGGAAGCAACCAAGATGTCCTTCATCAGGTGACAAATAAATAAACTCTGGTCCATCCAGACAGAGGAATGCTATTCAGCACTGAAAAGAAATCAGCTATCAAGTCATAAAAAGACACAGAGAAATGTAAGTCCATATTACTGAGTGAAAGAAGACTATTGGAAAAGACTTTGATTTGTATGATTTGTATGATATTGTATGATTTGAACTATGTGACTTCCTACAAAAGGCAAAACTATAGAGACAGCAAAAAGATCAGTGGTTGTCAGGGATTAGTGGGGAAGGGAGGATGAACAGGACTGCAGAGGAACTTTTTAGAGCAGTGAAACTATTCTGTATGATACTATAAGGATGGATACATGTCATTTGTCCAAATGCATAGGGAATATAACACCAAGAGGGAAACTCAATGAAACTATGAATTTTGGGTGACTATAATGTGTCAGTGTAGGTTCATTGATTCTGAGACATGTACCTCTCCAGTGGGGGATGGTGATATTGGCGGGCCCAGGGGGATGCTGGGCATGTGTGGGGGTGGGGAACACATGTGAAACCTCTGTACTTTTTACTCCATTTTTCTGTGAACCTAAAACTGCTCCATTAAATAAAATCTACTTAAAAATTTATGTTCTGAGGGCTGGCCGAGTGGCGCGGTGGTTAAGTGCTGGCTTGGGAAGCCGGCGGCCCCGGTTCGGTCCCACATACAAGGGCCAGTGACACTGCCCTCAAAAAAAAAAGAAGGCTTTTTTGACCCGCCGAGTGGCGCAGTGGTTAAGCGCTGGCTTGGGAAGCCAGCTGCCCCGGTTCGGGTCCCACATATGAGGGCCAGTGACACTGCCCTCAAAAACAAAAACAAAACAAAACAAAAAAAAACCTAAAATATTTTGGGCCCGCCGAGTGGCGCGGTGGTTAAGCGCTGGCCTCGGAAGCCAGCGGCCCCGGTTCGGGTCCCACATGTAAGGGCCAGTGACACTGCCCTCAAAAAAAAAAAAAAAAAAAAAAAAAAAAAAAAATTTAGATACTATTCAAAAGCAACATTTAACATTATTACACAGTGATAATATACATATACAAATTCCTGGGTGCATATTAGTAATTCGAGAAGCATTTATTTGCTGACTCCATTCTATATTTCATCCACAGTTACACATACTGGGGCCATTCAATCTGAGAGGTGCTGAAATTTTCGTGACAATAGCTGACAAATAAATTAATAGTGATAACAGCCTGAGAAGTATCAGAAGTAATCATTCTCTCTTCCTTTAATCTTTTTGTTACTGGCTTTCTGTACATTCACACCTTAAAGGTGAGAAGACAAAAAAGCTGACCTGTTAGTTATTTGTTTGGCTTTCGCTTCAGTGCTGCACCTGTGATCTCAAAGCCCTGATGACTAACTTTGGCCACTGGGGAAGCTGAACTGACTTGCTCTGACCTTTTGTGACCTACCTTGAGGCTAAATCCCAGCCTGGAGCAACAGATGCTGGTGTGGGCAGAGCCCTAGTTAGCTGTGTTTATCAAGAGGGGATCGCAGGGGTGTTTTTCTGCAATGCCACCCTCTCTGTAAACTCCATTTCTTCACAACGCTTGGAATCATTAATGCATTTATTGCTTTTACTCTTATCCAACATTTAAATATTATATGTCCTAGTGTCTAGTAGTAGGGAGTGATTCTTCTCTAACAGTTTCTTCACAGTAAGGGAGAGTGAGAAACAGAATATAATCAGTCACCAGTATTGTCCACACTCGCTCGGTGAGGATAGCAGGCTCGATCCAAGTGGACAGGCCGCCAGTTCTGATCAGAAGTGTCCAAAAGCGAAGGGAGTAGAAGATTCCAAAGTTACTCTCTGATTTGACATTTACTCACAGGCCACTGGGCTTTGGTATGGGTATTGGTGATTTTTGGCCTGCCCCAGGGGCCTGTATTATGCAGTCTACATGGAAAACCCATTGGATCAAACATCATAAAGCCATCCTAATTTCCAGAATCTCTGAATCCATAAGGTTTGTCAAGGGCCAACTCTACTCCCCCAAATAATGGTTCCCTTGAGCAAATTAAAAAACAAAACAAAACAAACAAAAACAAACAAAACAAAAAAACAGCCAAACAAAAACAAATTTATTTTTTTAATGACTGGCAAGCATTTTGTTTTTTTTAAAGGTTTTTATTAAAATATAGCTAACATACAATATTATATAACTTTCAGGGGCACATCATAGTTAATCAACATTTATATACCTAAAGAAGTGATCACCATGATAAGTCCAGAAACCATCTGCCATGCTATCACAATATTATTGACTATATTACCTATGATGTATATTACATCAGGTGTACAGCATAGTGGTTAGACATTTATATAATTTAAGAAATGGAAAAAAAACAAAAAAAAACCAACAAAGAAGTGATCCCCCTGACTAGTACTCACCTGGCACTATACATAGTTACTGCCATATTAATGCTTATATTCTCTATACTTTACTTTACATCCTATTGACTGTTTTGTAACTTCCAATTTGTATTTCTTAATCCCTTCACCTTTTTCACCAAGCTCTCCAACCCCCTTCCCATCCATCACCCTGATATATTTAGTAACCACCTGACACCATATTTGTACATAGTTATTACAGTATTATTGACTATTCCTTATGCTATACCCTACATCCCCATGACTACTGTGTAACAACCAATTTGTACTTCATAAACCCTTTCCCTTTATCACCCATTCCCAACCTACCTCCTGTCTGGCAACCATCAAAATGTTTTCTGTATTTATGAGTTTGTTTCTGTTTGTTTTGTTTATTTTGTTCTTTAGATTCCACTTATAAGTGAAATCATATGACATTTGTCCTTCGCTGACTGACTTACTACACTCAGCACGATACCCTCTCGGTCCATCCATGTTGTCGCAGATGGCAAGATTTTCTTCTATTTTTATAGCTGAGTAATATTCCATTGTCTATATGTACCACCTCTTCTTTATCCATTCACCTATTCAGGGACACCTAGGTTGCATTCTGATCTTGGCTATTGTAGACAATGCTGCAATGAATGTATGGACAAACATGTCCCCTTGAAGTAGTATTTTAGGTTTCTTCGGATAAATACCCAGAAGTGGGATTACTGGATCCTTCTTTGTCTCTTGTCATAGTCTTTGTTTTAAAGGCTATTTTGTCTGTTACTAGTATTGCTATCCCAGCTTTTTTTTTGTTAGTTTTTTCCATTTTCATGAGATAACTACTAAATCGCTGATTCAATCTTCTGCTTTGTCTAATCTACTGATGATTCCCTGCAATGTTTTCTTCATTTTTGTTATTGTATTTTTAATTTCTGACTGTTTTCTTTTAATGTTTTCTATATCTATTTTTATGTTTCCTATCTCTTTGTTGAAGTTCTCCTTGAGAACAGTGAACATCCATATAACTAGTGTTTGGAATTCTGCATCTGGTAGATTACTTGTCTCCATTTTATTCAGCTCTTTTTCTGGAGCTTTGTTCTGTTCTCTTATTTGGGACATGTTTTTTTGTCTTCCCATTTTGGCTGCCTCCCTGTGTTTGTTTCTATATATTAGGCAGGACTGCTATGTCTTCCAGTCTTAGAAGAGTGTCCTTATGTATTAGGTGTCATATGGGTCCCAGTGGCAGTCTCCCTGGTCACTAGAGTTGGGCGCTCCAGGTATGTGCCTTGTGTGGGTTGTATGTGTCCTCCTGATATGGTTGAGGCTTGGTTGGTCTTTGCACATCAAAGCGAGGGATTGACCCTTGAGCTCATTGGTTGTGAGGACTAGCTCATTGGTTGTGAAGAAGCTATTGTGGAGGGGATGACCCTATGGAGCAGGATTTGCTTCAGCATGGCTCTAGTTAGTACCTGCCCAGTGTGCCCTTTGGATGTGTCATCCTTGGAGGCAGCTAGGTGACCCTCCAGCTCAGTTTGAAGCTGGCCCTGGGGCGTTTCAGCCCCAAGGATGCCTGGGAGGGGACCTGCTGCAGGACAAGTTCAGTTGCAACCTGTGCCCTGCCTGGGGCCATCTGGCATAAACTACAAAGAAATCCACAGATGGCCACCATCCATGCTGTGCTTAGAGGTGCTGGCTGTGAGAGGCCAACTCACAAACCAAGGCTGACTGCCACCAGTGCCAACCTTAGGGCTGCTCAGCCAGAGGTCTTAGGACCTGTTAAAGCCAGATGCTGCTTGTTTGTGTTTTATGAATCTTTGAGAGACCCTAGGAAAGTGCAGAGCATGATCCAAAACCAGTGGTGTGTACAAAAAAAGCCACTAGAAGTGGCTTGGGTGTGCCTGAAAGCTGGGTGAGGGGGGGGGGTTGCAGGATCACCAGCGTGCAGCCAATGGTATTAGCCAGGTTGATGGAGACTCAGACATGGCGGCCACCTACGTCTGCATGTGGGGAAGACGGAGGACTCAACAAAGAAACAATGGCTTCTGCCAGCTCATCTGTCCAGGACAAAGCTGCCCCTCCAGCCCTCACCCTCCAGCCAGACAATTCAGTTCCTCCCCGTATGTTCCTGTACCTTTTTTTTTTTTTTTTTTGAGGGCAGTGTCACTAGCCCTCATATGTGGGACCCGAACTGGGGCCACTGGCTTCCCAAGCCAGCACTTAACCACTGTGTCACTCGGCCGGCCCCTGTACCTTTTGAGTTGTTGCCCCAGCATGGAGCTCAGAGTCAGTGATTCCATTGGTGAGTAAGTCTATGTGCAATCTCTTTAAGAGAAGTGCCTGGGACTCTAGCTGCCCTTCGTCTCACTCAGCCACAATATACTGTTTTCACAACCAGAAATTATGGGACTTCTCTTCCTGGCACTGGAATCCTGGGCTGAGAAGCCTGGTGCAGCACTGTGACCCTTTGCTCTTCCTGGGGGGTCTTCCACAGCCAAGATATCACTCTCAATTTTTAATGGTCACACATGGGTGTGGGACCAGCCCGTTCTCCTTCTCTGCCCCTCATACCAGTCTCAAAATGATTTCTTCTATATGTCCTTGGTTGTAGGGCTTTGGTTCAGCAAGTCTTCAGGCAATTCTCAATGATGGTTGTTCTGTAGTTTAGTTGTAGTTTTGATGTGGTTGTGAGAGAAGGTAAGCACAGTGTTTACCCACTCCACCATCTTGACTAGAATCTCAAAATCAATTTATTTCAAACTTTTCAATTTCTTTAAACAGGTACAGATCGAAGATGTGTTTTGTGTTAGACCCTGTGGTAGGCTTGTAGAAAAAAATGCTGATTCCTCACCCTGACCAGACAACTTCTAAAGCCGAATCTGTGAGGCACAGGGGCAGGATCAACTACATAATTTGTGGGGAGCAGTATAAAATGGATGCGGGGACACTTTGTTAAATTTTTAAAGAATTTTAAGATGTGGCAGCAGAAGATTAAACTAAATGCATGGGACCATCTGTGACAACAGAGATTACACACCCATGGAGGTGGTCCTGCACAGGAGTCTGTTGTTATAAACTCCCTCATTGTTTTGATAGATCATCTGATTTTGGGAACCTTTGTGGTAGGTAATTAAAAGGTCCATCATTCAAAGTATTTATCTTCGTGCAGTGAGAAGAATAGTTCAGCACATGTCAATGGGATAGTCAGGATCAAGGACTTACTCAAGAATTTTTAAATATAATGGAATTTTATGGAAGATGTTCAAGAGGAAATGGAGGAGAGGAGGTTCTTAGAGGGATAAAGAAACTAGTGTAGAAAATCTGATACTCCATAACATTGGCCATGGGAAGCCATTTGGGATCCAAGGAGCTCTACAGTCTGGCTGCATTGGTCAGAACTCTGCTGCTTGTAAGAGGCAGAAAGCCCATCCACTTCTATATAAGGTAAATTGCATTGGCTTCCATATCAGAAAAGGCTGACTTCTGACACACTGGGCTCAGGGCCTGGTTCTCTCCATTCTTGACTTGGTTCCATTTCCATTTTACTGGCTTCTTTCTGAGACAGAATCTCTCCATGGTGTCAACATGCTGTTGCTGCCACTCCAGCCTTTGTGGCTCATGGTCAAGAGAACAGCTGCTTTCCCCAGGAGTCACAGTGTCTTCTCCTAGTTAGCAATGACCCAAACTACTCCCCACAGTAATTCCTCATCCAGTTACAGTATACTAGGAGATATATTAATTACTAGAGGTCAATAAGAGCCCATTGAGTCAGATTCCTGAATGAGAAAAGATGATTGGCTTAGTTTGACCTTGTTTGAACAGAGCTGTAAATGCCAGGTCTTTTCTTTCTTTCTTTCTTTCTTTCTTTCTTTCTTTCTTTCTTTCTTTCTTTCTTTCTTTCTTTCTTTCTTTCTTTCTTTCTTTCTTTCTAATTGGGGAGTTGGAGAGGGGAACAGACAAGTTGCTGTCTTTTTTGTTCTTCAGTCTAGTTGTGGAGGACGTCACTTCACTGGCCCATGTTGGTATCGTCATTGCGCTCTTCCCGGATGAGGCAGATCGGTCGCCGGCCTCTGGATGGTCGCTCACTGCGGCTATTGGCAGCTCACGCTGGCTGCCGGCCACTCACTGTAGCCTATGGCAGCCCACTGCAGCAGGGGCTGCAGCCTACACCGTCGCCGGGGCTCGCACAGCCCAGCTCCAGGTGGAGCTGTTGTTAGCTGTAGAGGGCAGTGTCACTGGCCCTCAGGTGGGATCCGAACTGGGGCCGCTGGCGTCCCAAAACCAGCTCTTAACCAATGGTCACTCGGCCGGCCCAGCCAGGTCTTTTCGTTGGCTACTGGTGAGCTGATTGTAGCAGGTCAGGGTTCTTCTCCTGGTCTAAGTGAAGTGAAGCTGCCATAACAACATAATATAATATATAGGCTTCCTCCTTTCCTGCTGTTTCTCCACACAAAGCTGGAGCTTGGAGCTTGCTGATTTCCCTTAGAACTGGACACTAGGATTGAACCATGCTATCTACATATGTGCACTGAGCACTATACTATGAGACAGAGTGAAACATGTGGCCAAAGTCTGGCCTGAAAGCAGGGCTGTGAAGGAAAGGTCTCATCTGTCGTGCTTTTTGGAGGTGAGGCCATTGGATGGGTCTAGAAGATGAATAGGGAAGGTGAGTCAGGTAAAGGGGACTTTGGAAACAGGGCACAGAGGCTGAAAAGCTTGGCGTGTGATTGCGGTAGACATTGTGATTAGTCACTTCTTCACACGAGGGACTTATATTGAACAACTATATTTCCAAGGAATAGATAGATAGGTAGATAGAAAAATAGATATACAACCTCAGCCTTCTAGAAGCTGACAGTTTAGTTAGGAAAGGAAGGAGAGTTACTATGTACAGACATCTTAATGCTATGGGCTAGAGTGCTTTCCATTAGTTCTGAAGTCCTACAATTTAAGCTCAAGCACCCTCCGTAACAATGTATTTGACTTTACCCAAGGACATTTGGCCAAACCCTTTGATTTCAGTTCAGTCCCTCTGAGAAGCACATATGGTGAAGGGTTCCAATACGCAAGATATTTATCAGAGGGAATGCTGAGGAGGGAAAAAGGGGAGAAGGAGCAGGAGAACATTGAGGAGCGCCCCGTAGATCATGGTGCAGGGCTGACAACTGTGACAGGAGTGAGAAAGAGGTGATTGGGAGCACAGTGCAGCGCCGAGATCATGTCTGCATTCTGCAGGAGTGGCTTGGTCCAGCACAGCCCCATGAGACTGTGACCTTGCTCCAAACATCCTTGGAGACCCCAAAATATGGCAACTGGAGGCTGTTTTCCAACTACACTCCTGATGGCAGCTTCTCTTTTAAAGAGATCCAAGTAGTCCTGTTGCTATCCCACACCTCCAAAACAACAACTCATATTTCATATTGTATGCCATATTATTTTAAGTATTGATTTTTTTTGTGTACCTTCATAATGATTGTTTAGAGCTCTCACATGACGAAATGCAGTTCATTGAGTTCAGAGACCATGTATTATTCACTTCTGAAATTGCAACATCTGGCAAATATACAGTAGATATTTAGTAAGTAATTATTGAATGAATGAATGAATGAATGAATGAGTGATCCAATCAATCAGTCCATGAAGATATATGACTAAAGATGTTAGATGATTGGGGTCAATGATTAGAAGGTTATTTGACTTTGCCATAATTTTAATGGTACAAAGGAAAGACCCTGGACTTACAAGTATGAGAGTCTTAGATTTGACTCATGTTTCAAACTGCTTATTAGGTTTGTATCTTTGGCCAAAGGGCTTGGCTTTTCTAAGTTTCAGTTTCCTCATGTGTAAAAGGAAAATAGAACTTATCTCATGGCTTTTTGTGAGGGTGAAAAGACATGCTGTCCATAAAATGGCTGATACAGAGCCTGGCACAGAGCAGAAAGACCTACTCTCTTTCTAAGATTGAATCAAACAATTGCCTGTGGAAGAAAGTAAATTTATTTGCCTCCTCTTCATTCTGAGGGGAAAGGCAGCGGTGGCTAACCCCAGTGGTAAGCACCATAGTCCAATGTTCGGTGTAATAACTCTGAGTGAGTATGCACAGGTCCACCGTCTTTGAGTCCCTCAGTAGCTTCTAAATAACAAATGCAACAAAGCATGCCATGCAGCTATTCCCATCTCACAGCTGGGGAAACTGAGATTTAGGGTGTTAAATAACGCACACTAATCTGCATTTCAATAAGTGGAAATATTAGGATTCGAATCCAAGTCTGTGCTGAGTTTGAGCTCCTAGCCAATATCCCCCTGAGGATGCGCAAGCAGTTAGGAGACCCCAAGGCCTAAACCTGCTCGGGAGCTCTCTATGTGTGTTCCCAAGATCCCCAAAGCTGCTTGAGGGTGTGCTCAGCCTGCAGAGCAGGGACCAGAAATGCCATCCAGAGAGGAGGGTGAAGACTTGGAGAGATATCTGTTCCCCTTTTGTTAGGGCACTGTGCCCTCTGCTGGTTGCTTTTAATGCTCTTATACATGGGTCATTTGAAATCACTGGTATGAATCTTTTTATTTAGACCCCCGTGGTGGTAACCAAGTTATTTCAAATCAGATTGTTATCAAAGGTGGGAAGAACAGGGCCACGGTGAGAGAGGGGAGGAAAGGAAGGATGAGGTAGAGGGAGACACAGGAGGGAGGAGATGAGATCATCCTTAAGAAAAAGTGCAGCTACCAGACTGGCCAGCACTAGATTTTGGTGACAGAGGACAGACCCAGGATGCCATCTTGCCCCGCAAGGTGAACTTTAGCTATTTATAACGGATTATAACATTATTAGCATTGGGGTTGGAAAAAATCTCCACCACGTGTCACCCTGACTGTTCTGACCCAGCCAAATAAGGACATAAATCCCTCCTTTCCACGAGAAGGAGTGGTCAGCGCGGACCCGCCTAGGACTGCCTATAACGAATGCCACCCCTAAGTCTTGAGTATTTCCCGCCTTCATTTTTAGTGACATAAACTCCCAAGTTCCACTGTTCTTTGGGGCAGCTGCTTTTCTCTCACCTTCTTGGGCGTGTACTGCCCTCTTTTTGAAAAATCTGCTTCTTGCTTGGCTTATTCAGTGCATGATTGAATTAGTTCCTGTGATGAACACCAAGAAGGGGTGTGTGTGTGTGTGTACTCACCCACAAAACCATAAAGCATAACAATGTCACATAATTGGTGATAATAAGTATTGCATGAATATACAACTGGTAGCTCACACATAGGAAGAACGCAAAAAAATTAGAGCTGGGTTGAGAATATAACGAGGATGATAGGAAAAAGAGTGGCATAGCTTGTAAGGAACCTTACTAGTTGGAGTGCAGAATAGTGCAGTGCAAGAAAGCTACTTTTATTATCAGTACTTTACCAGTGAAGGCGCCAAGGCACAGAGAGGTTAAACACCTTGACCATGATCTCAGCCAAATGAGTGGCCAGCCGGGATTTTAACTGAGATACCTGAGTTCAGTTTGGCTTCCAGGGAAAATTAACACAGCGCCGGCCGCCGACGCTAGGCTGGTAAAGACCTTGACACCAAAACCGAAAATGAGCATCAGGGTCATAGACGGTCCAGGAAGTATGCAGAGGCAGTGGGAGTCTGTGTTTGCTCCAGAGTAACATGTGCCAGTGGAAGTGGAGGTGAGAAGTTGCAGAAAGAGAACTGTAGGAAGCCATCACGACTATGACGTCCTTAATATGAGCTTGTCACTCTGATACATGTTCTGTAAATATTGTTTGGTCTCAGGAAAACCATCGGGGGTAAAGTTTTCCTCAGTGTTTTCCGTTGGAGAAATAGAGGCTCCTAAAGGGCTTATAGGTTGAAACTTTGATAGTCACCATTGTGTCACGAAGTGAGAAGTGGTGGCCCCCATGTGCCAGACTTGGGGACCAATCATGGAAGCATCTGGAAAAGGTAGACACCACAGCATTGGATGGTGAGCTTGCTGGACCCTAGGACCTTGTCTAACTCAGGGTGTCTCAAAGTTTGATGTGCACATGAAAACCTGGGCATTTTGTTAAAATGCAGCTTTGAATTCATTGGGTCTAGAGTGGGGCTTGCAATCGTGCTGCCCAGCCAGCTCCCAGGTGGTGCAGTCCTGCTGGTTCATGGATGGTAAGCGTCTGCATTACCTCAGAGCACTCCTCTGGGCACCTGGCTAAAAGTCGGTGCTCTGTGTTTCTTGGATGTGAATGAATGAGTTGGTTGATCAGTTTAGCCAATGTTGACATTTCTGCAATCACAGTTGAATCATGAGTTGACAATCTTTCCTCTTTTGACCTTAAAATTCGATTAGTTAACAAACAATGGCTTTTCCTTTTTGCCCTCTAAATAGTTACACTGAGAACTTTGCATCTACTTTCTTGTTAATAAAAGTCAGAAGCACGGTGAGAGGAAATGCTGCTTCCCAGGCGGGGACATTTTGGGGACAACACTTTTAAGTAAGCCTATCTTGAAATATCACTGAAAAATTCTGACACTTTGGGCTTTAGGAATTTTCTCACTCATTTCCTTCCTTGGTTGACTCCCTTCCTCTTCACCTCCCTTTCTTTCTTTTTAACAACAACAAAAATGTGAGACATTTTTGTGATTTGCATTTTCTCTTGTTTTCTGTCTTTATTTGTGGCATTCTCAAGGATGTGTCACTTTTCTGAAAGCAACAGTAAATGGGAGATGTGCCCTATCTTCTTCTCCACTTTGTTTCACCCAAACCCCAAATGTAGAGAGAATTATTTTGGAAGCAACTTTGACAATTTTTGCACTGCAGTGTCAGCTTACCCACCGTTTCTGGACTGCAAATTCATCACCCAGGTCAGCAAAACCAGGAGGCCATCCATGGGCACACTGGCCTAATGAGTATTTTATTACCTTCGAAACAGTGCTTTGCGA
This sequence comes from Aselliscus stoliczkanus, assembly GCA_033961575.1. NCBI lineage: Eukaryota > Metazoa > Chordata > Mammalia > Chiroptera > Hipposideridae > Aselliscus > Aselliscus stoliczkanus. The sequence continues at coordinate 136,536,962 of CM066734.1, forward strand.
CCTGCCTGGTTAGCATTTTGCTGATGCTAAGAACTAACGAGACCATCCCAAACCTCAGCTGGATATCACCAGAGGCTGCACTCCCCAGGCCCTCTGGGGATGGAGAAGGGCTGGGGGTGGGGTGAGGTGTGGGATGAGGACACTGTCAGGACAGGTGGCATTGGCTTTACCCGAAGTTTCAAGCTTGTATCATTTGGATTCTAAGTATAAGGTATCAAAGAAGCTAGCAAAATGTCTGAGTGCCGTACTGAGGATGTTTTTCTCTAAATTCAAATCTTAAAGTGGAAATCGGTATATATTGTATATACAGGGACTTCAGTAAAGCCTATCTTCAGACTGAGTGCTTTGAATCATAATCAACAATGATAACAACCAAACTGGCAGCCCCTCCAGGCTTCCAGCCAGCCCCAATGGAAACTGAGTTCCCCACTATAATACCAACAATAATAATAACAACATATTTTATATCTATAGATATAATATTGTATATTAACATAAAATTATACATTAATGTATTATTAATAATGATGACCATATTATTTTAAACATTATTCCAAAGGTTATAAAGCCATGGTATTACAGCAATTTGGAGACGGCAAAGAAAAAAGCAAAGAAAAATCAATCCCATCCCTGTGTTTTGATACAATTATAATGAGTGTTGGATTTTACTTTCTACCTACCATTTCATAATGCATACCCTATTTCGCAGGTATATACATAGTGACCCTGTAGTTTTCGTTTCGTTTGTTTGTTTGTTTGTTTGTTTTATTCTAGAGCGAGACAGATGCAGGAAAGCACAGGAAATTTCTTGAATCGAAAGTACACACTTGAGAGTGAGTGCAGACGAACTCAGGGACTGAATCAATTAACCCTGTAGTTGGTGTCGTAATTTTTTTCACTTACCATTTCCATTACAAACATATTTATGTACGAGGATCTACTACTTATGCTGATCAGTTTTTATAGCTTTGTAATCGTCAAGTAAATATAAACAGTTTACTAACAAATTCACTCCCGTTAATAATTAAAAGGTTTCAAAGGTAGAAACTAAGAAGCTCTGAAAGAGTGCCTGGAATTCCGCATGGAGATTTGCAACTCAGTGCTCTGGTGGACATATTTTAAAACCACAGGTAAGCCAGCATGAAAAGAGAGTGTCAGTTGAGTTGGATTCTATTCCTGGCTCAACCAGTCATGCTACTTTCAACACCTTCCTTCATGGTAATCGTCAGTGTCTATGGAATCAGGCAAAGCGACACCTCTTTGGCTTACCTTAAAGTGCTGAGGCGAGCCCTCCATGCGGGCATCATGAAAGCACATAGGCAGCATGTCCCAGTGCCATTTAGCTGCTGTGATTTTATGCTACTTTCTGGAAGGCTCTTACTATGCCCTTAATCTTGAAAAGGCAAGGGAGCCTCAGCAGCTACTGGAAAGCACCACTACCAGCATGAGATCCAAAAGCAAACAAACAAAACAACTCATGGCTAGCCAGGGGCCCGAAGAATGTACAGCATAAGCCAAGGCTGGCTCTGTTTGCAGCCGCTGGGGCCGCCCAAGAGATGGCGTTTTCTTGGGATCTCAGAAACTCTCTGCCCAGAAGCCCATCTTTCCCTCTCTCGTGGTGTCACTTAGGCTTTCTGATCCTCTTTTAGCTGCGATCCTGTCTCTCTTTATTCTACGCTCAGCGGTCATTTAATTCTACCTGGTATGCTTCTGGTCTGAGCTAGAGAGAATTTCAGAATTTTGAGGGCTGTGGAGAAAGTGACGGTAAGCCAAGGCACATGGCATTAGAAACAATTAAAGATTCAAGTAAAATCTACCTTGTCACTTTCATATAATCATAAACCAGTAGATACAATTAAGTGTAATATACCAGTAAATACTGTTATAACAAGAGCATAAATGGATAAAACATAGTGAAAAAACCATTGATGAAAGTAACATATAATGGTATCTGATCATCTTAAGAGTAACAGCTAGGTAGTCACTGTGTCATAGCATCTTGTGGTACATCATTCCTTGGCTAATGGACACAGTGTAATCTGGGGTGTGAAAGGAAGAATTAATATACAGATGGAAGCCTGTCACTCACAACTAGTTTTACCAGTAAGACATTATTCCATTTCTTTCCATTTGTTGACTTTCAAAATTATTTTGCCAATGTTTTCAGACAGATGTCTTACAAATGTCTTCCAGTAAACAAATTCATAGGCCAACTGTCACTTGTGTTGCTTTCGGCCCCCGGGACAGAGATAATTAAAACCCCCTGCATCTCTATGTGCTCCTCTTACTTCCCAGCCTCCCCCTTCACCCCCACAAGTGACAGTTAGACTGAGCCGTGCAACATTTTCGGCCAATAAACTGAGACTAGAACTGACCATTAAACCTAGCATGCCTTCTCCATCTTTTTCTTCCCCTGCAGCAGCAACCCACGGGGCAAGGGGTACATGCTTTCCAGATGGAAAGAGATACAAGATAAAAGACAGCTGTGGAGGCCACATCAAACTATGATGTGAGTGAAAAATAAACTTTGGTTATGTCCAGCCAGTGAGATTTCAGAGCTGCTCTGTTGCATGAGTTGGCACTAATTAAGCTGACTAACAAAGCTTTGCAACAGAGCAGGTCCAAATGCCCACATGGTTTGGGCCAGGGACACTTCTGGGTATCTTGCCAGCATTTTGCACATCAAATTAGAGAGAAGCACAGCTGTTGCCAAGATACTTTAAATACAGTGCTTAATTACTTTCAAGAGATGTTTTTATAATGTGAATTTTCCACAGTGTCCATAATTATCTCTTTGCTTCTTCTTAGGATATTTTAGTTCTGAGTGTGGTCATCTTGAAGAGGTTGGTAGATGTTGAATAACTGACATTATGTGATTAGTTTCTATTCCCAACGTGACATGACCTAGTAAAGTGTTCTGGCAGCATGTGGGTGATGCCAAATATATGCTTTATGAATGAATGAATGAACGAACGAATGAATGAATGAATGAGTACACCCATTTTGAGTATCTATCTCATTTTCAGAAATGGCAATTTACTGATTTGTTTCCTTGTAAGAGAGATAGCTAAGTAGTGTTGAGGCTACGATGGGCCATGGACAGAGAAGAGGCTGTAAGGAAGTTCTGAATCTAAATTTCACCTCCTCAGTACCAGCTACAAGACTTTCTGCAAGATTTCCACCCTCTCTCAGCCTCTTCCCCAACTCCGCCTAAAATAGAAAATGAGGGGCTATTTCATTGGATTGTTGTAAAAATTAAGCAGATGAGAATACTGAAAGTATCTGAGATTTCATTAGATACACAGTAAAGAAAATTCTCAATAAACATCAGATTCCTCAGGGGAATTACAGCCACATAGAAGAGGTAAAGGAGACCAAAAGGAAAAAAAAAAAAAAAAAAGTCCAGTTTTAATGAATTGTGACCACCAGGTGGCACCATTGAGTCAAAATCAACCATTTTCTGAAAATTGAGGGGAGAAAATGTCAATTCTGAGTCTAAAAATGTGTATTTATCCAGTGCGATTACAACATAGATATTTGCTAAAGACGATGAGATCCGTGTGTTATAATATCAAGAGCTGTGTGCTGTTTCATTTTTATTGCTTCCTAATACTGATGACATAATTCACCACTGACACAGAGTTATTATTATCATCATAATCATTATTATAAAAGGATGGAAATGGAGACTTTTGATTTTCTGAGCCCAGAGATGTTTATCGGGGACTTCCCAGGCTTTGCAGAGAGCAAATGCAAGTTTCCAATTCCTTTCCTGGAGGACGTTGACATTTTGCCAGAGCCGAAGAAGGCCTCTTCCCATAGGACTGGCCCCTGAATGACAAGAAGAGTTAGCTTGGCTCCTCTGCACCGCTGAGCAACAGAAAATGAGCGGTTTTAGTGCCTCAGTCATGGTCATCCTTGGTCTTGTCCTCAACTTCTGGGCTTCTCAAGAGGGCCCCTTCCCTCAGTCCCTCAGAAACTGTCCTAGAACCTTCTCTCCTCTTCCCTAAAGAACTCCATCTCGTAGATGGTTTCCCTTCCGGGGGCACCCTCGCCTCTTGACAGGTTGATAGTCATTTAGCTCCGACTGCTTTTCCACTCGCTGAGCTGAACAGGGCTTTGGACACCTATGGGCTGAGGAGGGACTGGAGGAGAGCTTCTTTCTTAAATAATAATAATAATGAAATAAATCAATATTGAAATAAATAAATAAAGTGGGAAAGTGTGGGATACACCACCACCGGTGTACTCACCATCTAAATCTCACAGACAGTATCATTTCACCATAATTATATCAGCTCTTTGAAAAAAAAAAATTGCAGAGAGCTAAAATCTCCATCCACAATCCCATTTCCTTCTTTCTCTCCCCCGAGAGAACTATTACATGGGAAATCGGTTATCTCACCATGTGCATTTTGATTTCTTGGCTGATTATTTATATATCTGCTCTGAAGGTTATTTTGTGCCATGGGTAATTCTGTGCCTGCTGTGGAGATGCAGAAGGTAGAACAGCACAGTGCTCCCTCAGCGGTCCTCCCTCCCTGCACCCAGAGACCTGTGCTGCTGTCTGTCAGACTCTTGGTCTCCTTTCTCAGGATGCTGCCAGAGGAGGGAACGTGCTATTGACACTCAGAGGACATAGGGTTACTCCCAGCTCTGCTATCAACTGGAAAACCTTGGGCAAATCACATCTTTTCTTTAAGCTACATCAGGCCATCAGTGTAAAATGTCTGAAATAATACTGTTTCCATGGGGATCATTAATTTAATCTACAATTACATATTGTAGATTTTTATTGCAATTGAATAGTACATATTTCTTGTGCTTGGGATTAGAAATGCAAGCTCAAGGCAGCATCTTCAGGAAAAAATAAAATCTTCTTGAGTGGAAAACAGGGACATTAAAAACAATTACTATCCAATGTGATTAGTATTATAATTAGGGTGTTTTTTAACCGCATGAGAACCCAGAAGAGAAAAACATTAGCTCTGCCCTCGGGCATCCAAGGGAAATTTGTGATTGTTGTTTGTTAAGTTCAGTTTCCCAAACTTCATACTTTGTGTGCCAACTACACACAAATGTGATGGGGAGAAAAAAAGGGGGCAAATCACCATTTATTTGGCACTTACTGAAGGCCAGACACAAACAAATCCAATCTCCCTTCTTTTTCCTTGTACTCATCCATATTTTTTCCTTTCTTTATGTAATATTTATACTGTTCCTGGTATTAAGAAAATGATGTTTTATCCTGTTTTCCAGATAAAAAAGCTGAGACTCAGAGAGGAAAGACAAAGCATCCAAGTTCATAGGGCAAGTAAGGACTGTAAGCCCCCCACCCTCTGATGGCACCACCTGGTCCGGGTGGGGCGTGAGTGGGGCGTGGAGGTGTCACATGAGTCAGAGTCACCTTAGAATAACTCTTCCAATCAACAATGGCCTCATCTTCTCGGCCATCTTTGGTAACAGCTCAGTATGTCTATCCCTTCCTCCTCAAAGCTCTCAGCTACCCTGGCTTCTAAGAAACGCCCCCTCTTGCTTTCTTTGTACTTCCTCCTACATCCTCTCAGCCCCTCAGAGGCCCACACCCGTTACACCAGAGTCCATGTGCAATCCTTTGCTACTGTACTTTATATATTGTATCACACGCCCTCCTACCTGTTCTCATGGTTTCATCTCCAGCCTATGTCCCAAGCCTTCCTTACCAGGCTCTGGCTATCACTGCTGGCCCACACGTAGAGAGTCTCCATCAGAGAGGCATAAATAACTCCACTGTTATTTCTGTTATTGAAAATAGACTTTGACCTTTTTAAACTTAGCTGAAGTTTTGCTGAGCCATATATAAATGAAAACAGTTTTCATATACTTGTCATAATTTTTCTGCTATGCAATGAATGTACTAAACATTAACGTTAAAAATATCAAGTGCCGGGCCGGCCGAGTGGCGCATTGGTTAAGCGCTGGTTTTGGGATGCCAGCGGCCCCGGTTCGGATCCCACATGAGGGCCAGTGACACTGCCCTCTACAGCTAACAACAGCTCCACCTGGAGCTGGGCTGTGCGAGCCCCGGTGATGGTGTGGGCTGCAGCCCCTGCTGCAGTGGGCTACCATAGGCTACAGTGAGTGGCCGGCAGCCAGCGTGAGCTGCCAATAGCCACGGTGAGCGACCATCCAGAGGCCGGCGACCGATCTGCCTCACCCGGGAAGAGCGCAATGACGATATCAACATGGGCCAGTGAAGCAACATCCTCTGCAACTAGACTGAAGAACAAAAGGACAGCAACTTGTCTGTTCCCCTTCCCCGATTCCGCAACGCTGTTCCCCTCCGCCAATTCCCCAATAAAATCTTAAAAAAAAAAAAAAAAATATCAAGTGCCACCTAAAGTCATACCACTTCCCACACCCCTTGTGGAATATTCAACACGTTCTCCAAACAGACTTGGTCCTTGCTATATACTGTTCATATTGAAAGGGCTTCCCTCACGGTATCCATTGGAGTCATTATAGCACATCTGTACTAACTACGATTATCTCTGTTTCATGGAAGAGAGCATTGGGGGGTTAGAGGTGAAGCAAAGGGACCAGGACAGGAGTCAGTGCTGGTGATGGATCCCACTCAGGGCTCTGCTGCCCTACCCAGCCTGTCTGCCGTCAGCCATGTTCCCTTCAGTCCTGAACACGGGAATTCCTTATGTCACATGATTCAGTGTTGCCCTGTTACTTACAGGAAAAAGCCCGCATGCCTTAGCCAGCATGTAAAACCCCCATTTCCATGGCGCCTTCCTCCCGTCCTGTCTCATCTCTCATCACCACCTCTCCCCGCGGCTCTGTTCTCCAGGAACTCTGGACTGCCGGCCAGAGCCCACTCCCTCTGGGTGACTTCTGGCTGCTGGCCTCTGTGAATGCTGTCCCCTAAGGTTGGAAGTCTCCTCACACCTCTGTCCTCTCCCTGTCTGCCATTACTTATCTCTTCTCCCCCTAATCCTTACATGCAGGCCCACCTCTCTAGGACCCTCTGACATCTCCTCCCCCATTCCCAGGGTGGGCTGCTTGTCTTTCTCGTGCCACTGCAGGCAGACCTATCTCACCTCACCACATCACGTCAAAACCACCTGCTGTGTTTCCATCTCCCTCCCAAAAGGCCATATCCCCTCCAGGAAGGACCTGTGTTTTCCCACTTACCTCTGTGTCCAGCAAATTTACCCCAGATCAGGTTCAATGGATCAGATTTAAATACATGAACATATTCTCTCTGTTTAATGAAAAACTTCACGGGAATAGGAACTCAGATTCCTTTGCATTGGTTTCCCGCATATGACATAAGTGTTGAAATTAAGTAATAAGGTTATCTCTTGCATTTAGGACATTATCCTGTTATTCTGATCTAATCTACAGCTACATTCTGTTTCAAAGGAATTTAGATCGCTTTTGGAGACAGTATTAAATCCTGCGGTCATCTTGGTTTTTATATCCCGGTGACAGGGATATACTTTTCCATAGACAGGGACAGCTCCTCTGGCCTCTGGGTTTGTTCCCTTAGGAGTCCGACTGTCGGGCCTTTGGAGAGTGCTTCCTCTGCCTATTGATGAAAACATTGCCGGGGGAATTCTGACTGCAGCTTTTGGATTTTCGCCCTGTGCTCGATAACTCTTTTTAATTAGCCCTTTGCAAATCTTTCCTCTTTCCAAAAGTACCATCTTGCTGTAGGGAGACAAGGACAATCTTAGGATGAGAATTTTTTCCCCGAGAGATAATCCTAGATTCCCACTGCAGAATCAGATAAAAGCTGTACCATATTTCAGAGGCTCTAGTTATCGAAATGTGTGTGCTCAACCATCGTTGTCCATCTCTGCACAGTGGGTACGGTTCATTGTCTGGTGACATATGAGGGTCACATGCTCTTTATTTTGAATTAGGCTATGTTTGCAATAATTTTGATCATTATTTAATCTCCTACCCACTTTTCTCTCCAGTAGATCTACCTTTTCTCTATCAGATGAAATGTTACCCAGACCTGGGGATTTAGCAAATGTCAATTTCACTTTACTTTCAAGTATACCATTCACACTACCTCAGTTAGAACCCATTCCTTCCCCTGAAAGGGGAAAAGAAGAACAGTATTTTGTTTCTATTTCTATGGGAACCTTCTAGTATTGAGCTTGTCGTGTAAATTTCTCCTCTGCTGAGAAGTATGTTCCTGAAGGGTACAGATCTTGGCCTCTTTACCTTTGCATTCTATGTGCTTGCACACAGTGGGTTGTTTAAAATTTGTTGAGATGAATGAAAACAAAGCGGTTAGTTTCTGTTTCTAGGTTTTCCCATCTTTAGCAGAGAGGGAGCTTCATAAAACAAAGATCTGACCCATCTTCCTTGCCCGACAGGTCATCTGCTGGGGTGTGGCATTGTGACCTGCTCTATTTGTATCTCTTCTCACTCCTCACCTGGAGTCTGAACCTCATGGAGCCCATATGGGGACGGGGTTGGCTGGAGCCCCACCTCCAAGTCCATCCTGCCCACATCCCCAGCCTGCTCTGTATTTTGAGCCTGATTGTGTTTAACGTATCTTAACACTTGACCCCTGGCAATAAGGCCTTTGAGGGGTAGGGAGAACCTGGATTCTCTTATTCAAAGTCATAGTCTGGGTGCCTGGTATAGAGTATGGCACAGAGTAAATGCTGAGCCAGCCAGCACTTACTAAATGCATGAAGAGTAAGTGAACGCATCCATGCTCTTCCCTAGGACATGTTTCTCCCTGCTCCCCTCCTTCATTTGCCAACTCAAACTCATGCTCTGCGACATAGTTCAGACTCACGCTGTGGCGGCTTCCCAGATCGTCTCCCTGGCCCTTGGATGAGGTCTCCCTCCTTGGTGATCCCATAATGCCTGTGCAGATCACACCACATGTAATTTTCTCTTTATTGGTCTCTCTCTTTCTCCTACAGGATTGTGGGCTTTGTAAAGGTGGAAATTTTAACTGAGTCATCCTAGTTTTCCTGACCCTTACATCTCTATCTATAGGAGGCACTGAAGGCATATTTGTTGAATAGATGGCCAAGAAAATATGTAATGTTTTGCAGCAATTCTATATCCAATGAAAGTGGGATGTCAGCCTAGATAATAAGGATCAATACCACTGTCCTTCTGGCGATTTGCAACTGGGGACAAGAGGGACAACATATGTAAAGGGACACATCGCAGATCTGCTAGTCTTTGGGGTCTAGAAGATGCTTTTGAAAACCCTCTATTGATTCCCAGAGACCAACTGGGACTCAGGTGATAATTAACAATGTGCAGACAAAGACAAACAAGGGAAATGAAGCATCTTTAAATATACTCAAAGCCAAATGTCTCCAGTATGGAGATCAGCAAGTAATTCCCCACAAGGGATGATGGCTACCGCTGAAGGGTAATGAGGGATGAGGAAGTGAGTAAAAGATTATGCTTTAGTAAAAGATGACTTCACAATGTCTGACTATAAACTATTGTTCTTGGAAAAACATGGACATTTATAATACCTGATCATGCCGGCCGAGTGGCGCGGTGGTTAAGCGCTGGCTTGGGAAGCCAGCCGGTTCGGGTCCCACATATGAGAGCCAGTGACACTGCCCTCAAAAAAAAACCAAAAACCAAAAAAAACCAACAATGATGTATATAATACCTGATCATTTTGGTGTTCTGGGAGAAGTTTCAATGTGTATGTTAAAGGAGGGTATTCCCACACCAGACAACAGTTGGGTGTCCTAGAATTCAACTCAATTCTGACACTGTCTACCAGGACACAGCATCAGATACCACAGGTTAAGGGCTCAGTCTTACAAGACTGCCCCCCTTCCCCAATCCTACCACACACAATTCAAATGCTAGTCACCAGCCCAAGTTGTCACCTCTCCTTCTGATTGACTATAAATCAGAGGTTCCCATGACCTCCTCCTTGGATTTCATTAATTTGATAGAGTGGCTCACAAAACTCAGTGAAATATTTTACTTATTAGATCACTGGTTTGTGATAAAAGGATGTAACTCAGGAACAGCCAGACAGAAGAGATGCACGGGCAAAGCATGGGGAAGGGGGGTGGAGCCTCCATGCCATCTGAGCACGCCATTAAGTCTGCATCTCTAGGTGGTGGTCACCAACCCAACCTGGAAGCTCTCCGAACCCTGTCCTTTTGAGTGTTTGTGGAGGCTTCACTACAGTGTCATGATGGATCAATTCAACCTCCGGACTCTTTCTCATTCCCAAAGGCTGGGAGAAGGAAGATATTGAAAGTTCCAATTCTCTAAACTAATGGTTGGTCCCCCTGGTAGCCAGTCCCCATCCTTGAGTTACCTAAGCGCTTTCCAAAAGTCACTTCATTATGTCTCTTCTTTATGTCTCTTATTGCAGGGTATTCCAAGGTTTTTAAAAGTTCTGTACCGGGAAAGGTCAAAAACTATGTATATATTATAATATATATTATAAATCACAAAATCACACTGACTATGGACATTTATAGTACCAAGAGCTTTAAATGATGCTCCTTTATGATTGTTTAATAGAAAATTAGGTTCAAGGGATGAAATTGTTATTATTATTTTTTTTGCCTATTTTGCTCCAGAAACGTGAATCTGTGGCAATATAAGATAGTGATTAAAAGTCTGCACTTGGAGTCAAGTTAACCTCAATTGCAAGCTGTTTTCTGTTTACAACTGACTGTGTCACTTTAGTCAAGTTATTTCACTTCTCTCTCTTTTTTTTTTTTTTCTGCAAAACAGAGTGAGCTATGGTACCTTCCTCAGGGAGTTGATGGGAGAATGAAATGAGCCAATGAAAGTAAAGCACAATGCAGTTAATTACTATTTTGATGGTGAATAATAATAGATGCTATCTCTTCAAACTTGTTTTGGAAGAGGTAATGGAGAATCTTCAAACCCTGATTGGGGTACTTTTCCAGATTGGTTGTCTTTGCAGGGGTATGTATGCCTGTCTCTCCCAGTGCCAGCCTGGTGTTGACACTTCATAGTTTCTCTGCTCCCACAAGCCTGACCCCTGATGATGGTGGCATCATCAGACTCGCAGCCCACCTTATTTAAACATTCACACAATTCCTGAGCAATCACATGTAGTCAAGAGGTTTGAGGGAGAGAGGACAGGAGGAGAGGGAGGATTTATTCTTACACTTTCCCTTATAGATTTTTCTCAAAGTGGCTAGGGCAAACTCAGAATTCGCAGTCTTCTCTAGCCATCCCCCTAGTTCTGTGCCACTGTCTTCATGCCTTCTGCAAACACAATTCACATACTGCTAGACTTTGAACAGTGATCACTGAAATAGAGCCCCACTTCAATATTTGTAACTTGATCAAGGTGACCTGGTTAGTAAATGTTAGACTCAGGATTCATCCAGGGGTATCATATGTGTGTCTTAGGTTATCAAATCGATTCACTCATTCAGAATCACTTAAGGGACACCTACCATATGCCAGGTGCTTTACAATAGCCAAACTTACAGATTTACCTCTACTTAATACAGGTTAAGTTATGGGAACCTTAAAATTTAAGGTTGTAAAACCAGGCTCTCCATTCACACATTCAAAAGCATCCTCTCCATGTAAAAGTCCAGTAAACTCAGGTGTTAGTGAAGTGTTGCTGGCAAACTTCAACTCTGCTAGGACGGTGGACCTACAAGTGTTCCTGAGTTGAAAGATCAGAGCTAGCAAGTTTCTAAATAGAAGAGCTTCCTTACTTTAATCCCTTAGTTACAAAGAGCAGTGGGAACCTGAAACCCTAGCTTTAGATTTCCTGTCTCACAATGCATATCCCCACATCTTCCTGGTCCTTGTGTCCTGAATCAAAAAAATATATATTTTAAATAAGTAATTATCCATAATAACTGATGAACAAAATGACTCATGGATTTTTAGAATTGTAAGATGGTAAGATGATGATGGTAGGGGGTGAAATTAATCACAATAGGAGCTAATAATTATGGATTCCATGCTAAATCAAGGCATTAGGTTAATGTATAGTATTTTAGTGAATCCTTATGAAAACACACGTAGCATCCTGGGATTCAGACAAGAAAGCTAAAACCTTGAGACTTTCCAACCATCACAAAATAGTAAGTGGCAGAGCTGGGACTTGACCCTGGGTGTATTGGGGTTCACAGGTAGTACATATAATTCTTCAGCTTCATTAGCTAAAATCTCTTCCACTTCACAATTGTTGTAATTGAAATCTAAGAGGTTATATCTCATGCCTGAGGTGTCCATGAGTGACAAAAGATGACAGGGATATTAAGTGTCCCTATTCTTAAGATTCTACACATGTAAAAAAGTTTATCAAACACAATTTCAGGAAATTCTCTGTTGGGATGCTTTCCCTCTTCCTGCCTTTAGTTGGTAAAAACTGTCCCATGGCTTATGCTAATTCCTCAAGTCTCAGTTTTAAATATCTCTCTATCCATCATGACAGGCTAGGTTACACTATGGGTAACCGGAGCTTAGGGGCTTAAAGCAATAAAACCTTACTATTTGTTCATACTCTGTGCTCATTAACAGGCAGTTCAGAGCTCTGTTCTGAGAGCCCTCCCTCCAGGGGCCCAGGGCGATGAAACACCTATCATCTGGGGGGTGCTGGTGCCTACACGGAAGGTAGGAGACCGCTGGGCGTCTGGAGCCACCACTCACTGATGTGAATGGAAGTCACTCATCTCATGTCCCTTCACAACCCTTTAGCTGGAAATAACGACATGGCCGCACGCCACAGGATGGGGGAAGGAAGAGGGGCCCTGCTATCTGCCTGGGAGGCACAGAGCCCCAAATGCTCTGCATATCCTTGGGGATCTCCATGGAGACTTCCTCAGAGAAGATGTATTCTCAGTGGGGGCTGCATTTCTCCACATAAGGCCGCAGCTTGTGTGATTATGCACATGTGTTACCAGATCCTGGCCACAGTTCCTCACTCCCCACTGGCGAGTCCTTGGGTGTGTCCTCATCTTCTGTCAGTTTCCTTAACCCTGTCAACACCTTGTGGAGGTCATTAGGCTCTTTAGTTACCACTTTGCCCGAGGTCTCTTTCTTCCTGGATCATGAGTGTCCCCAAACCAGTAAGGTCAGGTCTAAGCTTGGGTCCATTCTCTTATTTCTCTCAACAGTAATTGATCTCCATTTGGGGACCTCCACTGTCTCCTTGACACACCGCAACAAGTTTTCTGCCTCTTCTGCCCTCTCATGATAGTGCTCTTTAAAGTGACAAGTAATCTCCACATGACAAAGTTACTGGATGGTATTATCTTATTATTCCAGTTCTCTTTCTAACTGCAGGGATAGGAGCAGATCCAATCAAGTCCAGTGCCTAAAAGCAGACATCCAACTAAGGACACAGATGCTAGGATTTCCTTAGTCTTTGTGGCATTTCGGGGGTGGACCTAACACGATGGTGGGAGCTCAAGGACCACCACTCACAAAACTGACCTTTTTTCTCTCCTTGATTATCTTTTATAGCTGGGGATACAAGGAGCTGGATGACAACTGAGATGCTGGCTTTCCATTGCCTTGGAGAAAGTTTGTCCCCCCAAATGTTTGCAGCCATCCTTAGGATCTGTAAGTACTTTACATGTTTGTCCTCAGGTTTGGTTTCTTATTCCAGATCTGGGAACAACAGGACAATCTCACAATATATGAGTAGCGCTATACCCTTTGTTCCAGTTAGGTACTGCTGTATAAAACCTTACTCAAAACCTCATGACTAAAAACAAGACAATTTGTTATGTCTTGTGATTGTGTGGTTCAGAGATTCCCCCCCCCCCCAGGGCAGTGTCACTGGCCCTCATACGTGGGAACCGAACCGGGGCTACTGGCTTCCCAAGCCAGCACTTAACCACTGTGTCACTCGGCCGGCTCCTGGTTCAGAGATTTGAGCAAGGCTCAGCTAGGAGATTCTTCTTTAGCATCCTGGACGTGCCATTTTAAATGTTCAGAAACTGTGCGAGCTCTATAGCTAAACCTTGGCAGCATGAGACTGGCCATGATGGGGATGCTGATATCACAGAAATCAGCAAACACTACCATCTTTTTCATTTTTATCCAGAGGGCCTGTACACCACTGCTTCTGTTATGGGTATCCTTGACAGCAGTCAGTAGTCAGCTGGTGGGTGGGCTGGTCTGGGGGCGCCCCAGGCTTCACTCACGTCTGGCATCTTAGTGGGGATGGCTGGAAGGTTCAGCTGGGATTGCCAATCAGAGCACCTACTCATGGCCTCTCCAGCACGGTGGCTCAGGGTTGTCAGAATTTTTTATATGGCCACTCAAAGCCAGTGTTGCAAGAACTCAGGTAGAAGCTGCAAGGCTTTTTATGACTTAGCTTCAAATGCCACAGAAATATGTCAATCAAGTTACTATGTCCAGGTCAGATCCAAAGGACTTCATCTCTCAATGGAGGAAGTCACATAGGGTGACTGACTACCTAAGACATCTTTCCTTGATGGTAGACACACACTCACGGCCGCATGCATACATACACGATGAATGTAATTAATGTTATTAATATTTCAGCCTCAATATTTCATAGGCATCTCTAAACTTGTTACTGTATTAATTAGAAAAAATCCTGCTAGCTGCTATCACATACAAATCCTGGGAAGTTCATTGCTCACCCCGTTCAATGTGATTACACGAAGACCAGTTCTCCAAGCAGGCATTCAGAGATTTAGGCTTTTTCAGTGCTATGGCTCTGCTATCTTCCAGAGGTGGCTTGAAGGCTTCAAGTTCCCTGTTAGTGCTTGTTGGCTGGTAGAAAGAGAAAGGAGCATGGAGACCACTTGGGAGTTTCCAGGGCCTAGACCCTTTCCTCCCATTCTGAGGACCTATGTTAACCTTCTCCTAAGGCAGCCAACTCAGAGCCCCATGTCGGCGTTGCATCGATCTCAAAGCCTGGGTCTAAGGGTGATGATGCACAGTCCCTCCATCAGACCAGGTACTGACTGCTCCTTTATGGTTCAGTGACCCGTGGATGAAAATGCAAGTTATCTCTACTCACAAGTTTCCTCTGCCAGCCAACTGGCATGATGTAGGACAGCTGCAAGACAACTTCCCTCTGAACAAGGAAAAACAGGAGGACACGCATCAGCGCCTAGTCCATCGTAATTCATGTCCAATTCTTGCTGGTAAAAATTTTGCCAGTTTTCTACTAAATGGAGGAGAGAAGTTCTGACTTGAGCCCCCACTCCACTCTTATTGTACCTGAAGGTCATTGGCTCCACCTTCCAGGGGCTTCCTTTGTGTCTGTCATCTCCCTTGGCCACCTCTGAAGAGGGATGGGGATGTTTTCCCCCTGTGCTGCTGTTTCAGCCTCATTCCAGCTCATGGAAGATGGGTGATTGCAGAGTTATTTTGAGTCTTGAACAAATCTTTTTTCCCTCCTTCTGTTATTAGTTTGATTCCAGCATCATATTTTCTTAGGAAAAACAATTCTCTTACAAGCTTTGCAAGCTTCTGTTTTATTTGTTATTAGCCAGTCTCCTGTGGTTGTTAGTATTCCCAACGTCCCTTTGTCAGTCGTGATTCACGAATCTGATTTCTTTCTTCTCTTCCTCGCTATGAGGTCTCTTCCTTTCTCTAGTAAAGGCCAGCTCCCAGCTTGAGGATCCTGAGACAGGATTTGGGAGGCGCCCAGCTTTATTCTGACCTTTGCCACAGGGCTGAGTCTTCTCATTCATTTGAGAAGCTGTCCTGGGTCTTTCACACCAAGACTTTTAAAATCGCATCTTCACCCTTGGGGCCTAGCACTAATTAGCTTTTCCAACCCTGGACAACTCAGAGCTTCTGGACTTTGACATTCTCCTTCTTTCTGCTTGCCAACCAGTCAACTCTCTCCCGAGCTATTTTTTCCTTTTCTTTAATCCTTGCCAAATACACCCAATAACAACTGATACATACTAGTAAAATCTGTTTACAGCCTCCTTCTTAGCTCAAGACGAGCATGATGTGCCTGCCAAGGTATCACGATGATTTAACCCAGTGATTTGCTACTGTGTATCATGGATCTCTAGCCACCCAGCAGCCACCCTGTCTGTCACCTGCCAATCAATTAAGGAAACGACATCTAAGTATAGTGTATTTTGTTTAGCTTCTGCTGTTTGTTGGTTTTTGCTTTTATAGCAACTCTGAACTTCAAGGTGCTAATTTGTGAGTTAGCATACGTTAACTTCTCTGAGAAATGACCCCAGATCTCACTGGCTTAATATCGCAGAAGACAATTCCTCCCTCATGAAAGTGTAACGTGTGTGGTGGTTTTCTTTCCACTGGTGATTCTCAGTCTCAGGATGCTCCCACTCTGTGGCTCCAGTATCACCCTTATGTCCCCCACAGGGCAGCCAGGCAAGAAATCATGAAGGCTCATGGGAGATTTTAGGAGCTGGGACTGAAAGTGGCACATGTCATTTATGCCCATGTTTCATTGGCTAGAACTGTCAAAGAGGTCTACAATACAATCTTCCTATGGGAGGGAAAGGAAACAGATCTGCTGACTATATAGCATGGTTTCTATCACAGCTTTCAAGTGGCTCCCTCTCTATATTTTATGTCTAATTGAGTAATAACATCATTTACTTGGCCCCAGAGACAAAGGCCAAGGAGTAAGGCTTCCATATCCAATCTTTCACTTAGTGCTATCCCCTTGGTATCTTTCCATTAAGTTCTTAATTCTCTCTCTCCCTTTCTTTTCTTTCTTTCTTTCTTTCTTTCTTTCCTTCCTTCTTTCTTTCTTTCTTTCTTTCTTTCTTTCTTTCTTTCTTTCTTTCTTTCTTTCTTTCTTTCTTTCTTTTTCTTCCTTCCTTCCTTCCTTCCTTCCTTCCTTCCTTCCTTCCTTTCTTTCTTTTCTTTTCTTTTCTTTTCTTTTCTCTCTCTCCCTCTCTCTCTCGCTCTCTTTTTTTCTGCTATGATAATCACTGTCTTCATGGAGACATTCATTTTCTCCCTGTGGGAATTTTTCCAGCCACCACCTACCCAGTCTTCTTACCTGCTGTTAAGACTTTGTCAGGCTAAGGTCCATTCTGCTGCTGCACTTGTTTTAATGAAGCAAAAACATGACCATTTTTCTCCAGGGCTTAAATCTGTCAATCACTCTGTGCATCTTAGGATAAGCATTATGTTTCTTAGAAATGCAAAGCCCCTTCAATGATCTGCCCATGTAGTTTTACCTTTTACATTTCCTCTCTTCACTCTTTGCTCCAGCCAACACCTAATACCTTTATAAATTAAACTTTTTATTTTGACATATTTGTAAATTCAAACAATTAATAATTGTATGTCATAAATAATACCCCAATGACCCTTCAGTACTGAAATCTATCATGGCCCTATCTCCCCATAACTGTCCACAGCGACTTTTCTATCTGAGTCTTACCGATGATTTAATCCTTGTTTCAACTGTTACCTTCAGTGGGACTCCTTCCCCTCTCACCCCTTGGTGTTGCCTTCCTGCCTCACTGGGTCATGTCCTCACCTTCACACACTCGGCATGTTCCAAAGAAAGAGCTTCCCTTCCACAGGCTCCTGAGAGATAACCTCTAGGCTTTTGCAAAATCCTGCCCCATAAGAGTATTTTGTAAACTTGGGGCCACTCTTTATGCTAATTTATGCTAATAATGTTATTTATGTGGAGACCTTGGGCGACATCTGGAGGGACTAGAGACTGAGAAACTAAGATCCCCTCAGTGGATGTCCAGGCCTGAGACTGACCACCAAGGCCCAGGTGGCTCCCCTGGTGGGTGGTACCCCATGTGTGTTGGCACACACGGTTGCAGGTAGAATTAAGCGCTGTCTGCACCACTCCACCGGGAGAGGTCAGTGGGAGGTTATGTCTGGCTTCTCCTGCGCTTTGCCCCCTTTTCCTTTGCTGACGTTAATCTCTATGCTTTAGCTGTACTCGACTGTAACTGAGCACAATGGCTTTTCAGAGCTCTGTGAGTCCGTCTAGTAAATTGCTGACCTCAGAGTGGTCTTGGGGACTCAGCACGGCACCGAATCTGGTTTCCGACTTAATTAGCTGTGTGAGCATGGAAGTTACACTCTGCAGGCTTTACTGTTGTTATCCGCTCCATGGGACAGCAGTAACTGTGCTTGCCTCCTTGGGACCTTGTTAGGGTTCAGTGCTGCATGTAAGGCAGTGGGCTTATAATTAGTGATCAATACATCTTAGCTGCCATCACTGTCATAATTATACCAGCAGAATTTCCAAGTTATTACCTACTTTATCGTTGTTGTTTTTTTTGTAAATATCTTAAAAGGTCCATATACTCTTCCACTAAAGATACTAGCATGGTTTATTTAGCCTCTCCTTTATTTTTGAACATTTAAATCTTTTCTATGTTTTCATCACTGGTGCTGGGTCTATACATTATGATTTCTAATTTAGGGTTATTTCCCTAAGACACATTCCAGAGATAAAATTTCTGAATCCAAGGGTTAAATATTTGGATGTTTCCTGATGCATACCAACAGGTTGCTTTCCAAAATATTTGTACTATTTTGCACTTTGAAACGCAAAGTAGAATTTTGTCCACTTTCTTAGACCCATGAGGGCACAGGAAAGAAATGATTTTTTTGGATCAGACATCTCAGAGTAACCGATCATCCTAATGTGACCATAAATTTCCTGAGAACAAACTGAAAAAAAAAATAACGTTTGCTCTCTCTGGTTCTGAAATGGAAGGTTCATATTTGCACAGACTGCAATTAAGTATATTCTGTATTCACTCATCTATGCCTAAGATGAGAATCCCCCTAACAAATGCATCATAATGTAGGAAAAAAAAAAAAAGCCTTCTATTAGCAAATCTGCATCTATTAGAGAGGATTAAGGGGAGAGGAAAACATTTTTAGCTTAGTTTCACAGAAGGAATTAATTCATTAGGCAGAG
Source organism: Aselliscus stoliczkanus (assembly GCA_033961575.1). Lineage (NCBI taxonomy): Eukaryota > Metazoa > Chordata > Mammalia > Chiroptera > Hipposideridae > Aselliscus > Aselliscus stoliczkanus. The sequence continues at coordinate 136,555,854 of CM066734.1, forward strand.
TTATGCTAATCATATTCCTGCGTAATGTGATAGTCTTGACATTAATGTTTGCACAAATCTGAGGCAGGAAATGAATATTTTTCCAGAGGTGAATTTTAATTTTGGTTTCTCCAAGTGTATTACTGTCATTATTGCATTTTCACCTTACCTACACACCTCTTTTCATAAAATGGGGTGACAGGCCAAATAAAGCTTGTAGCAGCATACTAAAACTTTATCCTTTAATCTTTATATTGGAACTTTTTAAATGTTTCGACTCCCGCGGGTTATTGGCATGGAGGAAGACAGCACAGACTCCTTGTGAACTCCGGCTGGTGAAGGAAACCAGGCGTTTTTCTGAATGTCAAAATAGCATCTTGGCATCCATGGGTGCTCGCAAAGAGGGAGGGCTTTGTAGGCTCGGCTTGCCCTGCCCCCAACACCCGGCAGCAGGAGGCGCCTGATAAGCACACTGAGGGTCCCTCTAAGGTCAGGGCTTCTGGGGTGCCGTATAGAAGCTGTGGCTATCAAATGGATGCGGATACTTACGGGTTCCTCTTACCGACCTCGCCACACTTAGCACCCACTGTTCCTTTAAAGCCCCCACCCCTGGACTTGCAGTAAACGTTGCCTCAGGGTCCATGCTTGGATGCATCCCATGCTGTCCTCTTTTATTCCTGTGCAGCCAAATTCTAAACATCCCTGCAGACTCTGCTGGGTTTACCCGTCCAAGATTCCTTCTCTGCCTTCCTTGTGGATAGTGTCCCATTTGCTCAGCACTTTCAAGCTTGTGTCATAGTAATTTCTGTCCACGTCCACTCCCTCCTATTAACTATCAAATTCTCAAGGAAAGGACTTTTGTCTGATTTACCCTTATATTTCCAACAGCGACTTGCATATAGCAGTTGTTAAAGGAGAGCCTGCTGAACGAATAAATGAGTATCAGTAGCTACTGGGCAATTAGAGATTTTGTGTAAACCTGCACCATAGTAGAGGGAAAATTCTGGCTTTAGGGACATTCTTTCCTTAGTTAATTATGTATATTGTATATATTTAGATTTAATACATGTAATATATAATAGATATACCCACTTTTATATGTATTTCTAGAATACCTACTGTGACCCAGGCACAGCACAAATCCGAGCTCATCTAATAAACTGTGAGATTTTAAACAAAGTACTAAATCTCTTTGATTCTCAGCTTCCTCATCCGTAAAGTAGAAATAATAATCTCTAACTTGCAAGGGCTTTGGAGCATTCAATGTGAAAAATTATTTTAAGCTCTCAGCCTGGTATTTGCCCAATAATTGCTATTTTCCTTCTTCCTTGCCCTTCTATCTGACAAAAAGAAAAAAAAATTATCAATCAATCAAAAACACAATCTCTTTCCTCATTGGTACTATGTGACTTCCTATGCTTCTGATAAAAGAAACCCAGAAGTAAGGAAAACAATTCTCAAAAATAGTCTTGTCTCAGCGTCTAGGCTGTATAAAGGATATTTCTCATGCTAGAACATGGAACAATATATCCTTATAGTGCTGTGACGTGCAGTGTCCCACCAATCCTGTGAGTTGGCAGGGGCTTAATTCTATTATTTTCTATTGTGGAAACTGAGGCTCAGTGCAGTCAAGTGGCTTCTTTTTTTTGAGGGCAATGTCACTGGCCCTCATATGTGGGACCCAAACCGGGGCCGCTGGCTTCCCAAGCCAGCGCTTAACCACCAGGCCACTCGGAGGGCCCTTCAAGTGGCTTCTTGATGGCTCTGTAGGCAGGAAGCCCCAGGGTGAGAAGGTGTGCCCTGGATCCACACCCACAGAATGCTTCCCAGTCTCTGGAATCTTTGTCAGAGCGGCTGCTGCCTCCACGCGCACTTCAGCAGAGATGTGTGCCATCCTTTTCCCAGTGGGCTCGGTTGGCAGCAGGCCTCCCCTTGCTGAGCGCCCTGCGAGCAAGGCTTGGTAAATATGTCATCACGGCAGCGTGCCATAAAGCCGTCAGCCTTCTCCAGCCCTGCCTTGCCGCTGCGAGCACAGCCCAGGTAGACGCCGGTGAGCCATAATGGAAAGCCAAGGAGCCTGTTTTCAATGAGCTGGAACCTTCTGGCTGAGTGAACGTTTCAGCGCATTTGTTTGCTTCCTGCCGCTGGCTAAGCAGTTCTGGTGATGTGACAACAGTTTCCAAGGATTTGTTTTCACCCCGCATCAGGCTTGACCCGCAGCAGCTCTGCTCCACGGTTCCCATAGTGGGGCGCTTTGGGATGGGGTTTATGCAGTGCCCTGACCACAGCTCTGAGAAAGCTAGGCCCAGAAACAGCTGCCGGAAGGAACTCAACACGCCCCCTGCCCTTTTCCGGAGAAGGGCACTGAAATGACCAGTGCTGCCCTCTTAACTAGTTCTTTCAAGGAGACAATGCATTGAGGGGACTCTGGCCGGAGAGCCTGGGGAACAGGCTTTAGTTCTGAGAATGTTACTAGGTAACCACAGACAATTCACTTTGACTACAGATGTGTCTGGCCCTAAGAATCACTTGGGACAACAAGTGCTTGTAGAAAACAATAACAGATTCTTGAGCTTGTCCTCAGATTATTGCTTCAGACCCTTCAAGGGATAAGCCTGGGACTTTATGTTTTTCAACAATATTTCAGGAGATGTTTGCAATCAGATTTTTTTTTTCTGTAAATATCAGCCTCCAGGATCTCTATGTCCCGTGGCATCTCATATTTAATAACACGGGGAGTGCTTCTGTATTAGTGGCCCACACTCCACCTGCTTCAGATTACCTGGGGACATTGCTAAAGATGCAAACTCCCAGGCTTATTGAAGCCATGCTAAACCAGAGCCCTGGGGACTGTGACTCAGGCACTCTGATGACAGGTTCTCCAAGTGATTTTTATCCGCACCAAAATCCGAGCGCCGCTAATAGAATTTCTTTATACAGTTTATTATGTTTGGAGATACTATCAACATCCTAAGGCAATTGTGAGGATTGCAAGAGATACACTATTTAGCATAGTGTCTGCCATGGGCGAGTCCTTGGTAAATATTAGCTACAAACACAACAGCGGTTCGTGCTTTTCTTGGGCAGGCAAGGCATCTTGTATTTCTGATTTCCAAAACATACTATGAGAGTGTACGGTGGCTGGCCAGTATATTCTTACTGCTCTGAGCTGCTTTTGTATTTCAAACGTTTATGATTTCTAGTCTCCTTTTGCTCTTCCCTCTCATGTATATGTTTGTATTGGATGAATCTCGTGGTGGGGGGTTGGGGGGCGGGGTGAGCTCTGCCCTTGACCACAGCTATTCTGGTCACCATGCAGTGCTACATTCGGAAGGTTCCCACGGAGCTGCTTAGGTAGCATCCTCAGAGATGAGCAGGGTGGTTACTGCTGGTCTCGTTTCATGGATGAAAAAACAGATCCAGAGAGGAAAGCTGGCCTCAGACAAGGTTGCTCTGTGGGTTGGTAGAAAAACTGAGACAAGAACACAGATCCGTCCAGGGTCTTTTCCACTCCACCACACAGCTTCTCATAGTTGCCATGACAGGTCTGTCACTAACATCAACTCTGTTTCCTAAAATTCTCCTTCCTTTGACTTCATTCTCTGCACTCACTCTTCTCCCTTTTGTGATCCCATACTTCCATATTGGCCCTCTCCTCTGCTATTTTTTTTTTAATTAAGTTGGGGTGACAATGTTAGTAAAATTACATAGGTTTCAAGTGAACAATTCTAAAATACATCATCTACATATTGCATTATGTGTTCACCACCCAGAGTCGGTTCTCCCTCCATCGCCATATCCTCTTCTGCCACTCCCCTCCCCCCTTCCCCTCTAAGCTGTTGTCTGTGTCTATCTATGAGTTTTGGTTCCTTTATTTGTTTGTCTGGTTCTTTTTTTTTTTTGCTTTGGCTTTCAGTTTTATATCCCACATATAAATGAAGTCAGATGGTTCTTGATTTTTTTCTGTCTGGCTTATTTCACTTAGCATAATGATCTCAGGGTCCCTTCATGTTGCAAATGGCAGTATTTTATCTTTTCTTATGGCAGAGTAGTTTTCTATTGTTTACATGTACCACACCTTCTTGATCCAATCAATCTATCAAAGGACACTTTGGTTGTTTCCATGTTTTGGCCACCGTAAATAAAGCTGCAACGCACATCGGAGTACATATATCTTTATGAATAAATGTTTTTATGTTTTTTGGGTATATACCCAGGAGAAGGATTGTGGGTCATATGATAATTCTATTCTTAACTTTTTGAGGAACCTCCACGCTGTCTTCCACAGTGGCGGCACCAATCCTGCATTCCCATCATATTTCCACTGGGTTTTGACAAAAGCACATACAAGGTTAACCCAAAGCCCTGCTGAGATGCAGAGTATTACCATCACCCCTGCCAATCCCCTTCATCCCTGGCCTTCACCTTTCCTCCTGAGGCAGCTACTATTCTGACTTTTCCAACCTACTTACTTTGGCCTGTTCTATGATATCATGGAAACAGAATTACCAAAAACATGCTCTTTTGTAGATTTCTTTCAATCCCCAAATAGTTTGAGATCTGCCCTTGGTTTTGCTTGTATCATTAGTTCATTTCTTTTTAGTGCCAAGTGGCATTCTTTTTATGAGTAAAGTGGTTTGTTTATCATTTCCCTAATCCCAATTTTGGTCTATGATCAATAAAGCTGCTATGAACATCTGTGTACACTTTTACCTATGTATTTGTGCAATATGTTCACATTTCTTTTAGGTAAGCCCCTGTGAAGGAAATTCACAGGTCATAGAGTAGTTGTGTGTTTGAAAGCTACCAGAACTTTCCCAAAGTGATTATAAAACTACACATTCCTGCTAATAACATATGATATAGTTCCAGTTTAGGTTTATCTATCTTTTTAAATTTAGACATTTTGGTATGCATACAGTGGCATTTTCTAGTGGCTTTCATTTGATTTTCACTTATGACTTTAGATGTTAAACGGTTTTCAAGTGCTTATTGGCCATTCACACATCTTGTTTTGTGGAGGGACTGTTAAAATATTTTGTCATTTTTAAATTGGGTTGTTTGACTTCTTAATATTGAGATTTGGAGTTCTTTAATAATCATGTATAAGTGAGATACATGCTTTGCAAATATATTTTCCCAAATCTGAGGCTTCTTATTTATATTCTTAACAATGCTTGTTGATGAGCAGATGTATTTTAAATTGGTGAAATGAATTTATATATATATATATATATATATATATATATATATATATATATATATTATACACACACACACACACACACACGTATTGTTTTATGAATGTCTTTTCTGTGACTTGTCTTCATAATCCCTCAAACACACACACCTGCTTCACTGCTGAAATAGTAGATAAAACATATCAAATCTAGTAAGATCATCATTCTCCCTGAATGTGGAGGTGGAGCTTGGGCTCCTGAACTGCCTGCAAGGATATGGTTTGCTCCCAGAGCCTTCCCGTCATTTTGTGACAGCACTTTACCAAGATCACCAAGCCCAGGAGGATGATCAAGTCCCCTGGAGGAGAGTTCTCAATCAGGAGCCCCAACTGCCTGGGCTAAACCAACCAAGGAGGCCACACCATGAGTCTGGGGGTGGGGTGGGTGCTGCGGACGTACATGTGGTACCCACCCTGCCTAAGCATGGGTCTTCTGCAGCATGGCTTCTACCGCCAAAGTTCACATGGCAAGACATGCTGGGGAGAGTACAAATGCCACTGGCATTTGACTGGGGGCTACTCAGTTGTCCATCACCATGTTGGCTGGTGAATTCAGTGAATCTTGTTGGTCTTGGAGCTTGAGGAAGGTCTGAGTCCTTGTGTAGCCACCAGACCTTGACAATTGGCAATTGGTATGCGGGATGAGAAGGACTTAATTCTGAGATGACACATCCATCACTGTTTAATTGTGCCCCTGTGGACAGGGGTGTACTGATTCTCATCAGGGTGTTTTGCCTGGCACAGCAGTGACTTCTGTAGGAGTGAGAAGAAGAGAGATTACATTTTGAATCATGTCCCACTTTGGGAACCTCACAGGAGATGCTCTTGTCTTCTATTCCTGTGGGGTCCATTGTCCCTGTTGCTGGACCCAAACTTGTCCAACCTTGGGGAAAAAGAGAGTGTCTTTCTCTGTTTGGTTTATTTTGCTTAACATAGTATCTCCCAGTTTCACCTACACTGTCACAAATGGCAAGGTTTCCATCCATTCTAATTAATAGCCAGGAGGTGGTATCTCACGGTGGCTGTGGTTTGCAATTCCTTGGGTATTAGTGATCTTGAGCATATTTTCACCTGCTGGCCATTTGCATATCTTATTTTGAGAAATGTCTGTTCATGTCCTTTGCTCATTTTTGATCCGGTTATTTGTTTTCTTGCTCTTGACTTCAGTTCCTTGTCTATTCTGGATATTACTCACTGATCAGATATATGGTTTGCAAATGTTTTCTCCCATTCCATAGGTTGTCTCTCCACTTCGCTGAGTATTTCCTTTGCTGTGTAGAAGCTTTTTAATTTGATGGGATTCTATTTGTCTACTTTTGTTTTTGTTGCCTGGGCTTTTGGGGTCATATCCAAAAAAATTATTGCCCCGATCAATGTCAAGAATATTTTCTCCTATGTTTTCTTTTAAGTTTTATGGTTTTAGGTCTTATATTTAAATCTTTAATCCATTTTGAGTAGATTTTTGGATATACAGTGAGATAACGGCATAATTTCATTCTTCTGTGTATGGAAAACTGGTTTTCTCAACACCATTCATTGAACAGACTGTCTTTTCTCCATTGTGTGTTCTCTGCCTCTTTGTCAAAGACACACTGACTATAAACACATGGCTTTCTTTTTGGGATGGTAGTCTTGAAAAATAATGAAAACTACAAAGCCAAGAGATAATTTTAATGGACACTAAAAAAAATAGACATGAATGGATAATAAAATGTTTATTGGTAGGTTATAAATGTAATAGCAAAATATAGATATGTAATATAAAAATTAGACCAATATATATTAAAATGCTAAATGTTAAACAGTGACTATAAAAGCATTGGTTAATTAATAATTTAAAATAAAAATAATGAAGTTAAAATTATTTTTTAACTACCCGACCACTTATGTTAACAATAATTAGGTTAGGTTCTGAGATAATGTCTTCTGAAGTTTGATATCAGACATAAAAATTGAAGGACTTTTTTAAAGCTAAGTCCATTCACTAGTAGAAGTAAAAACCGTCTGTGTACTTCTGAAATCACTACAATAAGAAGCACAAATGAACAAAGGTAAGAGAAAATACAGATTCTATAAAGCCCAGAAAAATATATTAATCATTATAAAATGTTGCTGTGGTTATTTCCTGGAGGTATGTGGGAAAGTAGTCATGTGGAATTCTTATATTCCTTGTATCTTTATATTTTTCTAATTCTTAGCCCTAAGCTAAGGGAATTCTGTTTAAAAACACTTGGAAAAAATCTTTAAAAGTAATTCACATTTTGAACCAACTCTGCATCACATTTGATTAACTTTTCAAGTTAAAATATATTCTTTATAGAAAGAGTTAAGTTTTCCGCACGTAATGCTGTGGAAAAATACACACTGTACTTCTTCATCCCTGGAGAACTCATTGTAAACCTCTTGGTATTTCTTATATTTACTTATATTGCTGTTTTACACAAAAAACATCATACCTTATGAATACCAAAAGCATAACATATTCTTAACTCATTTAAAAAATGGAAATCTTCTAAGCATTCAAAAAATTCTTCAGATATATACAATTACCACACAACTTGAGGAAAATATATAAATATTCATATATATATATATATGCAAAATTCAAAGAAATGCATTGCTAATGACCCAACCTTTGTGTCTCCAAAATTTATAAATTTCTAACCCCCAAGGTGATAGTGTTCAGAGGTAGGCCTTTGGGACGTGATTAAGTATGAGGACTAAACCCTCAGGACTAGAAGTAGTGCCTTATAAGGGACCCCAGAGAGGCCCTCACCCCTGCCACATGAGGACACAAAGAGACAGCAACCAGAAAGCAGGCTCTCACCAGACACTGAATCTGCCCACACCTTGATGTTGGACTTCCAGCCTCCAGAATTCTGAGAAATATGTATGGTTTATAAACTACCCTGTCTATTGTATTTTGTTACAGCAGCCTGGATGGACTAATACATGTATTTAGAATCATCTCTTCAGAATCTTGGTTTCAACTTCAGACTAGGCTGGGAGGGCACTTTTTGAAAGCAGAATCCAATCACCAGGGAGGCAAAATTTGCTGTGTTGAAAAAGCAATAGTTATGTGAGCCCTTTCTGCTATCCTCACAGTGCAGTGGGAATCTTTTTTTCGAAAAATGTCATAGTGCTGTCTCTTCATTTAGTGGTGGAGAACTGGTACAAATTTAGATAAGCCTCAGTAGCAAAAGGCAGTACTGCATCTATGACTATAATAAATGAGGAAAAAGGGCATAGGCTCTCTGGGGTGATCTTTGGGGCACCCCGGACTATGACACAGGAAAACTTGGCATTGGTCTGAACTGTGAGGTGAACTTGGTTACTTTAGGGGAGGGACTAGGTGGCAGAGGGAATCTCCACATACTGTAGCACTTGATGGAGTCAGACAGGTAGCCTGCTGGGAGCATCTGAACTGGTTGGGGAAGTGGGGTCAGGAGTTGGCCAATCTTTTAGGACAACAGTAAAAGTCAAAAACATGTCTAGGGGAAAACTTTCTCCCCCTTTCCTTGTATGTCTGCACCATACATAGAGGGACATCTGACAATTCATCTTCCCTGCAGGGAAGACCTGTGGAGAAGGAAACCGCCTTGCCTGAATAGGGAGGCATTTCAATAGGGAGTGGAGAGAGTGTGGAAAGGCCATGCTGCTGGCCTCTTGACCTCTCACCCCAGCCTGAACTCGGACTCACTGGATGTCTGGCTCTTACCTTCTCTCTTGACCTTGTGGTTTTCTTTCTCGGTCTGTTGCGTGATCAGGCCTCTGTCAGCACACCCAGAGTCTCTGCAGCTTTGTAATATTTTCCTGAGGCAGAAGTTAGGTAGGATCTGTACAAAACACCTCGGGGCTTCAGAGTTGGGAGTGAAAATACCCTTTTGTTCTAATGTCACAGGCTTGTCCTCTGATAACGTTTATCAGGAACTAAGAATTTGGTAGTGATTAGATTCTTATTCAACCATTAATAAACCTGAGACCTTGAACTCCACTTGATAGGGATTTCTATCTTTTCTTATTGGTCAGGATTTCAGTGGGAAACAAGGGTAAGCTTAGCCTGTTTCCATCTCCAATTTCCAACAGTGGTTTTAATATAGACTATTGATACCCCTTTCTTAATAAAGATATCTGTTGATATTTAATCAACTTAGTTATGATAAATTACAGATATTAGAGCAAGAACCATTAATCAACTTCTTAATAATTTAATGAGCACATGAAGTTTACAAAAGATTGTATATATTATGTCCCCTGTTTTAAGCATCAACACTTTGTTCCAGATATGGTGAACTTTTATTGATTTGCCTTTCTTGAATGGCATCCACTTCTGTGAATTGTTTCTTTAAAACATATTTCAAAAAATTTCTGCCCTGTCGCAGTTCCCTGTACAGCATGACTGCCTCTTATTTAAAAGAGGTCAGTGAGAAATCTTCCCAAGAGTTTTTCACACTGGGGCTGTAACACATAAGACATTTCCACTGGTGTGATGACATTATATTGGTGTGAGCCTGGAATCATCCCCAGAAAAGTGGCATGGTGACAGTGAAAGAGAGGGGCCTCACTGTTTCCAGTCATCTGGTCCCCAACTTGCTTTGGCTCTACTTTTTGAAAGTTTTGTTGTTCTTCTTACGTGGGAGATACTCATGTGTCCTTCTGACAAATCAATCCCCTTTTGTGTAAGCTTGTTTGAATTGTGTTTCTGTCGACTGCAACCAGACGTTCCGATTAGTACACCGGATGGTTTAAATTAAATTCTGCTGTATTGATGATTTCCCTACAAGGTAGATAGCAACCCCAGCGACAGGTGAAAAGGTTAGGCTGAATCACCTGTCTTATTCCAACGTCCATTTTTTTAAACCCCATCGCAATGATTTTTGGAAGGATTTTTATTTAAAAGTAATATAATAATAAATGCAAGAGCTGCTCGCAGGCTAAGATCGTTGCTTGTCCTATTGTTGGTGAGATGAAAGAGCTTATCTGTAGAGATGTGCAAATCCCCTCCCCTACCCAGTGATGCCCGATGTTCTTCTGTCCTTAATAAAGGAGCTCAGTGGCTTGATTCTTGCACAGGACCGTGGAGAAAGTAAGCAGCGACAATGCATCTCGGCTCTCCAGACCCCCAGGCTGCTCCTCTTCTCACTGCTACATATTGCTCTCTGGGGGTTTCCTGTTGATACAATGAGAACTTGGAAGAATAGGATATTCACTCAGTAAACAGTGAGCCAGATGGGGAAGTGCAGTCAAGCAACCAGAAAACCACATCCCGAGGCTGATGTGGCAGCAAAGGGCAGTGTTAGAGGGGTGTAAGGTTCTGAGCAGACAAGCAGAACCAATGGGACTACACTTAACTAGCCAAGTTCAAAGCAGGCAGATGGTCAGTGCCAGAGACACTGGGTGAAATTGTAGGGATGCCATGCTGGGCCTTGGGTAGAGAAGGACTCCATTCACAGGGAAGACCAAAGACCTCTCTGAAAGGCCCCCGACCATACTAACTATCAGCAAGCCACAAACAGAACAGAAAACATGGTCTCCTTTAGTGAGAAAAATTTCCCCAGTGTCCCTTCTCAACCAGTCACAACTTTTGGGGAGAAGTGAAGACTGAGGGATGAGATGGCAGAAATTTTAAGAAATGGGTATTTTTTCACCTAGATAAGGGAAAAGAGGGAAATTTTTTCTCTTCCTTCTCAACTGATCAGCCTGTACATTCTTGAATTATACAATTCACTGCATTTTTTTTCAACTTCAATTATCTACCTTTGTCTCCCATGAGACTGCAGTATTCTTGGTGGCAGGGATATATACATCTCCCAAATCAAAGGCTGTTTCAGGAACATAGTAGGTGCTCAATAATTGTTAAATGGGCTACAAGACCAAAGATTGGCTAATGAATGTTGAACTTGACCCAAGCTTTATAATCCCAGAAAATAGTAATTTAAGAAATCCTTACACTCTCTGTTTCTTTCCTGCCCTCTTTTAATAATCTTTTTGGATAAAATTCCTCTTTACACAAGTCTGGGTTTATTTGTATGGACACAGGTGATTTGATACTCAGTAATAGGAGCTACAGATAAGAGAGCCTTTTAATCCCCGTGAATAAGGGCAGGGTTTGTTACAAGATTTTGAGGGATGGAGCATTTAAGGTCCACAGGTGGTGGTGGCCAGAGAATGGGTCAGGAAGCAAGCCAGATGAGTATAGGGTGGTGTAATTTATAACTGTTATCCTCAGAAACCCCGGGGGCTTTTATCAATGGCCCCCGGATTACTGAATCAAAAATCTCAAAATGGGGGCTAGGAATCTGCATTATTAAAGAGCTTTCCAAGTAATTTACATTCACAATCAGTTGGAGGAATCTTTAAAACTGTTACTCCTTCATTTGAATCCTCTTTATTGAATCTGCCAGTATTTCAAATTATGCATTTCAATATTAACGTAACTGAGCTATGCAATTTAAATTTTTTAATCCCTAAACATTTAAAATGAGGCATTAATTTCCAGCTTGTGGCCCCCTCCTTTGAACATGACCTTTATTTTAATACTAATGAAATTTATGAAGCATGTTTCATTTCCCTGATTTACTATAACATAGCTAAATTCATGTTGGAAATGATTAGAGTGTGGCTCCATATTAAATTGTTAATATACACATACGAGTGAAATTATTAGGTTCTCTTAAGCCACCCACTTAAAATATAGACAATGGAAACCAAGTTTCCAGCCAAATTTTTCCTTTTTATGGCTTCACAGAGCTTGTCATCACCATACAGAATCCAGGACCAGATGATAAAGGGATGTTAAAGAAATGAAGGCCATTCTTCACTGAATCAGGTTAATTGTTGGCCATTGAGCAGCTTAACATATTTTCTCTCTAAATAGGTTGGTTGTTTTGGCCATGATCGACTGCCTCAGGCTACCTAAGATGAGTGACAGACTCCAGTATATGCTTTGGCCCCATATTTATTTTTTCCTTATTCCATATCACTTGCCAACATGGAAGGCAGTGAAATGCAGTGGGGAAAATATGCAGCCAAATAACACAACAAAATACTGGAACATCTCTTGGGGTCAAGTTTGAATCCATAAAGTGGCTGTTAATATTTTCCAATATTTACCCCCAAGAATATGTGATTGGTATGTTATTTCTGAGTTTTCTCTAGAATCGATCAAGAAGGACAAAACTAAAACAACAACAAACAAATAAAAATACAAATGGTTGTGGAGATGTGTATTTTCTTACAGAAAGATGGAGTCCAGAAATGCAATTCCAAACAATAATATAGATGAGATAGAACATTAGAAGAATGGAGCATCATGTATATACCAGACAATTAACACCAATTCTTTCATTTAATCTTCACAAAACCCTACCAAGAATGCTGTCATAATGCTTATTTTACAGGTGAGAAAGCTGAGGTTTAGAGAACCTAAGACATTTGCGCATGATTACACATTTAGAAGGTTTCAGGCTCAGATGCTCAGCCAGGATCCTAAGACTCCAAAGTTCAGTAATTATTGTTCAGTTCCAATATTTCCTAAAATAAAGCCGTGCACTTTTGCATGCATTTCCTCATTTAAACCTGATAACCATCTTGTCCGGGGTGGGAAGGGTGATTATAATCTTCCTTTTATTGAAAGAAAAGGGAACATGTCAGCCTGTCACTCTTCTCTGTCACCTCCCCCTGAAGGGCACTTTCATCCTAAATTCATCTTTATTACCCTCAAAGGTACACATTCCTGATACACACTTTTTTTTTTTTTTTGAGGGCAGTGTCACTGGCCCTCATATGTGGGAACCGAACTGGGGCCGCTGGCTTCCCAAGCCAGCGCTTAACCACCGCGCCACTCGGCCGTCCCCCCTGATATTCATTTTATATGTCTCATTGTGCACACACTTTTGTAGCCCCCTGCCTCAGAATAGGGCAGCATTTGGAATTAAAACGCCGGAATGTGAATCTCAGCTCTGCCTTCTACTACTTTACTGAACATGGTTGTTTCTCTCTGAGATTCAGGGGTGCATTACATAGTTCCTGGCACACTGTGGGTGCCTTCAAAATACACATTTTAAACTACAGGACAGGGACGCTGGTGAGGCTCAAACTGGCTGTGGATCAGACTGATGAGCAACAGAGCTGTAGTGTTGACTGAATTCTAAGATGGAGGACTAGGTATGGAAAACATTGCTTAAGCCAAGAGTATGGTAGAAGCTGTACCCTAGCAAGAGCTGTGTCTTCTGAATTGTTTTTTCTGAGGCAATATTTTCCTTCTGACATGCCTGTGGACCTATCCATTATAGTTTCTTTGCTCCGTGCACTGACCTGGCCACTCTATTCATCACTTTTGTTGGCAGAGCGGCACTGACTTCTTCTGGCGGGAGGAGCTTGGCATTGATTTCACCTTCATACCTGGCTGGGGCTGTTGGCCTGGAAGACCTTCCCGAGTTTTTCATAAAAAAAAAGAAGGAGGTTGAGTAAAATATGTTTGATCACCATAGCAATATTTTGAACCAAATATTCAAAGCAAATGTATGTGTTACAGTTTTAAGTGGTTAATTTAAGAGTTTCATCTAGAGCATTTTAAGCAAGAAGTCATATTTAGCTATTATCTTATAAATAATATTTTAAAGTTTATTTTTTTATGGTAGATTATAAACATTAATATATAAACAAAAAAGAACTGAAATGTATTGGAAACATATTATGTGCTAGGTACTGTGCTTAAGATATTATATAAGTTTCCTAAGGCTGCCATAACAAAGGACCACAGACTGCATAGCTTAAACAACAGAAATATATTTTCCCACAATTCTGGAGGCTAGAAGTCTCTGATCAAGGTGCAGGCAGGTTGATTTCTTCCGAGACCTCGGTCTTTGGCTGATAGGTGGCTGTCTTCTCCCAGTGTCTTTATGTGGTCTTCCCTCTAAATGTGTCTGAGTCCTAATCTCTTCTTAGTAGGACACTAGTCAAACTGGATTAGGGCCCATCCTAATGACATCATGTTTAACTTAATTACCTCTTTGAAGACTCTACAACTACAGATACATTTAGATGAACTGGAGGTTAGGAATTCAACATATGAATTTTAGGGCAACACAATTTAATGTATCAGACATTTACATGGATTGTTTTGTATAATTGTAAATTTTGTATAATTTATTCATAATTTACAATGAGGACAAAAATGTTGAGTATCCGTCCCAAGATCAAAGAGCTAACAAGTGACACAACTGAAATTTAAAGAGAGGTGTGGGAAACTTCAAAGTTCTTAATAGCTAGTTGCAGTGCCTTTTCTCCCCTCTGCCAGATCTCCTTTCCAGGTATCCTATCTGCAGTATGTTAACCTTCATCTCTCTTTCTCAACACATGCACTGGCTTACTTATTGTAGTTGTTGCTACAGACTGGTAACACCTTGTCCAGAGATGCTAAATTTTGCCTGAACAGTAGACATCTCCTTTCAGGCATCATGCAGCAGCTGTCCTGACTAGTTTGAAAGAATTTGATGCAAGTGGAGGATAGAAATGTGTTTTGGCCAATTTCATAGAATTTTAAGTAGTTTTGTATGAGGTAACAGTTTCCTGTTTAAATGACGTTGAGTTGGGGATTGGCTCATATCTTAATCACTTCTGGCTGCTCTAAGAAAATACCATAGGCGGGGTGGCTTAAATAACAGAAGTTTGTTTCTCACAGTTCTAGAGATAGGAAGTCCAAAATCAGGGTGCTCATACATCTGATGTCTGATGAGGGCTCTTTTCCTTGTTTGCAGATGGCCATCTCCTCATCATATCTTCACATGGTCTAGAGAGAGAGAGAGAGAGAGAGAGAGAGAGAGAGAGAGCAAGTGCTCTCATGTCTTTTCTTATTAGGGCACTAATCCTATCATGAGGGCTCCGCGTTCATGACCTAAGCACCTCCCAAAGGCCCCACCTCCTAGTGTCATCACATTGTGGAGCAGAGGTTCAACCTATAAATTTTGAGTGAAGACAAACATGTAATCTATAGCCACTCATGAAGAAAGATTGGCTTTGACAGGTGAGCGGCATCCCACTTTCACATGGGCTGTCTTACCTGATCTCATCACAAAAGCATTCTGAGGCAGAAAACACCAAGATTGTCATGACTTTGTCTATTTGCACTATTTTCCCTTCCAAGCTTCGCAGTGACGTGTTCAGCCCCGGCCTAGAGATGGTCCCAGGACAAGGCTGAAAATGGTTATACTAGGGCTTAGAAACTAGTTGTGGGGAGCCAGCTTGATGGATGTAGGGAGAAAGATGTGAATCACAGCAGAAAACTGGTTGGGAAACTTGATTAGAAAACTTGTGGAAGAAGAGATTTCAAAAGCATCTTTTTGGCCACATTAATGGGCACATATCACTTGTGTAGGGTTCTGATGGTTTTCATTAGTACCAATTATAAAGACATAAACCACAATCCAGAAACACGCTGCCAGGGAAGATAAGATAAATGTGCACATACCTGTAATATAAGTTATTAGCATGCAATTAAATTATGATGAGTGTTTAAATTATTTTCTGTAGACACGTTTTAATTTCTGCTTTTTTATCAGACGACGGGTTGGTTTTATCTAAAATGATCAGCTGTGACACATGAAATTTGACAGAAACTTGAAGGATATTAAAGGAAGGTTATGAATTCAAGAGTGAGAATGAGAGAGAGGACTGTTATTGACTGAGGGCAATATAAACAGACTTATTGACATAATGTGGGTAAGAAAATGGTCAATTGTAGAGAAAGACAGAAAGAAAAAGCAATGACTAGAAAGCCATAGAACTGGCTACAGATATGACGTGGCCCCAGCTCATGCCAGCTCATGACGGAATGTGGGAGGGGCTTCCTTCTCAGTCTGGGATTAGGGCCTGTGGGATTAGGGCTTTATTTGGAAGGCAGTAAGGATTAGTTGTTTATCTTTCATAAGACAAAATGTCTCTTTTCTGAAAAGTCACACCTGATTTTGGAATGAAGCCATTATCATACAACTTTACCATTTAAATCTGTACTTCAGATTCTGGTCCCAACACAACTGGATTGGTCTCTATTTTAAAAAGGAAAGTTCTCCCTTTTGATAACTCTCAAAAGATTCAATTTTGACTTTTTTCACTCTTTAAGAAGCACTTCTAGGGAAGCAAGCTAAAACAAAAAAGCCAAAGCGCAGACAAAGATGAAACCCCAGCAATATTATCTACAACAGTGAAAAATTAGAAATGATGTTAATTTTTCTTTTTAGAGGAATACATAGTTAAATAAATTATGATATACCCATCCAGTGGGCTACGATGCAGCTATTTTACAAGTTTTGAGGATATGTGTAAAAATTGGCAAGAAGCACCACAAATTATTAATAGTGATTATACAGGAAGCTGGGAGCTTTTTTTTTTTTTTTAAATAAATGTATCTATTTTCCAAGTTTCACAAATTGATCACATATTTATTAGATGATTAGAATAAAAATTAAAATTAATCTGGAGTCCAATCCAGGCAATGGTTTCCCGTAATGAAAGCATCTTTGAAAGACTCCATGGCAGTTAAGGGCATGACTGTGAAGGGGACACACGTTATCTGCAAGGCACATTCTAGTCACCTGATGTTCTAGTTCCTCAACCTGTGTTTGTCTTGTTTGGTCTCCAAAACTTTGCAAAAAGGAGAAGCCCCCTTCTCTGCTTGGGGGTTGCTGGGTGGAGGTGCCAGTGGCACCCAGGTTCTGGCCTTCTGATTGGAGCTCATGTGCACGTGTGATCCATCTGTAACTGTCAGAGGCCAGTACTGGACTTGACATACTGTAGGCATCAAGGTGTATTTGTTGATCGTATGAAAGATATGGTGAAAATTTGTACCTCTCACTAATAGTGTACTGTTTATTTGAGAATTTTGCCCATATTTGTTTTGGGAATTTGTCCAAATCACATACTCACTGTATCCATTTGTGTTAATATGGATTGCACTTTGCTGAAATTTTCTTTGTGGAGGGGTCAAGGTCCCAGCCATTCTTCTCACTGGCTTCATGACTATGGACTAGTCATTTATCTTCTCTGATCTTTAGTTTATCAAACGTTTGGATTTAAGGTTGAAGTAGAAACAATAAATGTGGAAATATCTAGTTCTGGAATAAGAGAGGTAACAAATAAAGGCTGCGTGAGCTTGAGTTGCCTGCTTTTTGGTAAACGCTATAAACTGCAAGGCATTTTGGAGAAATCAAGAGCCTTTTAGAAAAAAGACACTCAGCGTTTATTATAGCAACAAGCAATGGTGAGGGGTAGGAGTGTGTTAGAGCAAAGAGCTTTTAGTATCTGACCACTTTTAATATCAGAACAAAGTCATGGCTGGTTGCGTTCCATCGCAGTGGGGAGTGACACACTAGGTTTTAGGGTCAGGTGTATCTCAGATTTGAAGGAATTTTTCTAATGTTGGCTAATTCATGACCCTCCCAAAAAGTGCCAGGGATGGACAGTAAAATCTTGATAAATTTACAAAATGATTTTCTCAGCATATTCCTCATATGTGTCAGTATTGACTTAAAGGTGCTATGAAGGCAGGAAAAAGATCAAGGTATATGTGGTCCAAGACCAAACACTATGAGGTAATAGCAATTCTAATAATGCCCCCTAGGAAGTAAGGCCCAGATACCCAGGTCCAGAACAGAGCTAGTCCTTTGGTTCTCACTGGATTAGAGAGTCGACGCCATCTAGTGGACAGAGCAAGAATTTTAGAATGGGAAGACCAGGTTCTTTAAGAACTCACTGTTTCATCTGTAAAATGTGATTGATTAATCACATTTCTTAAAAGAAGGACTGAAGGTTAACTTTCTTTTAAGTGAATTCCATATATATGCCCTACATAATGGACATATCTTATAATAATCCTCATATTATAGATGAAAAATTGAGATTCAGAGAGACAAAATAACTTGTCCAATATTTCATGCCTTTAAGTGGCAGAGCCGGGCTTATTGCCAAGTCTGGTTGACATTCAACAACGAGAAAGCAGTGTCCACAGCACCACACACATATTAATACTAAATGTAGAAAATTCACTGCGTTCACGGTCCAGAGCTGGGAATTCATTTTTGGCTCTGTTACCAGCTATGTCATCTTCTACCAATTAACTTAATGTCTGTAATTTTTGATGTCATCTTTACATTAAAAAAAGTAAGTATTAAACAAGAACATGCATTTAATTTGATAGAAAATGGCATAGAGGCTGCTCAAAACAATTAAGGTGTTTTTATGTTCCAGCACTCCCACTTCTGAATACCTATACAAAAGAATTTAAATAAAGATCTGAGAGAGATACGTGTACTCCCTTGCCCGTTCGAGCATGATTTACAGTAGCCAATATATTGAAACAACATAAATGTCCATCAGTAGATGAATGGGTAAAGAAAATATAGCATATACATACAATGGAATGGTATTTAGCCTTAAAAGGAGAAAGAGATCCTGCCATATGTGACAACATGGATAGACCCGGAAGACATCATGCTACATGCAATTAGCCAGTCACTGAAGTACAAATACTGCATGATTCCACTTATTCCAGGTATCTAAAATAGTCACAGAAACAGAGTAGAATGGGTTGCCAGGGGCCCAGACGATGAGGAGGTGGAGGCTTGCTGTTTGATGGG
The DNA here is from genome assembly GCA_033961575.1 of Aselliscus stoliczkanus. Classification (NCBI taxonomy): domain Eukaryota; kingdom Metazoa; phylum Chordata; class Mammalia; order Chiroptera; family Hipposideridae; genus Aselliscus; species Aselliscus stoliczkanus. Next base: position 136,574,706 of record CM066734.1, read on the forward strand.
TATAAGGTCACATTTAAACAAGACGAAAAGTCCTAGAGACCTGCTGTCCTAGTAAATATTGTGCCCACCGTTAACAACACTGCGTTTTGCACTTACGACTGTGCTGAGAGCTCATGTTAAATATTCTTAGCGCAATTTAAGAGGAAAAGAAGGTCTGGTACACTGAGTTTTGAAACATGGAAACATTTTTTTTAGATATTTCATAGAAGTTATTGAAATAAACAGGGACCATTTTATGAATGTAGTGAATCAAGTCTCTGGATTAAAAAGATCAAGTCCAGGGTGAGGCAAATATTTTTTGAATCTCATAACAGTCTCATGAGATGAAAATTATGGTTCTTTCTATGGAGGGGAAAACTGAGGTTCAAGAGTTTGATCTGCTCAAGTTCCAGTAGTTGGTAAGTATGAGGATAGAGACTGAAATAAAATGCAGTCAACCATGCTGGCTCCTCCCTTATCACCTGCCCAACAGTCTACCTTCCCAGGTGGGGCCTCCTGACTCAGTACCGACCTGCAGTTAGGAAGAATGTTAAACAGATTTGAGGGGATTAAAGGCTCAACATCAGCCCTGCTTCCTGTTTAAGGCTCCTAAGTGGGGCTTAGCCCTGAACCAATTTACACAGTGTGTGTTTCTGCTGCAGTCACAGCTCACTTTTCCTGTTCCTCATGGTCCGCCCAGCACGGATCCCAGCAGCCTGCTTTGAATGACTTCCCAGGACCCCAGGTCCTCAGCAGCCCAGGTGGTAAGTTTGTCTACCTGGGTTTGAGTCTTCTCTGTGAGGCCATTGCTTATGTTTTAGCTCTTTCCACTGTCATATATCGTATTGTATCTGGATCTCTTCCTCAAGCCTATTGTCAAATTGCATCGCCCCCTCACTCCTTAAACCTGCCCAGACAGTGCCTCCTTAAGATCTTCTTGACGAAACGTTGCATTGTATTTTGCTATTGTTTCTTCTACCCCTAAGACCGTGTCCATTTCACCATCCTTTGTTCCCTTGGTCTTCACCATCTTACTGCAACTAATCCCCATGAGTGGTAATGCAGGAGAGGATTAAACCAACAAATAAATAAGAACAATAGATGAAGTTTCTGATTGTGAAAGTAAATCACTGTTAATATGAGACATTATGTTGTGTTTCCTTTGGTCGTGTGTGTGTGTGTGTGTGTGTGTGTGTGTGTGTGTGTGTGTGAGAGAGAGAGAGAGTGATTATGCTACATGGTAGAGATCCCAGCTCTCTTGGCTAACTAGACCCTTAATGCTGCAGCAATGTTTTTCATGGCTTCTCTTAAGACAAACATATATTATTTCCATTTATTAAGTAGTTATGTCGAAACAACTGAAGTATTGTATACTCAAATCTTACAGCCATTTGGAAAAATAATAAAAATAAATAGAAATAAAAATAACATTTTTACTTGATTCTTAAATAATAATTATTCACTAATGAGATGGAACCAGTGCACTCATTGAGCACTGCATGGGCATTAAATTCTTGGAATCAGATTGGATACCACCACCCGCATTTTCTGTTCCACGTGGTTGCGTGAGCCCTTGCTTTTAATCATAGCAACTGCTGAAAGCCCAACTTTCCAAAGATCTGACATCATCACAGACTATTGTTGAAAATGTGACCACCTGGAGCTGTTAGTGTGTGTAGTGTCCAACAGATGTCGAACATAACTGCATTTCTCTTGAAAATGTATAACATCCTGCAGCACCACTGAGATTGGTACACAGTTTGGGAGCCATGGTTACATGGAATTTTAAAATTTGTTATTTTAATGACATTGCACATAACCAATCTCCCATGACATTAAAAACTTAAAAAAACAACAACATTTTATATTCTGAATTTAAAAATGAAGCTTGTTCAGTGATGTAAATTTTTAAAGAGAATAGAATTTTAGCAGATGCCTTGTTCATTCTTTGCTGTATATTCTGCAAATATATGTGTGTACTTTTACATGTGATTGGATCACATGGCTTATAAATGTTACCCTGTTTTTTTGTTCCCTTCTTATTATATTATTCTTCTACTTCCAATTAAGATGGAGTAACAGGGACCAGATATTTACCAGCCTAAAACAACTAAAAATGTAATGACAAAAATATAAGAAACAGTGGTTTTCAAGATATGGGAAGTCAGGCAAGAAAAAAGGATAGTGATTGTTGAGAGAAAGAATATGTGAGCTAAGCCCTGTGATTTCCCCAGATTACTGGCCTTGAGAGATTCTTCAGAGAGGAGGTCAAGGAGGGGAAACTGAGGCAGAGCTGAATATCTAGGGAGACAAAAGATGGCTAAAGTTTGCAGGACAGGAAGCCAGACAGAAGACAGCTGACCCCGTCTGAGGATGATTCCATTAGAGTATTCCATGGAGCTATGGTTAGGGCAAGTGTGTGAGGAAATTATCCAAGGCCATGGGAAGAACTATGAAAAGAAGAGTTGAGGACATTGCCTGGCACTCAGTGGACCAGGAATATTGCCTGTTCTCACCAGTCAGGGTGAGAATTTCATAATTCATGAGGAATTGAGTAGAGTACACAAGAAAGTTTTACTGCAGTCATAGAAAATATAAATCTTATACTAAGCACTGCACAAACACATGTAACATGTCCTAAAAATAAACACCAAATATCCAAAATGTCTAAGTAACTCATTTGCATTACAGCACACAGCCCATGATCATATATGGGGTTATAATATAGAACCAATATAGTTAGTTCTTGCTTTAAAGAAAAAATAAATCTGACAATCTCTGCCTTTTAGTTGAGACATTTAGAACATTCATGTTTAATGTGATAATTGAGGCAGCTAAGTTGATCATCTTATTAGTTTTGTAGTTTTCTCATTTCTTCTTTGTTCCATTTTTCTCCTTTCTTTTAGATTATTTTTATGATCCCATTTTATCTTATTTGTTAGCTTATTCACTATAACAATTAGACCACTCACTTATACCAGAGGCTAGAAATGGCATCCAGATGGTGAGCAATTCAGTCATAAAACACCATCTTAGCATTGGTGTTTTCACAAATTACTGCTGGAAACAAATGGCTCCAGTTGGGTTTCGAGGGAAGTAAACTCTGAGTTGGAATTTAGCACCCCAAATGTCCTTCCTTTAAGCAGTCAATACCTATGGAAGGGAGCTGAAAAAAAATATGACCACATATACAAAGATGCTATCATGAGTTATCCTCAAATGGGACAAGATAATCATTCCTTATACTCCCACATGAGTCATTGGATTAGTATCACGCCAGTAAGGATTCTGACTTGGGGAAAAGCAGTTCTCTGTGATTGAAGCAATTCCTTAAGGAGCTGACATCTGTAGGCTGTCTGTCAGCACTCATCTCAGAAGCTGGAGCAGCGAATTCTTCACTGAAGGCAGATTTGGGTGTATATTACAGTGCCTGTTGAAATCTTTTATTAGAACTTCTTAATCTATTAATCTATATCACTTAATTTCCCTTTCTCATTTTTTACATGTTTGTTTCTCTATGCAACTTTCTTGGTGAGTTTATCTCTTCTACCTTATAATTCATTACTTCTCTCAGATTGGAGATGTCCCAGAAGTATGTAATAAGTTTTTAAGGCAGTGATTTAAAAAAAAATTTTCTAATAGATTCTTGATCTAATAGGATTTGATTATATTTACCTTCCTTTGCTTCCCATTTTTTTTCTATTATTTTTTGTTTGGATGGTTTATTTTTGTCTCCATGAAGATTTTGAATATAATTGTTTTTAAGTCATTTGAAGGTTATGCTTTTATTTCCCTTTCCTCAGAAGTAATTGTTTTCCCATTTTCTTTGGTTTGTTGGCATTTGAGTCCCTAGTGGATTTTGAAATTTTACATCAGTTTGAGGGGAGGGATTTTTTTGTAATTTTTTTTTTTAACTTCATGTTTACCTCTCTATGTAGAGGTTTTGTGGTTTCCTCTCTCCTGTTCATTGATTTCTCCAGTTGAGAACCAGATCTCTTATTTAGTGGCTTTGGCTTTGTTTCACAGCATGCAGTTAATTATTGATCCTTAACAAACTCCCCCAATACTTAGTATCTTAAACAACAATAATGTATTTGTTTCTAATTCTGTAATTTGGCACTGGTGATGGCTTGTCTCTGCTCATGTTTTGTAGGCTAGAGATATTAATTTGCATGCAGCTGGGAGCACAGCAGGAGTTCTTAGTCACTGTCTGGTGATGGTACCGGACATCAGCTGCAGCTCTTCGGTTCTCCTCCCTTTCTCCTATAGTTTGGATACGTTTGTTTACATCACAGAAGAAGGAAAGCAAGGCATTGTTGGCAGTCATCTTTCAAGAAAATCAGCCACACAAACTAATGCCACATATTTAACCACTGAGTCAGCATACTCAACGGTTTTCAGATTATGGGACAGTGGCTTTATTTACCTGCAGCCCCAGGCAAGCAGCCCATTACTCTCCACACTCTTGGACAGTGATGCTAGCGGTCACCCATGTCTGTTCCTTGCTGGCTCAGCCCCTATTTCACACCATGCCCTTTTCTCTGGTCTGTTACCAGGTGGGGCTATTTGAATCCTTGCTGCTCTTCAGGGGGGAGTTTCCCACATTCTCTGATATTGACTGGAAATTCCAGGGCCTGGAAAATTGAAAATCATAAATGGCTGCTTTAAGATAATGAATCACCAGCCATTGATAGCATTCAAGTAGAACCATGTGGCTGTGTTTGGGGTATTCCTCCAAAGGGGAAATCGAGGGCTAATAATCTCTTAGCTTTGTTTTTCACGTTCTGATTTTTGCCTAACACTCAGATTCTATTTTTCTCTGTTTTTTAAAAAAAATAACATTGAATTGGAGAATATTAGAATTAAATAAGATTGTAGAGGGAGAAAAATTGTGGATGTTTCTATTTTGTCCTTCACGGATGAGAACATTTTGTAGAAATGTTTGCAGTGGCCTATGGTTGTCATGGGCTAAGGAAGTCTTGTTTTGAATGAGCTCTGTGTTATGGCTAGCTTGATTTGTGAATGAATATTCTCATTAAAAATGTAAAACTCTCAATTTTGACTCTAAGTTGAACCAGCTGAAGAGCACAGATCATGAAGCTCTTCAGTGTTCATTGGTATAAAGACTCACTGTGGATAATTTCTCTGCATCTTCACCCAGGTGTGGGAAATATGTCAGATGCCCCATAGCATGTCTATATCCTATTTTGAAGCAAATCTACACTTCTAGCATTCCAATAGCTTCCTTTTCTTCACATGAGCATTTTCAAATAGACTCATAAAACATTAGAGGTAGGAAGAATTTTGGAGATCACTTAGGCTAAGACTTCCATCTCACAAATGGGTTTATTTTGGTAGGATGGGAAGTTACTCAGGCCTTTGTGATAAAGATGGATGATGATAAGGATGATGACTCTCATTCCTGAACACCTGATATGTGCCAGACAGTTTGCTCAATAGTTAACAAAGATTCACTGTTAATGCCATAATGCTCTGGTGTGAGTACTGCTAACCCCATTTCAAGATAAAGAAACTGAGGCTTGAATTAAGCAATTTACACAAGCTTACAATTATTTAGCAGCTCTGGAGCCCAACGAGACTTCACATGAGATAGCAGAGTGATCCTGTCAGCTGGAATGAAAAAAAATCTAGACACCCAGATGTATTAAACACCCATTGTAAAGAATGATAAAACCATTGGCTTTGGAATCAGAAAGAGTTGGGATCACAAACTGCCTTATTCATGCAGTGTGATCTCAAGAAAATTCCTCAACCTCTCTGAGCTTCAATGTCATCATCTATCCCAATGTGATAGTGAAAGTTCTTATCTAATTAGGCTGTTGAGATAACTGGAGATGACATAATAAATGCAAAGTACTTAGAACTCTATCTAATATAAAATAGACACTAAAAGCTGGTAAAATATCACATGTAAGGAGTACACATAATGTTATGATTATCATCATTGATACCTAACCCCTAAGCAGGTCTCTGCCTAAATGTTCCTGGCCAGAGATCTTCACTAGAAACCATATTTAATATGGCAGACTAGCCTCCCCTCCTGCACTCACTGTTCCTTTCCCTACCAGACTTTTACCATAGAATTGATTAACATCCACCATGTCTCTTAGTTTTTTGTTTATCATTTGTCTCCTTACTCTAGCTTATCAGAACTGACTCTTTTATCTATTTTATTCACTGCTCAGTTTCTAGAACCACAGTTTACTAAAAAATATTGGTCGGACAACTATTACCATTGTTATTTTTGTTGCTTTTGTTGTCCAAGAATTAGTCTCCTTTCTTCAAAGGTCACTGTGATGGACAGACCTATGTCCTCCCCAAATTCATACATGAAAGTCCAAACTCCCAGTACTTCAGAATGTGGCTATAAAGAATACATACTGTAACCATATTCTTTAAAGAGACAAGTTAAAACCAGGTCATAAGGGCAGGCCCAGAGGATTAGTGTCCTTATAAGAAAGATTTGCATGCACACATGCAGAGGTAAGACCAAGTGAAGGCCCAGAGAGAGGACAGCCATCAACAAGCCAAGGAGAGAGGCCACAGAAAGAACCAGCCATGCTGACACCTTGGTCTTGGACTTCTAGTCTCCAGAATTGTGAGAAAATAAATTTCTATTGTTTAAACCAGCTGGTCTGTGGCACTTTATTATGGTAACCCGGCCCCCCTCCCCCAAACACACACACACACACACACACACACACACACACACACACACACAGTACTTTTTCTCCAGTATAGTCTGGGAATATGGGGCTTGTCTCCCATTTACGCCTGAATCAAGTGCTTAAATCTATTTTTATAAATTATGCATTCCCTTTTACTCAGCACTCTGCTGTGCAGCATGCAATTGCACTGTGGGTATGTGAACCATACACACCAGTTTTCCTGCTCTTGGATCCACCTAAAAGTGGAAGATTTATGATTGTTTGTACAGTCATAAATCTGAGGCAAAGGACAATTGTTGGGCAGGAGTCATCATTTCATTTTAATTTTTGTTTGTTTTGCCATCATTTTACTTCCTATATCACAAGCCTGGCTGTGCATATAAAGTAGATTTCTACTGAGTACTTAAGGCACTAGAGGACATTTATAATACAGCAATACGAACAAATTGAAATGGAATCAGGGACACACTTGGCCTTAAAATTCCGTGTCCTTCTCTCATTAGAAATGTTTCATGGGTCACCCTTCTCCGTAGACACATCTTCTTAGACCTCTCTCTCCTGAATTCTTTTAATTTTCTATGTATTCTCTTGTCCCTTATCTCCATCTTACCATGATAACAGTTTTATGCATTTCAATTTAACTCTTATTTTGTTTGTGGTTTCTTCCTAAATCTTAGCCTAATACGTTTGCTAAAAGGAGCTTCTGTGTCAATTAACCTTATTATAAAGGTTAATTATAAAGGTTAAAAATAGACCTTTTTGGGCCGTCCGAGTGGCGCGGTGGTTAAGCGCTGGCTTGGGAAGCCAGCGGCCCCGGTTCAGGTCCCACATATGGGGCCAGTGACACTGCCCTCAAAAAAAAAAAAAAAATAGACCTTAGTTTTGCTTTTTATTATTTTATTTTATCCCACCGTTTTATTATGAGTGAGCCAGCAAGTACCACCACCATCACCAAAGCAGGAATTTAAACCTCTCACCTCCTGCCTGGTTAACACTACTCTTTAATGACTTATTTTCCTCTAGGGTATAGACCACTGCTACTCAAGCTGTGGTCCTGGCACCATCAGCATCTCCTTGGAACTTACAGGAAAGCAAATTCTCAGCTCCGTCCAAGACCTATTGAATAAGAATATTTGAGGATACAGTCCAGTCTTTTGTGTTTTAACAAGCCCTCTGGGTAATTACAATGCGTAGGAAAATTTGCCAAGTTCTACTCTAAGCTATCCACAATACTTTTGTAAACCTAGTTTTGCCTGGCTTTGAGCACTATTGAACAGTAAGAATGATATATGATGTTCATTCATGGGGCAGATCCAGGATTTGAGGATCCTAAAGATTATAAAAATTTGAGAGATACTTTAAGAATAGATATAAAAATTATGAATATAAAATTAGGTACAAAGATACATATTTAATTAAAAGGACAAAAATTACCACAAATGCCACATTTTAACATGCTAAAAAATACTGCCACTATCACAAAATACAGGAAAATAATGTACAATACTATATTTTCTACATTTTTTGGCTGCATCTTCATCACCATTTTATATGATAAGAATTTGGAAATTAATTTTCATGGGGAGAATAAAAAGACAATTGTATTTTTTTTTCCTACCATGGTTGTTCTACATTCAATATTTCTATAAATGATATTTAGGAACATTTTAGCTTAACAATATACTGGAAATATTGCTGTATAGATATGTAGGATTTTTGCAAAATTTCACAACACTGTTATTGAGTTTCTTCCTTGAGCTATTTCAGACATGCTTATAATTTGGAGTGCTATTTTATGTTCATGTCCTAAACACAGAAATTCTGATACCTTCTGTCATGTTATTCCAATAAAAAGACAAAGAAATTAAAGATATATTTTTAATTATGTAGGCTCTATTATTGAATATACTTCTTATAGTAGCATATTTATTCTGACTAGGCATCAATGAAAACTGAATATTCAATTTACATTTTACCTGTCTGATGATCAGAAGAATTTTCTGCAGGTTGAATCCTGGATTCATAAATTTCCTTTGTTTCTCCTAAACTATCCATGTACTCCTAGTTCTGGACACTATACAACACATTTGTCATGATATGAACCTCTGGCCCTGAATAGTCATATCACCAATTTGAGTGATTGGCACTGGGGTAATAGTGGTATTTATAGAAGCTGGTCCGCACTGATATCACTGAATTGTCTGACAATGGCGTGAATAGATTCAACTGATTTAAACATTGATGAATTCCTAGAGTTCCCCTTATTATATGGAATCCAGAAATGCCCATGGTTATTTAAATTCATTGGATATGAGCAAAAGAATGACAGGAGGAAGTCAAAGTAGAAAGAGGCACTTGTCTTAACCCATTGCAGTCAAAAGTATTTATTTTGAAAAACGTTCCAGAAACATATAGTCATGTGAATCCATGCATAAGGCCCTTCCCAGGATGTTTTAAGGAACCCATGCAAGTCAGAGGCCCTGAAGCTCACCTTCACTGATCTTTGTGGTACGTCTGTCTCTATCCATAGGAAACTTTACTTAGTTAATAAGGTATGTTGGCATTGGGACAATGTAAATATTAAACCCATGTAGTAACTGTGGCCTTCATGGGAAAATGATAACATGAAGAGGGAGGCTTTAGGCTCTAGCTCAGACTTAAGAAACTATAGTAATGTCATGTCTGCCACCTCATATTAGCAAGACAGAGGACATATTGAATCAATTTCCAACATAGTCATTTAAACAGCATTTACATAAATCACAAGCAAAACAAAACAATGCATTTCCTCTTCCTCTGAAAGGCTGTATAAATACCTATTTTCCCAATTTGAGCGACTTTCATCCCATGGTCATCTGGAAAGCCCTATGAGAAGGATTGTTTACAGCAGAGTACTATGATCGTAACACCTTCCCCTTACCTTCCTTCCCCACTGTATAAAGGGGCTTCCTGCTTCATCTTTTACAGTGTGTGCATATGGCTAGCCATGGCTGCAGGTACCAGGTTGCAATCCTTTCTTTTTGGTGATGGAATCCCTACTTGACTTCAGTTTACATTCGACACAAGTTTTTGGCATCTTTTGATCTTCTTTACCTGCTTGTGAATGTGAGAGTTTCTGGACTCTTCTTAGCAGTTTGGCAGCAGAGATAGTGTTTAACTTTTCTCTCAATTCCAGAATCCATAGATCAGAAAAACTTCAAAATTACATGCATCCTACATATCACCTAGGGAAAAAGTGAAAGCATGAATTTCTAAAATAAATGTAGGTATTTCTATTTAATACCTAAGAAAATAAAGGGTGACAGAGGGCTCTGATGTTGCAACAAGCTGTAGACCTAAGGGAGGAATAGTTAGCTGCAGGGGTTGTGATTTCACTTGCTGATGCTTAAGACAGGAGGGCAGGAAAGCTTTAATTCTGATAGACAGGAACGTCAGCAAAATGAGGCATATTGGAAAGGACCTGATCTGAAAGTAAGGAGTTGTGTCTTCTAATATGAATTATGTAACATGCTGGGAAAGTCACCACCCTCTATTTGCTGCAGGATTCTCATGCAAAATGGAGTTTTGACTGCTAACGTCAAACACCAAAAGTATATACACTGCTATTACATGAGGAAAGTCAAGAATATATAATAGATGAGGAAGCTCTCTGAGAAGAAAGTCCCAAAGGTCCTTGAAAAGGTAATATTATCTTACCACACAAAAACATTGTCTTTAAAACACATAAAGTGCTCCATATTGGTTTCTTATACTACAGTGCTCACAGGGACTAGGGGAGCTGGATCTTAGTCCCAACTTGCCCCCACGCTTTGGGTGGCCTTTGACAAGTTATGACATCTGTTGGAGACTCAATTTTCTTATCTATAAAATGAGTATCTCAGAATTGCTGACCCTGAAGTTACCCTTTAAAAACTAGCCAGAAAAATGACAATAGAGTCAATACCGTCTGTGCTGCTATAGTTCTCATTTAGACCTCAGTGTGTGTTGTCATGCATTGACGCCAGGAAAGTAATATGTCTGTGACTCCACGGGGAACAGACAATGGATGCTCTGCACTTGGTAGTTTCCCTACACTTGGCTCTCTTCCCTTGGGTGACTTTATTCTGTCTCTTTCCTCTGTAATAAACTGTAACTGGGAATATAATCATTTTGACTGATCTCTGTGAATCTTTCTACTGAGTTGTAGAACCTGAGGGTGGTTTGGGAAACCACAGAACTTGCACTTGGTGTGGGAAGTAAGGGTGGCCTTCGATGTTGGGTCAATCCTGCTGTCTCTAACTTCGTAGTTGGCTCAAACTCTTACAGAACTTCACAGCTCTGTGGCAGGAGATTAATGTGATTTAGAACCTAGCTTGAAGGATGCCTTGCCTAAGAGCATTTTCAAAAGCAATGCAAGGCTTGATGGAGAACAATTAGGAGGAGGCTGGTAGCTCCACAGTGTGAGCAAAACAGCAGATCAGCCAGAAATTTAATAGAGAGAACTAAGGAAAGAAAAAGTAAAGAAGGGCCCTCCATGATTCAGAATCACCACTGGGTGGGCAGAAAGTCTGTACACATGTGTTAGGCTGCATCTACTCTGGGAAAGTCATCACAAGATGTGGGGCAGACTTGAAAGCATCCCCAAGCAATGCACAAACTTTCATCAACACAGGGCACAAACCCTAATGGCACAAAGGGCGTAAACACAACTGCTGACCAAACACTGAATGAACAATGAGCTACTCTGATCCAGGGATGACTCATAGGGGCCCAAGCACAAAAATTAATTTACACTGATCTCTGAGAGTCTGGGAGACTTTGTTCATGCAAAGTTTACCCTGTTAAGAGTGATTGGTGAAGGAAACCAAACTACTAGTTCCTTGCTTAATATGGGACAAAAAATATTAACCTCTAAGCATTAAACTAGAAAATAATAACTTAAAACAAAATAAACAACAAAGGAGGAATAAAGGAACAAGAGACATGAAACATACAGAAAACAAGGTATAATGGCAGATGTATTTCCAATCATATCAGTGATAACATTAAATATCAATTAATTAAATCTAAGCAAAAGGCAGAGATTTCTTGAAAAATTCTGACCAAATGCTATACACACAAGACAAACTTAAACTAAAAGATACAAATAGGTTTAAAGTGAAAAGGAAGTTTAACTTGGGATGTTAAACACACAATGTAATATATAGATGATGTATTATAGAATTGTACACTTAAAATCTATATAATTTTATTAATCAATGTCATCCCAATAAATTTAATAAAGAAACAAAAAAATAAAACAATGATACCCTGCACCTTTATTTAAAAAAAAAGATAGAAAATGACATATCATGCAAAATCAATCATAAAAGAGTGGGTATATTAATATCAGACAAGATAAATTCTTTAGCAAAACATAGTGCTAAAGATATAAAATGACATTTCATAATGATAAAATGATTAATAGTCCATAAAATTATAATAATTATAATAATTATAATTATAGACGCACCTCACAACAGAGTTCCGAACATATGTGAAGAAAACACTGACAGAATTGAAGGAATTAAATAATTCAGCAACAATAATAGGCTTCAATACTCATGTTCATAATGGGTAAAGCAACTAGGCAGAAGATAAATAAGAAAAGGGAAGACTTGAATGACACTATAAATCAAATAAATCTAATAAACATCTGTTTATTAGAGAACTCCATTCAATGCAACATAACATATACTCTTCTCAAGCCTAGCTAGAACATTCTACAGAATAGAACACAAATTGAATTAGGTCATAAAACCTAAATCAATTTAAAAGATTAAAGTCATACAAAGCATGTTCTCTGACCACAGTGGAATGAAATTAGAAATCAGTAACAGAATGGAATTTGAGAAATTCACAAATACTTGGAAATTAACCAATAGTATAACCTAAATAACCAATAGTATAAAGAAGAAAAAATACCTTGAGATGAATGAAAAAACCATTATGGGGGTTAAAGTAGTTCTCAGAGGGAAATTTATAGCTGTAAATGCCTGTATTTAAAAAAAGAAATATCTCAAATCGATAATTTAACCTTCCACTTTAGAAACTAGAAAAGGAAGAGCAAAGTTGAAAGTTTCACACTTCCCAATTTCAAAACCTACTGTAAAACAGCCATAGTCAATACAGCCATGGCAAAAAGATAGGCATATATATCAATGGAATAGAACTGAGAGTCCAGAACTGAAACCATACATTTGTGGTCAAATGATTTTCAACAGGGTATCTGAGATAATTCAATGTAGATAGAATAGTCTTTTAAATTAATGGTGCTGGGACAAATGGTTAACCACATGTGGGGAAAAAAAAAATGAGGTTATATTCCTTCTACATACTATGCATGAAAAATAACTTGAAATGGACCATACATCAAAATTTGTAACTGAAATTATAAAACGTTTAATACAAAGGAGTAAATCTTCGTGACCTTGGATTAGGTTATAATTTGTTGAATATTATACCAAGAACACCACTGATCAAAAAGTGGACAAAGTGGAAGATGTCCAAATGTAAATTTTTGTTCATAAAACAATACTATCAAGAAAATGAAAGATAAATCGCAAAAATGGGAGAAAATATTGGCAAATCATATACCGATACAGGAATTTTACATAAAATACTCTTATAGCTCATTAATAAGAAGATACTTGAATTAAATGATTAATATGGACTAAATGTTTGTATCCCTCCAAAATTTGTATTTATATGTTGAAACCTAATCCCCAATGTAAAGCCATTTGGAGGTGGGTCCTTTGGGAGGTGATTAAGTCGTGAGGACTGAATCCTCACGAATGGGATTAGTGCCTTTATAAAAGAGTCCTAAAAGAGTGCCTTGCCCCTTCCACCACATGAGGACAGTGAGAAGACAGTCATCGGTGAACCAGGAAGTGAATTCTCTCCAGTGAATCTCACGTCTTGACCTTTGACTTCCCGGCCCCCAGAACTGTCAAAAATGAATGTTTGCCCTTTAAGCTACTGAGTCTATTGTATTTTGTTATAGCAGCCAAGCAGACTAACACAATGGGCAAATGATTTGGATAGGCATTTCTTCAAAGTATATTTACAAATGGCCAGTAAGCACATAAAATGATGATTAACATCATCAGTCATAAGGAAAATGCGAATAAAAACCACAGTGAGGTTTTTATACCCACTAAAATGTCACAAGACAGACAAATGATGATGAAAACGTGGGGACATGGGAACCCTCGTGTTGCTGGTGGGGATGTAAAGTTGTGCAGCTGAGGTGGAAAATAGTTTAGCAGTTTCTCAAAATGACAATCATAGAGTTACCATCAGATTGAGCAATTCCACTCCTAAATACATACTCAAGAGAAATGAAAACACATGTCTACACAAAAAAGGTGTATATGAATGAACATTTATAGCAACATTAATCATAATTCCCAGAAAGCGAAAACAGCCCAAATATGTGACAATTAAGTTCATGAACTTGTTGCAATGATATTGAAACCTATATCAGAGGTTTTTGATATCAGAGGGATTATTTATTATAAATCTCTACTAACTGGACAGTTAACCCAGTTTACTAGTTGGAAGTGCTGAAAAGGCTGTGTGAAAAAGTTGGACGACGTGAACTTTTCGCCAACAATTCATTGTTCTTGCATCACAACAATGCACCAGCTCACACTGTCTGTGAGGGAGTTTTTAGCCAGTAAACAAATAACTGTATCGGAACACCCTCCCTACTCACCTGATCTGGCCCCCAATTACTTCTTTCTTTACCCAAAGATAAAGGAAATATTGAAAGGAAGGCATTTTGATGACATTCAGGACATCAACGGTAATATGACGATAGCTCTGATGCCCATTCCAGAAAGAGTCCCAAAATTGCTTTGAAGGGTGGACTAGGCACTGACATCAGTGCATAGCTGCCCAAGGGGTGTACCTCTAAGGTGACCATAGTGATATTCAGCAATGAGGTATGTAGCACTTTTTCTAGGATGAGTTTGCAAACTTAATTGTCAGGCCTTGTAAGTACAATGGAATATTATTTGGCAATAAAGAAGCAGGTCACAAAAGACTATATATTATATGATACCATTTATTCAAAAGGTCCAGAATAAACAGATCTAAAGGGATAGACAATAGATCAGGTGCTCGGTGTGGGGGGATGTTGGTGGGGAAGGGTAATAGACAGTGACCAGTAATCGGTATGGGGTTTCTTTTTGTGGCAATAAATGGTCTAAATTATATAGTGGTAATGATTACACAACTTTGTGATCACACTAAAAATGTTAAATTATACAATTTAATGAATGAATTATGTTAATTATACTTTTATTTTATTTTTTTTGAAGATGTTCTCCGGGAGACAAGAAAAGGAATGAATTTGAGTGAGGACAAGAGAGACAGAGAGAGAGTCAGCTAAACGGATGAAAAGTAAAGTTTATCTATATCTTCAGAGAGAAAATTTAGGAGGTAAAAGAAATATTTGAGGATTTAAAGGACAATTGTATATAATTCTTTGCTCTATATAGTGAGTGACATGAATTTTCTCTTTATCTTCCCTATGGAATCTTCAGTAAAATCATCATTGCTCACTTTTAGCTTGTTTTTTTGTCTCTTCTGAGGTACTTGTAAAAATGTTCTGTCTAATTTTAAAGTCTGTGTGCCACAACAGTATTATGTATCCACCAAGGAGAGCCAAGCTGTAAGATAAGAATGGAGTGCCGGCCATTCAGAGCTGTCTGGCAATGAATCTAAGAGCTGTAAAGGACTCAGGAAGATACTAAAGCACTATCAATCAAAAAGCTGTAACAAATTATGGATTATGTTTGTTAGATGATTTGAATTTCAAAATGGCCTCAAGTTCTTTATCTTCTCCTGCTTCTGTTTTTTTTTTATTATTAGTTTCAGGGGTACAAAACAATGTAATAGTTAGACATGTACCCCCCTCACAAAGAGATAACCCTCCTGCCCCCATCTACTACCTCTCTGACATCATATATAACTGTGACAATTCCATTGACTCTATTCCCTATGCTATGGACCTAGAGAACACTATGCTAAGTGAAATAAGTCTTTATCTTCTTAACAAGAACATGAGAAAGGCCACATTGCCCCATTCTGATGTTGAGGTCACCTGAGTTTTAAGAGTCCCAGAGACTAGCACCAGCCGCACAGATAACTAGGAGTGTCACAGATAGAATGCAGATGCAGACATGTTGGCTCTCAGTGCCTCAGAATTCCTCCAACTCAGAAGCAGACTTCTCAGGACAGCGTATTAGACTGTCATCCCCTTGAATAGTAGGGACAGCCTTTGTACATTTTAGTTATGCCTGGCCTCTTTTGTGCCTAGGGGGTCTGGCATTCCCATATTGTCTTGAGTGAACGATCACAGGGGATACACTTGCATATGATATTGTGTAAGTGTAGAGTGTTCATTTGATACATTATACATTGCGATATGATGACCATCTTAGCATTGGCTAACGCCTCTACCACATCACATAATTGTTATTTCTTTTGTGTGGCCAGAATCATTCAGAACCTAGTCTCTTGGCAACTTTGAAGTTTATCATACAAGGCAGTTGTCTATAATCATTAGACTGCATTAGATCCCCAGGACTTATTCATCTGCAGGTTGCATGTTTGTGCCCTTAAACAACATCTCCCCCCTACCCCCACTCCCCAGAAGTTGGATTTGATTGCTTGCCAAGAGAGGATACTAGGTTTTCCCTAGATTCTCCATGCTCTGAGAAATGTTATTTCAATTTGGAGAGATATTACCTTATCTGTTTTCCCAAGATAAGGTAATATCTTGGGATGTTTATATGTGCCTTATTTATATGGTTCCGGTCATTCCTCACCAGGTTGAAGTCCTGCTATTTTGCAATTCCACTAGTTCTTTGAATTCAGTGAAGAACCTGGCAAGAAATACAAATGGCCCCAGGTCTGATAGAGGAAAGCCTGGTAAATGACACCTCACCGGCAGCCTAGGGGGCTGGACACTATCATGGTTAGACTTGGCTTTGAGGCATTGAGGGCAGTTTAGCATAACTCTAGAATATTCTCTCACCGCCTGGGTTTTGTGACCCCTGTCGCATGAGTCAGATATGAGTATGGCAGCAGTATGAATCGCATCCCTGAGTTAGGAGTAGCTGGTTTTACGTTTAATGTATGCTGTCTGTTTTCTTGAGGGATTCGCATGAGTGCCCTGCTTAAGAATTTTAAACTTTTTGTTTTCAGGAGAAAAGGAGCAGCTCACATGTAGGATTCCGTACGTACAACGTGGCCCAGGTATTGGAAACACTTAAGCAACCTATAAAATTCCCTGATGAGCTTCGCCCGCTCCCCTGCCGGCTTCACAGGTAGTTCAGCTCGTGTTGACACAAATGAGGAAACAAATCAGTAGTTAACAGGAGCACCATGGTGCTGACACACTAACTCTCACTTTATAACTCAGAGTCCCTCAGAGCAGTGGGGACTCTGCCTGGCAGGGGAGTATGCAGGATGTCCCCCTCCGGCTAGAATGGCAAATGTAGACTCATCTTTGTTGACCCAAATCAGCAGAAAGCACAGTGTCTTGTGAGTGTGGATGGATGGACGGACTGGACACATTCGTCCCGGAACGACTGGCTGAACCCCAGCCATGTGTACCAGCATCATAGCACTGCTATACCAAGTCCTCATGATCTGTGGGGCTTAAAACAGCGGAAATGTATTTTCTCAATGTCTGGGCGGCCAGAAGTCTGAAATCAATTTGGGGGCAGGGTTGATCCTTTCTGGAGGCTCTGAGGGAGAGGTGTCCCATGCCTCTCTCCTGGTGACTCTCTTCTGGAAGTTTCCGGCTGCCCTCGGCCTTCCTTGGCTTGTGGCAGCATAGCTCCAATGGCTGCCTCTGTTTCATAAGGATGACTTCTTCCCCTGGCACCTGTGTCCAGATGTCCCTCTGCTTACAAGGACACCAGTCATTGGATTAAGGCCTCCTCTAACCCAATATGACTATATCTGTAAAGATCCTATTTCCAGGTAAGATCACATTGCAGGCACCTGGGTTAAAACTTCCGCATCTTTGTGAGGTTCACAATTCAACCCGCATCAGTAGCTTATTTTAGGATGCTGGCAAAGGCAGGGGCTGCATTCTTTTCTTGTGAGGAGGGCCGGAGGGGAGCCCTTGGGTTGTGTGAGAGAGGACTCAGGGATGTGGTGTGTATCTGTATACAGCTGGCTCAAATTTGGGCGGCCAGTCCACAAATGTGCAGTAAGTTGACCACGAGGCAGCCCGCATGGTGACATGGTGGTGGGCCAATGCTGGTGGTGCCCAGCCCTGCGTGGGACAGGAGGAGAGAGGCTGATTCGCGAGTGTGGCAGGGCCTGTTATGCAGGCTCTCTGGCCCATTGTCCTGTAGGTTCATGCTGGGGACCTAGACAGTGAGCTGGCAGGGGAATGGCAGAACGGGCTGCACTCACAGTGTGTGCAATACTGCAGGCGAAGGACAATAGTGTTCTAGGCCACCAAAGGCCACAGGTTGGCTTAGAACAAAGCATAAGTGGGGCGCTCTGAGAACAGCCCTTGTGCAACGAGACGCTGGCCCAGAAACGTGGTGCTGGCAGGAAACAGCACCGTCTTAGTCCCATGTGGCTTTGACACACAGAGACTTAAAACAGCACGGATTGATTGTCTTCACATTTCCACAGTCAGTTCTCTGAAATGGATCTTATGGGGTGAAAATCAGTGCTGGCAGAGCTGCGGTTCTTCCAGAGGCTCCTGTGGAGAGCCCAGTCCTTGCCTTTTAAACTTCTAGAGGCTGCCCCTGGGCCTGAGTCCACATCACTGCAACACCGAGCCCCTCCTCCCTCTTTCACTCGTCAGGAACCCCGCCATTGCATCGGGCCTCTAAATAATCCAGGATAATCTTCCCATCTCAAAATTCTCAACTTAATCACATCTACAAATCCCTTTTCCACATATGAGTAAACTAACGTATTCACAAGCTTTGGGAATTAGAACGTAGGCATTTTTTTTTGCGGGGGGAGGTGTCGGGTGGGAGGTACATCATTCTACTTACTTCAGTTATCATTGTCAGAAACCTGGACCTCAGAGTTTCAGCAGGACATGGCCAAATGAGCTTCCATTTTGTCAGAGAAAACTCTGGACCTGCGTCCTGCTTATCCCAGGAAGCCCTCTGCACTCATGTAAATCTTCATTTACAAATAAATGCTTGCTGGTGGTGGTGGTGGTGGTGGTGGTGTGTGTGTGTGTGTGGGTGTGAGTGGGTGCACGCGCACGCTATCCTGGGAGTGAGGGTAGATGTTTGTATCCCTTCCCTTCAGCAATATTCAGCTCCAGTGTTCATGCAATAGTCATTACTTCTCCACATACACCACCTACGCCAGTTCAAGTTCAGTTCTGCAAAAATGCCCTGATACGTGTACAAAATATGGGAGCATACTGTGCATATCATATACTAGACATAATATATTAACACATTAATATCCAAATATGCATTATATATGCATAATTCAGAATACATACAATATATATCATGGATCATTTTTAATAATCACTTTAATATATAATGTAGATATTACTATATTCATGATAATGTGAACAATGTTATATAATTTATAGATAAAGACATGAAATGTTTTATATAAATATGTTAAATATGTATATGTTCAGTTATAAATATACTTTTTTTTAAAAAAGATTTTATTGGGGAATTGGGGGAGGGGAACAGTGTTGGGGAATCAGGGAAGGGGAACAGACAAGTTGCTGTCCTTTTGTTCTTCAGTCTAGTTGTGGAGGACGTTGCTTCACTGGCCCATGTTGGTATCGTCATTGCGCTCTTCCTGGATGAGGCAGATCGGCCGCAGGCCGCAGGGGCTGCAGCCTACACTGTCACCACAGGGGCTCGCACAGCCCAGTTCCAGGTGGAGCTGTTGTTAGCTGTAGAGGGCAGTGTCACTGGCCCTCACATGTGGGACCGAACCGGGGCCGCCGGATCCCCAAGCCAGTGCTTAACCAGCGCGCCACTTGGCTGGCCCCAAATATTCTTTTTAATTGATCGTTTTTCACTTCATGGATAGCCCTTTCTTTGGCCCATCAAGTTGGATAAATCAGATAATAGCGTAAAAAAAAGAATAATAGACTTTATAGTAACTTATAGAGCAAGATGTAAAATTTCAGGGAAGAGAACCAATATACATTGAATAACTGCTTTATATCTTATATTGCTTAATCCTCTCACCAACTGTATGAGAAAATTATACCATAATAATGCCCATTTTAGAGATGAAAGTACTGAGACTCAGAAGCCAGTAACTTTTCTAAGATCAGGCACCCAGCTATGTCAGAATGGAGATGAATTCTAGGTTTTCTGATTAATCCAGCTTTGTCACTTTTAATCACTATGAGCTTGGCATGTTTGTGCAACTGTAAATGGAGGTGATGATGACAACAGCTCATTCACAGTGAGTGGTAGGGTCAAGGACATGAAAATGAGATAATGCACATAAGATCTTGTTAACTGTAAGACGCCATGAAATTCCTTGTTGGATAGCGTGCCACTGAGCGTGCACAATGGCATAGTTAAATTAGGTGCCCCCAACCAACCCTCCCCATAGGAGTTCAGAAAGGATAATGTCAGAGTATCATGGAGGAGATTGTTACTGATGTAAAACATTCTCTACTTTGATTAGTCTTATTTAATCCTCATGCATTCATGATGTAGTTATTGATTGCATTGTATAATGGAGAAAATAAACATTCAGCAAGGATAAATCATCTTCTCTCATGGCACCTGGGTTAACAATCAGAGTGTCTCCAAAAGCCATGTTTTTTTGGACTACTTTCCATTTATTCCCAACAATGTGTCTGTCTGTGGTCCTACTGGTGCAAAGGAGACAGAGCAGTATTCAGAAGATTATAATGTGAAATAATATAATCACTTAACAAAATCCTTATCAAATTGACCCCCTTACACTCTCCACCATCTGCAGTTTCTTTCCTTCTGCAAGTGTAGAGTGGCTTTTTAACATTCTGACAGCAGAGTTCCTGGGAAACACGAGGTGTTGAAAACACGAGAAAGTTCTTTTGCATCTTAGGGCAGGCTCAGAATTCCCCAGGTGGGTCTGACCCACATTCCTTGGTGAAGCCTCTGAACACAGCTAAACCCCTCTCAGGAACCCCTCCACAGTCGGTTCAGGCGTGCAGTTCAGGGATGGTCAGGAATGCTGGCCAACCCTATGCTTCCTTCTTACACTTGTGGCAAAGCCACATTACTGATTTGTCAAATAGTAAATACAGCATTGCAATTTTTCTAATGTTTTCAGGTTTTGCTTGAGACAAAGAGTGTGAGTTTTTAATGAATACCTTCCCAGAATCTGCCTACCACAAGCATCTGGAACACACTTTTTTTCCTGGTCTGGCGTATAGATGCTTCTTTCTGTCACTGGTCCATCCAGGGGCCTCTGAAACACCTCTTCATATGGAAAAGTTTACTCTGATGTTACAGCCTTCAGAAAGCCTGTCCAGGTTACTTATTCTCCCAACTTGAGTTGGATAATTTTTATTTTATTTGTTTTACGGAGAACCCTGAGCTTACCTAAAAAATTGAGCTGAGAGCAGAAAAAATTTTATATGTAAATCTCTAATGCCTCACATATAGAATCTGAATTAAAGATATGTTTATTATGAAGACATACATACATACTACATACATACATACATACAAACAAACAAATAAATGAAGAGCCCACAACCTAAATGGAATATCATCACAAACCACATGAGTTTTACACTGAGTAGAGTTCTACAGATGCCCTCAAACCACTGGATAACACTCTTTCGGTAAGTAGGATACTAATTTATCTCGCTAGTATTTCTGGTTATCTTCCTCTGGGCACATGGTCAGATTTTAGCTTCTTCATGCATTACAGTTTAGGCATGATCAGATCACTCGCCTAGGTCAATGAAATACATGTGTCTCCTCTGAGTGGAAGAATGTGCAATCTGGGATATAATTCTCCATATTTTCTGTGCTATGGAGCCCAGTGAGCTAAACAGTGAGACAACCCAAGCCTGCATCTGACTAAATCAGAATGGAATAGGATGTTATCTCTGCCAACCCACAACGGCTTGTGAACAAGAAAAAGCTGTTTTGTTGCTTTAAGCCTCTGAAATTTGGGGGTTATCTGTTATGGCAGCATAACCAACTCATTTCTGACTGATATATGATAAGTATTACTTATAAAATTAGTATTTGAATGTAACTTCCCTGGTTTACATTGACAATCAATTATTCTTGTTAATAATGGATGCTAGAAGGTATTTGAGATAATTCTGCCTCCTGGGCGTTTATTAAGATACATTTTCCTCACTCACCTCTGAACAAATACATATGGGAATCTGTCTTGAGGTGTACATTCCATAATAACACAGAAGCCCATTCTGTTATCTTGAGATTTTTTTTTATAAGAGAGGGTATATCTCTGTATCTGATACTGTACTTTCAGAAGTTTTGCTTGCTTTCTGGCTTGTATTGTTTCTGTTAGGGACTATCAAGAACCCAAATAGCAGCTCTCTAAGCGAGAAAAAAGGAACTGTAATGGCATTTCATTGTTGTTGGTTATCTCAGGCATAAATTGGAAGTTGGGGGATGACCTCATGAGTTAGAAGTGATCAGGTGTTATACACGTCATTTGCCTGTTCATGATGAAATTCTATTTTTTACCCCCCAAAATTCCTAATGTTTAGGGAATAGAAATCCAGCTTAAATCATTAACATTGTTTCAGAAAAAAAAAATTCACCAACTGGGACTTGAAGAACCAGTAAAAGCTACTATCTTGTTATTGTTTAATATTATTCTGAGTGAAAATACAAGTAGTTGTTGAAAGTGCTTCTGAATTGCCTTCTGGAGTTCCTAGTTTTCTCCTGATCACCCATTAACAACAATATAATATGTATTTGAGCTACCCTTCCCCACAAAAAAAGAAAACAGTGGTGCTTCCCTGATTTTTGCTTCTCCAAAAGGAAGGAACCAAAGAGAAGCTTTGCATGGACGGGCGAGATTAAAATCAGTTGAATATTTGAACAAAATAACACAACCTACTACACATACAAATTCAGCAGCAAAACTGCTCCTCAAACTCAGAACCCCTAATTACAGGTATAGTGTTTGTTTCCTGCACGCTGACAGACAACCAATTTGAAAATGGCAGGCTTAGAAAATAAAAGCAACAAAAGCAACAGCAACACCTGTGTAGAGCTGAGAGTACTGCTTGGCCTTTGTCTGCATTTTGATTTCTTATGTATTTTCCACTTCGCTATGAAGAAATTTTATTTCAACAAAAAAATTATTATTGCTTTTGAACATGTAAGAGAGCAAACATTATGTAGATCCTTATGTCTATGTTGATCTACACTCTAGAGGTTTTCCATTTCTCTTTTCCCAGATACACCCATGAGAAGTACTTTCTTTAAAATTTCCCTGATTCCCATAGTCATGAATTCATACCAGGTTACTCACACTTGGTATTCTACCCAACCTCACTTTCCGGTCACTTAAATCTGTTCCTTCAGAGGAAACAGAACTTTCGGGATGCCTTAGCCATTGTCCTTGCTCATCCGTGCCAACACTACTATTTATATAAGTCCGCTATTGACTTAGACCTTAGCCTTCTTTATCCACTTTGAACATGACAAAATCCTTAAGAGGAAACTCAGGGATATTTTCCCTGCCTTTGAATCATTATTCTTTCTCTCTGTGGAAGCCTTGCCAAATCTTAGTTCTGAGCCTGGCCCTTAATATCTGAAGACTGTTTCAGTCTCGTCCCTCTGTGGTCTCTTTCCTGGATTTACCCCAGCTTCCTAAATGTAACTTTTCAAAAAAAAAGTAAAGAGAAAAAAAAGAACTACTATTATACATTCCACTCATTCTTCTTTTTCAGGCTTTTAAATATACATGATTGACAACCAGATCTCCTTTTTCCTGTTACTTGGCCAAGATGTGAAATGTCTTTGAAATGAACTACTTTTTAAAAATTCCCATTATTTATCAGTCTTTCTACTCACCTGAACTGTTATTACTGGAGCTGTTTGTTGAGCGTTTTTGTTTGTTTGTTTGTTTGTTTGTTTGTTTTTGTTTTTAACTTTATTGGGGAAGAGTGTATTTTTCCCAGAACACATCAAGTTGTTGTCCTTCAATCTTAGTTGTGGAGGGCGCAGCTCAGCTCCAAGTCCAGTCACAGTTTTTAATCTAGCTGCAGGGGAAGCAGCCCACCATCCCATGCGGGAGTCCATCCGGCAACCTTGTTATTAAGAGCACATGCTCTC
This sequence comes from Aselliscus stoliczkanus, assembly GCA_033961575.1. NCBI lineage: Eukaryota > Metazoa > Chordata > Mammalia > Chiroptera > Hipposideridae > Aselliscus > Aselliscus stoliczkanus. The sequence continues at coordinate 136,598,698 of CM066734.1, forward strand.
TAATGAACTGAACCATCCGGCCACCCACTGGCAGCTCAGCAGCAGCTCAGTTCGAGTTGTTGTCATCAGCCTAGTTGTGGAGGATGCAGCTCACTGGCCCATATGGGAATTAAACTGACAATCCTGTTCCTTAGAGCTCTCACTCTAACCAACAGAGCCACCCAACTGCCCATTTGTTGATTTCTTTTAATGTACACAGTTTAACCCATCTTTGCAGATGTAGCCTTGCCAGGGCCAAAGAGCAAAGCACACTTTCATGTAGGAGCAGAGTCAGTTGTGGGCAAGAATACAAAGTTGATGAAGGTCCCTTAGCGTCTGAGCTGAAATTGAGGACACATTGCTTCCTGGAGGTCCTCCTTCCCCTTCATTTATTCATCTTTTCTTTGCTCCCTGAGTATGGGGGGCAATACGCCAATGTAAATAAAGGTACAATCTCTGACTGCAGACAACCTGGGTTTGAAGTTCTTGTTCAGCCCCTTCCCTGATCTTGATTAAGTTCTGAAGCCATTGTAATCCTCAGTTTCATTTCTGTATGAAGGGGTGCATATCAATACTTATACCCTGTGGTATTATTTCTAGGAAGTAAGGCAAGGCATGTAAATGGTGTAAGATAGTGCTGAGCACATGATTAATTCTTGGTAAATGTTTGCTGTCATTTATAGTAACTTTGTTTAGGACACTGAACTTCGCTTTGTCCCCAGCTATGGTGTAGACTCTTGGATGCTGTAACTTCATTATTTTTTAATTTTCCAACTGTTTTATAAGAAGACTGTGCCAGGACTCATATTCAGCACAGTATATGCTATGAGTTATATCTCATGTTATGTTCTGAATACGTCTCTAAGAGAGTGGACAAGTTGTTTCTCCCAATGTAGAATCTGCATTCACAGGGGTCAGGTAACTTAGCAAAACTTAAGTGCCGTTGTGATGACTTTATTTTAAAGCCTCACACCCTCTTTACACCAAGCCTCTTTGCCCCTTAAAAAATATTAACACAGCAATAATGATATCTTCATAAGGGACTTCCTTCTCCCATACATATCGTTTCCATGTGGAAGGAAATCCATTGGTGTGACCTTCCTGTTCTCTCTCCACTTTCCACACCCTTTCCCGTTGTTGGTGACTTATGGAAAGAACTGAAAGAAGCTTTGACTCAGTCCTTATCTCTTCCCACCTATTAGGAATCTGCCCATCATCAGACAATGTGTGGTCTGGCCTGCCAGGGGCCTTGTGATAAGTCTGGTTTTAAAGACCTCACCCAGGGACAAGACCTCACCCAGGCCCGTCTCCCTAATTCTGTTAGGTATTGTTCCTATACAATTAGCCACGTCCACCTGAACAGCTTTAATTGCAAAAGATAAAATGTTTTCATTTCCCTTGACCTTCTCTGTCTCCGTGGGTTTCAAATTTAGACGGGAACAACTTTATTGGGTCATTTCATAGGTCATTGTCAAGGCTGGCTTTTTAAAATGATGCCAAAAGACAGACATGTTTTCATAGGTTATATGGAAGACCAAATCATTGTGGAAGGAGATTTGAAAAGAAACCAGAGTTGTAACTTCCTTGTTCAGGTGTGTTCAAGCCTTTTTTCCCCCAGCTTTCAGTGCCAAGGCTTTCAAGGGTAAGGCTAGGTTCACAAATATCTCCTGTAATTGAGGTTGTTAGCCACTGATCCCATGGGACACTTGATCCCCTTACTCTCCATGTGAGTGCTTACCAATTTGTGGGGGATAAGGATCAACTTTAGAATCAGCTCAAAGCTATGCATGTTTTCTCTCCCAAGTGAAGAAATAAAAGCAAAATTATGCACTTCGTTCATGTATGTACATTTTATTCCCTAATTCTTTCATTTGTTTATATTATCCTTTAAACATTTATTAAACTCCTGTTCTGTGAGTAGGGCTTCATCAGCACTGGTGATATAATGGTGAGCAAGCATAATGGGTTTTCAGCTTCAGAGAGCTCAAGCAGGAAGCTCGTTAGAGTACCAGTTCTCTATTCATTTATGTTACTTTATATTTTTTAGTAATAAAATCTGACCCTGGTTAGCTTAAGGGAAAAAAAACAGAAGACGTTAATATTTGGGAAGCTATTCCATTATCTGATGGAATAGAATGGGGAAGTCAGCAACCTGGAAAGGAAAGTAACCAAGAAGATTCCAGGACTTGGAACAGCTGCAGCACTTGGCTCTTCTATCTGAAGGCTACCATTAGTGTGACTCAGTCTTTTTTTTTTTTTTTTTTGAGGGCAGTGTCACATGTGGGACCCGAATCAGGGCCGCTGGCTTCCTAAGCCAGCTCTTAACCACCTTGCCACTCGGCTGGCCCGAGTGTGACTCAGTCTTGATGACTTTCTGTCTCTCTGTTTCTTTCCACCCTTCCTTGGCTTTCTGAGTGGATCAGACTGAATTAGGTGCTTAACCTTCATTCCTCAGCTATGGCCGCTAGAGGGATAGTCATTTAAGCCGTAATATGGCCACGGACATATGAGGGCACTCCCAGAGAAGGCAAGATTGTTATAAACTGAGCAGTCATTGAAAGAAGACTCTACTCTATGAAGTAGATGACATTTTTCTTTGTATAAGTCAAAATGATAGAATAGCATACTTTTCACATTCTACCATCTAAAAAAAATTGACTTCTTAGCTCTCACGACATCTCCATCCTGTTTTCTCTCCTATCTTCTAAGATGTTGCCACCTAATATGATTCAACGATTCCACATAACCCTCATGCCTCCACAGGAAAAATGGCCACCTTACTTCCTACTTTGTCTTTAAGTCCCCATTTCTCATGGGGTAATGGGACTAGGAACTGGATCGTTGGCTTCCAATGTTGGGTGGAATACTTAAGCATGCCTCCTGACTTGAAGTAACTGCCTAAAAAGTGTTTGTTGAGTAATAGAGACTTTATGAGGCATATCTAAGGGGATGAACTGTCATGGACTGAACTGTATCAACTCAGAATTTATATGGTGAAGCCCTAACACTCAGTACCTCAGCATGTGATTGTATTTGGAGATGGGGTGTTTAAAGAGGTGATTAAGTTAAGATGAGACCCTTAAGGTGGGGCCTTAATCTAACTTACTGGAAATTTGGAAGAGGAAATTTGAACACACAGTGAATCCCCAGGGATGTCCTTTAACAGAGGAAAGTCTATGTGAGGATATGGGGAGAAGACAGCTATTTACAAGCCAAGTGGAGAGACTTCAGGAGAAACCAAACCTATCAACACCCTGACCTTGGACTTCTGGCCTCCAGAAATGTAAGGAAATAGGCCTGGGGCATTTTGTTATGGCAGCTCTAGAAAATGAATACACCAAGTCTCCTAGTTTGCTGGGGGAAGGAGGCCTTTCCAGGGACACAGGACTTTCAGTGTAAAACTGGAAAGTCCTTGGCCAATTGGGGCGAGTCAGTTACCTATGGTTTAAGTCAGCATATGTGTATGGTTATCCTGCTGAAAACAACTTGAGAGAGGAAAATGGCTGCTCTCAGGGGAGTAAAGGAAGTACTGTGTGTCAAGGACCCATCATAGTACCTGACACATTGTTGTTGTTCAATAGAAGGGATTAATAGTAAAGACAATTAATATTTTTTCAAACCTATTATTTATTATGCATTGCTTTAAAGGAAGTAAATACATCATCTCAATTTATCCTGATAATCACCTCTGTTATTACCACTTTTCACATGAGCAATTTATCTTAATCTTATAGAGATTAAAAAACAGTGAATAAACCTATCAAGGTCACGCAATTTTTTAAATAATGGCACTGGGCTTTTAACTGAATTGGACTGACCCAAAGCTTGTGTTTCTTCTTGAGATGCTCTTTGCATTCTTAATTCCCATTACTTTGGTTGGTTCCCTTGTGTAGTTTCTAACTTTCACTCTTGACTAAAGCTTTCAGCAATTCCCTGGGTTGAGTACTATTGCATGTACATGATTTTCTAGTTTCCAATTTGGCTACCTCCAAGAGGGACTCTTCCATACTCAATTACTGATTTCCATTGTTTACTCATTTACTCAATACTATACCAATTTGTAATCTGTGCCCGCTTTGTGTTACAAATTCAAGTTATAAATACAAATAAACCCAACCCCTGTCTCCTAGTAGTAGAGGAATCCTTATGAGTAGTAGGGAAATTTTACTCAGCAATACAACCTCAATTTCATTCTAACAGTCTATATATTGAATTAATATCTCCCAGGGAAAAGCTTATAATTTTTCTCCAAGAAATAGATCCCTTCTCTCTAGACTCAAGTCTGAGATGCACTGTCACACAGAGCCCACGGTTCAGGCCTAGCTATCTAACTTATTTTTCGCTGTTGTCCTCACAGGTAAATAAGAAAAAGATAGAGGTAGCAGGAGTCCAAGAACTCATGATAGATGGTTCTTTTGTTGTTTTTTTTTTTTAAAACAAACACCACTTGTCCAACCCACTAATAAGCAATCATAACCATGTTTGAATAATGAAATAGTAATGAACTAGACACAGACTCAACATTCTGTGGGATGACTGTTAAGGGTGGAATATAGGAAATATGATCAGGACAAATGTTTACTGACATTTTGATGCAAGAGCATCATCATGTGGCCTGGGCCTTAGTCTTCAAGTTCTTTTTCATTGAGAACTAAGGCTCTGAGCTGTGTCTTCTTTCCAGTTCTGTTGCCAATCTCAGCTGGAAGGAAGTTCTCACATCTTGGATTCCTCCCTGGCTCAGTGGAATGACAGTGACAGAGACCGACTGGAAATGTGTTGCAAGTAGTCAGGTGTTAGAAATCATAGCCTGATATTTGGAGACCGCAGCGTTTAGCCACGAGTGTCATAGCAAATCAATCTTTGGTTTAATGTACCAATAAGACATTTTGTCTAGCTGTGTCTCTCCAAGTGCTCTCCCCAAATACATAGTACAGCATATATCTATCTATCATCTATCTATCTATCTATCATCTATCTATCTATCTATCTATCTATCTATCTATCTATCTATCATCTATCTTACCTGTCATCTTCTATTATCTATCATCTATCTATCTATCTATCTATCTATCTATCTATCTATCTATCTATCATCTATCTATAACAAGTATTTATTAATCAAATACAATGTGGCAGACACCTTCTCCATGAAATGTATTTTATGGCATTAAGCCTTGTATTAGCCCTGTGAGGTAGGTCTTACCACCCCCATTATATAGATGAGTATATTGATCACAGGCCCAACTTCTCAATTTTGAGGTTTATAAATCCAGATTATGCTTGTTTGGGACAGACTCTTCAAATGGACAAGACACTCAAAGCTCTTTTGCACATGGGGAAACTCATTCCATGGACTTCAGGTATTCTTAAATGATCTACTTAAAATAAAATATAATTTATTTATTTATTTGATTTATTATCTATTACCTAATATAAAAATGATCTCTTGTAATCTCCTAACACCTGTGTGGACGATAAGGTGGTCTCTTCCATCATGATGTACGTATGAGGAAACCGAGTCCCAAGGAGTAAATGATTCACGGAGGACCTCCACACGCGTGGAACTGTATGCTTCAGAGATGGGCTTCTGCACCTTAGGGCGGCGTGCTTTCTCTCTTCACTCTGCTCTTGTGTGGGGGTTACGACGGGGTCTACTGGGCTGGAAAATCCACTGGGGAGCTAACTTTACATGTTCGGGACTTCATAAGAGTTTACTGAGCTTTTGCATAATCTCACAAACGCAGGCTTCTGAAATGCAAAAGGTTTTGGAGACTGTGACACACGCAGCACTGTTTCTGGACCGTCGACGCCAGCAGAGCTCAGTGGAATCCCCACGCAGAGAGGGTGTCAATATATCCAAGTTCCAGGGAGGTAAACAGAGCCTGGAAGCAGTCAGGGAAGCCACTGATTGGAGACAAGGCTCTGAAATTGAAAATCTGCCTTTCTGACAACTTGAGCAGTTTTCTGCTCTTTCCTTTTTTCTTCCTTATGTGTTTAATTAATTATTTTGTTCCCGGTTGTTTGCACACAGGACAGCTTTATTGCCCGATGCAATGTGAATGGAGTTCTAGACGGTGACATCAGCGTAGACCTTAGGTACGTTCATTGCTTTAAGTGGAAAGCTGCCGGCAGGCTGCAGTTTAATGAGGCAATCTCAAAGCAGCTTAAACCATTGTTTGCTTTTTCCTTTGTTTGCACATTCAGCGCAACTTCATGAAATCTGCCAGAAAATGACAAAAGTCTAGCAAAATTACTCCTAACTCAAGGGACTGGGTGAAACCAAACTGTCATCACCACTTTCCCTGGCAGCTTGAGATGACTGATGAGACAGGCACCTGCACGAGTGTTCACGAGGTCACCGTGACACTTTCCCCAGCAATTCCATCTCGGAGACCCAGCAGTACCTTGGATTCCTTACCTGTTACTGAACAATCTCTATTGCCCGGAAAATAGCCTCTAAAAGTCACTTTGTGACAATAGTCCTAGAAGATAGGTTCTCAATGAGAGTAAAGATTGTCATTGGGCTTCTAAAAATAAAAATAAATACAACACCCGACTTCTATTTTTATTAGACATACAGCAGGTTACAATAGGAAGGAAGGAGGAAGAGACAGCGAAGGAGACTATGTAGGCAATTACCGAAGAAAGTATAACTACGAGAGAGAGGGGAGGGTGGAGGAAGAGAAGGAGGCTGGGAAGGGGGAGAAGGCAACAAGGAAACGTCCTGAACAATAAATAACTGGTTAAGGATGTTAACAGAGCCTGACCTTGTATCTGCATCCTTGGGCGATTTTGCCCTTCCAACACGAGTGGGATGAGAGAAGGATTAATTAGCATGTGAGGGAGCCCTGCCATTCCCCATAGTGCTTTGCTCAGGCCTCTAGTGAGAATTTTACCTGCCTGTCTGTGCTTCTGTCCTCCACCCTCTAGGGGAAGTGCCCTAGCGCCTGCTTGCTGGGCTCTGGTGCTCCAGGAAGCTTGAGGTGCAGATGTGGGAGGAGGGGCTCAGTCAGAGCTCCTCCTCTTTCCCATTCATTGTTATTTTATTGTAGATGATCTGAATAATGGCGAGTGACACGGAGAGAGAAGACAGAAGAAGCCAGTTATGTGACTAATTAGATTTGGGAGGGAGCTATAGGAAAATCTGTACAGGTGGGGTTGTCTGTGAGGCTGAAAGCAGGCGTGGGATGGATATTGGGGAGGTGGGGTTTTGAGAATTCTCGCTGACTTGCTTGAGAGACATGTGGGATTACTGGAATACTTTATTTCATTATTTTGGATGCTTACTTTTTTGCCTTTTAATATTACCATAAGCCCTGATATTTTCTAGGTTTTATCAGTTGCTCTATTATAAACTCACTGAAATCAAGCCTTCACCTAGCTCTCAATGCTCCTTTTTGGTAGGATGAGTAGTTAGACTAGAAGAGAGCACAGCATTGTTCTAAGATGCCAGCTTTGGTCACTGAGCTGCTCTTGGGGAATCAGGAGAAGCAGAATACGCACAAGGTTGGTGATCCGAAGGTCTTTTCCAATCAGTCCCCAAATAAGGCTGTTTCCCCACTTATGAAACAAGGACAGTGATGATGATGATGATGATAATAGTAATAATAATAATAATAACAACAACAACAATGTCTTGGAGAGGCATTCTCAGCAGTTTATTGCTAAATTGTAACAGCACCTTAAGGTAGAAGAGATCAGTCTCCAAGGCTGGAAATCCTCCCAAGTCAAGTTCCTTGCCTGAGATCAGAAAGGCCTCATTGTCTTTTCCTGATTCTGGCCCTAAGAGGGCTTCTGGGAAATGATAGGCTGTAAGAACAGGAGTCAGTGGGCTTTTGGATAACTTATGTCAATAGCCCTTAACCATTCCTGAGTCAAACACCTGTTGAGATCTGATGGCAGCTACGGAAGTTCTCTCTAGAAAGGGTACTAATGCCCACATTTGCATCAATGGACCACCAATGGAATTCAGATCCCAATGATCTTACTTGAGCCAAAGGGTTTAGAAACCAAAGACACAAAGAACTCTGGGATATTTTGGAAATGCTGTCAATCTCCAAATGGTTGCTCCTGATCTCTCGGAGTTTTTACAAAAGAAGTCATGATAAGACTCTAAAACTAGGTGGACCTTGGGCTCCTTAAGGACCAGCCACAAGAGGGTTGTTGGGAAGGCTGATTCTTATGTGAAAACGAAGCCTGGGACAGAAACGCTACAAGCAAGAGCTGCAAATTCTTTTGCTTTTCGGAAAAAATGCCAGCTCCTGAAGGCCGCAGAGGCCTTGCATGGTACCAACCCCACCTGTTACTCGATGCTCATCTCTTCCATTCTCCTGGGCTCCAAGCACACTGACCACTAACAGTTCCTTGAACCCCAAACAGTTGCAGAGCCTAGCAGTTCAGGTCCTTACGCAGGAGCTGTCATTCCTCCAGGGAAGGCCAAAGAGGGTATCTTCTCATCCTCTTGTCACTTCTCTGCGAAGGACCTTATTGATCATTTTACCTGAATAGCCCACCCTCCTCCCATTCTCAGTGTTTGATGTGTCCCCTTCATATCTCTCACTACAAGCTGTCATTAATTTGTTCCTTTGAAAGGGTTAGCTTACATGCATTCAGCACTTAAACATACCTGACACTATTCAGCATTATATTGTAAAATTGAATCCTCACAACAACTTTAAGATGCACGGACTGTTATTATTCCCTTTTAATATATGATGGGAAACGGAGACACAAAGAGGTGAAGTGACTTGTCTAAAGTCTCACACTTGGAAGGACATGGGCCTGCAATTCAAACCCAAGCCCTCTGGCCGGCCCACCTAGCTGTTCTGTCCCTGCTGTGGCTTTTGTCCCATCTCCCTCCCCTAGAAGGGATGTTTCTGAGGGCAGGGACCCCCACTTCTCTTGACTGCACTATAGCACCTTGAGCACCTGGAAAAGAGTATGGCACATACTCTGTGCTCAGATATTTGTTATGGAAGTCTATCTAGGGAAAAGTGAGGGTCTCTAAACCTTTCAGAAGAAGAGACTTGAGGGGTTAGATCTAGGAAGTTACCATGAGACTCATGTTGGAGATAAAACGGATGAAGCTTTATTCTGGATTCAGGGCTCCATGCTTAGCTAACTCATGGCTTTGTCCATATCCCTCACCTACCCCGTGACTGAGGTCCCTCAATGTCACAATATTGTGGGTTATGTCAAGCACCTCACACACCGCAGACCCTCAGTATGTGGAGGGGAGGAGGGAGACGCTAGGGAGGAAGGAAAAAAAACACGGAAATCAAGTTCATTGTATTGAACCTATATGTGCAAAAAGTATTGTTTTATCAACTATAAGGTGCTATATAAATCTTAAACAAGCAGTCCCTTAACTCTTGGGTACTGTGGTCTACTTGAAAAAATGTGCATTTTGAAGTCAATTGTTTCTGAATTTTGTTTTTGCTTCATAACTAGTGTTGTGCTGGTACTTGGTAAAGTCAGCTCTTGGTATAGGGCCTGGGGCTGATTCCTACCAACTGCTGATGTTCATATTATAAACAGTTCCACTGTGACTGGCTTCAAGGTACCAGTGCAACATCACTGAGCTCAAGGCCCACTGTAAGCCTATGTGAGCTGGTTCCTGTGTGCCGCATTCAATGTGGCCCTGCAGAAATAATCTGAGACTCAGTTTCATGGTCCATAAAATGGATGTATCGGTAGGTGTCTCCAAGTCTGGGGCTGTTGGCAGATTAAATGTGACAATTTATGGACGTGCCAAACACAGTGCTTTCAGTGAATGATAAATATTAGCCCCTTTCTTTGAAAGATTATTGAAGTTTAAAAACCAAAAAGAGTTTCCTCAAGGTTCTGTTGATAGGGAGAAGAGAGGGAAGGGAATTCAGGTCTCTTAGGAGGAACAATATCTATCTTACTTTTTCACTTTCTTTTTTATTCTATCTCTATAATGATCTTATCCACACATTTCTCCTTGGATCTCATTTCATCTAACTAGAGCTAGACAGTCAAATACAGAAAGGACTAAATAAATAAGATGTAATAACTGTGGACTTGGTGCCACATTTTATAAATAAAATGAATCTTAGAGGACATTTTGTCTGATAAAATGACATAGCTGGGACCCTAAGGCTGAATTTATAAGACCTTAAATATATAGATTTAAGGATTTTAATAAAAAGTGTTAAACCCCTCAATTTATTACCAATATTGCAAAACAACTATCCACACACATATGTACACATACATATATTCACATTTATACATAAATATGTATGTGTTCATACATATATTATAATATATTTTTTATTCATGAATTTATAAGTAATTTGGAACAAGCAGACACAGAAATCATTAGTTTTTAAAAAATTTATTGGAGTAACATTGGTTAATAATGTATAAATTTCAGGTTACTATTTTATAATATGGCATCTGCGCAGTCAATTGAGTGCTCCCCAGATGAAGTCTAGTTTCCTTCTGTCACCATATACTTGACCTCCTTTCCCTCTTCATCATCCCCCCAACCTCCTTCCTTTCTGGTAACCATTGTTCTGTTGTCTGTATCTGTGAGTTTGTTTTTTATTTGTTCATATGGTTGTTTTGTTGGTTCATTTGTTGCATTTTATTTTCTGTCTCACATATGACTGAAATATATGGTTCTTGTACATTTTCACCTGACTTATTTCACTTAGTATGATACTCTCAAGATTCATCATGTCAAAATGGCAATACAGAAATAATTACTATTGATTTACTTTTTTCTTCATTTTTTCTTTTTTTTTTTTTTTTGGGCAAAAGTAAGTTTACTGAGAAATTCTCATAGAAGAGGTTATTGAACACCCACAGAATTTTTCTTTGACATTCAATATTATTTTATATTAATTTCAGCTGTAAAGCATAGCAGTTAGGCATTTATATACTTTAAGACGTAATTCCCCTGACTGATCTAGTACCCACCTGGCACTATACATAGTTATTACCATATCATTGACTATATTCCCTATGCTTTACTTTACCTCCCCATGATTATTTTGTAACTACCAATTTGTACTTCTTAATCCCTTCCCCTTTTTTTCACTCACACTCCCAACCCCCTTCCCATCTGACAACCATAAAAATGTTTCCTGTATTTGTGAGTTTGTTTCTGTTTTGTTGATTTATTTTGTTCTTTATATCCAACATATAAGTGAAATCACATTGCATCTTTCTTTCTCTGTCTGACACTCCACTCAGCACAACACCCTCCAGGTGCATCCATGCTGCCACAGATGGCAAGAACCCATTCCCTTCCATGGCCGAGCAATATTCCATTATATATATATATATATCACCTCCTCTATATCCATTCTTTCATCACAGACACCCAAGCTGCCTCCACATCTTGGCCATTGTAAACAATGCTGCAATGAACATATGGATGCACATGTCCCCTCAAAGTAATGTTTTGGGTTTCTTTGGATAAATACCCTGAAGTGGAATTACTGTGTTCTTCTTTGTCTCCTCTTACAGACTTTGTTTTAAAGTCTATTTTGTCTGGTGTAAATATTGCTACTCCAGCTTTTTTTTTTCTTTTCATTTTCATGAAATAAATTTTGCCGCCCCTTTACTTTCTGTCTGTGTGTGTCCTTCAATCTGAAGTGAGTCTCTCGTAGGCAGCATATGTAAGGGTTTTGTTTTCTTATCCATTCAGCCTTCCTATGTTTTTTGATTGGAGCATTTAATCCATCTACATTGGAAGTAATTACTGATAGATATGTAGCTATTGCCATTTTGTTATTCACAGTTTTGATTGTTTTTCCCTCTTAAAGAAGTCCCTCTAAGATTCCTTGTAACACTGTCTTGGTGGTGATGAACTCCCTTAGCTTTTTCTTGTCTGGGAAGCTCTTTATCTGTCCTTCGATTAATGATAGCCTTGCTGGGTACATTAGCCTTGGGTGTAGGTCCTTGTTTTTCATTACGTTGAAAATTTGTCCCAATCCCTTCTGGCCTGCAAAGTTTCTGTTGAGCTCCCTGATAAGTTACTAGTTGCCTTTCTCTTGCTGCTTTTAGTATTTTCTCTTTGTCTTTAAACTTTGCCATTTTGATTATAATGTGTCTTGATGTGGGCCTGTTTGGGTTCATCTTTTTTGCAACTCTCTGTGCTTCCTGGGCTTGTGTGTCTGTTTCTTTTGCCAGGTTTGGAAAGTTTTCAGCCATTATTTCTTCAAATAGGTTCTCAATCCCTTGCTTTTTCTCCTTTCCTTCTGGTAATCCTATGATGTGAGTCTTACTACACTTGATATTGTCCCAGAGGTCTCTTAAACTATCATCATTTTTTTTAAATTCTTTTTTCTTTCCGCTGTCTGGATTTGGTGTTTTTTTTTTACTACCTTGTCTTCTAAATCATTGATTCAATCCTCTGTTTCATCTGTTCTGCTGGTGATTCCTTCTAGTGCATTCTTCCTTTCAATTATATGTCTTCACTTTTGACTGGTTCTTTTTTATGATTTCTATGTCTTTTTTTATGCTTGCAATCGCTTTGTTGAAATTCTCACTAAGTTCCTTAAGCATCTTTGTAAACTATGGTTGATCTCTGTCTCTGGTAGATTATTTGCCTCCATTTCATTTAGTTCTTTTTCTGGAGTTTTCTCCTGTTTCTTCATTTGGGACACCTGTCTTTGTTTCCTCATTTTGGCTGCCTCTCTGTGTTTGTTTCTAGGTATCAGGTAGATCTGCTGTGTCTCCCAGTCTTGGCCTGGTGGCCTTACATGGTAGGTGCCCTGCGGGTCCCTGGCACTGTCTCCCTGGTCACTTGTGCTGGGTCCTCCAGGGGTGTCCCTTGTGTGAGTTGTGTGTACCTCTTGTTATAGCTGAGCCTTGATTGCTATTGGCACATGGGTAGAATTGACCCTGAGGCTGATTGGCTGTGGGGTTTGGCCATGTCCACAACTAATGAGCTGCTGTTTGTGTGTGCGCGTGGACTTACCCACTGAGTGGGTTTCGCCCCAGCAGGCTCTGATGCCTGTTGAGACCATCCATTGGGTGTGCTGTTTGTGGGGCTAATTGGGCAGTACTCTGCTGTGGTCTGAAGCCAGCTTCTAAGTATGTTGGTTCTGGGGCCTCTTGGGAGGGGCTCCCATGCAGGCCCAGGTCACCCACTGCCTGTGTGACCAGCCAGGGAGTACTTGGTAAGAGCTACAAAGTGATCCACAGTTTTTGCTGCCTGTATTAAACCTGGAGGTGTGAGGGAGACTACACTGTGAACTACCCCAGAACTGGGCCTGGGGTAGCTCTGCAAAGAGCCAGGACATGCTGCCACCTACCAGCTTCCTTAAGGTTCAGTCCCCGGTAAAACTTTGTGGTGCATGCAAGCTGGGTGAGGCAGGGTCCTAGGGAGTCACTAGATAGAGTGGGAACAGCTGTGGTCACCAGGTTATTTTAGGTTCTGGTTTGGTGCCAGTGCTGAGCCTGGAGTGACTCGCAAAAGCCTCAGAGCGCACCATGGCCAGTTAGCACCCACCTGGGGCTCATGGACCCCAATAGCTTTCCAAGAAATAGTGCCATGTGGGTGGGGAGGGCTGCTTGGGAGAAAGTGCCTACTGTGCTGGATGAGTTGGATAGAGTGGGGTCCCAGCGTGTCCACAGAGCAGAACAGTGGAGCTCATCAGGCCAATCAGATTCAGATTCGGCCATGAGGGGGCGGGCTGAATACAAGAAAGATGGCGTCTGTGTACTGACTACAAGGGAAGCCCACCTCTCACAGAGAAAATGGAGACTGTCCTCTAGCCCTTGTCTAGAAGCCACACACCTCAACTGGCCCCTGCATGCCTCTGACACTCCCCGAGTCACCGTCCCTCCGCTGGAGCCCAAGGTGAGTGCCTGTGAGCGAGTTTGTGCGTGAGCAGTTCAAGAGGCCGTCTGGGTTTCCTGCTGCCTTCCGTCCCACCCAGATGGTTGGAATCCTCCCTGTTTTTCACAGCCAGATGTTGTGGGGTTCCTCGTCTTGGCACCAGTGCTCTGGGCTTGTGTGGGGTTGGCACCTCTTGCTTCTCCTTGGCTGAGATACCCCTCCTGATTCCCCACTGCCACATGGAGGTTTGGGGCCTGTACCGCGTCTCTGCCCCTCCGACCAGCCTTCACATCATTTCTTTACATTTTTAGTTATAGGACTTTTGTTCGGCTAGACTTCAGATGGTTCTTCAGGTTGATTGTTCTATAATTTAGCTGTATGTTTAATGTGTTCATGGGAGGATGCAGGCACAGTGTTTACCTACTCTGCTATCTTGGATCCTCTTCATTTATTCTTTTATTCCCTTCATCGTCCATGCATCAATTTTTGTGGAATATCTGCCACGTGTCAGACGCTGTGCTAGGCAAGAGGACATTCCAAAATGAATTCTATGGGTTCCCTGCCCTGTAGGAGTTAGTGGACTCCTGGGGAGCCAGACATCTATAGAGATAATAACAATACAAAAAGGGGCAGAGCACCATGAAAAAGATAAAAGTGGGAGACACACAAAGCTTGCCGTCTTCCATTTTGTAAAGCAATGATTTTGCAGAGAATGCCTTTTAGCCGGTTTTAGCTTTTTTATTATATACCTACATTGAAGGACAGGAACAAAGCATTGACCCCAAATAATTTGAAAAGGATTGTTTCTCTGATATCACATCTCTGTGTTTTACCCAAGGTTCCTTAGACCTTAGATTCAGGGTCTACTGGCACATAAGCGGTGATACACGTGCCGACCTGTAGATGGCACACTTCGCTCACTGTTCTGATGGATTTCACCCACACCTGTTGGACGAGGCGTTATAAACTTTGGGCCACAGCCATCTAGCCCTCCGCCTAGCGCCGCTCCACAAAAAAAAGAGCTAGTATTTCTTCACTTGGTCCATCTTAAAACTTTGTGATAGAACACGTTTTTCATGGCAGGGATTTTAATGCTCCTTAGCGTTTTGTGAGCACAGCTCATGCATAGGACTGTGTGGGCAGGTCTTCAACTTGAAACATTTGTGATCTTCAGATGTAAATAAGGAATTATTTAAGAAAAAAAATCGATAGTGTAGAAAAATCAGGTAAATTACAATTAAGCACAGAGGCCACTGACCCTGAATAATAAACATGACTGCTAAACACAGACGTCCCCACACCCTTCCTTCTCTGAGGTTATGGCAATCTGTGGTTAGCACCTTGGCCCTACAGCTGGAATTATTTCAGTGAAACAGCATTTATTGACCTTTTTTTTTTTTGTATTTGGAAGATACTACATTCGGTGGTAAAGGAATGTTGAATAAGCATAAAACTTGGCCTTTGAAACTCATCATTTTGGGGAGGAAACTAATGAAAATGCAGCTAGAATATTTCATCAGAAATTCTAGCAAGGTGCTAGAAGAGTGAAGGGTAGAGGCTATTACATCTAATATTGGTGGGTAGAATATTTATGTAAACCATGGAATTAGAATTAGCTGTGGGGATTATACACAGAAACGACACAGGCAGCTCTGAGGAGAAATCACGCCATGCATTTGGATCAGTTTGCACAAAATCTTATTTTGCAAGCTCCTTGGGGCTGAAAACTGTGTGCCTTTCCCCTCTTTTTCCTCCCATTTTATGTAAAACAAAAAAATGACTGTGATATTCAACAAAATTGAAATTTAGATTTTTATGACCGACAAATTTATATAACCCCAAAGTAAATGAGTCTATATCCCTATGCAATTTACTGTATATCTTTAAATAATTGTCTACTTATACTACATTAAAATATACTTACTTGGCAACATTATAGTGTATAATATATGCTGATTACAAAAAAATGCAATTTCAGTAATTAGAAAGTAATAAAAATAATGTGTAATCCTACCTCCATGATACAGCTATTTCTAATACATTAGTGTTAAACAAATCTTAATTATTAAATAAACATTCAAATAGCATGATGTCTACATTTATTAAAAGCTACTGGGATCAGACGACAGCAATTGACATATAAAACCAGTCATGAACACCATGATGTTTTTTCTGTTTTATTAAAAATTATAAGCCGTAGATGAAAATGATTTCCATCCTGAAACTAGAAAAACAATTTCATATATGTATGTTTTTTCCCCCAGTTATGTCTCAGCTTTGGACTTTGTATCTACAAGATTTTCATTTAAGTCAAAGATAAAATGAGTTATGTGCCGGGATGTTGCTTCTCTTCCTGAGATTTTATTTCCTTTGCCGTAAAGTGATGTCACAATATCTACTCTCGTTTGTGAGGCCGAAGAGAAGTCACGTGTTGTACCTGGAACATGGCCAGTGCTTCAAAAGCATGTTATCCCTTCATCTTTTTATGTTGAGTAAGTTCCTTTTCTCTTGCCCACTGAGAACCTCTGGGAAGGCTGTAAACCTCACCCAGTGCCTGATTTCCCAGACTTGGAGCTATTGATATGTAGGTTTGGATAAATATTTGTTATGTGGGTTGTAAGATGCTGTAGGATGTTTATCGGCATCTCTGTCCCCTGCCCAAGAGACACCAGTGGCAACTCCCCCGACTGTAGCAACCAAAAATGTCTTCAGATGTTGCCAAATGTGTCCTGGAGGGACAGAATCACCCCTGATTGAGAAGCACAGCCCTGGTGCCTTAAAGAATGCCTGCTCAGCTGATGTAGATGTTGGCTCTGATGAGTTCTCTCTAGTTCACTCATGCTGGGTCCCAGAGCCTGCACAGCTGTGACTGGTTGAGAGCCTGTAAGCCTGCTTTCCTAAGTGTCAGCAGACACTGCAGCCCTTTACTGCCCTTCCCAGCATCACCTGTTGTAGATCTCTCTGGAGAGACAATAGTATGTGTCTTAGCATCTTTCTTTCCAGACAACTCATGGGCTCTATAACCATTTATGTTGCCATAAGTTAATATCTATTGATAGTTTGTCTTGGGTGAATGTTTCACCCGCGGAATCACAGTCTCTCCAGTTGCATGCCCAATTTATTCAATCTTCCACCTGGGGTCCAGCTTATGGTCTGGTTTCTCACTGACCCTGCCCTGAGACTCTGTCAGCTTTCCTAGTTTGAAGTCATCTTAACCAACCAGGAATTGAGTCACAGGTCTCTATATTCTCAGTGCCTAACATAGAAATTGTGAGTATAAAATATTTGGGTGGAGGAGTCAAAGTGTTTGAATATGATCATAATGGATAGCTCTATGAAATGATGAAATAGCATAAAGATTTGGGGTAAACCATAGTATTCATATTTGTCTCCTGATCTTACTTTCTATCTCAGTTATGTTTGTCTGCCATTTCATGCCTTCACAGAGTATGCACAATTGTGACTCACGTCTGCTCATTTTTGAGTATTTGGGTGACTTGAAACACATTTGACAGCTTTGTCATGTTTCTTACTGTAAGAGCTCTGCTCTCATGCAAGGACGTGAGGCTCTGCACAGCTCCGAGCCACTCTCTCTTTCCTTCCGACAGCTATGATTTTCATGCCTGGTTAGACACTCAGTTGACAATAGGCTGACCACTGGGAAACACCTCATCACTCCCTCCTCGAAATTATAGATGCCCTCCCACCAAGATCTCCCTCTTTTAGGATTTTAGTATCCGCCCATTCTATTGGGTAGCCTTGGATATCAGATTCAGTTCAAATAAAGCTAAAGGTCTTACCTTACTATATATTGAACTTTTGGAATAGCTTCTGCCCCAGATGATCTTTTTTAAAGCCATATTTCCAGGTTTCTATCGATTCCACCTTTAGTTTTTCTCCCATGAGTTCTAGATACTAATGTTAGTGAAGGTTTCTCAAGAAGCAGCATCTCAGACACAGGTTGCATCATCTAGTTTGTTTTGGGAAGTGATCCAAAGAAACAGGATGGGGCATAGGGAAAATGAAACCGAAGAAAGGAAAGAATATCCTGGAGTGTTGTTGTTTGGGATGGTCAGTGGTGTGGATTTCTTGGGCTACATTCTACTGGAGATTTTTGAGCCATGTGGCATGCTCCAACAACCTGTCCGCCTGAGGGACAGAAGACGGTTGTGTTTATTCATGGGTTCCAACCTCCCTTTGGTCAAGGGTTGCCCCATAGAGTATTCACTCCATCCTAATTCCAAGTTTTTCCACATGTCAAAATGGCTTATCTGATTGTCACAAGTGACTCATGTGGTAGCTTGAGATGTTTAGTACAAAAGAAGGAAGTATTATAAGATTATAGCGACTGGCAACTGCTCACCATAGTAATGGCTGGAGTAAAAATGTGAATGAAGAGGATGTGAGGTAAGACTTACCAACTACCTAATTTACTTAGTACGTTCAGATTCCTGCAGGTGATGAGGTCATGGTCCACTGGGCAAGAGCCACTTTTTATTATCGGTGCCAGGACTCTCTTATTAGGAAGACCAGCCCCTACTTTACTGGGCCTCCAGAGAAGATGGCTCCATCTGATAACCAGTAACTCATAAAATGTATTATCCAGATGAAGCCAGTCATAGAGAAGAAAGATGGAATCTCATGGCTTTGTATGGGCACATGCTTATCCAAGATTCAAACAAAATAACTTCCTTGCCCCTATATTGGCTTTGTGTTCTTCTCCCAATTTGAGCTCTCTTCCAATTCATTGTGGGAATCACCCATATTGTATGTAGTAAAATTATGAAAAAAGAAAGGCTAAATCAGTTTGCTACCATTATCTTCACCCTTTGTCCTGGGAAATGGTCATATCACACATAATGGACATGGGATCTGGACACTTTCATGTCCAGATGAAAACCAACATTCTACAAATCCCCCACATGAACTCCTATGAGAAAAGTGGCTTTAAGCACTTTTAAACTGATGCTGGAGGCATCATTGAGTGGTTCTGCCGAGTAGATAAGGAAGATTAGATGCTGAACTAACATTAATCAATCATGGGATATCTATTATTTTAGCACTTTCCCTAAATCACTGTGTCTCCTAACACATGTCAGCATTTAACATTCTCTCCCACATCCTGTTTAATATTGTCTTCCTGATGAATATTGTCTCAAATGATTTTATATTGAAGTACTCCATTGTGAGAGTTTGTATGCGTGTAGATGCATTTGCACTTTGTGTGTGTGTGTGTGTGTGTGTGTGTGTGTGTGTGTGTGTGTGTGATGGAGGGAATATAGACTTACAGGTTTCAGGGTGTAATTAAAGAAGGGTCATCATAAGTTGTATTTCCCCAATAGTAGAGTATGAAAGAGATTTGAATACAAGTAGCATATTGGATAATCCCAGGAAACACTGGTAGAGAGCAGGGAAATAATACAGAATAAGAAAGCTGTATTATTTTAGCTCTTTTGAGAAGCAGACACCCAGGCAGAATATGTATAGGGATTTTTATTAAGGGACCACATCTGTGTAAATGGAAGTGGGGGGATCTAGGAGAAGCTGGGAGCAGTCAGACTTCAGTGGAGACCTCATCCTTTGTGAAGGAGAGAGGAAAGGAGGAAGGCTGAGTGAGGACATCTTAGACTGCTGAGAAAAGCTTGGTTAAGACCTACACGGAGAAGTTCAGCCCTGCGTGGTATCAGAGGGATGCTGCCTGCGCCTCATGTCCCAGTCTCTCTCAGTCATTGGCTGAGTGCAGTCCATGGGAAGCATGGTTTTGGTACAAATGCTGTGTTGGATTCAAGAACAAAGCTGTCAGTCAATTACTTCCCTGCAGTCAGAGATTTGACAGGTGTATTCTCAAAGCAATCTCAGAAGCCAATGTAAGGTACATGAAAGAGCATGTATCTGATGTGGGCATTGGGGTTCAATCTTGATCAGGACCGCTGGTGGCTGTGGAGAACAGATCCCAAAGCTGTCCTACCTGAGGGATGAGGAAGCTGAGATATCCACCAGGTGCTCTGGGGAATTACCTTGGGACTGCTCCTGAGAGCATCAACCACCTGGCACCACTGGCTTGCCCCATGCTTGGCCCAAGAAAGCCCCCAGGCAGAGAAGCACAGATGCTTGAGAAGAAGGGCATTGTCATACATGATAGGATGGAACCTACCACTGGGACATGGCAGGGCACCAACAGAATCTGTTCCAGTGAGCTAAGGAGAGAGAAGCAAACTCCCCTGAATGCTAATTATTTCTTCTTCAGACTGTAGGTTTCCCAAGATTTGGAGGTAGTCAAGTAGCATTTTCTTTCTGTTTATGATTTCCCTCTGAGACTATCATTGCTTTAGGCAAATGTATTCATGTGAAGAATCGTTTTTCTCCATGTCTGAGCCTGTAATAAATGTCAATCTTTTTATGGCAACTGCAGCTAATGCTGCAGACCTACCATTACCAAAATTGAAATTACATATGTTAGAACCCCAGATCAATTTAGTGTGAGGGACATCCAAGATCAATATGGACAGGCAATGAAATCTCTCCACTGCTGTGACTCTGAGACACTTGCTGGAAAGAAAAGATGGGATTTTCTACTGTTTTTCTTCTCAGTTCTTGGATGAAACACACAATGCAAATAAAATAGTTAGCCTTATTAATTCCCCTCAATCTGGCATCCTCTCTAAAATACTTAGTAAGACTGTGAGCTCAGGAAACAAAGTTTACTTAGTGGAGACTTTAAGCTGTTTAGAAAATAGCCCTTACCTTTACCTAGGAATCATAAGCTGTTGGGGCAGAAAGTAAGCTCAGGCTATGTCACAGACACTGCTTCATTTTACAGGTGAGAAAAGGAATGCCAGGAAGGGGACGTGACATCCCTAAAGCCATGCATATAGTTGGTGGCAGAGCTAAACCAGAGTTAAGATTGCCTTACACTCAGTCTAATACTTTTCAATAGAATTTAATAATTACACATTTAATAATAAGATATAGTACTTATTATGTTCTAAGTCTTGGTATAAGATTTTTCTGTGTATGGTTCCATATCAAGAAACCTTGAAGTGGGATAATGGATAATTTAGGATGCACTGTAGTAATCTGGTTAAGACCAGAGGGCCTATGGTATCAGCAATGCTTGGGTTCAAGTTCTAGCTTCAACATATCACCTATCTCAGTGTTGTTAAAAGAATTGCATGAGATTATATAAGCAGCATCCCTAGGTGGGACTGGACCATAGCGAGTACTCAATAAATATGAGCAATTACAATGCCATCTTCATGAAAGCTCTTTAAGGCAGGTTTTACCATCCTTTTTGTACAGATGAGGAAACAGAAATATATCAAATTGTCTTAGGAGCAAGTGGAAGAGCTACACTTCAAAGTCAAGGGTATCTGACCTTTAGCTTTAAGCAGTTGAGTTTTACCACCTTGCTTCTCTTCCATGGCAGATGTAAGCAGAGATAAGCAGGATGATCTGACTCAGAACCTGGTTTCTGGGATGACTAGATACCAGAGGAACATTTTTTAATATACTGATATACTTACTAAGCAGCGGTTCATTAAGAATGGAGTTGGGCATGCCTAGTATTACAGGAAAGAAGAGTCAATGGAGTTTATATTGGCAGTGTCCCATCAATCAGTTGGATCTGTTAGGCTAATTGCCCTCAACTGGGAGACTCCTCTCACAGATCTCATTTCCATGCTGACCAAAGGGCATCAAGGAGCTAGAGCATTTATGACAGACTTCAATTGGTTTCCCTTTCTATGACAATGATTTCTCATGGCTACTTGCTAATGGTTTCTGGTTGTGCATTGGCTATGGAGGAAGAAAAGACTCAACAAAAGACCTGAACATCTCTTGCTCACAAGATGGTCATGTTTCTTACGGTGAATTTTTAAAAAGACATTCTGAGGACACAGGGGTTTGGGTTTGTTAACTTAGCGAGGTGTCTGCCAATGTCTCATCATTACTGGGTGCTAGTCAAGCTGGGTCTGGGTCTTTAAAGTAGAGTCAGGACAGCGAGGCCTCTCTTAGATGCTTCAGCATTGCCAGCTTCACACTAGCCTTCTGTTGGTAGATGCACTTTTGAAGGCAAAATATCATTTTTTTTTTACAAGTTGCACCAGTGTTTCATTGAAGGGAGCAACTACCCTTATCAGGTAAATAGCTTGGTGGCTCCACTGGGGTTAAAATTGGAGAGTTGAGAGGATGGTGTGGAAGAAATGAGCTCTGCATAGGAGATCAAGAGGGATTTAGGATTGAGGTGAAGGGAGGTATGGTAGAATGGAGGGCTAGAAGACTGAATGACGCTCATGTGAAAGAAGCTATAGCCCTCCTGGCACACATGGCAAATGGCCAATGAGATTGTTATATTCTAGTGACACATTAAAAATTTTGTTCATTTTCTGTGCAAATAGGAGGCCCATCTAGATGGATAGCTGTGTTATTGTTTGTTGTCACTGGAGTCAGGAGAGCTACCTATCAGGTTTGTTTTCACATGTGCCTACATAGAGACACAGTCTGTACGGTGATCCAGAAAATGAATTAATTCAGAGGAAGGAAAAACCTAGAATGAATGGTTCCTGGAAAGAATATAAGTAATTCCCCCAGAATCCCTGGAACACTTGAGAAGGGCGATTTCTCCATTGCTTTTGAATCTTAAAGCACAGGATATTTCAGTTGACCTCTGGGTTCATGGGAAATAATTGCTCTCTTAGTTATTATCACAGGAATTCATGAACTGGAGGGGTCATTTTCTACTGGGGCAAATCAAAGAACACTTGGTGGCACCAACTGGGACTTTGAAGCATAAGCTATATTCTAATAAGGAAAATCTATGTTAAATAGAGGGTGTTAACTAGTGGTTAGAGAGATGTTAAGTAGGGGAGTTGGGAAAATGCGCTGTGTAGAAAGAAGCTTCTGAGAACTTGTGAAAATACAGAGCTGTCTGACAGTCCTTGAGCTGGGCATTCATTGGCTGCAGTGCAGGGTTCTGGAAGGAGGTAATTTCTGTACCCCCTGTTTACTGAACGAAACACCTTAGATCATGGAACCACATGAAGACGGGAGGTTCTGGGGTCATATCTCCATGTGAAAAGTCATTCATAAGGCCACTCGTGGAAGCCAGGAACTATGAGGAGCTATAAAAGCAGAAGCCAGAGACAAAAAGAAAGCTAGTGTGAGTCCCTCTGGGGCTCACTTTGAAATGCCAATAGAAGATGAGCCAACGCTATTGGTGCCTCAGCTCGTGCCCCCAG
Source organism: Aselliscus stoliczkanus (assembly GCA_033961575.1). NCBI lineage: Eukaryota > Metazoa > Chordata > Mammalia > Chiroptera > Hipposideridae > Aselliscus > Aselliscus stoliczkanus. The sequence continues at coordinate 136,621,732 of CM066734.1, forward strand.
CCCACCACTAGTTTTGGTGACTTTCTGGTGGACACTGCCATGTAGCCTGAATGCATCCCACCCCAAAGGCCCACAGTGAGATTCTGCTTTTCCTCTGCTCGCATTTCACTGAAGACACCGAAGGCTCCTTAGCTCACGTCCCTGTGGCAGCTCGGAAGGGAAGTGAACACGACAGCGAGTGAATCCCCCACTGTTGGGGAATGGGAGTTGGGTGAATGCCTTGCGTCCAGCCAATGCTGAGGCTCATGCTAGCAAGCTCCGTAGACAGTCCCTGGGATCACCCAGCCTCTGCTGTCCGCCATAATAACTCACTTTGTAAAGTGCCTTCCTCTCCTTGTTTTCCCCTTCCCACTCCCTAACTCCTGTTCTCGCAGGCTACCTCCCAAAGAAAGCTGCTACCAACTCCTTGTCTAAGGCTTTGCAGTAAGAAACTTGTCAATTATGGAGTAATTTGGGAGAACTGGCTGTGCCTGAGACACAGGCAGAAGAAAGCTAGAACATTCTGTATTCTGAGGGGCCATGCTGCTTCAGAAAAGGCATGAACTCAGCAATGATCAGGAGAAATGGGTCTGGAGGAGTAAGCTGGAACCACAAGGCAAAGGATCTAGATTCCTGTATTAAGACTTTGGCAATTTAAACCATGAGAACACACTAAAATTTGGGGGACTCAGATGTAACAAGACAACTTCAAGTTTTTAGGGGGAAGGTTAGTATGCCTAGCATTGAGATCTGTGTTTAGAAATATGCAGGCTAAAGACACAGGGGCCTCTGAGTATTAATCAAAATCCAATAATGCTTTCCATTTCCCCCCCACAGCTTAACTTTCACTTTACTTTTAGGTGTTTACATCTCAAGTCTTAGACTAAGTGATTGGTTTTCCATCCACGGAAAGAAATGCCTTTTCTAGGTGTATACATTATATGTCAGCATCCTTGTAATCCCCTCACTGACACCACAAATGCTCAATAAGCCCTTGACTACTGGACTTTAAGTTCCAGCGATTGATTTGGGGAGAAGTTGTTTGAAAACCCACCCAGATCCCCCTGGCTGGGTAGAAACCTCTGCTGCCAGTTATTTGATAAGAGGTGAAATCTGGCTCCTTCTTTGGAGGATTGGCCTCCACAGGGTGGAACTCATGAAAATGGGAAATGTTTTATCTTGGAATGGCTTAATACAAGATCGATATTTATTATGGAGGTTGCTGACATCCCATTAAGAAGAGTTCGACTGCAATTTGGAAAGATGTGTTTGGTGGGTTTTTGCGAGGGAAATCAGCTTTCCATTGAATGCAGAAGGCAGTGTGTAATGAAATTCAAAATTGAGTGAAATTGGTCCAATCTAAAACCCAGAAAAGAAATTTAAGTCTTTTTAGAATACCTCAGTCAAGTTTCAAATCAATAGGACCTGATTTATTATCTGAGGCGTATAATGAAAACCAAATTTGTGCTGGGCTCCAAAGTGTCTATGCTATTAGAAGTTTTGAGCTTTAGCAGAACCTGCAAGTAGGGACAAAGAAATGCATATAAAGGCAAGAACAAACGTTAGTAAAAACTAGTTTAGAGAACTTTGAACGTCTTCCAGTTTCTTTGGTCTGGCATTCAAAGCCCCATGTGTTATCTTCAGCACGTTTTTATAACCTGTGCAGCAGGATTTGAAATGGGACCTTTTTTCTGCTTTGGTTTCCCCTGAGTCTGTAACTCCCCCACTAGCCCATATCTAGTAATTGACACTCTGTTGCTCAAGTTACAACTCAGAAGAGCCCTCACTAATCAGAGTATAAGAGAAAGCATCACATAAAGTGTGGCTTGGTAACATTTCCCCACAGTTCCTAAAAGCTTTGTCTCATCTCCTGTTAGTTCTAGATAAATTGGTGCAAAAATGTTGCTCAGTCAACTATTCTTACGTACCTCTCATCACTTATTAAAATGTAACTTCTGCCTCTGCCAGTACTTGAGGCTCTTTCTTTGTAGTCTTTTAGAAAGGCTAGCGTGAGCTACAACTCCAATTAACTCATTAAACACTACATAATTAGCTATTTGTTCTCCCATTGATTAGATTTCAGGATTAACAAAATGATAAATAAAACATAATCTCTTCTCCTGAGGCATGTAGCATCTGCAATAGGAGGTGACAGGTGCTCCTGTAGAGTACAGGTGAGGTACGGAGGAAGTCCGAAGGAGAAAGCTATAAACAGAGCCCGCAGAGGCTATGGAGCTCAATGGTCGAGGGAGGCAGTAGTCACAGGGGATGAACGACCTGGTCTGGGGATGAAGGCCAGCTTGAGATGAAGATCCCAGCCAGAGTGAAAGCAGAGAGGCCCTTCGAGGGGAGTAGCACCGAACCACTGGAGAACCCTGAGTAGTTTGATGTTGTGTCTATAGGAAAATGACACCAACCATGAAGCACCTTCAGCGACACATTGAAAATCTGTGGGTTATAGTACAAGTGACAATAACCCTTAAACTCTTTAAGCAGGGAGGCAGCAAAAACATTTTTGTTTTGGCTATATCACTTTTGATGAAAGTGTGGAAGATAATTTAGAGTAGAATATTTTATAAGTTAGGAGACACCTAAGGGAAAACTTGAGTAAAACTGAGCACTCGTTTATTGAACATCTATTTTGTTTCAGGCATTATAGAAGGTGCTGAAAGCAGAAATAAGGTACCGCTTTCCTTTCTTCCTTATACTTGGAGGTGCTTTAGTTTCAACTGCTTTATCAAGGAAGAGATGGACGCAACAGGGTATCAACACATATGAAATATCTACCCTGGGAGGCCATGTGCCAGATACTAAACCTGTGATAATGTATTTAATTCTTACATCAATGTTTTGAAGAAGTACTGCTAACCCCGTTTTCCAGAAGTGGAACACGAGGCGAAAATAAATATATACAATAAAATAGTTCAGCGCCTCACTTTGAAAGTCAATCACATCTGACTCTGTACCTGCTTCTGTTACCTCACCACTGTGTGAGTTTGGGCAAATTATGTGAAGACTGTGATCTTTAAGTTTACATATTTATAGAATAGGGAACATGCTTTATTTTTGCACTTCTGTAGTGCCTGGGATACAGTATTTGTCGACCTAGTGGTGCTTTATGTTTGACATGTGATTGGAGGTTTAATGGTGGTGCCCTTTACTATGATGAGAAGGCAGAGGAACAGGTGTGAGAGATGACTGAGTGTTTGGTTGGGGGAAGGCTGATTTGAGAGGCCCTGGAGACACGGTAACAAGTGCTGGTGTCATCCCAGGCCATAGCGCCCTGGTCCACGGGAGTTCTCGAGGGTAGCTGTAGAGTGAAGCTTTCAGCATGTTGATAATTCCTTATCTCAAGTCTGGATTTGAGTCCGTCTTCTTTGAGGAATTTCTCCAGCCTCCTTGGGACTTACTCTGCTTCAAAAAGACACAGCCTAGAAGTGTGAGATAGTCCTTGGTCCTGGGGACAACTGTTCAGCAGTGGGAGGTGGGAGTTGTTCACCACGTGTCAGCTTCCCTCGGCTCTGGTGGGGTCCCCTATCGGATCAAGTGCCTACGTCCCACTGATACTTATCCCCTCATGAACACACCCTTCCCTGTCTCACGTCACCAATTCTCTCGTGCTCCCTGTAACCCAAACAAGTGATCTGTATCCATGTATTGGTATTGAGGTCTACGTCTGAGGGAACCCCAACTCGGACGAATATTCAAATGAAATTTGGTTTACAACTTACACCTAAGAGTTAGCTCAGTGATCCCAGCATAAAAGTCATATAGTGAATGATTTGGGAATGGCTGAATTGATGGATCTGTGGGATCCTTTGAAACTAGAAATAATGTATTTTAAAATTAAGTTTAACTTTACTAAAAATTGTCACCCCAATAAACTTAAAAAAAATAAGTTTAAGTGACAGCTTAAAGTATAGTGACCGTTGAAAATTTATGATTGGATGGGATTACCAGAAAGGAAAATATTGAATAATTAGAACAAAGAAGGCTGGAACAGAATTTAGATACATACCAATTTTTTATCCTGTGGTAAAAGATACATAACAGAACATTTACCATTTTGAACAGTTTTAAGTGCACCTTTCTGTGGCATTAGGTACAGTCATATTGTTGTGTGACCATCACCGCTGTCCATCTCTAAAACGTTTTCACGTTCCCAAACTGAAATGCTACACCCATTAAAGATTAAATCCCCATTTCCCTCCCCCACCCCTAGCCTCTGGCAATCAGCTAAACACCAGCTTCTAATGATCAAGTATAGAAGGACCAACCAACACAACAGAGATGTATTCACAGAGGATTAGAAAATGAAAGCAGGTTTTTGAAACTCTGAGGAGATAGCCTTAAGAAAGGAAAAATAGCCCATGAGATAGATTTATTTATTTATTTATTTATTTATTTATTTATTCATTCATTCATTCATTCATTCATTCATTCTTTCATAGCTGAGCCATCCTGCCACCTGTTGGCAGCTCAGCAGCAGCTCAGCTCAAGCCAGGAATCAAAGTGGTGACCCTGTTGCGCAGAGCTTGCACTCTTGGATGAGCTCTTAACCAGCTGAGCCACTCAGCTGGCCCTTCCATGAGATTTAATGCTATGTAGAAGTCAAGTTAGTAAGAGCTAAATATAGACCAATTGGATTTGTAGATGAGATATTGTCATGCTATATGTGGGGTGAGGAACCCAGAACCATGGCTACAGTGGACAGAGAAGAAAGTTGGAAATCAAAGTGGGTCCAACGAGACTACATTGGTTTATCGCGAAACTTTTCTTTTCTCCATAGATATTTATTGAGTGTCCAAATTGTGTTAGGCATTATACTTAAATGGAGAAATGATTACTGTCATTTCCTGTAAGAATTTGGGGTCTAGCATCCTCTCAGGGGAACATTGTAGCTAACGGAACTTAAACAGATTGTCTGTTCTGTCCTGGGTTCTATGCTGGGCCTTTATTGTATGTTATGTCATTCTTTGGAAGTAGGTATTACTGTCCTAACTTTACGATGAATAGGGCAGTCTGTGAGACTGAGGGAAACTGAGACACTTTCCTGCGGTGTTTTAATACTACCTGTAGGTGGAGCAATTGGCGTGGGCTCAAGGTCGAATGCTTTTTATCACTATTCTATAATAGTAGGTGTATAACTTTGGAAGTTACTCAACCATGAAAAGTCTGGATAATTGGGGATTAGGTAAGGGAAGATTATGGGCTAAGTATGTGTATGGGTCTTAGGGATATTTTGGCTCCAGGTGATAAAGCCACACATTTATATATGACTCATTGCCCTTGGTCAAGAGCAGGGGTGTCCAAAATGCAACTGGTGTCAAGTTCAGTTTAGATTTTCTGCAAGTATTAACAACCCTATTTTGGGTTTAGCTGAGGGTATGCCCTCCTCTATGTGGGCTTCTCTAGTCCATTCCTGTCTCTGTGATTTCTCCATCCAAACACATATTTAATTGGGCATTTTACTACATAACAGGAATGCCACTAAGTCCTTAGAACACAGTGATGAGTAAGGCAAACAGGTTCTCTGGCCACACAGAACCATCTATTGTGGAGACAGACATGGAACACCTGTGATGAGTTTTATGGAAGGAGAAATATAAGGTTCTAGGGCCCTCTGGAAGCTTAGAACAGAGAGCTTTAAACGACTCTAGGTGGTCAGGAAGGCCCTGTCAAGTAAGGAATGCATACAGACGTAATTACAGATACAGATATTGATGCAGCTAGATTTAAATATATATATATTTAGAATGGGAAATATGTATATACATATATATTTAGAATTTTCTCCCTAAATGAGAAAATAAATAGCCCCTTTGGGCACTATTTTAAATAGCTATTAAAATATATCATGTAGGCCATTTCATTTTACAAAAGAGCTCCACATAAATTGGCTGACACACAAATCTCCCTATCTATCTATCTATCTATCTATCTATCTATCTATCTATCTATCAGCTATCTATAACACCCATCTATCTGCCATTCTATATACATTTATTATGAGGAGGTGTGAAAGACCCATGAGACAGCAGTGTCTCCAGCAGGGAGTCTGGGTCTTGCCGAGGCTGGAGAAGTGAGCAGGGGCTGTCTCATAAAAGATGGCTTTGGGAAGCTAATGGTCTGAGCTACCAGGAGTCCTTGGGAGGTTTTCAGTTAGGAAGCGGCAGTTTCACCTTTTGGACAGTTCTCTCGGCTGCAGTGTGGAGAATGAATTGAAGAGGAGTGGATATTAGGAGCGGAAGCAATGAGACCTGTGAGTCTCTCCTAAGACTCGTGCTGAACAAACCCATGAATGGCCACTTTTGTCACTACCATTCTCTATGGATTTTAAATGACTGAGATGTTAGTTCATTTAGGATCTTTATTTGGTAACACACATCCACACTTACATGCTCACTCCTTCGATAGGTAATATCAAGAAACAGAGCCTAAGCAGTTCACTCAAAGCCTCAAGACAAGTAATGCCCAGGTCCCTGGCTTTTCAGCTGGGGTCTAAGGAGACCTGGCACTGATGGGCCGCTCGCCGTCATCTCTCTGTGTAGAGGTGGCAGCGTGAGACCAGAACTCGGAGCGCGCTTTCTGTCATGGATTTGCAGTGGAACCTTTGCAACCATGTCCCTAAGCGTTTTTGCTCCCTCCCACCTGCAAAGGGGATACTAATAAAATTTTCTGTGTTTCTGTGCAGTGGGATATTTGTATTAATCAGATGAGAAACTGTATGCAAATGTTTTGAGAATTCACTCTTTCGTTAAAATTTATTACTTGCCTATTTTACATTAGGAACTGGACTATATATTGGGGATATACGTTCAAATGAGACATGTTCTCCTACCTTGGTGAATGAAACAAGGAAAACAATAATTAAAAGCGCGTCAGTTGTTACCAAGGTGAAGCAAAGGATGCTATGGCAGGTAGCCTGAGTGGGGGCTCTTGGTCCGTAGGGCGGGGGGCACAATCGGAGAGGCATGCCTGAAGGAAAAGGTGCTCAAACTTTTACACCCTGCTCCAAATTTTTAGTTCTTCATTAATATTTTCAATGACTATTCTTGTTATTATGAATTGGTATTAAAATATGTATCATTATTAACCACATTAGAAAGGACCATCTGAGAGTCCGCTTCCATTATTGTAGCACACAGATAAGAGGTGACTTCTTGAAAATGAGTCTTCTTACTTCTATGCAGATGGTTCCCAGCAAGAGAGCAAATTCCTTTCCAGAGGGAACCACAATGTAGCAGCTGGCATTTCTAATACTTGCATAACTGTCAATTTTTACCCCAAATCTGCTTCCTCTGCGTCCATGCTATAAATCTCCTGGATTTTATTAGGATGGTGTATGCTTCTTAACAAGGTAACACCTTCAGGAGGTGAGACTGTTTGCCTCTGCCATTTAAAAAATGACATTTAAAAAAATGTTCTCTGAGCTGGTACTGTGGTAAGATCGAATGGATTGAAATGCAAGGCACCAAGCTCTTTCCATCTTTTACAAACCAAGCTTTGTTTTTTTTATGACCCTCCTGCTTGCCACTGGTCTCTGAAAGATTCTAACTTGAAATTATTGAAGCTATAAGTGGTAGATCCTATTTTCAAAGGGAAATTTTAGTTTGTTTGCTTGGTTTCCCCACATTCCTTCCTTCCTTCCTTCCTTCCTTCCTTCCTTCCTTCCTTCCTTCCTTCCTTCCTTCCTTCCTTCCTTCTAGTTTGTATAAGCATGTGGATAAATTAACTAGGGGGAAAAAAACCCAAGTTGGATTAAAGCAACCTGTTAGAATATGACTAAATATACAATAAAAAAGATTTTCAGAAAGGTCATGTACACTGGATTTTAAAGCTAATGGGTTTACCTAGAGACTACACACACACACACACACACACACACACACACACACACACACACAAGCTGTTAGAACTAATAAACAAATTCAGTAAAGTTGCAGGATACAAATTCAATACACAAAAATTAGTTGCATTTCTATACACTAATAAACTTTAAGAAAGAGAAAATAAGGAATCAATTTCATTTACAATTGCAACAAAAAATAAATTTAAATAAGAAGGCAAAAGATCTGTACACTGAAAACTCTAAGATTGGATGAAAGAAATTGAAGACACAAATAAATGGAAAGATATTAAATGCTCATGGATTAGAAGAATTAATATTGTTTAAATATCCATTCTACCCAAAGCAATGCAATCTCTACCAAAATTTCGATTCCATTTTCACAGAAATAGAACAAACACTTCTAAAACATGTATGGAACCACAGAAGACCCCTAAGAGCCAAAGCAACCTTAAAAAAGAAGAACAAAGCTGAAAGCATCACACTTCCTGATTTCAATCATACTACAAGGCTATAGTAATCAAAACAGTATGGTACTGACATAAAAGCAGACACATAGATTAATGGAACAGAATAGAGAGCCCAGAAGAAATACCACATAAATACAGCAAATTAATTTACAAGAAAGGAGCCAAGAATGTGCAGTGGAAAAAGGATAGTCTCTTTGACAAATGGTGTTGGGAAAATTGGATAACCACATGGAACTGGACCCGTTCTTATATTATATGCAAAAATCAACTCAAAATGGATTAAAGAATTGAATGCAAGACCCAAAACCATAAAACTTATAGAACAAAACATAGTAGATAAACTCCTTGACATTCGTCTTGGTAATGATGTTTTGAATTTGAGCTCAGTAGCAAAAGCAACAAGAGCAAAATGAAGAAGTGGGACTACATCAAACTAAAACACTCCTGTACAGCGTAGAAAACTGTCAGAAATGAACAGACAAATTACAGAATGGGAGAAAATATTTGCAAATCATGTATCTGATAATGGACCAATATCCCAAATACATAAAGTACTCATACAACTCAAAAGCAAAAGAAACCAATCAATCTGATTAAAAAATGGGCAGAGAAACTGAATAGATATTTTTCAAAGGAGGTATCAAAATGGCCAACAGGTACCTGAAAAGATGCTCAACATCATTAATCATCAGGAAAATGTAAATCAAAACCACTGCGAGATATCGCAATTGGTAGAACAGCTATCACCAAAAAGACGAGGCGGGCCAGCCGAGTGGTGCATTGGTTAAGAGCTGGTTTGGGGATGCCAGCGGCCCCGGTTCAGATCCTGCATATGGGGGCCAATGACACTGCCCTCTACAGCTAACAACAGCTCCACCTGGAGCTGGGCTGTGTGGGCCCCGGCGACAGTGTAGGCTGCAGCCCCTGCTGCAGTGGGCTGCCATAGGCTACAGTGAGCGGCCCACAGCCAGCATGAGTGGCCGGCGGCCAGTGTGAGCTGCCAATAGCTGCGGTGAGCGACCATCCAGAGGTCAGCGACCGATCTGCCTCATCCGGGAAGAGCGCAATGATGATACCAACATGGGCCAGTGAAGCAACATCCTCCGCAACTAGACTGAAGAACAAAAAGACAGCAACTTGTCTGTTCCCTTTCCCTGATTCCCCAAAGCTGTTCCCTTCTCCCAATTCCCCAATAAAATCTTTAAAAAAAAAAATAGACAAGAGGCAAGAAGTGTTGGTGAAGATGCAGAGAAGGGGACCCTCGTGCACTGTTGGTGCAAATATCAATAGATACAGCCACTATTGAAAACAGTATGGCGGTTCACCTCACTAATCATCAGAGAAATGCAAATAAAAACCACAATGAGATACCACCTCCCTCCAGTCAGAATGGCTATCATCAACTAATCAACAAACAACAAGTGCTGGTGAGGGTGTGGAGAAAAGAGAATGCTGGTGCACTGTTGGTGGGACTGCAAATTGGTGAAGCCTTATGGAAATCAGTATGGAGGTATCTCAAAAAACTGGAAATGGAACTGCCGTATGACCCAGCAGTTCCATTTTTGGGTATCTACCCAGAGGAATCCAAGACGTTAATTCAAAAAAACATATGCACCCCTATGTTTATTGCGGCGCTATTTACAATTGCCAAGTCTTGGAAACTACCGAAATGCCCATCAGTAGATGACTGGATTAAGAAACTGTGGTATATTTATACAATGGGGTACTACTCTGCTATAAAGAAGAATGAAATCGTACCATTTGCAATGATATGGATGGACCCAGAGACTATTACGTTAAGTGGATTAAGTCAGTCGGCGAAAGACAAATACCATATGATCTCACTTATATGTGGAATTTGAAAAACTGAATGAATGAGCAAAGGAAACAGAAACAATCATATAGATATAGCAAAAACAGGGTTGCTAGTTGGGAGGGGGTGGGGATGAGGGAGAAGTGGAAGGGATTAGACAGCATAAATAGGTAACTACAGTATTGTCACAAGGATATGAAAGACAGTTTGGGGAATATAATAATGTTGTAACAATTTTGTGGGGTGTCAGATGGTCACATGTCTTGTTAGGGAGACCACTTCATGGATGGAGTAGAGGCTTGATCACTGCACTGTACACCTGAGGCTGATGTTGTATAATATTGTATGCCAACTGTAATTGAATATATAGATAGTTACAGGATGTGGATTATATGGTGGAATGTAGTCAAAGGAATTGTAATAGATAGTATGATATAGTATGATATGGGAGGGAGGGAATAGGAGGGGAGAATCGGGGGAGGGGGCTTGTCACTTTGAGGGGTAAAAAGTATAACTATTGCACTGTGTTGTACACCTGAAGCTAATTAAAATAAATAAATTAAAAAAAAAACAGTATGGCAGTTCCTCAAAAAATTAAATAGAACTACCATACGGTCCAGCTATCCCATATTTGGGGATATATCCAAAGAAAATGAAAACTGGGTATAAAAAAGATATCTGTACTCACATGTTCATTGCAGCATTGTTTACAATAGCCAAGATGTGGTAACAAAGTGTTCATCAACAAATGAATGGATAAAGAAGATGTCATATACACATATAACAGAATATTTTCCAGCTATTAGGAAGGAGGAAATCCTGCCATTTTCCACAACATGGATGGACACTGAGCATATTAAACTAAGCAAAATAAATTGGACAGAGAAAGACAAATGCTGCATAGTATCACTTATATATGGAATCTAAAACACCAGAGAGTAGAAAAGTGGTTCTCAGTGGCTATGGGATGAGAAAAATAGGGAGAGGTTGGTAAAAGGGTAGAAACTTCCAGCTATAAGATGAATAAGCTATGAGGATCCAAGATAAAATATGATGACTACGGTTGATAACACTGTATTTGCTAAGAGAGTGGAACTTAAATGTTTACACATACAAAAAAGCAAATAGGTAATGGATATATCAAATCACCACTTTAAGTATCTTACAATTTTCTATGTCGATTATACCTCCATAAAGCTAAAATTAAAAAAATGAATAAAGCTGATGGGTTCGGGAAGGAAGGAGACACAGAGGAAATTGCTGTAGATTAACTTGCTCCTTTATTTTGAAATGCTAAGAGGACAAACATGATGATTATGAAGGTGATGGTGATGATGATTAAAACGACTATGATTTTTAGGGTGTTATATGTAATAAAGCAATGATAGGGAAGTAGGAGTGTATTACACCACATTCCATCTTCAAATGTATCTATCTAACCTCATCTCTTATAGATGAAAATGTCCACTCATCCCAATTATATAAATAACTCTAGAAAAAGTAAACTGTTGGGGGTTTGAACATTCTGTTATTTATTACTCCCTTAAAAAATGTGCTTAGAAAAGTATAAGGGCATCTTTCTTCAAATAAAATATATATAGAATATTTAATTTCTCATGATGGCATGCTTCTCAAACAGCATCTATTTTATGACTTAGATTTAGAGAAAGCCAGCCCCACCCCAAATATTTATCCTGAGTAACTATAGAAATTGTTTAAATATTTTATGCCTCAAATTATAACAGAAGTCACAGGATGGACCGTAGTAAATTATAGCTTGAGGCAGATATGAGTTAAACAGGAATCGATGATATGAAACTTGCAGAGTCACTTGAAAACAAGGCTTAGGAGATTTCTAGTCTAAATTAAAATATTAAATCTATAAACTCCAAAAAGAAATATGGAATGGATCCCAACTATGAGAATTAGGATCCCAACTAAGAAGGTAGAAAATATTAGCAAGACAGTGAAGAGACACATTTAAAAAAAAAATCAATAATGCAAAAAATAGTAAATGAAATAAACACTGTTTAGTTGATGTTAACCTTTAAGAATCAACCTTTGACAAAACACTGAGGACAAACCAGAGTTTAGAGAACAGGAAATAAACATAAATGTTTATAATGCAAGAGTGAAGATAAGAGTTGACAGAACATGGGAAGAGGCAGAGGAGTAAAGGGAGAGTAGAGAGAAGGGTGTGCTCGGGTCTTCATTTAAATGATGGGAAGCCACAAAACAATGTACAATTGATGGCTTAGGAAAGGAGTGGCAATGAAATAACCATCACAATTGCAGAGAAATAGCAAGCAAAAAAAATTTTGTTTCAATTTTTATCTTTCATGGCCCAAACCAAAAAATGTCTTAAAAAAGGTAGTAGAGGCAATACAAAGGTGATCCCGGAAGACAAAACAAAAACATTTAAAGGACAAACTAGAAACTAGAAAGGCAAAGAGGGAATAGAGAAGATAAAGAGGAAGTGGGAATTGGATAAAGTGGGGAAAGCATCCAGGGGAAATGGACTGGTTGGCTCTTAGGGGAGGATGGTGGGTGACCAATACCTGAAGGGGTCATGGGGTCAAAAGGAAGTCATTTCTTGTTCTTTTTTCCCTTATATTGAGACTCAAGTGTTTTAAATCCTTTATGTAAAGACCCAGTAGAGAAAGAGTGACCAAGATATTGAAAAGATAATGGCACTGTTATTGGAGAAAGGCTGTAATTGATCAATGACATCCGGAAGGACCTGGGGTGGGGGGGGTTAAATGTCAGTGCCCAGGAAAGGGTTCATTGATACAGGGGTGTGAGGGCCTCCCTTGGAGCTGAGACATGGATGGGTGCAGAGTTTAGCAGAGTTTAGCAGTGCCAATACTTCCCTCCTCTCCTGATTCTCTTATTAATCTAAACCGAAATCTCATTGACACTGTACGGCTTAAGGAAACCAGGTCCCAGACAGACAACATGGCTCAGCTGGGGTCACACCCTCCGAATCCAGCCCAGGAATCTGAGTACAGTGCTTTTTTCTCTCCTATCCCTTTCCTCTGGGTTTTCATGGTGGAGCACAAACTCCTCAGGTCCTTAAGTGCTCAGTACATTCACCCCTCTTGGCTTTTTTCCTTCGCGGTTGTATCTGCTCAAGGTACAGTCAAGCTAATCCACCTGAAGTCTTTGAAATAAACCTACCTACATTAGTGTGTTTAATACAGTGCAAAAAAAAAAAAAAAGCTATTTTCTCTGCCTGTGCCAGGAGACAGTTTCAGAGTGAAAGCAAGCCAGCTGTGTGAGCTCCTCCAGGGAATCCAGTTTTCTGATATGAAAAGGGAACTTCAGCTCTCCCCCCAGCTCCTGTGTTTAGGAAGTCAGCCTTTCTTACTTTATTGCTGTCAACCTAGAAAAGCGGGCGGTGTGTGTGTGTGTGTGTGCGTGTGTGCGAAACCATGCCATTCTGGAAATAACTGACCTAATTTCAACCTTAGAAGAAAGGGAGCAGTAAAGAGGCAGAGGAGAAAGAAAAAAAAAAAAAAAACCCGTAGAGAGAATAATGCGGTTATGGTTCAGAATTCAGGCAAGTTGGCAAAATTGTCTCGTGGCAGGAGCTAGAGTGGCGAGGTAGAGACAGGACGGTTGTGGCTGTGTGCAAGCCCAAGGTCAGGGTCAAAGGGGACTGAGATGCACACTCAGCTCAGTGCGTCTGTATCTCCTGTCTTTCTCACCATGGGAATCCAGAGTTAGCTAATGGATGCGGGGAGGCCATGTGCTAAATTCAGTTCTAAGTTTGGAGCTTAATCAGTAAGAGTCACTGGCTGTGCCGTTCAGGGAACCTGGTCCCAGCAGTAAGCCCCCTGTCATTAAAGAGCCAGCACCCTAATCTGCTTAGGGATCTGCAGTCATAAAAACAAGCAAAGACAGGCTTCTTTTGCCTGGAGAAGCAAACACAGAACTACCTACCAGAGCAAAATGTGCTGCATTAATAAATAAAAGGGAAACAAATGGAAGGATTAAAAAATAACAAAAAAACAAAACAAAAATGATGCATGGGATTTCCTTTGTGGATGCTGTCTCCATTATTTATGGGTCTGTGTAAGGATGGGCTCCTTTGAACTTTTCTCTCTCGATGTTGGGCAAGATGGAGCGTTAAGGTCAGTTCCCTGGACCTGGGCAAATGTCCTTATCTGTAATCTGGGACAACAGCATATTTCCTGCAGAGTTAGTGAGGGTCTGGCAGAGAGGGAAAAGCTTGAAAGTTGCTTCCTTTCTTTCTAGAAATCATGGCAAACATTTATGGTTTGGCTGTATTGCTAGAAAACTTTTCAGAAGAAAAAGGTACCTACAAGAGAATAGATCAGAAACAAAACCCAAAACCCCGAGGACATTAGAAAAACATATATAACAAGTCTTCATTTTTTATCTCTGATAAGAGTATTTTTGTGATCAGGGATCCTAGAAATAGGGAGGGGGCCATTTCCCAAAATGTCAAACTTCATGTTTAATTGCTTCTGCGTTCTACCCCCACCCAATTCTTGGACATTTCCTTGACTTTTTTCTTAATGGCCTGCATAATTTTGAGCTCTTTACTGGTCTGTGACCTTGGGCAGTTCCTCAGAGAGAGATCTCACTGGGTGCAAGGCAGGCACTGTGCTTCCTGTCCCAGCCCTGCTGTTCCCCCTCATCTCCTTATGTCCCTAACATTATTGTCCCCATTTCACAACCCAGGAAACCTGCATTTAGAAGAGTATCACCGTGGAAGCCCATGTGGGTGGGCTGGCTGTGAGTCCTGTCCCGTCCCCTATTTACTAGCTGTGTGACTCTGAGCAAATAGTTTCACCTCTCTGTACCTCAGATTCCTCATCTGAAAAATGGGAATAATATTTGTATGTATCATCTAGGATTATTGAAAAAGCCGGAAGGGGGAAATGCTTGTTAAGTGCTCATCACAGTATTTGATCTAAGGGGGCATAGGGTAAAAGCCAGAGTTGTTATTAAACAGGCTAAGCAACCCCTTTGCTTACAGCAAGTAGCACTTCCTGCGAAAGGCATGCAGGCCTGTCTCCAGAATCAGGAATTTCTTGTCCTTAGCGTGTAGGCACATCATGTATTGTGTTATTATGAATTGAAGGCAAAAATGCTACATTTGGAGGGAAATTATTACAGCTCAAAAATGGTCAGAAAATTCATTTAAGAAATTTAAAGTTGTCAGGACAATGTACCGGGCATGCCAAAAAATTATATACAAGTGAACTTGGGTCAGCGTTGCTCAAGCAATAGTTGGCTGTAATCAGAAGTGTCTGGACGCTGATGGGAACTACTTTGAGCACCTCCCGTAATTGCAGAAGTCAAACATGACTTGTATTCATCTGTTGTTACCAGTATATGTTAACTATTACAATTTTAATACAGATTTTTCCTTTCTTAAAATGTGTATACGTTTTGGGGGCACCCTCTTTATATATTCCTATCATTGAAAGGGAAGGATAGATACATATGCTTTGGAAATAAAGTCAAATAAAAGTGCATAAAAAGTGGTTTAACATTAGTGTCTCAAATAATGAAATTTTTTTGTGTCCTTCCCAGCAAGGATAATGCACAATTTACAAGAGACGTGAATACAGCCTGTAGCTCCTTAAAGCGCCGGCAATAAGCTTCCTGTGGTAAAAAGGACTTGTATGCCAGGTAGGCGAGATGTGATGATGGATGCCTCTGGAGGGGCCCTATTGGAAGGGTAATGGTGCAAGGGGGGTGAAGAAATAGAGGAATCTTTCTGTGCTTGTGAATGGAAGATGGAAGAGCCCTGTAGGAGAGGGGCCTGGCAGTGTCCCTATCTGCAGACAGAGCCCTGAAGGGTGTCTTACTCAGCACCGAGATGACAGCATAGACCAGCCCAGCGCTTCTCTGAAAAATTTGGAACCAAGAGTTTTAAGACATTTGAGCACCTAGACGGAGGCTCTGTGCACACTCCACACTTCTTTATTACATCACAGTCTTTCTTCTCTTCACCCTTTCTAAGCGGTTCTGAGTCTGAGCCTGATCCCCAAATCTGCATTGTTGAGTGATAGTATGAGAGCCTCTTTGCTTCTATGGGAAGAGTTGGGCAACATGGGCGCACAGAGAAAAAGTTCTCTCTCTCTCTCTCTCTCTCTCTCTCTCTCTCTCTCTCTGTCTCTCTCTGTCTCTCTCTGTCTCTCTCTCTCTCTCTCAATATCAGGGAAAGGATCATTTCCCCAAGGTTCTTGCCAGGTGTATAGGAGCTTGTTTAAGTGGACGAGAAAAGGGAACAGCGTGTGGAAGCAAATGGTAAAAGATTGCAGGTTCATGGCTCATTGGCTCATTGTCCCTTTTTGAGATGGAAGGGCCCAGCGGTGCCTGGGACTTTGGAATTTTTCAGATTTTGAAAGATAATATGAAGCAATGTCTTATATTACATGATAACCCTGGTCGATCTGGACAGTGTCACATAATCAAACCAGTATTTCTGCAATAAAATGCATGCTCTTATTTCCACTAAGTGAAATTAAAAAAAATACTGTAATTAGCTTTGTAACAGTTCAGTGTTGTCGAGTTCATCTGAGTTTAACTGTTCTCCTGGTAAGACAGTTTTTCCCACAAGTGGCGCTTCCTCAGGGCGTATCCTTTGTGTCATAATTAAACTTCTCTCCTACCTGTGGGAACTGGCTGCTCCCCAATTCCAGGCATTGTTCTGTAATTTTCCTGAAGAACTTGGAAAGCAAATACCTCATTTTGTTGTTGAGAGTAAGTAGTGGGCAGGCCCATTTGCCAGGAATCAACCTGAGAACAAGGCTTTTTGGTTTTCAGAACATACGTGCTGCACATTTTGTGACTCTCAGAGTCTGTGTGTTGCATTTCCCGCTAATAATTCCTTTTAGAGCCCAGTGGTCAGATGGCATCCGTCTGTCCCTCTCATCACCAACCCACCCTCGCACACACATAAGCACTCACCAAGGGCCTGGTCTTATTGTAATCATGCAACTGATAAACATGCTCGATTTACATAACGAGAATTAGAATATTTTTGAAAATTTTACACAGTATCATTTCATGGATTGGAGAAAGAAAGTATCCATTTAGTCTTCTTACACAGCTGAACAACTGTGTGGGTTTCTGAGTGTTTTGCACGTGACTACGCTGTGCCAGTGGGTCTCAAGCTTGGTCATGAATCAGAGTCACCCCGAGGTCTTCTTTCCATCGTTTCTGATGCAGGAGACCTGGGGTGGGGCCTGAGAATGTGCATTTCTAACAAGTCCCCATGCTGTTTGCCTGGGTTGGGGGATACACTTTGAGAACCACCTGGCTTTGGGGGGCTAGTCAGCTGGTGAGGGGAGTGAAGGGAGGGGCCTCAGTGCTGGTGTCATTAAAGGGAGAGAGGGAGGATGTGTCAGAACAGACAAGTGACAGAGACAAGAGCTAAGCAACTGAGAAATTCCAAGATGTGCCTTGGACCTTCTCTTCCGAACCACGAGATTAAAAAGCAGATGGCTTCAGTACAGGGATTGGCAAGTCTTCTGAGAGTGCCGTGCGAGGCAGGAGGCAGCACAGGGGCCTTGGAAGCCCCATATGACTTCTTGATGGTGACATTATGGGGAGGCAGCAAGAGGAAGGATGAAAAATTTGAGCTCAGGGCCAAACAGCCTTTGGTTTAAAAGCAAGGTTTAAATTTACCCAAGTGACTTGATTTTTATAAGTGTGTTAGCCTCTGTGACACGCAATTGCCTTATCTGCAAAGCAGGAGCAATTGTAATAACCCCACAGAGATGAAATGCACTATGCCAAACACCTAGTACATGGTTATTAAAAAACTGAAGGGTTACAGTACTTCTGTGGGTCATGATGAGAGGGCCGGCTAATGATTATCAGAAATGGGCAACCATGTATCACAGTTGATACGTGTATGCATCCAAACAGAAATTAAACAACTGGATTATTATCAAGAATTTGAGGGATGAGGGCATTCCAAGCCGCAGAGGGGCCACACTCCCTTACCCTCTATACTGGGGATGGAAAAGAGGCAGGGTTGAACCAGAGCAAAAAATTGCCACTAGTCACTTGTCCCAAAAGCCTCAAAGGATGTTTAGTAATATTCCTCATCATTCAGGATCTATTGCTAAACTCTAGAATATGTTATTCCAAAGATAGTAAAAAGAACAACAACAATAATTAAAACAATAGGAATGAGTATTTATTGCATTTCTGTACCTGGTCAACACAGTTCTAATGTGTGTACACACACAACATTTGTGTGCATGTATGTGTCTGTATTGTATGTATTTGTATAACCCTCCACAGGACTCTTTAAACTGGCTATTGTTACTATCCCAGTTTATTTTGGGAAAAGCTGATGTACCGGCACGTTATGAAATATGTAAAAAAACTCTACAGGCATAAACACCAACACTCAACATTCAGTAAGTCCAGAGTCAGCCCATGATTCTTCCATACTTTGCTTTGTCTGTTTTTTCCTTAATACCTTTTGCTTTGTTGTGCTAACTTCTTAAATATTCCGGTTCTTTTTAGACAGCGGTCCAGTTGATCGGTTCACAACCGCTCACCCTGTTCCCTGACATGTTCTTTTCATCCCTGGTGTGTTGCTGTTTCCCAAAAGCATTCTTAATAAATAACCTCTGAGGACCAACTGGCGCAGTCAGGCATTGCCACCCATGTTTCTTTTCCATCTCCGATCATGGAGGGTGGGGGAAGATACAGTATCGCCCATGCGTGTGGAGGGAGGCAGGTGACCAGTGACATCCTGCCCAGGAGGGCTACCTCTCTGAGTAGGAGTTTTCCACCCAGTTTCTATCATTAGTCCAGGCCGCACAGAGGACACCAGCCTGGGCCACTCACACCGGCTACCTCGCTTTACAAGAGAGGAAAGTTGACGAGCAAACTCTCTTGATATTAGTCACCTCCTAAATCAACCTGTGACATAGTATCTCATTCTTTCTCTGGTCATTTCTCCTTGCCTCTCCATCTCTCCCCTCACCTCCATCCCTCACTCGAGGAGTCACTCTATCTCACCTGAACTCTGGTGAGAATGAGTAACACACTAGCAAACATGAAACTCAGTCACCAACACATGTTATTCTAAGGAGACCAACTCAATGTAGTTTGTGTCCTCAAACTAAAAGGCTTCAAGAGATAATTAGCCCCCGATCTAAGAGAAAACTCACAACTATTTCTAGAGGTTATCATGCTGGTGAGCTTGCTTGAGCTTCAAACTTAAGTTCAGTTTAAAATGTATTGTTTTACGGCTTATGGCTCCTTTGAGATGTTATTGAACAGACATTGATATTCTCAGGTGTATTTTTATGGACGGAGAAGGAAGATTAGTGACGCCAATAGCCAGTAATATCTGATAGAAGCACTCAAATGTCAGCTATCTAGGGACAGGCTAATGGCTCTGTGAATTCTCTGTGGTTAACACAGATATGTCGTCCTTCCCATTTAAGGGGGTGGGAGTTATTATTAGGCAACCTCTGACTTCAACACAGTCTCTCCTACCCTATTTCACCCATCCAAACACCCTACTTTAAATCAGGTAACAGTCTGGGTGTGGTGTACAGAAATTAATAGACACAAGGCCTGGATTTCCCAGATCATTGGGGGTGGAGAGGGAAGAGCTGGCATCTGAGCTGATCAGGATCAGGTCGCAGGGAGGCACAGAGGTCTCCGTATGGCTGGGGTCTCTCCATATGTTTCCTCTCCTGTGAGCTTTGTGAGCATCTACGACAAACTTGACATTGGAAAGCTACTCAGATGGAAGAAGGAGGAGGATAAATGGGTCACACCCACAGTGGGCGGGCAGAGAAGGACTGAAAAATAAATCAGGCCTGGGGCCAGCTCAGTCACCTCCCCCCCACCATGACTTTGGGTTATTCATGTCAATGTCCCCTTTTATTCCTTTGTTATCTGAGAGTCAACTATCACTTTGGGTTTAAACTCAGGCTTTCATGAACCGTGATAGCCAACGCATATTTCTAACATGCAAATTAGATGCCTAGGAGATCATTTTCTCTTCTACTTTTGAAAAATGTATCTCATCTTTTCTTTTTGTCAAAGACAATAAATTAAAGACAAACTCCAAACTGTCAGCTCTGATCCAAAATTTTTCTTGACCCCCTGATGAGACAAAATTCAAAACCAATTAGCTGTTTCATGACTTCCACCTTTGATGGATGGCAGTCGTTGCTTTTCTCCCCCCAAGGAGTAAAATAAGAAGCAGAGAGCTGAAAGGGATAAAATAGCTTTTGGATCAGACATCTTCAGTATCTATGGTTTTAGTGATTACCTGGGGCAAAGTCGTAGCATTTTTCTGGTTGGAAGCGGCCTTAGAGAACAAGGAGCCCTGACGTCCAGCGTGAAGGTGAGAAAGCAGTCTCAGAGCTCGGCCATTTGCTCCAAGTCGCAGCAGCAGTTGGGGGCAGAACCAGGGCGCAACTAGGAACCTTGGGATTCCTCATCCTAAGTGTTTCCTGAGACACCGAGTCTTCTTTTTCCTGGGCACACTGACTCCTTGGTGGGGAACATGCAGAATTTCCTCTTTGGCATGGAGAAAAAGGGTTCAGTGTTGGATCTCTACGTTGTGAATATTTACTCTGATCCCCTGATGAGTCTTTTCAATGCCCTCTGTTGTCTCTTTTGTTTGGGAAGACTCAAATGACAGCAGCCAACTCCTTACCTATTGGCACTTCTCCCATATTTTGTAGAAGAAGGTTGCCAGCAGCGTATTTACAATGGAAATGAGTCACATTCTTTCACTCTTGCTGCCGCCCTTTGTTCATCTAGGTGTTCCTGACTGTCACCTTGCTGGATGACAGCAGAACCATACCCAGATGTTTCCTCTATGTCTGCCTGGGGTTCCCTTGCTGCCCCTGTTCTTTTTTTTTTTTTTTTTTTGAGGGCAGTGTCACTGGCCCTCATATGTGGGACCAAACCAGGGCCGCTGGTGTCCCAAGCCAGGCTGCTCCTGTTCTTTAGGGCTCTAACTTGATTCATTAAGACTTGCTAATTATACCCACCTTCAAGACCCTTTAACTACAGTGGCTCTGGTTGATTGACATTTGTGACATCCCAGTTAAGATGATATCTAGATAATGATCTGTGGCTTAGAGAGGAACCTTAGGCTCAGCAGTAGACAGAGTCATCATACTCCAACATTAGGTCTCA
This sequence comes from Aselliscus stoliczkanus, assembly GCA_033961575.1. Taxonomy (NCBI): domain Eukaryota; kingdom Metazoa; phylum Chordata; class Mammalia; order Chiroptera; family Hipposideridae; genus Aselliscus; species Aselliscus stoliczkanus. The sequence goes on from CM066734.1 coordinate 136,643,012, forward strand.
AACACGCCAATCCAGAAATAAATGATAGTGACCATTCGTTAATCATTTACAGAGCAGAAGGGATTGTTAGGCCCTGTGGTGAGCACTTATGTATGTCATTATTTAGCATTGTAGCAGCCAAAAAATGTGACTTGGAGACCTCCAAAAAGCAGGGAGCTGACTTGACCAAAGGTCATACCTGCTGTGCTCTGAAGTTTATTGTAGCATTTGCATGAAGGCCACTCTTCCTATGACCACATTCTTAGCCTATGTCCCCACTTTTGGAGACATGGGTGTCTACTGATGGCTGACTTTGGCTCAAGGACTCTCTGGTAATGACCTTACTGAACTTTCCTTAAACCATACGGCGGTCTAGGATGCTTCTTTCCATCAACCTTCCTTCCCTCTCCCCTCCACTCGGATAAGCTTGTTTTTCAAAGTTTCGAGCCCCTATTTCTCCAACAGTTTCTACCTATTAAATTTTTAGACATTTATTCCATTTATTCCCTTCTTGGAATCTGCATTTTGGAGGATCTGGACTAATACAAACCCTTGCAATGGCTCTGTGAGACAAGTACTGTTTTCCTCATACAAGGTCAGACAATTAAGTTCACAAACTTGTTGCAACAATATTGCTAACCTTTTTTGGTATCAAAGGGATAATTCATTATGAATTTGTACCAAATGGACAAACAGTTAACCAAGTTTACTATTTGGAAGTGCTAAAAAGGCTGCATAAAAAAACGTTAGATGACCTGAACTTTTTGTCAACAATTCGTGGCTCTTGCATCACGACAATGCACCAGCTCACACGGCACTGTCTGTGAGGGAGTTTTCAGCCAGTAAACAAATGACTGTATTGAAACACACTCCCTACTCACCTGATCTGGCCCCCAATGACTTCTTTCTTTATCCAAAGATAAAGAAAATATTGAAAGGAAGATATTTTGATGATATTGAGGACATTAAGGGTAATATGGCATCAGCTCTGATGGCCACTCCAGAAAGAGTTCCAAAATTGCTTTGAAGGGTGGACTAGGCGCTGGCATCAGTGCATAGCTTCCCAAGGGGCATATTTCGAAGGTTATGGCAGTGATATTCAGCAGTGAGGTATGTAGCACTCTTTCTAGGGTGAGTTCCTGAGCTTAATTGTCTGATCTAATATTTAGATAAGGAAATATAAGCCCTGAGAATGTCCTGTGGTCCACCGGTCTGTTACTAGAGAGCAATAAACCTGTGATTAAAATCCAGGTAAAGCTGACTCTAAATCCTTTACTTAAAATGATATACTGTGTTTTCTTTTTTTCTTTTTTTTTTTTTTTTTGAGGGCAGTGTCACTGGCCCTCATATGTGGGATCCGAACCTGGGCCGCTGGCGTCCCAAACCAGCTCTTAACCACCGCGCCACTCGGCCGGCCCCTATACTGTGTTTTCTTAACATACCCAAAGGTGAGCAGCCCTTAGAAATAGGCAGAAAAGAAGCTCCTAGATGGGCTAAAAATCAACTAGATATAATTGAAGAGACTATATAAATTAGATGACAAATCAGAGAAAATTATCCAGAATGAAGCACAAAGTGATAAAGAGATAGGCTGAGAGATGAGACTTATAGCTCCTGGAAGTTCCAAAAGAATGGATAGAAAGGATAGGAATGAAGAAGAATTTGAAGAAAGAATGGCTATTTTTAAATGAATTTGTAGAAATTACTCTTATGGCATATGTCCAGCGCCCCCTTATTCACCATCTCTGAGAGGCCTCAATTGTTTAAGTTTTCTTCTGGTATGGGACGTGAAGAACTACACATTTTTTTCTATAATCAGAAATAGTTAAATGGGTGATGGAAAGGAGGGAGTTTCCTCCCATGACACTAATTTCATCATTTCAGAGAACTGAGTCTATTGTTTTCCTCAAAAGCATCTGAAATGTTGGATGGTTAGATTATCAGCTAACTCTCAACGAGCCTAACCAGACTATGCTATGAAAAAAGCCCACTTGAAAGGAAAGAGCCGTCTTTCTTACACCAGTGAGAATGAGCTCTTTACCCTTCTTTGTGGGTTTGTCTGTTCTGAACAGAACGCCAAAACTTGTAGATGCTTCTTTACCCCCCAAACTGTGTTACTGCAAAGGTACGTGTTGTTATCATAGAACTGCATCTGTCCAGAAGGAGTGTTTCTACTTTTCCTCCTCTCTCAACCAGGAAGTGTTTTAACCCAGATGACTCGTTTGTATTTTAACCACATCCAATGAGTCCTTCTCGCACAAGGAACATGGTTCACATTTACAGTGTACCTTGTTATTCATTAACAACCAGCTCATTGGTGATAACTCTAATATCCTGGGGTCAAGGTGATGACGGTGACTTGATGAATGTTATGAGAAGAAGTTGGGGGTTGTTTAAAAGTCAGCAGGTCAGTTTGAAAACGACAAAAATATAAACTTCTGAGGAAATTATTGCTTTGCATAAGCCACAAAGACCAGCTGTCTGAAAATAAAAGCAAGTGTGTCAACCATCAAACATGACCAAAGGATTCTGACATGAAGGTAATTTGTGTAGAAATCTCTCTTGACATTCTACAATTAAGATAACGCCATTCAAAGCTCCCTGACTTGGAATACGGGAGGCTCTGCAATTGAATTGCGGGGAAGATCCTGAGAGTTTCAGATTTCAGTTTCATCCTGGTAACACCAATCTGGGTGTCCTTTGTTAATGTTAGTCTGATGCCTTGTTCAAGTATTTCTGTCTTCTAGTAAGCTGTGAGTCATTGAATGCTATGACTCACAGCTATGTTTTATTCATTATTTTTTCATACTACATTGTTGAACGAATAGAAAGAACTTGACCAATATTAGTTAAAGTTAGGAAGAAGGCAGGAAAGGAGGGAGGAGGTAGAAAGAGAATGTCATCAAATAAGACACAAAATACCTAAGTTAATAGTAATAGAAGTTGAGAGTGTTCTGTCAGTAATTTATCAAATACTCCCTGAACACCTACAGTTTTAGAATCCGGGTAAGAAGAGAACTTTCTCTAGTCCTAGTCTGGGGTAGCTTTGGTTAGACAGAGGTCATAGAAAATAAATACAGTCTGATAGACTCTTCTGGTCTGAAGTTTAAATGTCTCTGATGATGTCATCAGGTGCTCAGGTAAATGCTCCGTGTGGCTTCCGCAGCATGTCACTGAGATTGTGTAAGCATCAGCTGTTGTGATTTCCCTGAAGTTTGCACCATGCTGTCTAACTAAAGTTTCTAGTTGCAAGGCTCTGAAACAAACACACAGGCAAGCAAAAACAAAACAAAACAAAAAACAGCCAGTTTTAGCTCTCCATAATTCCAAGTCAAAGGATAGGACAAAAAGGAAACATTGGCTCAGAGGGTTGTAGCCAAATATTTTCACTAGAAAAATTCAGGATCAAGTCAAGTTTACGTGTAGAAAATAAAACCATAAAGACAAATAGCTGAACTAGAGACTAATAGCCATGACAGTGTATTATAGTTTCCATTGAAACATAATTTTTCTCTCTAAAATCACCCTAATTATTTTCAAAGATAGCCACATTAAGACTAATTTGTTTTCTGCATCAGTCTAGTTTCAATGAATTTTGCCTGATTATTTATATAAATACAACAAGAATAGCAACCGATCATGGTAAATAACAGGGCTTCAGGGAGGGCCCTTGGCTTGATACCTGCACCCCCCTCCGTATCCTCCTTCCCCAAAGCCCCTCCTCCACCCACTCCATCATGTCCCATTGTTTCCGAGTTGCCCAGCAAAAATTTGCCTCCCATGTGTGTTCCACTCTTCAACTACGTGTAAATCGCTCATTCTCACTTGCGAAATCTAAAACCCATTTCCCTCTTTGTCCTTTGTCCAGAATGCCATATATATACATAATGTTGCCTCACTGTCTTCGAAATTTTCATGCTTGTGTGAATTCCCCATGTACGTGTATTAACGTTTTGATTTTTGCCTGTTCGAAAACGAATTGAATACATACAATATGATGGTAGCATATAGTTAATTTTACAATAGAGGTTTAGGAGAAAAAAACCAACTACTTATGGGAAGTGAAAGGAGGTACCAAGTACCTTCATTGGGAGAGTGAGACCAAGAGACTTGACTGGGGGATTCGTAGGTGTCGTCAGGGGTCCAGATTCAGTATCTAAAGGACAGAGAGGTCAGAGGCTGATCTTTTGGCGACAATACCGTGAGTTGTTTTATTTTCCTTGTTTTTCTCCCTCCTTCTGTAAGAGACTGTGGTTCTGAATGCTGCTCCATGGCTTTTGGTGCCTGTCTCTCATACATAGAGATGACTGCAGCACACCACCGAGCTCAGGGTTGGCCCTATGACTTGCTGAGGCAAAAGGAAGGACAGCGCAAATGACCTTGTCACATTGAAACAGCAGCGTTAAGTGCCCCATGTGATTTGGATGTTGTTTTCTTTGCTTTTTGTCATTAGACCATGTTAGGGGCTGATTCTTAAAGCTGGGTTGTGAAGTGAAAAGAGGCTCTGAGCATAGCCCCACCAACCCGATATGTCAGACACAATAAAATAAGCTGTTGCTGTTGGAAGCCATGGAGATATAGAATTGTTGTTTATTATCACAGTGTAATTTAATGGAAGTTTTCCTGAAGCAGTAATCAAAAAGATTAACCTTGTGTATTGCCAGTGGCTATGGCCCTCCAAGTGCATAATTATGTATGCTATAGTCATTATTGGGAGTGTATGAACACACACACGCATACACACACACACACAGCTTTTAAACTGATGCATAGTTAATGGGAAAAGCAACATTTTTCAATGCTTTATTCAGATCCCACTGGAACCTCACATTCACAAGCTTTTACCACTCAGGGCCTGTGTTGTTGCACGTAAGTTATTTCTGTTATTTATTAATAAATGTCACATGTAATCAGAAATATATTGATTTTAAATTTAATTTCGATCTGCTGTCCTAAAATCCAATATGACTATGAATAAGAACAGAGTGATAGTTCTTTGAGATTATTTTAGGCTCATAACTAAGCTGAATAGCTGTGGGCCCCTGAAGTTAAGAACAGCAGCTGAGGTAGCTGCATCACCTAGTGGCAGATGAGCTGAGGGCATCTGAAGGATTGGCCGCACTGGCTGGTGATGGTCAAACAGGCGCAGGGCACACCATCGGGGCAGAGCATAGGGAGAAATTGGCTCTGATAAGGAAGGTCTCACACAGTCATGTTTGTGGTTTGGACAATTGTTAAGTTCATCAATGTTTCTAACAGAAGTGAGCAGGTTTTTTCCTAGACACCTCACCATGTGTCCACCAATGTGTACCCACATTGTGTATTCCGTAAGCTAATGGCAGCTGCTTTCACGAGGGTCATTTGAGTGCCCAAAGGTGACTGAATGAAGAGGGAGGAACGTCAGCTGGGACACGATGGGACAGACCACATGGCGGTATCCGCGGCGTTCCTGGAGTGCGTGATACATGGAACAGATCTTGCATTTCCTTCTCTTAAAATTAACATATAATAAAATTCACCCCTTTGAAGTGCAAAATTCAGTGGTGGTTAGTATATTCATAAAGTTGTGCAATCATCATCACAATCTAATTCCAGAACATTTTCATCATCCCCTAAAGAAGTTCCTTTCTCATTGGTAGTCACACCCCATCCCACCGTTTCCCAACTCCTGCAAACCACTTATCTACTTTCTGTCACCAAGGATTTCCTATTCTGAACATTTTATATGAATGGAGTCGTACAAGATGTAAGCTTTGTGTCTGACTTCTTTCACGTAGAAGAACGCTTTCATGGTTCATCCATGCATCAGTATTTTACTCATTTTTATGATGGGATAATATTCCATTCTATGGATTTTTCATATTTTTAAAAATCCATTCCTCAGTGGAATAGAATTGGGGGCAATGGGGTTGTTCTACTTTTTGGATATTATGAATAACAATGTTATGTATTAGTGCATAAGTGTGTGTGTGTGGATGGATGTTTTCATTCATTGGTGGTAGCTACCTAGAAGTTCAATTGCTTTGTCATGTAGCAACTCTGTATAATATTTTGAGGAAATGCCAAACTGTTTTCCAAAGTAGCTGCACAATTTTTTATTTCCACTAAGAAAGTCTGAGGGTTTCTAATTCCTCACATACTATCCAAAACTTGTTATTGTCCATTTATGATTTTGGGCATTCTAGTATGCATAAAATGGTATCTCATTTGGTTTTGATTTGCATTCCCAGAGTGGATAATCTGAAGCCTCCTGCATGGTTCTTGGCCATCTGCATATTTTCTATAGAGAAAAGTCTATTCAAATATTTGCCATTTTTTTAAATTGGGTGATTTGTCTTTTTATTCTTGGATTTTCAGTGTTCTTTATATACTCTGGATACTAGACCCTCATAAAACATATGACTGGCAAATATATTCTTCAACTTTGTATGTTGTCTGCTTTTTTTGGTGTCATCCTTTGAAGCATATTAAGTTTTTAATTTTGTTGTAGTCTAGTTTATATAGTTCGTTTGTTTTTTACCCCCTTTTGTTGCTGATGCTTTTGGTGTCACATCTAAAAATTCATTGCATAACCCAAGGTCACAAAAATTTGCTCTCATGTTTTTCCTTAATGATTTTAGAGACTGGTCTTTGATCCTTTTGGAGTTAGTTTTTGCATGTAGTATGAAGTAGAGGCCCAACATTGTTTCTTTGCACGTGCATATCCAGTTGTGTAAGCACCGTTTGTTACAAAGTTATTGCTTGTTTTTGTCTTGGAAGCCTTACAGAAAATGAACTGAATCTAGACATATGGTTTAGTGTGGACCCCCAATTCTATTCCACTGATCTGTACCCCCATGTTTACGCCAGTACCACACAGTCTTGAATACTATCACTTTATAATAAGTTTTAAAATTGCAAAATGTGAAATCTGCAACTTTCTTTCAAGATTGTTTGGGCAATTCTGATTCTCTCGCATTTACATGAGTTTCAGCTTCTCAGTTTTTGTTAAGAAGGCAGGTGGAGTTTGAAAGACATTGTATTGAATTTGTAGATCAGTTTGCAAAATACTGCTCTCATTGTCTTCTAATCCATGAATGTGGATGTTGTTTTATTTATTTCCATTTATTTATTCCTAAGTATTTTATTCTTTCTGATGCTATTGTAAATTATTTTTAAATTTCAAATTTACATTGTTTATTGGTAGTGTATAGAAGTATAACTGACTTTTACACTGATCTGTTCAGTGTTGCTGAATTTGTTTTTAGCTCTGATAGTTCTTTTGCAGATCCCTTAGGACTATATATTGTGTGTTAGCCAGCCCAATACAATGGGAGTGCAGGATGAGAGGAACTTCAGCCTGAGACAACAGATCCAGCCTTGTTTGAGTTTGCCTCCTTTCACCACTGTCATGCCAGGCACAGCAGAAGCTTCTGTAGGAGTGAGGAGAGGGAAGATTAATGTTCACACTCTCCTATCTTATGACCCCCTGAAGGCCAGAGATGCAGTTGTCTAATGGCCTAGGGTGAGGGTTGCCCAGGTATAGCTCTTAGGCTGTTTGTCCAAGTCCTGAGGCTACAACATTCATGGGGACCCACTGCATCCATTACTTGACCCAAACCTTTGAGCTCTGGTTGGGCAATCTGTGGAGGAAGGTCATAGCCTGAATGTATTTGACATATCGTATAATATTGCCTATTTGTATCTAAGGGGACAGGAGTCCTGGGTGAAGCCGGGGGACCCTAGAGCCTCATTTTCTCTTGCCTCTTCTTCTATTCCCATGAGGTTCCATAGAGGGACATAGGTGAAGTGGCTTTGCCTCCAAGTTTGAATCAGGAGCCCTTACTGGTGGTACCACAGGAGCCCAAACCACTAACCACCCTGGGGGAGTGCATTCCAGCAGGAGAGAAGAATAAGACATGACAGAGAAAGACACCCCTCAAAAAAGGTGACAAGGCCAGGGCAGCCCGGGAGGGCCCCTCACCTGCATGTAAGGATTGTTCCAGGCCTCAGGCTCACATTATGCAGCCGTTGGAGGGTCAGAGAAACTGCAGTGCCTGCCATTCACAACCCCTGGTGATCCTTTCCCTTCCTGTAAGGTGGTTTAATAATGCTTCATCTCTTTTTCCTGATTTTAGTAATTTTTTTGTCTTCTTTTTTTTTTTGTTTATTTAGTATAGCTCATTTGTCATTTTTAAATCTCTTCAGAGAATCAAGTTTTGGTTTTACTGAGTTTCCTCTATTGTTTCTTAATTCTCTATTATGTTTCTACTCTTCATTATTTCCTTTTGTTTTTGCTTGCTTTGAGTGTAATTCATCCTTATTTTTCTAGTTTCTTAAGGTGGAAGGTGAGGTTATTGATTTGGATACTGTCATGGACCAAAACTTTACGTATTGAAATCCTAGATTCTGACACCTCAGTATGTGACTGTATTTGGAGATAGAGTCTTTTAAGAGGTCATTAAGTTAAAATGAGGTCATGAGGGAGGGCTTAAACCATATATAACCTTGTCTAAAGAACTAGAGGAAAGTATGACAATAATGCATTATCAAACAGAGAATATCAATAAAAAGATAGAAATTGGAAAATACTAAAAATAGCCGATTTCAAGTCTGTGTAATGAGTCTAATGCCTAGACCTTCTTAGTACACTTTCTGTTGACTGAGTTTTTTTTCTTTTCATGTATGAATCACACTCCGCTGTTTCTTTTACATCTGATATGTTTGTTAAAAATAATACATTGAAATAATATTTTAAGGAAGCAATTCTGTAAATCACATGCTCTCCCTTCTCCAGCCTTGTTGTTGCTACTGTTTTGTGTTTTAGTGACTTCTGAAAGTGTTTCCTCCATACATATCCTGGAGTTTTAAAAATAATAAATTCTTTAAAATGGTATTTAGTTTTTGAAGGTTATTTAAAATATTTTATGACTATAGGGAAATAGTCTAATTGCTAGCAAAAGAGTTTTATCAATTACGATGGAAGTTATAAAATATTCTACTTACACTTTAATCTTGATGGCTTTGTAATTGTCCTTCAAGCTCACTGGGCACTTGTTTTCAGTATCTTTTATGCTTTTCTCAGATTTTCAAACATTAGATTGTTTTAGGGTTTAGTCCTTAGACTTGCTCTTCTTTGTCATAATTTACTCTAGGTTATCTGATCAATTGAATATTTTATGTGCCACCTTAACTTTGATGACCCCCAAAAGTATATCTCAATCCTGACTTCTCCCATGAACTTCACACCCATTTATCTATGAGCTCTAATAGACATCTTAAATTTAACATTTCCAAAATCTGAGTCGTTCCCTACGTCCACACCTGTTCTTTTCCCAGTCATTCTGATCTCAGTAAACGACAAATCTAAATGGTAACAAGTGTGTAGGCCCCAAACGTAAAATCACTCCTGACTATCTCCTCGCCCCACATGTCCAGGCAAGTGAATGCTATCAGTTTTTACCTCAGGCTTCTTTTCACCAAACCAGTTTCCATAACCTCCGTTGTCTCCACCCAAGAACAAACGCCACCATCTCTCACCCACCCCATGGCCATGCGTCCTTTGGTGTCTTTTTACTTTCACCTTGATCATCCCTCTCACAACCTACACACACAAACTATTTTCCACATAGCTGCATGGCGGAGACTTTAAAACAGTCACACCTGTTAGAATCTTCCAGTGCTCACGTTTCTCACTAAGAGGAAAAGGAGTTCTTACAGTGTTCTGCAAGCTCCCCCAAGTTCCGCCCCTACCATGACCATCTCGCTATTACACATAGTTCTGCTCCTAGGCGATTCCTCTGCTTCAGAAAACAATTGTATGGGATCTCATTGGCTGAGGACATTACTTTATGGAGACTTGACATCCTTACATTTAGTTGTTTTGTCCCAGAATGAGCTATATGTATTTCCCTGTTTCTCTTTTCAAAAATAGATCCTATAGAAAAATTGTATTACTCTTCCAAAAATGAGTCTGTACATTTCTTGTTACCTGTGGCTCTATGCAGATTTTGTTGTTATTCTCAATGCAGACTCCATTTTTTTCCAATTACATTTTCTAATTCATTATTATCTGATTATATCAAGGTGTTTCAACCTTAGCGCATTTTGACATTTTGGACCAGATAATGATTCATTGCTGCGAGAGGCTGTCCTGGTTATTATGGGATGTTTAGCAGCTCCCTTGGCCTTGACACACTGGATGGCAGCAGCAGTCCTGCAGTTGTGATAACTAAAAAAAAAAATGCCCGGAGACATTGCCAAATGTCTTGCGAGGCACAAAATTGCCCTTGATGAGAAGCACTGATCTTTATTCAGGTACAGATTGGCTTTTAAATGTCACATGCAGCCCATTCTTGTTTGGTTTAAATATTCCCCATGTTCCCTTTCATCTTGAAATTGGTTCTTAATTTAAAAACTTATGGTACCTGACATATTGGCTATAAGAGAGAGACATGCCGAGTGATTTCCTCAGAGCCTCACACAGATTAAGTCTGGATTTCAGTTAATCATACGCCTACCAGGTTATGTGCTTTCGCAAGCACTAAGTAATAGGAGGCCGGGCACTGGGGACGGAAACCTGGGTGTGGTTTTCAGCTCCTCCGCCTGGGGGGTATATGATTTCATGTACATAATCTAACCTAAGTCTCAGTTTTCTTGTATATAAAAGGGAGGTGAAAGCCGCTGCTCTGAACAAACGTTATGAAGTTATTAATTATGTACATGGCCCCGAACACACTTCACATAATACATAATCATAGCTATTATTTCTCTGAAATCAAACAAGTAGCAACGGGGAAATCTTCAGAAGCCCTGGGGGGGAGTCGGGGAGGGGCTGTGGGGTGGAAAATCCATACTCCTGGATCGACATTGCCCTGGACAGCAACACATTTCTGCGAGGAACATTTGTTGAGTGGTCTGTCTAGGGCGTATGCTAGAACTGAGTTTTCAAATGTGTGATATTCACGCCCCGTCTTTAGGAAATTCACGTTATAAAAGGTACAAAGAAACATGGTGAGAACACAGGTGGCTTGTACTATAGTAAAGTCATGAATCAGGCCAGTACAGGGGACAGAATCAGAGGGGTGCCATTTCTGCAAAGCCTCAATTCAAGAGGAAGAACTGATGTGATAAAAAAGACAATTCATGTACTATATTTATGTGACAGTACTGATTTGATAAAACGATAATTGGTCTTCAAGTCCAAAGTTTCCATCAATTGTCAAAGCCTCTTGAAATTTTCATTTGGGGGACGTCAGCTACTTGTGTTATGTAATGAGCTTCTTAGCCCAAACTCAAGAAATGTCTTGGAGGGAATCATATAAGCAGTTTTTTTTCCCCTTAGGCAGCTAACTTGCATAAAATAATTAACCAGCATGTTAAGAGAGATTTGCAGTCATTTGGCAAAGTTAGGTTTAGCAGGAGATGAAAGAGCATCACACTGATTTGCATTCAGCTACCACTTTCTCCTGCCGGACTCAGCTTGACGAACGTTAAAATCTGGTCTCTATACAGGGAAAGAGCTATACAACCCACAGCAAATTCTAGGTAGTCCCCAGGTAATAATTTTCAATCATTAGAAACATTTCAAAATAATTTATATGATACTTTTGTTGCTACTTTACCAAAAGGAAGCCTGTCTATGCTCATTTTCACGATATCAGAGTTCAGGAAAAGAAAAAAAAATAGGTCTCTTCCCTGCTCCAAGTTCTTCATTTTTAAATTTTTAATTAAGAAAATGAGAGCCTGAGTGATGACATGAGTTGTTCAAGGTCACACAGGTATTTTCTTTTAAAGGAAAAGACCACATTTCTCTCCACACTTAGCCCAGCGTTTTCTCCACCACACATTGCTCCCTGTCCACATACTTCACTTTGTCATTTTTTTTTCCCCTCAAATACATGGTGCTTCGATAAGTTCCAAAGGCAAATACACCTTCAGCTCTGTTTTGAGAGTTCATCCTGTAACTGTCACACCTGATCTCTGTCCCAGTGCCTGAACCCGCCACCGGGAGTAATTTGAATGGATTGAAACTCCCAGAGCCCGTGTATGTTGCCACTGACATGCCTCATTCAGGCTCTGCCATGGTGATGGGCACGGTTGGCCACTGCCACTTTACGTTAGTGGTTTATCTTGAGACCAGGCAAATGGAAGTCCTTTCAGGGGGAAAGGATGATGAATCGTATGGCAGGGAGCAAATGAAACTGTGATTAATGGGACATTACACAACAACAACAAAAAAAATAGAGCCAACTGTGCATGGAGATAACTGGAACCACAAAGACCAACTTATTGTCTGAGGTGATGTAATTAACTCTGAGCCCTCCACAGCTCGGATGGCTGGTTTCAACGAGCCTTTCCATTGTACTGGCGATAATGACAAGATTGTGGCTTCTTATTTTAAATACTGTCCTATTAAGGGCCATTATTCTCCAATGCATGGCACTGATAAAATGTCAAAGACGAAGGCATGGCAATTTGAAGCAGCACAATTTTAGGCAACTGCAGACTCAGTCAACACTCCCTCTTTCCCAAGGAGGACAATGGGAGAAAAGACTGAACATTGACTTATGATATATGAGCTTGTTCAAATATTTCAATGCAAGACGGGCTCACTGATTACTTTTTGAAAAAATTGTTTTGGGTAAAGAGAAAAGACATTTTTAGAAAATGTTGTATTGCAGCAACTATGATGAAGAAGTTGTTTTTTGGTTTTTGGTTTTGTTTTTTGCTTATCACCATTTGATAGGAAAACCTGTCCATCCAAGTGCATTTCTGTCATTCATAGGAAAGACATAATTGTTTTGTCTCTTAGAAGGAATAGTTGGCTAGGACACTTGTGAAAGTATTATGGATTCAGAAATTACTCTGCACATTTTAAATAAAGAAAATCAGCATTGCGGATATTTTCATCCATTATAATCTTATCCACGTTCTTCAGCTAGCAAAGTTGGAATGAGCCTGCATTTAAAAATGCTCACCAATCCTTTTGCAAAATTTGGAGGCTTTCTAGATATTTGATACCTGTTGCATTTTATGTTTTTGGTATTGTTTGGGTACTCCCACAGGATAACACAGAATAGCAAAAACTTCCTCTAAAATTCTGAGACATGATATATTTGAAATACCAACTTTGTTCCCAACTGCCAGGTGTGGTTTTCTCTTCCTGACTCTGAAATAATAATAATGTCTTATGTTTTATAGCACCTTTATCCTTTGCTAACAACTAACCCATTTGATTCTCTTACACCAGGCTAGATGTTAAAAGAGATGTGCCATGTGTGAAATGGCATGGACTCTGGGGTCACCTATCTAGGTGTGAGTTTCAGGTCACTTTATTATTTATATGGATATTAGGAAATTTATTTGTTTTCCTCTGAATCTTATGTTTCTTGCCCATTGAAAACACTCAATGGCTCTCTCTTTCCAGTGCTTCCACCCTCTTCTTTACTGAAAGCATTATGTTTTATTTGTCCTTGTGTTTCCCAAGAAAGGAGAAATGAAGGAGGTAATACAGCCTTTATTAAGAAACTACCGTGATTAAAAAAAAAAAAAAAGAAACTACCGTGATTAAAGCTCTTGTGTAGCTCACTTCATATGCACTAGATTCTTCAAAAGGTATTTCAATTTTTGCAAATAAGGGAAACATAATGTTGGGAATATTAAATAAAGGATCTCAGATAATCAAGTACTCAGACTAGTGCCTTAAGTTTAATAAATACTTTTTGAAATGGAACATGAAATGCAGGTGTGACATTTGAGACACTACAAGTGAGCATTCTTGCACATGGTGTGTCACTCAGGGTGCCATACCAATGCTGACGACAGGCATGAGGCCATGTGTACTCAGGTTGCTGCAGCCACGTGTGAGGTACTCCGGCCTTAGTGCCACCGGAATCATAGCCACTCCACGCTCTTCCTTCCTGGAAATCAGTTCCACTCTGCTGCGCGCCCCACGGCCATCAGTCTTGATCCACGTTTTTCAGCTTCCATACTCACTTGGCGCTCTGCTCTTGTTAATGGCCACCATCCCGCAGCTTTAATTTCTATTCATATCCACAATTCTGGCCTTCACCAAACTCCCAGCATCAGTGACTGCTGGAGACAAACATCTTTCCAGACTTGACTTGCTTCCACAATCCTCTTATTACTTCCCCTTTTGGTAACACTCGCACCTAAAGCATCTTGGTCACATAAAAAGGAACTAGTGTCAAAGAAAATTCATTTAGTGGCACTTGTTAAAACATAGTAAGGAAGACTATTCAAGGCAGGGGGAGGGGCGTCATGATCAGTATGGGGACTAATGCGGTGGGATTTGGCAGTGGGGGAGAGAGATTGGACTCAACTCTGAGTACAGCAAGGGCAAGTGGGGATTTATAGATAAGGAACAGAGTGGGGGTCAGGGAATGAAAAATCAGTGGAAGGAAAGAAACTTCAATGGTAAGGAGAATTCTGGGTAAACTGACCCAACACGATTCTCGCTGAAGGCAGGTCAGGATGATCAGACGTCACCTGGAGGGTGGTGGAGGTGAGGAACCTGATTAGATACTGAGGGTGATCAGATATTGAACAGTGGGGAGAGGAACATAAAAGTCCAAATGTCAGGCTTAATTGAAAAAGAGTTCACTGGAGCCTGAGTAGAGTTCGGTCAATGAGGGAATCTTTGTCACCAGACAGATGAAGAAATGGAGTGACACAAAAATGGCTTGCCTTAAGCCACACAGTTAATTTTGGAACTAGATCCAGTTAGTTGTGGGCTGTAGCCTGATCTATTGCCATTTCCACTGGGCCACTGGGTTTCAATAGTGGGTGGTTTTACCCCTCAGAGCACATTTGGCAATATCTAGAGATATTCTGGGTTATAATGCTACTGGGATGCGGTAGATGGAGATCAGGAACACTGTTAAACATCCTACAGTACACAGGACCCCTCCTCTGAAAACAGGATTCTCTGGCCCCCGATACCGGTAGCGCCACCGCTGAGAACTCCTACCTTGGACTAGAGGACTGAATCACAGGAAAGCAGACAGGAGTCTCCTGCTTTTCCTACCGTTGAGAACAGCTCTGGGCAGCCATGATGACACATGCAAGTCCTGAGCCTGGAGTTCAGTTTACATAGTTCCCACTGATTTCCTTCCCAGCTTCCTGTTCATCACTTCACTTCCAACAACAAACATTTGCTGAGACACCCCTGTGTGTAACTCTAAAGGAGGCATTAGGAAACAGGGTTTCCATATCAGTACTGACTAGAACATGGGATTTATTCACCCCAGTGCTCATTTGACCTTTGCAGATGCAAGGAAAACCATAAATTCTCCAATTTCCCATTTATGCTCTGGCTATACCATCCACAGAGACAGTGTGCCATTGGCCAAGTATTAAATAATGCAGTGTGCATTAATAATGTATTGTAATAAAATGTTCTTTATCACCATTACATTTACATTCCTTTATTAAGCCTTCCTTTGCTTGCTTGCTTCATTCTGTTCTTTCTGCCAACCACCTGGTCCCAAATGCTATGCCAATTATTTGCCAAATTTCAGTTCCTATCTCTCACTTCTTTTTAGCCTATTTTACTTTTTTTCTTCTTTCTTCTCGGTCCTAGCTCCTTTTTATCTAAACCTTAGGTTGATTTTTTTTTTTTTGCTGTCTCTTTCATCTCCTCTTTAATTAGCCTGGTTTTTCTCCTTTTCCAATAAATCTGCTCTCCCCTCTTACCAAAAAAAAAAAAGCGGGGGGGGAGGGGCATGTTTCCAGAATAGTTATAAAAGAACAGAGGGAAAACTAAATAAATAAAGGGCAGGTGATTGTCAATCTCATAGCTACTTCCTTTAGTTAGTCCTTTTCTGAAAAATTGCTGATCATATTTCTAAGGAGTAGACAAATGACAACTTGAGAGCCATGCCTTAGAGAGGAAGACAGACTTGGTACCCACGTGCCGCGCAGGGCATGGGGCATAGACTGTGCGGCTGCTACACTGGGGATGCCTTTGAGATTCAATTGAACATTTACTTCGGAAGATATAAACATGAATGTCACTTTTGCCCACTGCTAGGCTCCTCAGAATCGGCTAGTCAAGACGTGGCTCATGTCTCTTTCTTCTTATCATTTCTATCTTGGACCCAAATGCTCTTTGCAGCCACACTGAGACATGTGGCATTTCCTGAATGCACCAGGCTGGTTTCGTGTCCTTATATCTTTAAACTCAATGTTCTTCTCTGCTAGCACTCCTGTTTCCTGGCTCTCTGCCTAAAACATTTCTGTGCTTCCTGAAATACTGAGCTCGGAAAGGTCCCCTTCTCCCAGTTTATCTCAGGCAAGCAGCCCCTATTGGGTTTCCAAGTACCAGGTGCTCACCTCACTTAATTATCTGGATGCGTTTGTCTGTTGTTTCATCTTCTTTACTATGTTATGAGCTTTTAGTTGGGGCTAGGGCTGTGGCTTTCACTGTTTATATCTAGCCCCAGTTATATGGTTTTGCAAAGCAGATGGGCAATGAATAGCAGTTGATTGAATAAATAGATGAAAATAAAATGAGTAAAAAATTGCCAAGCAGAAAGGAGGCCCAAATGGAATGCACTCTTTGTGTAAAAATATTGCAGCAATGCAGAAAAATAGCAATATTAATTTGTCACCAGATACCTTTGAGTGCACAGGAAAAAGTAATGTACCAACTAACTGGGAATTATGGGAAGAAACATCTGTCATTTCATTTTTTTGCATTTATAACAGACATATTGTAGATCACGGGCTTTTCGTTTGAATAAAATCATTGCTTTCTTTAACATAATTCCATTATTGTTGTTATTAAATATGGGTCTTCTAAAGGGAATTAGAGCTTACCTCTACTTACATACAATTTACTTATTGCATGAACTGAACTTGATCCTGTGCCACTGTTCTTTCTTGCCAATGTCGTCCCAAAGCACTTTGCTTGAGTTGCTTTCCCTCAATCTTGGAAGATATTAAAGGAAAAAAAAAAAGTTCTCTGGTTGCTTTCAACTAATGAAAAATAATCCATTTTCCAAGAAATTTAAAGTCAGTCCCACTCAGTCTAATATTCAAGCATATATTACTCAGCCAATGTTAATAGCTTCTCCTTCTTAATGCTTTGGCCCCACTTAAGCCAGAAAACTTGGAGGGGGCAAGGGCCTATGACTTCTTCCTCTCTTTTAAATTTCTTTTCTGTTTTCAGTTCTTTGTGGGTAGGAATAAAGGAAAGAGGGAGAGTTAAGGGAAAGAAAAAGTCTCTTATGGCTTTGAAAGTTTTGGGGACCGAACCGGGGCCGCTGGCTTCCCAAGCCAGCGCTTAACCACCGCGCCACTCGGCCAGCCCTGAAAGTTTTAATTTAACCCAAATGTTCTTTATATGTGGCTAATTCCTTTTTTTGTTAATGTTGTGTTTTATTTGGATAGGGGTGGCTATTTGTGGTGCCTATGTCATTTTTCTCAATTCTGGTATGCTAGGTCTTGGTAATGACACATCTTTTCTGCCACTTACAGCTTAACGTCTCAAGCCCTCACTCGGCTCATTCTTCCTCCTATTCTTGCGGTCACCCTATCTCTCTAGGCGGTCCCCTTGGATGAACTCCTGAAGACCGCTCTGTCTGCTTCCTTTCCACCGGGTCCCCATCTGGCCCAGGTGGAAATGCTTTGCTAGACTCTCTTATCACAGGCTGTTCTCAAGGCAGCTTAGGTCTCTGTGCTTCTGGCAGAAAAGACATCTCAAAGCAAGTGTCAGATACCATTTGCTGTATCCCTCATCCTCCTGGCAGCACACATCCAATTTTTTAAATGGACCTGGCTTGAGTAAGAACACTTCTCACCTGGTCTTCCTTGTTGGTTTTGGCTGATGGATCATGCCCTCTCGTGATTCATTTCAAGGAGATGTTGTTGTCACAAGTCACTACTATTTGAGTGCCCAGGAATGTTCCCCATGACTGGCTCTGCTCCCTAACCCTAACACTGAGAGGATATGGCTGAAGGAGATCATCCTTGGCTTGTGACCCGAGGGGAGCATAGTTTGTATTTTGAGTGGCACTAATAGAGAATTTCAACTCGAGCTGCTGCTGACACATCAGAAGGGCGAGACTCCCTTTTTTTGAGACTTTCAGCTGCACAGGGCCTCCTGTGTTAGCAGAGCGGTGGATAATCAGTAGCGAACAGCAACATTTTTTATTGGTGCTGAAACAGATTATCTGGTAGCTTCTGCTGCGTAACAAATTCTCCTACAAGTTATGGGTTAACAAAACAGCCATTTATTTGGCACATGACCCTGTTGATTGGGATTGCCTGGGCGATTCTTCTATTAGACTCTGATGCAGCTGTGAGAAGCAACTACTTTTGCTGGAGCATCTCAGTGGAGTGGCTCTTCTGTGCTCCATGTGACACTATCCTCTGGCACACTAGATTAGACTTCTTCACATGCTGGTGACAAGGGTCCCATAGACAGCAGAACGAGTAGATGCATGCAAGTCCCCCAGAGACAAGGTTTCAAACTGGCACATTGCCCTTTCCACTGCATTCTCCTGCCAAAGCAAGTCACAAAGCAAACCTGGTCTCAGGGGAGGGGAATTGTGGCAGGGCACGGAGATAGCAAGGCAGTCATGGCAGCCATTTTGAAAACTGTTACTGACGGTCACAGACAAAGACACCGCTCTTTATCCCGGGTCGTTATCATGTCCAATGATAAAGGGACATGAAATCCCTGGCTGAAAATTATGTATGGGCAAGAAATGTTTTTAAATATGAGATATAAAACTCATTATATTATCTGGGGGCTCATTTAACAAAGCAGGGAGGTAAAAACTCAAATGTGGGAGCTAAAATTCTGTGGTGTGTGTTTTGTGAGTCCAGTTTTGAATCAATTAGATCTTGAGTCATGGCTGTTATGTGGCTATTTCCACCTCTGTCTCCAAAACTGGAAAATTTTCTTACAATTCTCAAATTATGAGAATTGCCTTTAGTTGTCCCGAAAAGATGTTAAATATTTTTTATGAGTGTGAAACTAACATATATCAGACATAAACATATCTGTGTGGTTTAGCAGTTGAAATGTGATGTGCCTGTTAGTTATCTTTTTTGGTGTTTGTTATGTCTTAGATTGGAAAATCTCCAAACACATGATTTTACATTCACTTTGTCCAGATTCTTTTATTTAAGAAGATTTCTATGTGCATTTTACATGCTCCAAGTTCTCCAACAATAATCCATCACCAATAAACCATTTACAGGAAATATTTTTGTGCTTTAGTTATTGCATTATTAACTGGCAGAAAACTGTAAACATGGTTTATGAATTATTTACAAAGTGTGTCTCCTGGGAAGGAAGGAATCTAAATGCAGGTGATGTAAAAATATGCATAAGTTCCAGATAGTGCAGGAAAACCTCTGCTTGAAATATACAACGGATAGCATGGCCTTTTACTAGGTACAGATAACTGCAGCTTTCACTATATTATACAAAATATCCTTAGAATTCAAATTATTACAGAATATGAACAAGTAATATAAGATTTATAAGCACACTGTATATGATTTTTCCTATCAAATTAGTAAAGATTTTTTAAGTGACATAACTGAATACAAGTAATGTTATAATGTTTGCATGCTACAAGAGCTAGGAAAATAAGTTATCATAATCTGGAAATACAGATAAAATACCTAAAACCACTTCTGCTATTTTGTTTGGAGGGATCACAAGTAAAGTGCACCTATCTTCTTGGCTTAGGTTCTGAACCACTTGGGTTGGGATTCCACAGATGGGGACAAGATGTTACCTTTTATGCTATCAAAGGCTAAGCTAGAGACATAGTTTGTATGTCTAGGTAATTAGGCTTCTTACCACTTGCTAATATTGAAGTCCAGAATTAAACAATCTTATCAAATCTGTCATAGACGATAGCCAAAGCTTTCCCCTGTAAAATTGGAGGAGAGGATCAGAATTTATACCCACCTAAGGCACCATCATATAAAAATTAATTGAGTTATGGAGCATGGTCGAACAGTAGGAGGCATGGACCCTGGACTGACAGTAGCAGATGTGCCTTGAAGCAGGTCATGACAGAGTGAGATAGCCTGACAGCAGAAGCTGGGAGAAAACAAGGATGGGCTGGATGGAGGAGATGTCAGACAATAACATCTGTGCCTTGCAAAACTGAATCTAGGGTAAATGCGAGTGAATCCAGTAGGAATAGGTGGCTAGAGGCAGAAGCAGGGGAAGGAGAAGCTATCTGATACGCTAACATTTTTTACTCATGAGTTTGAACATAAAATACATGGAACACGCTCACATTATCAAAGTGCCCTGTGCTTTAGGCTAGAGTAGACAATTATTTGTTTTAGTACCCCTTCAACATGTAAATGAGCAGCTTAAAATAAAAAGACAGACAAAATAAACAAATAACCCCAAAGTGTAAGATTTGAAATATGAAATATAAAATATTTCAAAAATTTGAAATATGAGTTCATCTTTGGAACCGCACTGTGTTAGGCTCGTGGAAACAGCACTTCATTAGAAATCAGGAGCCCCGTGTTCACAATTAGAGCATGTGCCAAATAGCTGTGTGGTCTTGGGTAAAGGCCTTGCCACTATAATGCGAAATTTGCTCCCCCACCCTTTTTTAAACTAAAGAGTTGGCCTAAATAGCCTTTATGGACTTACCATATTCTGTGAGACTACGTATTATTTTTATCATATAGCTAATGTAAACTAATGCCAAAAACGTGAACATTAGCATATTTCTATAGACATTAATAACTCCTTATTAAGTTTGACCTCGCTGTCTATCTAATTTACAGTGGTTCATATTCAAACAGGTGCCAATTTCTAACTGGGTAGCAAATTTACATTTCTGAGCAATATTTCCTCTTAGGATGACCTAACTAAATTAAAAATTGCCAAAATCTAAACCCAAAGAACCTATTTTTTTTTAATCTTTTTAAATTTATTTTTTATTTTTTATTTTTGAGGGCAGTGTCACTGGCCCTCATATGTGGGACCCGAACTGGGGCCACTGGCGTCCCAAGCCAGCGCTTAACCACCGCGCCACTCGGCCAGCCCAAAACCCAAAGAAAACCCAAAGAACCTATTTTTATCCTAGTACAATTCTTACCTTTAAATCACTTCTAATGAACTTGTACATCTATCCTCTATCTCTTCTCTTGAATGCTTATGCACTTAGGTGGATCATGGCACAGAAAAACGTCAGTGCAGGAAATAGACAAGGGGGCAGTGGACTGGTCCAGCTATGAGGTTTAAGCTCATTTGGATGCTATTGGCCTGTTTTGGTGCCTCTCCTTTGAAATATTTAGTATTCTGGATTATTCGTTGCTTTGACCTCAAACAGTTTTCCAAATCTTTAAGCATTCTCTTACCACTGACACTTGACTACTGCTTTCAAGTATTACCCAAATCCTCAAATGTCCTGAAAATCGTAGCACCATGTGTTACATGATCCAATTGGGAATCCAGGTGACAGCCAAAAAATGATGTTTCAATATTTTTCTCTTAGATTTTGATCCAATTGAACAGGCGTCTGAAAGTAGAAATTCTTAATAGGCCCTGGAACCCAGAAATGCCACTGGTCAGCAGTGGTTGCGCAACAGAATACACCAAGGTCTTTCTCTTACAATCCATGCCAGGTCTGTGGAGAGATAGTTGGCATACCGCCCCACGATGTCAGCCAGAAGAGGGGGGACCCAACCTTTTTAAAAATTGTACTGGAATGGAAACTTCATTATGAAAACTTTGTGGAAACATGATGCCAGAATTCATGCACATAAAAAAAATAAAGAATAAGCAAGATTGCAAAGCAAGCTTTAAGTAAAACATTTTCAGATAACAAGTTTTCTCCTTCAATGCCCACTTGGAAAGGTCTCAGTGACTCTGGCATTCATTCCTAAAAACCACAGTTTATAACCCCATATGTCTTATTGGACTTTGTGGAAAGGCACAATCATTATACGGTGAGAGACATAAGGCTCCATTTGGGTACTTTCGCAAAGGTTAATCCATAATATGATATTGTGGTAGACTTTGATTTTGCACAATACATCACCTATTACTTGTGTAAAGCGCCTTGAGATGCTTTGGGGAATGCAATAACTCAGGAAACTTGGTTGTGCCTCCTTTTGTTAGCTTCTTTAATTCCTGTTTTAGGAGAAGAATTGACTTTACCTCAGAGACATTCAGTAAAATGTAGATATAATTAGGATTGTTAGCACTAGAGAGATCCACAAAATTCTCATAATGCAACAACAAACCCCTTTTGAGCCTACGCAGGTATTTTTATCTAAATGCATTAGCTAATTAGGATGCATTATTTAGATAAAGGAACAATTCAATCACATTTGCATATGAGAATATCTACTAGGTTTAAGATATTATACTGAACTCTGAGTATAGATAAGTTAATAAGACAAGAAATATGCTATCCAGGAGTATGGAGAAAATATACTACTAAATGTATCTTTAATTCATGGTGGTCAGGAATTGGGTTAACTAATTAGATAAAACCTCCCTTCTCCACTGTAATAGAGAAGCTGTCTGCACTTTTTGATGTTTGTTGATAGCTTTCAGATTTCACCCCTCCCTCTTCCCCTTGTGTCCTGTGTGTGAGAAAGCTAATATAAAAGCCCAGGTGTCCCCTCCTGTGGCATCTATGAGAGATTAAAACTATGCAAACCCTTCCCACACGTGCGGACCATCACCATGCACACACTCCCTACTCAAAATAAAGCACCACGTCAGCCTCTTTTCCTGAACCTCTCAAGCTATTAATGAACCTGCTTGAGCGACCGGTGCTGCTCTTCCCAGAGACCTCAATGATCTAAGTTACAAACCTTATACCTCTTCACATGTGTGTGCCATCATCAGTCTCAATGCGCTAGCCAAAGTTTGGGTGGGGGCTTTACAGGGATGGATACAAATCACCTAGGTCTGGAACCACCTGAGATGTAGCCACAGGAGTCAGATGTATGGAAGTCCAACTATCAGCATTATTATGGATCAAATGCTGAATTGGAGGATGTGCTTAGATATAAGCATCTGAAGTTCCTCATACTCTATCTACCCCATGCAGCAGTCAGTGTAGGCTGGGTTACACTGGGGTGCAAGCAACCCTAAAATACACACTCAGCAATTAAACGCTCCCACCTAATTACAGGGAGAGTTGGACAAGTACAGGCATCTATCGTGGAAAGATTCTCACATAAGAGGAGAGAGCAGATGGTTATAATTGGGTGGGGAGAGAGAGAGAGAGAGAAAGAGAGAGGAGAGGCTGAGAAGGAGGGGTTGGAAGAAAGGAAGACTTCCATCTTTAAAACCTGCCAATCCGATAGAACCCCTCCCACTATGGGAAGAGGTAGAGAAGTGGGTGCTGAGTCCATGAGTGTCACTCAGCACAATTATCAGCACACCACAGTCCTTGGGCCAAATCTGGCCTGCCACCTGCTGTTGCGAATGAAACTTGACTCAGACACAGCACACCCATTGATTTACACATGGATAGCTGTTTCACTCCAGAATGGCATGTCGAATAGCTGGGATGGTGCCTCTGCCCTGCACAGTGGAAACTATTTCACCTCAGGCCCTTTATAGGCAAAGTCTACTGACTCCTACTCTAGCAAATGTCCATCCACAAATATGTAAAGACAGAGAATTTAAGTTGAACAAGGAGTAAAATCAATGTACAAGGGGAAAAGAAGAAAATAAAAAGTGTATTTGTCACTATTATTCAGGACCTTCAGGAGGTCTTGTTTCACCCGTCAGCCATATTTCCAGTACAACACATGGAGGGAAATAAGGCAGTGGCTAAGGCAGGTGGGTCTGGATTTCAATTCCCTGTCTCCATTTGCACGCTGAGTGGCCTTGGGCAAATTCATCAGCCTCTCTTACTAGTGGAGACCATAACCATCCACGAGCTACTGCTATGTTTGACTCAGTGGGCACTTAGTGTCACTGTCCTCTGGGTATTTCAGAGTTCATTGTATAGCCTTTGGTGCAAACTTTCAGTGACATGGAGACTACTTTGGATTATTATTATTATTATTATTATTATTATTATTATTATTATTTAAATAACCATCTCCCTTTCCAAAGAGGAGCACTAATTATTTGAAAATTATATTTTCCTTCTTATTAGTCAAATTTAGCTTTAATATAGTCAAGTTTACCTATATTTCACCGGATTCCATGGTTGTTTTCTGCACTTATAAATGTGTCCCCAGCTGTCATTAAAGTTTTGGGGCAGGGCTGTGATAAAGTTGTCACTTGTTGTTAAAAGACGTTAAGGTAATTTTAATAGTATTTATAAAGCAAAATATGTTCAAAAGGACTATCTTTGATTTCAAAGGCATGTAATTGTGATCACTCTCATACTAAAATAACTTTCAATTTGTAACACAATAATATATATATGTGTGTGTGTATATATATATATATATATATATAGAGAGAGAGAGAGAGAGAGAGAGAGAGAGAGAGTCAAAAAAATGTATACACATTTTAAGGAAAGAAAAAAACTATATTGAAATTACACTGATGGTAACCACTTTGAGCACCTGTTGTAGTTGCAGATGTCAAATGTGACTTGTATTGGTCTTTTGATATCGGTATATATTGAGTACAACAATTTTAATACAGTTTTTTCCTTTCTCAAAATATGTATACTTTTTTTGACACCCTTTTTATGTACACACCATGGATGCTATACATAAACACACAAACACACACACGCACACACATATCATGGCAAAAATCAACACTTGCAACACTTTACTGGTGTCTCATTGTATCTCACATTGATGATTCACAAACTCTAAAACTCAGAGCCACTGAGGTAAACAGTTGAAGGATCCCACACTTCCACATATCTGGCTTTCAGTTTCGATTGGAAACAAAAGCCATTAGGCCATTGCCCTTTGTCTTCTCTCCAGGGTAAACAGCCCGGGTTTATCACATCAGCTTTGGTAAGGCGGTTTGAAGCCCTGTAGCAGGGCCACTGTCCTTCCTGACTTACACCTGGAGCTCCCTGCTTTTGCCTCCTGGACACTCTCCCTTTGCCAAGCTGTGCTGTCCCCGGGGCTGCCCTTTCTCCATTGTCATTTGCTGAGGCCACGTGCGTGCTCTGCCTACGATATGCTGCTCCCTCTCATCTTGCCCAATCTTCCTCTGCCCTCAATAATAAGATAAATGCCATTTTTTTCACATAAGAGCTAGTGACATAGTCTGGTGCCCAACACCGAATGGGACAATTGCACACCTAAGAGGTTTCAGCCTCCCCTCAGCCATTTTCTGGATGAGGAAATTGAGAATGTAAGTCAACTGCCCAAGTGCAGACACCTGACAGCAGAGGGCAAAGGGTTCCAGTTAGGCTCACGTGAGCCTACAGATCAGTTTCTACTCCCGGCGGGCCTGGTGACGACAGCCCAGTGGGTCTGTGGAGCACAAGGAAGGCGTTTAGATGTGATATTTGGGCCCATCTTTGAAGCCGATCTCCCTGAAATCGCATTGATCCTTTTCTTTCTCAGTGGGAATCAGGGTCTGTAGGCATTTTTGTTTCCCTGCAAAGGAATGCGTCCATACAAGTCTTCCCACTGCTTCTCTGTGGCCGGAATCCTATTTCTCTATGTCAGTGTCCATGGAGTCATGTGGTACAATCCCGGGAGCTGACATGCAGCCATTCCTGCCCTCAGGGGCTCTTAGCTGTGTACCCTCCATGCTTACGCCTGCAAGCCAGAGGCTGGGTTTCTGCAGAATGCAGCTCTTACCCACTTTACAAATGTCAGTTTCTGCCTTATCAGTTTAAGACAAACAATGCAGAACCAGAATCCGCTATTCAGATTGGGTTTTGTTCCTATTAAGGACATAGATTTGAAATGAGCAAAGGTGAATTTTGTTTTCCCAGCTAAAGGGAAACTTCAGGGGGAAGTTTAACTAAAGATACAAAGATTCCTCTTTAGTGACTATTGTGTTCTACAAATTCTTTCTAAATTAAAGAAAATGCAAATCACAAAAACATATACATAGAAAATATAGTTAAAAATAAAAGGTGCAATCAGAACTACATATATAAAATGTATATCTTTTAGATATATTACATATGCATTATACATAGGTCAGACAATTAAGTTCGCCAACTTTCCCCCATGTAAGTATATTATAGTCTGATTGTGCATGTTTATATATATTTATATATGTTGTATACATTTTTGTATGTATTTTCATATATTTGCATCCGGAAACCTACTAACCAGAACAGTTTTCCAAGTTCAAGTGCATCCAAGGCACCTGGGAGGCTTGTTTAAAAACATAGATTTGTCCTGGGCAACTCTTGATGTCCATTGAATCACATATTTTAAGACTGTATACCAGAAACTGCACTTGAGCCAAGTTCCTCAGCTACTCTCAAGTTTAAGAACATATGATGTAAACATATTTATTTAAAAATACATTTTGGAGGGCCCGCTGAGTGGCACATTGGTTAAGAGCTGGTTTCGGAATGCCAGCGGCCCCGGTTCGGATCCCACCTATGAGGGCCAGTAACACTGCCCTCTACAGCTAACAAAAGCTCCACCTGGAGCTGGGCTGTGTGAGCCCCGGCGACTGTATGGGCTGCAGCCCCTGCTGCAGTGGGCGGCCTTAGGCAACAGTGAGTGGCCGGCAGCCAGCGTAATGCGTGAGCGGCTGGCAGTCAGCCTGAGCTGCTAATAGCCGCGGTGAGCGACCATCCAGAGGACGGCAACCGATCTGCCTCATCCGGGAAGAGCGCAATGATGACACCAACATGGGCCAGTGAAGCAACATCCTCCACAACTAGACTGAAGAACAAAAAGACAGCAGCTTGTCTGTTCCCCTCCCCCAATTCCCCAATTAAAAAAAAAAAATCTTAAAAAAAACCAAAAACATTTTGGAGAATTCCCATCTCAGCTCTTTGATGCATGCTTTTACACAATTTTATTCTGTGTCTATCACCTAATAGTGCATAAAAAAATGACCACATGACATACTATATAATATGTGGAAGTCCTAATTTAGTTAACCATATTCACATTTTTTTCAACATTTAGATTATTTCCAGGTTTTAGCTTTATAAATAATATTTGTGTGAATATCTCCAAGTTACATTTTCCCGACCTCAAACTCTATCATCTATCATCTATCTAAACTATTATCTATCATCTGTCTATTATCTATCTATCTATCTATCTATCTATCTATCTATCTATCTATCTATCAATCTAGCTATCTACCATCTGTGCATCATCGATCCACTCTGGTGATCAGTATACTTACAGTGTATGGAAATGTCCTTGTTACTACATACTTGTCAGCATTATCACCATTTTTCTAATAGTTGTAATTTTAGATACAAACATGTATATATATTATTTAATTTGTCACCTTCAAATGAACATACAATGCTCAATATTATTAGTATTGATATTTTCTATTTTATGACGCATCTGTGATCCTTACTAGTTGTCTGCTACATTTGCTGTTTTCCCCTTAAACTTGACCTACAGAGCTATTTATTTATTAAGAATAACTCTTTAATATTTATTTGCTATTTTTATCTTTGAATTTTATTCACTATAGCTCTTGAAAAGCAGTGTTTGCTTTAGTTCTTTTGTACTTAACTTTTCAGAACATTTCTCTGTTTATTTTATAATATTACATTTATTCTTAACTTGTATTCAGGTCCAAGTATCTGGTAGAGATTAAATTGTTTAATCTTCCAGTAACTTTGTGTATGACTTTTTTCTTTTGAATTTTTTGGAACTTACTTTTGGGTATGGTGAGAAGATTATCAGAAGGTCAGTACTATTATGAAGGCCCAATGTCTAGTGATCCCATGAGAGACACTTTGCTTGCTTAAGGGACCCTTGACAGGTCTCGTATAACCAGGCCCCCAGCCTCAGGCAACCCCAACGACGCAAGTGCTGGAGTTTCCGGGTGCATCGGTCCTATCCAGGGAGCTTAGAGAGTCGGGGACTCCCAGTGGAGAGAAGCCTGACATAGATTTGGCCCAGGCCCAGCGTAGGCATAGCACTGCCATCTCCAGAAATCACAGGGGACTTAGAAAATCGCAAGGATGGCCCTTGGGACTGTGGGGGAGGAGGGAAGTTATTGTTCAGGATGTAGGACTTGTTCTGTTTAAGGCCAAAACCATAGAGAGGTTAAGAATCATATATAAGACAGAAATGAATAATGAGGCTGTTACTGTTATGTTTTTTATTGGGTTTGTTTTAGTAGAAGTGCATATCTTCTCAAGACAGAGCCTTGTGTTCCCCGAGATTAAATTCTTTGGTTGTAAACACATTACTTTTGAGAATTCTTTTTCTTATGATAGATATTTTCATAAGAACAATAGTTATCAGCATCACCTATCATTTGCTCAATCTGATTGAAGATGACTAAAAGGGGTTAATAGTGCATATCTGTCCAGCAGCATATGAAATTGTGCGTATCGTACATGCATACCTGCCCAAACATTCATCGTAGCTCAATTCCCGGCTCACACTAAGCCCTCAGGATTGGTTAACTTCCTTCCAGACCCAGTGGACAATCCCCCGGCATTCACCTGAATGGAATGTCAATCGGTACTCATCTGCCTCCCCCACCTTACTCCTATCCAATATAAAGGAATACCTTTTTTTTTTTTCACCACGGATAAAATACTGGCTCAGTTGTAAAGTAAATGAATATAATTGAAATAAGATACACAACTTATTTTATTGTTTAGTTAAACTTTCTGAAGCATAGGCTATACAACTAGTTTATGACCATTTTATAGAATTTTATATTAAACAATGTGTATTAGTGTACAAAGAGAAGAAAGAAATACAGCTATGGAAACAATTATGTTTGGGAAATGAGACTATAAGTGGTAACTTTCTTCCTAGTTTTTCAAATAATTTATATCATTTTGTGATACTGTTTTTAACATTAAAAAATTGAATTTAAGCTTTAAATCTATACTGTATTTTGCTGTATATAATGTTCACTTTTTTGCCCAAATTTGTAAGGGAAAAATAAGGATACACATTATACATGGGTAGTACTAATTCCATATCTATATAAATGTTTTTAATTCTTTCATTTATGCTATGAGATAAAAGTGTAACTCTAGAAATCAATGATATCTGTATGCAAAACAATACCCTGGAATATGATAATCATTTTTGTGGAACTTATGACAAACTTGCAATGACAAACAGTTCTTTGCCTTTTATGATGCATCAATATCATAAAGTTGTTACCGGTACATAAAATTTCTTGCACCTTGTATCTGTTCTTGTGTTTTATAATTATTTGTTACTTAAAATTTCCTTTACCATAATGTTAAAAAATAAATGCTAAAATCCTTTATTATACAAAAACTAGTACCTAAATGAAACAAATTCATATTTGAATTAAAACGAAAGATTTTTTTTCCCTAAAAATTTGAGTCAAAAACATGGGTGCACATTATATACAGGAATGCATTATACATATCACAATGTGGCATATATATTTAATATATTACATATAATATATATGATATATAAATATGTATTACCATAATACCTTGGTTTGTGAGCATAAATCATTCTGGAAACAAACTACTTGTATTGCAAGACATCGCTTGTTTACCACGTTAAAATGTAATAGAAATGTTTGCTTGTCTTGTGGAACACTCACAAACCACTTTACTCGCAATCCAAGGTTTTACTGTAAATGATATATACCTTTGATATATATTTATATATCATATATCATATACCATATATCATACATAGAAATATTGGATTGTCGGGAAAGTCATGACGCATTTTTACATTGAAAAACACAGGGAAATACATCGTGACTTTCCCGATGACCCAATATATAATATTGTATGTTATATATAAATATATAATTAAATATGTATATATACATATACCGGGGGTGCCAAAAAGATGTATACACATGACTTGTAGTCATCCTTTGTTATTGGTGTATATTGAGTATTACAGTTTTAATACAATTTTTTTCTTTCTTAAAAATGTGTATACATTTTTGGCACTTTCTGCATAATATATATAATAAAGGCATTTTAGTGACATTATTTTTTGTAAAAGTGAAAGAAGATTTTTTCCCCCTAATAATTGAAAGGGACATGTAGCCAACTGTCCTGGAAATTTAATGCTTCTTTTCACCTATTTCCTTAGTATCCCTCCCATATTATTCTGTGCCCACAGCAGACAGCCTCTTATTTTCTGTAATAACTGAAGGGTTTTTCTGGGGAAACTGATATAAGAGCCTTTTTTCACTTTAATTTTTCTCTCGATATTCTCATTTTAATAGTTTCTTTCCCCATCACTCACGAAGGTTTCTAAGGCAATGCCTGCCACTGGATTTAAAAATTACTACACTTTGCCAGACTTTTGAAATAGGGTTGCGTGCGGGATTTATTATTAAGTGATGCTGAGAGGTTCCCCCTCAGAAGGAATAAAAGCAAGTCTCTGCAGGAAGCTGTGCAGTTGGGGAGAATAAAGAATGAGTGTTGCCGAGAGTGAGGTATGTGCAAACAGGCGTTTTCAAACTCCATTCTGTAAGCCTTCTGGACTCATCTGCTAGTTACAAGCTACTGCCATTCAGACTTTCATTCTCATCTGTAAAATGGTGCATGACTTGTGTTTGGTCTAACCCATGGGCCTGTTGTGAGGATCGAAGAAAACAGAGCATTTAAAACAGAGCTCTGATTTCTTCAGGACTTCAGAACAAAAGGAATAGATTGTTTTAGTTCTAAACTACCCCAGAAGAGCACAGCTGGCATATTGACACACACACTAATTCAAGGTTAAGAGCTCCTGACTGTCTCTGCTCAGCTGACAGGAGATAATGAACACGAAGAGGAGTCTGATTAGGAGAGAGATTCTTGGAACCAGGTTTGTGGGGGCAGGTGAGCCAGCTGATAGCACTACCAGATCTAATTAATTATAGTGTTGATTTCTCTATCAGCAAACACAAAATGACATTGGGTAGCTCAGATTTATGTCCCTGAGAAGCATACCTATTTTACAATGTATAAACATCAGAGTATTTCCTTAGTTTAAGCCAACTGGTGTCAAAATCAGCCTTCAAAAAATGCTGCCGTTACTCCTAATGTTGGCAAAATTACAGCTACGTTAACAAAATTGTCTATTAAAGAGACCCTGCAGAGGGAAATCTTAAAATCCCATATATATATATATATATATATATATATATATATATATATATATATTTAAAGAAAAGCAGCTATCAATACCATTATTTATTTGTCACATGTAGACAAAATTATTGAGTTTCAATGAAGAAATCAAATACATTGTGCTTCTGGTCAGTGTATTTTGATTAACTGCTTGCTTGATAAATTAAGTGGCTTCAATTGCTATTACCCTCATAGAGCTATCAGAGAATAATCAGGGCTATTACTCCATCTAAATTCTTCTCAGATGCAATTTTTGAAAAAGCAAATTGACCCAGGCACATAATTTGAAAATTAAGCGATCAGAAGTCACGGCACACATGTATTCTGTGCTAACGTGGCCCTGTGGAAGGTGTCTGTGTAGGGAGATGATGTATAATCCTTCCGTGTACCATGTTTTAGGAACCTCCTGTGTCAGGCATTACCTGTTCAGGGATAATTGGTAGGGGCTTGTTGTTTCATCACATCTCCAAGTCACCGTATGTACCATCCATTCAGTCGCCATTGAACAGGCCTTTCTTGGATTTGTATATTTATCAGAAGTAGAATTTTGGCCAGGGAAAGGCTGCTGTTAACTCCTTGAAAATGGGGACGATTGCTTGTTTGTCTTTGCCACTCCTGCAGCAAACAACAAGATCTTCTGCGCATAATAGTTATTCAATGTTTATTAGTTTCATTAAATTAACCAGCAGGGTCTGATAGGGCTTAAGCGTTAGAAAATTTAGTTTAATTTTGTCTTTTAGAGAGTTAGTGTGCTTCCTTAGGAAACTGACAACTGGTTTATGTCTCCTACCCAGCAGTATGAGGATAGAGAAATATCCCATCTAACTGGGAAGGGCAGGGGGGGGGGCAGAGGAGGGTGTGTGTGGCTGGAGGTGGGGTGGAAGGATGGAAGACTGACATTTGTGGAGTGCCTCCTGTGTCATGGGCCCTAGGTGGTGTTGGGTTTAGTACCTTGTCTCCATCCTTGGCTGGTACACCCTGTGTTTGGCCACACTGACCCCTCATTTGGACATTTACTCATGGCTATAAGCTCCTGGTGGGCAGCAGACTTGTGTTGAATGATTTTTGTGACCTGGCCCTTGATGATTTCTCTACCTTCACTCTCTGACTTGCTTTTGCCTCTTGAAATTGATCAGCCACCTGCATCTTCAGTGTTTTTTTTTTTTTCCAATTTACAGAAGTGTCACCCATGCGAGGACCTTGTGCATGAGGTTTCCTCTTCTTGGAACCTAAACACACAGTAATTTGCAGGGGTTAGAGAAGCTTTACAGGTAGAGGTGAAAGCCTGCTGAGGCTGGTGATAGATGGTTGTCCAGAAAAGAATTTCAGTTCAAATTTAAACCTTACCTAAAAAAATAATTGAAATGATCTAGAAAGGTACAGCCTTTTAGATGCAGGATATGACTTTTATTAGAGAGTCAGTATGAAAACCATCATAATTGGCCTAAAAACAGCCACCAATTGAGAAAGGCTTCAAGCTCAACAACATGTCTCACCCTTAGATTTAAGCTAATATGTAATTTCACATCAAAGAGTTCTTTCATTATTACGGTTAAAAATTCCCCATTACAATTTGTCACAGTCACTAATTTAATGACTTCATCAAACTTACTGAGCAAATATGTTTCTTATCTGTCAGTTTAATTGTTTTTTGACTAGTATTCATTTACACCACCCCCACTCCCCAAAACATAAGCACCAGAAAGGCAGGGAATAAAAGACACTTGATTTTATGTGAGGGAGTGTCCCTGGCACACCGTGGATGTCAATGCATATTTGATTGCTGACCGCCTGAATGAATGACTGTAAGACACTGAAGTGTGTGCTACCAGAATCTCATATCCATTGCAGAGTAAGTTACTAGGAAAGGAGACCTGATGAGCTAATCTTTGGCGAAGTATAATCCAGGGATTCATGGGCACTCGCTGGAGGGACCCACAACCCAGAGCTGGAAGTCAGGGGTCAGGGCGCAAAGCGGACACCAAAAGACAGAGCCTGAAGTGAATTTTCAAGGAGCACAGGACTAAGGGATAATGATACACTTCACAGTTAAATGTTAAAAGTATTTCTTATGGACTGAATTGTGACCCCCGCCCCGCCCCCATCCTATCCCACCCTTGACCCATATGTTGAAGTCCTAACTCTCAGTGTGACTGTATTTGGAAGTAGGCCCTTTAGGAGGTAATTAGAGTACCTGATGCCATAAGGGTGGGGCCTGATTCTGTGGGATTTGTGCTCTATAAGTAAAGGAGTAGAGCTCCTTCTCTCATTCTGAGCCTGCTCAGAGGAAAGGCCATGTGAGGACACAGAGGACATCTGCAAGTCTGGAAGAAAGCTCTCAGCAGAAACCAACTCCCCAGACTTGGATCTGATATTTCCAGCCTGAAGACTTGTGAGAAATAAATGTCTTTTGTTTCAGCCACCTGGCCTGTGGCATTTTGATATGGCTGCCCGAACTGACTAGTACCAGCATAAATGGGAGAGACTTCTTAATTACATTTTCTTCATTAAAATTTCTTCATCTACACTGATCTTGAACAAGGCTCTTTTTTATCCACTTCTTTTAACTTTCTCTCTTTCTATTCATTGCTTTTGAAATTTTAATCATTTCTGCCATGTATCGTTGCACTCTAAGTTGCTTCAAATCTGATTTGCAAAAAAAAAAATAGGTTATTTGTAAATAAATAAATAAAGACAAAGTTTTCCTGGCCCCAAACATTAGTAGTCAGCAGTTTACACTTTTTTCTTTTTTAAGCATTCTTCATCAAAGAATTAACATTCTTAATCAAATATTCAAGGATTGCTGCTCCTGGTTTTCTTCCTGCCTCTGGTAATATTAAACCGATATCTCCAGACATGCTGCAACGTGAACTGATTTTAATTGTGGGAGAGGCTGAGGTTATGACTAATTCACCGCTTGGTAGTACACCTACGACTTTATGGCTGCTTAACAATTAGCATTAGTATTGTTTGGCCTCTACATCTAAATCATTGTTCATTAATACCAGCGGTTTATGAGGCGCTGCCAGATTTCCCAAGTGAGAATTGGAAGGTCTGCTGGTCAGTGGTCTAATCAGGGGGTACAAGAGCTGTATTCTTCCATGTGTGCTTCAAAAATGTCAGTGTATTGTGAAATTTCCTGGAAAGAGTCACTTTTTCTAGGAAAGCTGAGAATTACAGCATTGGGTTTGGATCTTTTGTTCAACCAGCAATATGGTAACAGAGGGAAACATAACTTTCCATAACTTACACCTATAATTTCTTCAATGTATACACACACACACACACACACACACACACACACAGGATGCCAAAAATGTATATACATTTTAAGAAAGGAAAAAACTATTAAAATTGTAATATTCAATATATACTGACAACAAAAGATGAATACAAGTCACATTTGACTTCTGCAATTACAAGAGGTGCTCAATGTGGTGACCATTAGTGTCCAGACACTTCTGATTATGGTGAACTACTGCTTGAGCAACGCTGACCATCTCTTAAAATGTGTATACATTTTTTGGCACCCCGTGTGTGTGTGTGTGGGGGTGTGTGTGTGTGTGTAAATTTTTTGCCGGTAATTATTTTTATAACTGGTGCGTAGAACACAGGTTTTTTTTAGGTAATAGAGGTAAACAACCAATTTATTTCACATAGTTTATTTAATGACACTAAACCTTATTTTCCACATATAAATAGCAAAAGTACTTGTAATAACTTATGGAAGGGATGAAACAATACATGAGATAATACATGTGATAAGCCCATTATCAATTTTTTTCAAATGTTCTTATTAATGCTAATGATGTACTAATCATCCTTGTTCTGAAAGTATTGTTAAATTATTTAATTGGTTACCACTGTATATGCCATTTACTTATCTGCGTTTCCATCAATATGTGTAAAACTTGGATTAGAAGACACGATTTACAGATTTCTCAGGAATCTGAAAGAAGACGTAGCTGGGATGGTGCTGTTTGTGAACATAATGCGGTATTCTGATGGTGAATTTCATATGTTAATTTGTCTGAGCTCTGTTGCCCAGATATATTGTTAAACAGTATTCTGGATGGTTTAGTGAGGATGTTTTTGAATGAGATTAACATTTTCATCAGTGAAATTTGAGTACAGCAGATTACCCTCCGAAATATGGGGGCGGGGCCTATCCAATTAGTTGAAGGCCTTAATAGAAAAAAGACCGACCTCCCCTGAGCAAGAGAAAACCCTGACAGCAAACATCCTTTAAGCCTGAACTACAGATTTTGGACTTCTCAGCCTCTCCACTCAAGCTAACTTCTTAAAATAAATCTTGTTTTATTTTATATATATATATATATATATACACACACACACACACACACACACACACACTATTGGTTCTATTTCTCTGG
This sequence comes from Aselliscus stoliczkanus, assembly GCA_033961575.1. Lineage (NCBI taxonomy): Eukaryota > Metazoa > Chordata > Mammalia > Chiroptera > Hipposideridae > Aselliscus > Aselliscus stoliczkanus. Next base: position 136,678,581 of record CM066734.1, read on the forward strand.
AAAACACTGACTAGTACATACATGGATATATATATTTAAATTCCAACAAAATATTTACCAAATACTTATTGTATACTATGTACAATTCTAGGCAATAAGGATATAGCAATGAATAATACAGAGAAATTGACCTCATGGATCTTACATATCAGTGTGGGATAGACAGACAAATAACAGAACAGAATCATTTCAGGTAGTGAAAAGTGTGGTGAAAGAAAGGAATCAGGGAGGGATGATAAAGGGTGACTAGAGTTGGAAAACTAGGACACAATGTGTCTGATGTTTTTGTTTGCCCATCTGTTTCTACTCTTCTTCTGTCTCTACCCTGCTCTCTTCTTTGGATGAAAGCTGAGTCAGAGAAATTGATTGGTGCCCACTGGTGTCTTGATGATTGGCCTTCTGTAGACATTGGGGGTGGGGGCAAAATAAAGTCAGAGTACTTATTTCCTCTGCTTCCTCCTTGCAAGGTGACCTTGGGCTGGCTTTGTGCACTATTTACAGATTGCTGTTCCTAGGACTTTGCACAGCTCTCCTTCGTTCTGGATTCCAGTAGCTGCTACTGTTTCTGGAGGCTGAACCTCCCTTTGTGCTTCCCTTACATGATATGTTTATATTCAGTCTCTTGGAAAATAAATCCTCCAACTGTCCTGTTTGGAGTGTGTCATCTATTTCCTGTTGGGATCCAACTGATACAAAGCCATCACAGAAGACCTCATGAGGCGTGACATTAGGCTGAGACCAACATGCTGAGAAGGTGATAGCTATGTGAAAATATTTGAAAGAACATTCCAGATAGAAAGACGAGCAAGGACGAATATCCTGGGGACAGGAACAACTATGATCTTTGATGAGTAGAAGAAGGTCAATGTGGCTGGAGTGTTGAGTGACAAAGAGAATGTGGGAGGAGGTCAGAAAGAGAGGAAGTGACACTTTTATCAACTAGAACAAACAAGGTTAAAACCTTTGAAACATTTTAAGCAGAGAAGTAGATCAATATGAAGAGTTCTTTTTACAGTAGAAGACCCCTCTGGTTGGCTGGATGAGGGCCTCCCAAAAGATATGTCCATCCATCCCCTGAATCCTATGAATGTCACCTTATTTGAAAAAAGATAACTTTGCAGATGTAATTATATTAAAGATCTCGAGATAAGATGACCCAGGTGGGCCCTAAGCGCAGTGACAAGTGTCTTTATAAGAGAAAGGCAGAGCGAGATGTGAGACACACAGAGAAGACAAGAGAGTAGGATGTAAAGATGGAAGCAGAGGCTGAGAAGATGTGCCACGAAGCAGGGCAGCCAACGATGGCCCGTGGGCTCCAGAAGTGGGAGGAGGCAAGGGCGGAGAAATTTTCTAGAACCTCCAGAGGAATTATGACTTCACTGACACCTTGAATTCAGACTTCCGTTCTGCAGAAGTGTCAGAGAATAAGTCTGTAATATTTCTGTAATAAATCTGTAATAAGCCTCCCAGTTTGTGATAATTTGTTACCCCAGCCTCAGGAAGCTAACACAGCCTCCAAGGAGCCTCAACTTAACTCTGCAGCTCCACCTTAACTTTGTTTCACCACTGGCTTCTTGTTGCCCCCAGGAGTCCTCTGCTCCAATATTTAATATGGAAGCATACCAACAGTTGTGTTGATCCCCAACGGTTCATTCCAGTTCTGCTTATTTTTATAATTATTTAATGAAGCAATTCAGTGTTATATAAATCAATGGAATATGAATATGCATAACTACTTGCATAAAAATATGAGTAGATGCACTGAAAGCTCTCATAGAGGCATCATGTGGGAAAGTCACACTGGGCTTTGTGAAGGCATCAAAGGTCAGTGTAATTACAAGAGCAGAGCGATCAAGTCTGTATCAACAGATGACAGATGAAGGGTTAAGCCTTTAGGTTCCAAGATTCCCACCCGGGGAAGATAGGTAGTTGCAGGTTATAGCATAAGAGTAATTGAGCTACTCATCTGAGAAAAACAATGGCCTTCTCCTAGGCTCCCTATTATACACATAACCGGGAACCATTCCGCATGTGACAGGGTCTAGATGGGTGTCCGATAGCCTCACACCTGGAGCAGGTGCACCTTGTCGTCCTTTGGGTCTGTTTCTCTAAACCTTCTCTGTTAGATGGCTCAGAGCTTCCAGAAGTCCAACGAACAAACTCTCAGGCTCCGAGTTTATTCTGCAGGGTTCCAGAAAGTGAACAAACCTACTAACCAACCAAAAAGCTAAGCAACAAAACAGAAAAGAAACAACTGCGAGAATACACTGAGAGCCATCCTTTCTTTAAAAATTAACCTGAATATTTTAGAATGACTTAGAATGACTTATAAAAGGAGAGTTGATTAAAAAATATATATATATGGTATTAATGAGATGGCTGTAAAATACAGAAAATATTTTGAATATTTAATTCCATTCTATGCACTTGTATTGAAAGTGTCTTCATATTCTGATCCAGTTTAAAGAAACCTGGACTGGGATTTACAGATGATTCACGGTGGGTGTGGCTTATACCAGAAAAGGGGAGCAGAGCGGCCCCAGGAATCAGAACTCATAGAAGGAGCCTTGGGTTTACCACAGCAACAAGTGAATTGATGTACATTTATAGTTTCAAGTTAAAATAAAATGTGTGTGCAAGCCATAGGGTATCATTTATATCATTTCCTCAGATAATAACACCTTTATGATGAATTGACCAAAGAGTGGTTCTGACCAGATTAGGAAGGCCTGTCCTCCATCAGGTGCTGACAAAACCTTGGTTTTGAACACCTTGAGGTTTTGATGTGGCGATGCACCACTTTTTATTCGTGTCTCTTTCTCCCCCAACCCCCAACCCATGCCTGTGTCAAGAGAGAAGACAAAGATGTGAGTCCACCTTAGTGTTGCTTTCCCCACCTTACTGCCTGGGCCTAAGCCCCGACAAGAATTGTGGGTGTAAAACCTGATTTGGGTGTTGGCTGTCAAACGCATTATGTCAGTTTCTGCCCGTTGTTAGATTTCATTCAGAGATTTTCTGCTCTTTCTTCCAGTCAGTTTAAAAATGGCACATCTGAAGCTGCTGCTATATAATATTAGATGTTGACTATAATTTAACACATAAATAGTCATGGGATGTGGAGTATAGTGTGGGGATGGAGTCAATGGAATTGTAATAGATATGTATGATATCGGGGGTGGGGATTAGGGAGGAGGAGGGAGTAGTCACTTTGTAAGGGGTGAAAAAGATAACTATTACATTGTTTTGCATATCTGTAACTATTAATAATAATTAAAAATTAATTAAAAAAATAAAAAATAAAAATAAAAATGGCTAAAGTCAGAGCCAAGGCTAGTGAGCCAGAGATGTGATCTGGTTAGGAATTTCTGATTTGAATGAGATAATGACTCAAACAGTAGGACAGCATTTCCTGTTTTGCTCAGAAGCTGAATATAAATGGTACTGTGACTTAAAGGAATTAAAATGTAAAGAGTGGATGCAGATAGGTGTTTGTCTTTCCCCATTGAGTACCTAAAGACAAAAGGGTTCCATCTATTTATTTAGAACTAAGTAAGTGTAAGTTTCCTGAGTACTTCCTGTTTGTCAGGCACTGTAAATGCCAAGGGTGATTTTATTTAATAATCACCCCTGAGCACGTCTGGAAACAACATAGACTGTGGCATCAAGGAAGCCGAGTGGGGTTTTACCTCCCACAGCAAGTGTACTGGGCACACCATGGGGGCAGTCGCTGTCCTAACCTTTACACGGGTTCCTTTCATTCCATACATCTCCATGAGGTAGAAAATTTCACGGCACCATTTCCCATTAGAACACCAGAAGCACAGCAGAGAATTACTTGTTGGATATCGTAAGTGACCCAGTTTTGATTTGAACACAGGCTGACTCCAGAGCCTCTGTTCACACATCTGGTCCCCTTCCATCAGGGTTTTATTTTCATAATGACCTTATATGTTTTATATTCAGTTTCTTGGTTTCCTCAAATGTAAGTTTGGATAGTGAAAAATTTTGTGCAAATTAATGAAGCTTGTTAGTGACTTGGCTCTAAATCAGGGCAAACAAACAAAACTAATACCTCTTTTCACAGATGAGGTAACAAGCTCAACAAAATGGACTGAGCGACACAGGCAGTAAGTGACAGAGCCTTGCAAAGTCTACTGTAGTGTGATGTTTCCATCTGTAGATACTTATGGGGAGTAGGCTGGTTTGACAATGTAGTACATGCTCAAGAAATGCTTAGGTAAACAATTTAGAACCGTGCTGATTCTCCAATCCAGACATTTTTTTGATGTCACTTCCATTCATATGTATGCATATATTCTGAGTTGTGTTCAAAATTGCTTTGTAGTTTTACCACATATATGCAAATATTTTAAACTTCTAAGTCAATCTTCAGCCATAGTTGACATTTATATTGTCACAATGTTGAGCTTATCCTTTTAGGTTAGAAGAGATCTTTGATCTTTTTTCTATTTTAAAAATAAACCACTATAAAGTGAAATCAAGATATAATCTTCATCTATTCAAAAGTAAGGTTCTATAGCTCTAAGACCCCCTGTTTTTGGCCACTTATTCTCATTTAAAATTAGTATTATTGAATTTCAGAAAACATTAAAGGAGAAGGGAAAAATCTTAAAGTCACAGAAAGCCAGAGAGTATTTATAAAAGCGAAAAATTGGATAATGTAGTATAGAAGAACAAACCTTGGAAAACAAAGGCAAAAGTTGAGATACCAGAGAAAATAGTAATAATAATCACTTTCAAAACACCTATGAAAATCAATGCACAAACTCATGAATTAATAATAACAAAAGATTCTTTATTCATGACCATTCTAAATAGCCAAATTATTCATAATTATGTTTTAAATATGGGACTCAGGGAGTTTAAGTAACATTCAAGGCGTGAAAATGTTCTTCACTCATTCATTTATTCATTCATCAAAAAACTATTGAGCATCTACTATACATTAGACATCATTAATTCAAGCAAATGACTGTGTTTGTTTTTCTCCTTCTGGTTGTTTGGATCAAAGCTGTCCAAAGTGGATACCTGTGCCATAAGCAGTATATAAAGAGATCGACACTAGCAATCTTGCTTAATCTGCCACCAGTTGGATTAGAGATTTGAGGTGAATTGAATCAGTGACCCCAAATTCTTCACTTTTCTCTGTCTTTCTCCATTTCTGTGACATCATTGTGGGTACAATCAGTATACACCCACCTTTTGATTCTAGGTTTAGCCATGTCATTTGCTTTGTTAGATGGCATGTGTGTGGAAGTGACAATGTGCCAGATACAACTCTAGGTCTCAAGAGACCTTGTGTGTTTCCTCTCTCTTTTCCACTTGTACTTCTGTCATCACCTGGAGAAGTATTTTCTTTATCTGTGCTCCCCATCAGCTTGGGCTCCAGAATAAATGCACTTGGGTAGAATCATCCCAGTCAGCAGAGCAAGCCTGTAGGTTGAGGCAGAGTCACTTAGCTGAGCCAGTCTACATTACCCAGTCTTCATATGAGTTTCATGGGTGAGAATAAATGCCTGTTGCCTTTGCCATTAAGCTTGGATGTGATCCAGTGTGTCACTGTTTTTCCGTTAGTGAGGATTACTGATTGATGAGTTTTGAAGAAGAAATTGGAGATATATAATCCAGTCATTTCTACTTCTATTATTTTTGGGTGCAAAATGCCCACAAGGATATGTATCCTACTTTATTTCTTCTTGTTGTAAGTTTTAGAGAGTGGAACACACACACACACACACACACACACACACACACACACACACACACGAAACACTTGTAAATAGGCTTATTCTAATTTGAGATGGTCATGCTGAGTGAAGTAAGTTGCCTAAATCATTTGAGGTTCAGTGTCAGAAAGCCCACAGGAACACAAATATAAGCCATGCTCGTTAATATTATCAGCAATAGGGTTGTTATGTTATCCTCATTTAACCCACTTTATCGTATTTCTCAATTTGTTCTGAACTAAGGAATGGAAAAGGGATGCCAATCATTGAGCCCCTTCACACCCCGAGATATGGAGCATGGGGCAGAAGGGTTGGGGAGGATGTTCCATTTAGTAAGCTTGGTAGTAAGGCTCCTCCTTCATGAACCTGGTGTTGGCAGTGAGGTGGCTGGGGTTTGGAGGTCGAGTTCATTTTGTTGGATGCATTAGGCTGTGGCCTTTGAGAAATAGGTTGTAAGTGATTAATTATGTATGTGTGTATATGTATATGCTTAACAAACACTTATAAAGTACTTCTTATGTGCCTCACAAATAGTTCAAATTTAGTCTTTATAACAACTATCATAGCATTATCATATGTTATCACAGAGTGCTACTATATAACAGTGTTATCTTCATTTCAGTGATGCAGAAGCTGAATCACAGAGAAGGGGCAGTAAGTTGCCCAAAGTCATATACCTGGTACATGGCAGAGCAAAGATGTCAACCCTGGCATAATGGCTCCAATTTAATATTATTATTATTATTATTATTTTTTTAGAGGGCAGTGTCACTGGCCCTCATATGTGGGATCCGAACCCAGGCTGCTGGCGTCCCAAGCCAGCTCTTAACCAATGTGCCACTCGGCCAGCCCTCAATATTCTTAACACTAAGCTTTATCTATGCAACAGATACTTTGGTGCAAAAATAATACACAGAAAATCTTTTGTTGGGTTCATGCCTGATGTTGAGCATATTGTGTGGATATGGCATTTTAAGCTTCATGATTCACACAGCCTTATGCCAGGATATAAGCCTTTTTGTTTGTTTGTTTCAGCTGGATTTTAACCACAACTACCTGAGCACCTGGGCTTTAGAGCATGTGGGATTTTATATTTAATTGATCTCCACAATTTAGGGCAATTTTGTACAAAGGCAAGCGGTACGTTTTATAGAATTACCGCCACATAGGGCAGTCCTTAGGCAACGGGCTTGAACCATGTTTGTTTTATGCAAAAGGGATCCTCGGAAAAGATGTGGGCTGCAGGGCCCAGTAAAATGGCAGCTGCTGGGATCAGCATGGACTACGAGTTCTGATTCTTCAACAGCACCAAGGAGACTGTGGTCTGGTAAGCACATCGTGGACACAGTGGCTTCAACAAAGGTGGGTATGTCAGTGACGCTATGGGTGTGGCTCAGTGGTAGGAAGCATGGACCGCGCGCTGTAAAGGCTTTGGTCTTGGCACATCACAGGGTGCTGTGGAAGTCCTAGCTACACACACTGCCCTCAGCAGTGACCACAGAGGATGCGTGCTCAGGGGAGCCTAGCCACAAATTCAGGGGAGCCTACAGCCAGCCTCAGCAGAGCAATGGGACACATTTCTCTGACTTGATTGTGAGCTATGAAAATGCAGCTTTTTCTGAACAGGGTTGGCTAAGGCAAACGTTTTACCACAAGAGGAACAGTTCTTGGCTTTTCAGATATCACAGATATAAAATGTGAGATGCGTGAGTTGCCAATGAACTAGACAGTGGTAGTGGGACCCACTTCCAATGGTTAGGGCCAAGAGCAGTCATGTAATGTCAGTTTAGGGGTTCCAAATTTCATCCTTTTAGGGCCAGCAGCTACCCTTGTGTTCATGAAAACTCTTCTCCAGAGTGGCTTTAGAGTGGAAGTAATGAAACATAGGCTTCAAGTGTCCTACTAGTGTAGTTTCCCTCCAAAGCTCTCTGAAGCTTCCCAGCAACGTGCTCATGAGATGATAGGGTCAAATATAATATTGGCAACAGTCAGATATTTTAGCCCCAGTCAGCTATGACCACTGGTTATTTAGATTCTGACTCCCCCACATCTCTGTTTCCCAATTGATGGGTTGATGAGAGTTACCATAGACATTTTTGGGATCCAACTAAAAGGACACATTTGGTTGAAGTTATGTGGGATATTCCTATGTGAATCACAATCAGTTTTGTGAAGGTTCATAGTACTGTTTGCCATCCAGGCCTAGGCCAGGATTCCAGAAATATCCCTCCTATTTCTGTGCTAACACAAAGGCATTATACACAGAAGCAGGACCAGATATCATAACTGGTTTTTAAAATTGAAATCATATATATATAGTGCCAACAAATGTATACACATTTTAAGAAAGAAGAAATCTATATTAAAATTGTAATACAATGAATGATGCTAGCATTCATTTGATTAACACCATCTTTTGAGCAAATGTCCTACTACATATTGCCAACATCATTCAACTTCGAAAAGTAATATATAGGTAACATCTCTTAAAATGTGTACAATTTTTGGCATCCCCAGTATGGGGGGATATATATATATATATATATCTGCAAATTGCACAAATTGCACAAACGTCAGACCCCATAAAACCTGAATCTGACCCTGTGCAGAGGTTCATCCCAGCCAGATTGCCTCAAGTAAGCTCCAGCTTAAATAATTCCTTCCTTGTGGAAGGTAAAAAGCATGCCTAGGACAAATTCCACAGCAAGGGGTAGTAAAGTAGGCACTGGGCCAAAGAACTTAAATTTGCCTAAACAAGAAAGAGTGACATTATGTCACTAGAAAAAACTCATGTATTGCCAATTGTTTTCAAGAATAAAAGAAGAAATAGAAAATAAGAGGATCAGATATAGACAGTTATCAATATGGGTATAGATATATTTATAAATATACACTAGATAGGAGGCAAAATTATCTCAAATACCTGGTGACCTAGGCTGCCACTACTGCACATTTGTAAACCTTACAAGAAGATAGTGATAAGACAAATGGCATTTTCTGATGGTCAGTGCTATTATATTGTGAATTCTACTTAGAATTTCTAAGTAGTGAGATAAAAATGAAATTTACCATGGAACTAATAAAAGAGGGAGGGTGAGAGAGATAGAGAGATGAGACATGATAGATAGATAGATAGATAGATAGATAGATAGATAGATAGATAGATAGATGATAGATAGATAGATAGATAGATAGATAGATAGATAGATATACAGACAGAGGCTTCTGGCTGCTACAAAATGAATCCTGACCTAACCATACATCAAGAATGTTCTGTTGAAAATGAGCCAAATAAGAAGTTGGAAACAGTGAATTTAAGACTTTGATTTCCTTGAACTTTAATTCACAAAGAAGAAGAATTTTATTTTAAACAATTTCTTTGGAGTTTAACTTGCAAAGTTATTTAATTTTTAATTTTTGAACTTTAATTTCTTCCTGAAGTTATGGAATACAGTTTAAATTAAATTTGGGAGCATTTTCATATGGTTGGCATTTTGAGTGTCTTAATGGCATTTAATCTCATTGCAGAATCACTAAGATGTAATATTGTACAACATGGCTGGGCATAATTTGAGGTGGAAAATAGAATACAGAATGAATTTTTAACTTCAGCTTCTCATCATAATGGAATGAAGCAGTCCAAACTTATGCTCCTGCAATATAAAAATATAAACTAAAAAACGATCAAAATAATAGGAAGTAACTATTTTAACATGTTGGAGAACAGGTATCAAAAACAGGTGCCTGGGGAAAAATCAAACAAACCAGTTGAGCCCTGTGAGCTTTCTGTCTGGAGCTAATTGCAGAATGAAGTATAGCCAGGGGATGTCAGACAGAGACTAGCAGAGGCAGAGAGAAGAGTAAGACAGGTCGAAGCAGCTAGAATATGTGGGGCTGAGTGCCCAAGAGAAGAAAAATGGACAGAAAAACAGTCCCAGATATTGTTTTAGGAGTTCTTCTTGAGTCTTTAGCTGAATACCAACCTGCTCACGTATAAAGTGAAAGCCAAAAAGATATAAGAAAAATACCTAAGTATAACAAAACAAAACAAAACATTACTTAAGAGATTAAGCCAAATAATTCTCAGAGATCACAGAGTTGTTGGATATTATTAGGATAGTATTGTCCTTGTTGAGAAAACAGGACAATTAGTAGACACAAGAGAGAAGCCATGCTGTTGGAGTAAAGATAACCTTTTTCTGGAATAAATTCTACTCCAAACTCACTCTCCTTCCCCAAAGGGGAAAAACAAAACAAAACAAAAACACCTATAAAACAATCTTCATAGCTTTTAAAACCCAATGCTAGTTTTGACTTATAATGTTTAACATTTATTTCATCATAAAATCACCCTCTTTGGCTTAGGCATAAGGATGATTTTCATTTTCTAGGAGTTGTATGATATATTATTAAAAGATTTGTTTGTTGAACAAGACTAGTTTACCAAGTATTAAATTAAGTCTTTATTTATATTCTTCTATAAAGCTTTAGAAATGACTATAATAAAAATAACTTCAGTTAAATGCAATAAGCCATTTTTTAGGAAATTGCTCTTCTACAATACTTTATACAATAAATACACTAAATCAAATCTTGATTTAAAAGTCCATGGGAATCAGATACTTTAAATAAATGGTAATTTTAAAAAAAATTGGGTTCCTTCTGTAAAATAGTCAGTTCCCTTTCACTTTAAAACAATTCTCAAAATTATTAAATAAACACTAACTAAACTACTTGTCAGACACAGCCTAATACTCTTTAAAGGAATAAAATAAAATCTAGCAACCAAGACCATAGCATTCACAAACTCTAGTATTCAATCAAAAATCACAAGATAATGAAAAAGTAGGAAAATGTGACTCATTGGAGAAAAACTGTTCAGTAGAAATGACAGATACGATAGAATAAAGAATATTATGACAGATATTATAATGTTCCAGATATTTAAATAGATATTTTTAATATTGAAAAACATGTCAAGATTTTTAAAATGGAATATACAGAAAAGACCCAATGGAACCTATAAAGATTAAAAATATGATACCTGAAGTTAAAATACACTGAATAGAATTAATAGCAGTTTAGATACTCATGAAGAAAAGATCAACAAACTTGAAGACAAAACAATAGGAACTATTTACAATATGAAACAAGATAGAATAAATACTATATATATATATATATATATATATATATAATTGTCAATTTTATGTGTCAACTTGAGTGGTCCATGAGTGCCCAGACATTTTGTTGGGTCACACATTCTTCTGGGTGTGTCTGTGAGCATGCTTTGGATAAGATTAACATTGTAATTGGTAGACCTAGTAAAGCAGATGTCCTCCCGTATGATTTTTTATTTTTTTGAGGGGGGGGTATAATTCAGTCCATAGCATCAATTATTTCTTAAAGATTAATACTTAGATATTTCAGGTTTATGTTGTTTCATATACCCTAATCATACACTTCTCCTATTTAGTATTAAGGTTTTAAAACTTGTTCTATTTGTTTGCTTTAGATTTTAAGCTCTCCTATATCTTATTTATCAAACTTTTTCTATCACGTGTCAAAGTATTTTTTAAAAAGTTTGGTGCATCGTTTTTTATTTTGTGATAACATCAATATTTTTTTATGTGGGAAGAAAAATCAACCTTATTGTGCAGCCTCAAAGGCTGAGATTTACATCCTATCAATAAGTGATGGAGGTGAAATTTGAACCAGGGTATCCTGATTATGGAATTTGTGCTCTTAATTCTCATGTTATGATACTATGTGACTCTAGGCAAGTCATTTAACTTCTCTGATTTTTTTTCTCATGTGGGGGAGGGTAGCAATATGTATTTTATAGGAATTGTGAATCATAACAAATGTAAAATGTAAATCACTGAACACATGGTGGGTACTGAACAAATGTCAGTTTCCTCATTAAAAAGCATAATTAACTCTTTGTAATTGGGAAGAGCATGCTGTTACCCAACATACCTTCCAATGTTCCATAATTTGAAATTTCAATGAGGATGGCCTCATGCTTCTTTCTTCTTCCCTGTGCATCTAAAGGACCTGATGACAATTGTAAGAGGAACGTAAAAAAAATAATAATTAAAAAAATAGACTATTTGTAAAAACCTATGTGTGTTCTGGAGGACATCCCCTCCATTTGGTGAAGGAAAGTTCTTCATCAGAGACAGATAATGGCGTTCTTTATAAAGTGTTTCACATTAACGGCCCGAAAAAGCAAGCTCTTGTGTTTGTAGTCACATTACCTGAGCCAACACTAAGACTCCTGCAAAGCTGAAAGTTTTACATACTCCAGGGAGCACCAAGCCTGAGCAGTTCTGACTACCAGTGGAAAAACAAGCTCTAAGCAGTTCCAGAAAACGAAAACACTAAAGCAAAAAGGGACAGTGGGACAATTCATTCCCCAACATTACAAAAGAATCATCGGAGGGGGAGGGAAGCAAAATGCTTGCTTTCTTTTAATGGCTGCCATTAAAAATGAAATTTATATTTTCCTTTAAAAAAACCATGGCATTCCAAGCTAAAGGTTGTGACGTCTGGCCACACACCTTAGGTTCTACAAATAAGCACATTACTCTCAGTGGGCTATGGATTTGCTTTCTTTGTGCTACTGCCAACCCCAGAATGCATGCTGATTGCTTGGCTTTAAAGAAAACAGGATGTTAAAATGGGGTGAGGTGAGGCTTGCATGTTAATGTGATTCTTTGGAGTTAATGTTTGAAAATTGCTCTTCTGTTTAAGGTAATACCTGATGTGAGTGTTTCTTGTAGTTTTCCAGAAGGTTGTTTTTACAAGTGCAACTTGACAAGAGAGACTGATATTCTTTGAAGGAATGGTTTCTGCTTATCCCTGATTCCCGTTACCCAATTCTATGAACACTATATTATACGCCACTGAGCTTGCAGAGGGAGAATGTTATTTTCCTCTAGGTTGGGGTCAGGTTTTCTAAGAAGGATAATTCATCTCTGATGTCAGTTTGTTGGGGAAGATGGTTGAGGGAGAAAGCTCTAGGTGGGGGAACATTCTTGGTCTTATTGAGGATGGGGCATGATGACCAGAAGAAGGACAAAGAAGGCAGGTTTTAGGCTGGAGCCAATGGTATAGAAAGCTGGGAGACTGGAAATTATCCCCCAATAGGTATGTCTATCAGGGTTCATAATTCTGGTGATACCTCCATCAATGGGTAGAAGAGAGAATGTTAACTCTGAGAACTTGAAAAGGTAACACTCTTAAATTATGTTGTTTATATTCCATCCTAATGACACCAAAGTGATGTATCTGAGCCCATGCAACTTCGGTTAAAGCCATTGAATCAGTGAATCTTGACTCCCTGTCCCAGCACTATTTCCTGTAGAAAATGCCGCCTTTCCTATTCTTTCCATTGCACTACTTGGTCAGAGTTTGACTTTCCAGCATGATCTTCTTTCTTCCCAATAAGAAGGAATTTGTTATAGTTGATTAGTATCCCACTAGGAAGCCCTTGGCTTCAAAGCCATTTCCTTGTTTTTCACAACACAAAAAAGAAGGTAACATTGACAAACTCAGTTTGACACTGAAATAAAGTTGGTATATCAGGCTTCCAGTCTAGGCGTAGTGACAGGGACAGGAAGAAGAGGCAACAAGAACAGGAAAAGGAGGAGACAGGGACAGGAAGAGGAGGAGACAGGGACAGGAAGAGGTGGCAACAGGGAGAGAAAGGATGAGACAAGAACAGGAAGAGGAGGAGATGGACAGGAAGAGGAGGTGACAGGAACAACAAGAGGAGGTGACAGGGACAGGAAGAGGAGGTGACAGGGACTGGAAGAAAGGGTGACAGGGACAGGAAGAGGAGGCGACAGGGACAGGAAGAGGAGGGGGCGTTGGCAAGCTCACTGAGGACTGGCAAGGCAGCTGCACTTGAGAAACAGAGGACGCATGCTCACCACTGAAGTTTGGGGCTGGATAGGAACTAATGGAAACACACGTTTTCGAAGTCCAGTGGTTGAAAGTATCTGCCCTTATGGAGCTTACATTTTAAACAGAGGAGTCAGAAAATTGACAAATAAATGAATAAAATGTATACTACCTTCAATAGTGGTAAGTCCTATCATAAAAAGTAAAGCTGGGGAAAACAAGGTAGGCAGTTAGAGGCAGTCATTGGGTATCTGCATTCCTGCACATTCCACAGAATGTGACGGCCCAAAAGACCTCCCTTCTCCACCCAGAACTTCCCCTTTGCATTGTAATTATCTACCCCTACAGGAATCAAATGGGTACAAAATACCCGACTGGATTAAACCAGTCACCCACCCCTGTGCAGTAAAGGCCATAAGGACCTTCATTTCACCTGGGCCTCATTATACCATCATTATAATATCATACATATTCCCAGAAATTCATTAATATCATTATGACAGACTGAATTCTGAGAAGGAGCATGTGCAATCTAAAGAGATACACTAACAGCCTGTTGGTAATCACAAGTGTCAATCAAGTGGTCCCACACCCAGAGAGGAACAGCCCATTCTAGAGAGAAAGGGGTAAAACTCCAAGTCCTGGCCAGTCAGAGCCTTTTGAGTTTCTTTTGCTCGGCCAGTTACAAACTCTTTGGAGTGTATTTTCTTTTCTAACAATGGCCCTTGAGCCATTCTCTGCTGCTTGGGCCCACTTCTGCTTCTTTGAAATATATATTTACTTCTAATAAGCGCCTTTTCTGCAACTTTAAAAAAAGAAAAGTAAAACTGGGAAGCAGGGAGCAGCTGTTGGGTTAAAGGTATCACATTCAACATCAAACAGAGTGGTCAGCAAGAGCTGGGAGATGCCTCAGCCAAGGCCTGCTGGACAGGAGTGAGCTGGTGGCGTGGGTTTGGGGCAACAAGACTTCCAAGCCAGGGAAGTGTTGGAGAAAGCATCTTGAAGTGAGAGACTACCTGCATTAAAGCGTTTGAGAGAGTGGCTGGGAAAGAAATGAGAGGGCTGAAGAGAGCAGGCCTGCAGTGACCTGTAAGCCATTTTTAGTTGGATTTTCTTTTGAGTGAAATGGAAGTCATGAAAGTTTTTGCAAAAGTGTTAGTAGACCCACTCAAATTGGCAGCTGCTTGAAAATAGATTTAAAGAAAAACATGTAAAACAAAACAAAAGAAATAAAAAATAAACAGTCCATACCTGGCATGAATGACTTTCCACGTACGGTTCCACCCACACACTCCATGTGCCTGTTCCTCAAGCCAGATCACCTTCAAACTCTATTAAGAACGCCCTGGCAAACTGGCGTTCCTTCTGCCCGACCTTGTTGGTACATCTCAGAAAATTCAATATCTGCATAATTCTCAAGATTAAGCTCAATGAATCTTGACCCTTGGGATAGAAGACACTTTTAAGCTGTTTTCTGCAGTCACTTTTCTCCAGGGCATCCGGCAGCCTCAACACGGGACCTGGGCTCAGTAGCTTGTTCTTACTCATTCTTGTGTCTGCTTCTGCAATTGGACTCTGAACATATACACAACCAGTACTCAGTATCTGTGTAGTAAATAATTGGCTAAATAATTGAAAGAAACAGAGAATGAATAAGTTCTAGAAATCGACTGTATAATGCTGTTCCTATAATTAAGAGTGTCATGCTGTGCACTTCAAAATTTGTTAAGAGGATCGATCTCGTGTGGAGTGTCCTTATACACACACGCACACAAAACAAAAACTAAAAGCAAAAAACAAGGGGACACGAGGAAACTTTGAGAGGTGTTGGATATGTCTATAGCTTTGACCGTGGTGACGGTATCACAGGTGTTTGCATACGTCCAAACTTATCAAATTGTGTGCATTAACTATATGCAGTTCTTCATATATCAATAATAGCTCAATCAAGCTGTTGAAAAAAGAATGAGGCCAAAGTATCCTCTTTTCAGCCATCCTTTTCCCTGTTCCATGACACTGATGTCCTTAAACCCCAACATGGCATGGTTCTCCAGGCTCCTTCTTTCATCTACCTCGTTTTTCAGTGGTCTTGGCTAGGGAAACTCAGCCAATGAAGGAGGATTTTTACAGACATTGCAGTGTTTTCTGGAGCCATGTCAAAGAGCTGTCTCCATTATCAATGAAGAACATGTTGCTTCTTGAAGAGTATTAGCACCTTTGATGAGCTCTAGGTACAGATATTTTTAGGTCACCTGAGAGTCTTCTCAATTTTTATTTGGCATTAGTTCCTGAGATACCATATTTAAGTCTGTCAAAAGCAATCTCCCAGAACAAGGGAGCAGAGAAAAATAAAGAAAAATAAAGATGAATTAGCTAGTGTCTCATAGAGATGCTCTTCTCTGGGCCATTAATTACAACCTGTGCAATTTGGTGAGTTTGGATGCATGCACATACCCATGATACCATTAGCACCATAAAGTGACTCAAAAATGTTGTTTAAAAAAAACAAAAACTGAAAAAATAAAATCTATACAAATGTCCCTTATCCCTTTGTCTCAATCAAGTCATCTCAAACTACCTAATACTGTTTTGGTAGAATTTTCTAAGTACCACGAGGTCATGAGACCATAGAAGAGCAGGACTAAAATTATATGGGGGGGGGAGAAATAAAAGGTTATTTGTTTGTTAAAGGTCAGTCTAGCTAGGCCCCACACATTGATTTTCTTAGCTGCTACAGTTAAACAACTCTCAAAAAGAAATGTATTATAGACAACAGTATGTTTGCAACCATCGAACTGAGCTTTAATTCGAGAATGCAATCAATAAGCCTTTGTGTTTCCCAAACAGAACATGAGCAGAAAATGTGTGATGGGGGCATATGTGTTGGTACAGTTGCTGATACTTCAGGCTGATGACTGCTGTGACAAATGACACCCTGCTTCCAATCAATACCTCATAAGCCACAATTTACTTTTTCTTTACCTTGAACTCTAGCCAAAAGGAGACATAGATCACTATAATTTCCACTTAAAGCACAGGTAAGAGTTGATTGCGTGGGGGCATATATGTATGTGTATGGCCCAAAGGGCAAACCATGACCACCCAAAGCAGTAAGCTCTTCTGTTAGGAATGAGAGGCCGCATAATTGTGGCTAAAGGAATTCGGCAATATGCGTCAAGATTTTTGCGTTTGTCCTTTGACTCAGAATTTCATTGTGCTTGAATCTGTCTTATAAAAATAACCCATTGATGAAGAGGAGGGGAGATTATATAAAAAGCTGTTTATCATAGTATTATTTATTTATTTAAAATTAATTTCAGGTGTACAAAACAACACAGGGATTGGATTTTACACTCCTCACAAGGTCTACCACCCATCTGATACTGTACATTGCTATTACAATACCATTGACAATATTGCCTATACTGTACTTTATATCCCATGACCATATATATTATATATTATATATATTATTATAACATATATAATATATTATATATTATATATATTATTATAACATATATAATTATATATTATATATATTATTATAACATATATAATATATATGTTATAGTTGACATTCAATATTATTTTATATCAGTTTCAGGTATACAGCATACTGGTTAGACATTTTTATAATTCATGAAGCGATCCTCCCAGTAAGTCTAGTAACCATCTGACACTGTACATAGTTTTTACAATATTATTGACTATATTTCCCATATTTTTACTTTACATCTGTGTGACTATCTTGTAACTACTAACTTGTACTTCTTAATCCCTTCACCTTTCTCTCTTATCCCCCCAACCCCCCTCCCATTGGGCAACCATCAGTTTGTTCTCTGTAGCCATTAGTCTATTTCTGTTTTGTTTGTTTGTTTATTCTGTTCTTTAGATTCCACATATAAGTGAGATCATATGGTATTTGTCTTCCTCTGTCTGACTTATTTCATAATATCCTCAAGATCCATCCATGTTGTTGCAAATGGTAAGATTTCAAAATTTTTTATGGCAGAGTAATAGTTCATTGCATAAATCTACCACAATTTCTTTATCCAATTGTCTATTGATAGGTGTTTTGGTTGGTTCCATATTTCGGCTATTGTGAATAGTGCTGCAGTAAACATAGGGATGCAAGTATTTTTTTGAGTTAGTGTTTTGAGTTTCTTCGGATAAATACCAAGGAGTGGAATTGCTGGGTCATAAGGTGGTTCTATTTTTAATTTTTTGAGGGATGTCCATACGGTTTTCCATAGTGGCTGCACCAATCTGCAGTCCCACCAACAGGGCACCAGTGTTCCCTTTTCTCCACATCCTCACCAACACTTGTTTGTTGATTTATTGATGATAGCCATTCTGACCGGAGTGAGGTGGTATCTCATTGTGGTTTTGATTTGCATTTCTCTGATAATTAGTGATGTTGAGCATCTTTTCATGTCTATTGGCCATCTGTATGTCCCCTTTGGAGAAATATCTATTCAGGGCCTCTGCCTATTTTTTAAATTGGGTTGTTTTTTTTTTTTTAGTGTTGAGTTGTATGAGTATTTATAAATTTTGGATAGTAACCCCTTATCAGATATATCATTGGCAAATATCTTCTCCAATTCAGTAAGATGTCTTACTGTTTTGTTGATGGTTTTCTTTGCTGTGAAAAAACTTTTTAGTTTGAGATAGTCCCACTGTTTATTTTTTCATTTGTTTCCCTTGCCCAAGCAGATATATCAGTAAGCTATTCCTAAGGGTAATGTCTGAGAGTTTACTGCCTATATTTTCTTCTAGGAGTTTCATGGTTTTGTGTCTTACATTTAAGTTTTGAATCCATTTCTGAGTTTATTCTTGTAGATAACATAAGAAGATGATCCAGTTTCATTTTTTTGCATGTGTCTGTCCAGTTTTCCCAGTACAATTTATTGAAAAGACTATCTTTACTCCAGTGTAAATTTTTGCTTTCTTTGTCAAAGATTAATATTGTAGCATTATTTATAGTGGGAAAAAATGAAAGCAAGGTAATTTGCCAACAATAGTCATGGTGAACATACTGAATTCTTTAGTACACAGCCAATATTAACGCTGTGGGAAAATGTTAAGAGAAAAAAGTGAAAGGGAAAATTGGACACTTTGTATTATTTCAAATACACAAAAAAATGTACATAGAACAAATGTGAGACATGTTAAAATATATCCAGGGATGGTTTTAAGGTTTGGGGGACTATGAAGGATTATTTCCCCATCATTATGTGTTTTCCAAATTTTTGAAGATGAGTAACATTATTCTTAAAATGTAAACTTTTACTGAAGAACTTGGCTTCTTACAATATTAACATAAAAGGAAAAAAGTGTAAAAGACTAATAATAAGTGTAGTTTCTAAACATTAATTAGGACAACTTCCTATGTTCAAGAACATGATAAATAAAACTAAAAGTCAAAGGGCAAATTGGAGGTGGAAAATGGAATGCAGAGTTCATTTTTGTTATATTTGTTAATATTAACAACATTTATAATGTAAATATTTTTACTGTATGATTTATAATATGCATATCATATATAAAGAATATTTATTTATTCCATTATATTATGTTTTATTATGTTATTTTATATAAATGTATACTATGAATATATTATATTTATAATTATGTATGTTATGATATATAAATATTTTCACTATATAAAACCAGTAAAACGATATATCACAATAGACAAATCAGTAAAGGACAAAGGAATCAAACTTAAATTTTTCAACAAAAGAAACGTAAATGGATGATAGCTATGCATCAAACCCAGGACTGACTTGTAATGGTAGCAGTTCTCCAGAGAATATTAAATCCTCAACCCTATAAAGCCCATTATACCAAGGTTAAGGACAGAGTGAGGCCCAAAATGGGGAATGCACTCAAGAGCTTTGAAACCCAATATTCTCCCAAACCCTCTGGGCCTGCAGAAGTGGCCCATTTCTTTCTATTAATGTCTAGAATTCCCCACTTGCTGAGAGAAACCACCAAGAGCTCTGCTTTACAGAGCAGCATTTGTCTTTCTCAGGATTTTCTTCTACGTTCTCACCTGGACATCCACCAATAATTTAGATCATGTCACTGTACAGCTTGGCCAGGGAAGTGATGGGCCTGCTAGGTAAAGAAAGGGATTAATTGACTTTTACTGTTAAAGAAACTGACATACAGGTGTTGACTTCCACATTCAGAATGGTTATGAAAATTTTACATGGAGAAATAGAAATAGGTCTTGGTTTTTACCTTCAATTTGAAATTGCTGAGCTAGTAATATATCTGCTGAGATTTATAAGAGAATAGCACCTACCAATCCTGGGTTATAAACAGAATAATTTGGAATTTTTATGTTCTCTTTTGCTAAGTTTTTTGTTGTAATTTGTGATGAAAAACATTTTTATTTATGGAGTACCCATGACGTAAATCTCTAATTGTTGAATTTCTAAGAAAATATACGACTTCCATGTTAAACTTTCAACAGGTAGGTATTTGTGTAGAATAGAATTTTGGAACTCAATTGTATGTTATTTTTATCTCTAAACACAAAGAGGTAACAGCTAAAATAATATAAAACAGGTGGGAAAGGAAATTTAGCCAATATCTATATGGAATCACATTTATTGTACTTTGAACTATTTCTAATTTTACTTGTGATTGTTTTTCTTAACCTAGGTCCTTCCTCTGTCTTTCGTATTTCTTGGTGGATTCTAGTACCTATCTATGCCTTTCACCTAGAGCTTCTACTGGTTTTTGTTCTTAGGACTGGATTAATGATTTGAAGGCAAATCATATAATACATTGTAGGATACAAGCTCAGACACATTCATTTACTCATGAAACATGTACTGAATAGCCTACTCTATGCCAAGAACCCTGCTTTTAGTCAACTGAGTTGACTAAAGCATGATCTCTGTTTCCAAGGAACTCACATCTTCAAATTCCTTGAAATTAACTGATGCAACAATGTAAACCTATTCAACAGAACAGGTCCTCTATGCTAGCGCAAGCTGGGTAATAATAGCTAAGCTTTCCAGATAATTTTAACACCATTAGTCTGGTGTTAAAATTAGAGCTAGATTTCTTTTTCTTCTCTTTTTTTAAAGTCACATTCTCCCCCCACCCTCAAAGTTTTCTAGAACTAGATTTCATCACAGCTCATTATGACACTGACATTGCAGATAATACCAAAAAATTAATGTTATACCTTTATGGAATTTGTTATTACAATTCAAATTTTACCAAAACTGTTCAAGAATCTGTTCTAGTCTATAGTAGGCTCTTTTGCATACATTAAGTGATACATTTAGAGTCCCCTATCACTTCATCTTTTTTGCAAATACCTGATCACACTACCCAGCCTTCCCCTGGGCCTTAGAACATATCAAAGTACAAGATATTTCCTGCACTCAATTTGGAAAATATTAGTCCTCTTTCAAGGCCCACACAATTGCCAGTTCTCCAGTGATACTTCCCATGATTCTACTTAGAAATAGAAACTACTCTTTTTTGTTTTATTTCTATGATCCTTCGTGGTCATACTCAAAGAGAAAAGGAAGGAAGTTAGGGAAAGAATGAACAATAATACACCAAGGAAGGGTCCTAACTACATGATATGAGCACAATTCATCATGTCATTGAGTTCAGTTTTCCCAAGGAAGAATGTATAATTTATTTTAAATAATAACTGTTCAATTTGAAAGTTGATCTCCAAGGATATGAGAGAAACATAGTTCATAACTCTGATGGCTACTAGGCTATATGTACATGCAGAGATGAAATATTTACAGAAAATATAAAATATCTAGTGTGCACTTAACATGATAATGAGGTTCCGTGTTCTTTCTGTTGTTGTTCCTGCTACAATTATTGACATTTGTGTAGAGTATTAGCAAGTACATGCTTGTTGAAGTCTCCCAAATTGCTATTCAAGTCATAATTCATTTGTCCAGTAGGCTAAGCTTCAATGATCTCATGTGCAAAATAGTAATAATAGTATTTAACTTCATAAATTTATTATAAATGTTAAATTGTATAAGGCCAGCAAAAATCTTAAAATAGTGTTTGGCATATAAAAAGCACTCATTAAGTATTGATTTTCACATTATGAACTTATTATCTGAAGGATCTTTTTTATAGAAACCATACTAACATATTTGCTTTCCGAGCTTTATGCAGAGGCGTTCCTTCCTTACTAGACCCCTTGAATCTTTTTTAACTTACTTCCTTCTGTTAAATTATTTAGCTAACTAAAATATACCATACAAATATAATGAAAGTTGAAGTTGACTCTAGTGTTAATTATTATTTTGTAGATGAGATACTGTGGTTAATTAAAGAATTGCATAATCTCATATCATGTAAATTAAATTAACAAGGTTTATTAGGTAAGTGACCATGGAAAACAAATTTTTGAACCAAAATATTTTGGCTTAAAAACAACAAGTGTTTTTGTAATATATTATACATAAAATAAGTTGTTTGGAAGTTTCATGCATAATGACATCATTTTTCTTACAACACATTCATGAATCAGATGTCATTCCTATTTGCCAATGAGGAAACTGAGGCTCAGAAAGGTACTTACTCAAAATGATTTGGCTAGAATATGCTTGGTAATCTAATAATTAGTTCCTATATCAAGTGCACCCAGGTTCCTTGTCCACAAAATATAGATGAGAATAATATTTATTTTTAGAATTGACATGAGAATCATATTAAATTATATATATATATATATATATGTATATATATATATATATATATATATATATTTGTGAAACAGCAGTTGATATCAGCATGTTATTGTTAATTTTACTGCTATTATTATTTTACTGATTGTTTCCTTTTTCAGTTATTTCTTTGCCTTTGCCCATTTTTCAGAACCGGTACTCTTTTTTTTTTTTTTTCTTTTTGAGGGCAGTGTCACTGGCCCTCATATGTGGGACCAGAACGGGGGGCCACTGGCTTCCCAAGCCAGCGCTTAACCACCGCGCCACTCCTCCAGCTCTTACCTTTGCCCATTTTATCTCCTCTAACATTCAGCACCACTGACTTTTTCTCCTTCAGTCTACTTCCATTCCTTTTAAGATCAAGAGTTTCTACATCAGTGTTAAAGGCATAAAAGTCTTCAGATTATACCAGCTATTTACTACAGTGAAATTGTGGAAATATACTACCTTTATTTTGGGAAGAGAATTCCCAATCCACAAACATCACTGTAAATCACTAAGTCAGTGGAGGCAATTCACAAACCCTTAAGTCAATCTCCCGGGTCGGCTTTGATCCTCATTCAGAAGTCATGTCTATCATTCTGTTTTCATTTTAGATTTGTCAAGGAATAGGCCAAAACAGGAATAATCATAGAAATGGACAGATGTAATAGTACTTGGCACTTGTCCTGTTCCTTCTGTTGATTTAACCTGGATTGTTGAATGTCTGCACGTAAGCAAAGAGAAATAACATAGAAACTAAAATGATACTTGAAAGAAAGTCTGTCATAAGAGGGAGAAGCCACAGCCAGTGTCTTGACACACATAGGGAGTTTCATTTCTGTTGGATTCAGCTTAGAAGGTACCAAAAGGTTGGTAAAAATGTTACAGAATATTTATTTTTTTGCAAAACAACCACTCTGAGGTCTGGGGTGAAATATAAAATCAGAGTTTGTTCTCAGCAATTTCTTTAATTGTGTGACTTAAGGCACAAGTCAACTTCTGGGACTCACTGTGGTCAATTCTAACAGGCGGCCATTGTGTATAGAATGATGTCTACCCATACTTCTACACCTATATTACAATGTAGTGAGTGACTACTGTTAAGTCATTTGGGGGGAAGGGACTGTATTGTATAACTTCCTATAATCCCTATCAATATTTCTAATGAATTTTAAGTGCCAGTGTGTGTATATGTGCTTTTTAAACCTCCTTCAAGTATGGTTTACAAGACATTGAATATAAAGCAACAAGAGACAGTGATTCTGAGAGGTGAGAAACAAAGGAGTGAGTCCTACTATTTACCAGTCTCATTGTCTTGAGGGTTTCCAGGATGTAGTGCAGGGATGCAGGGCCCCTGAAATTTCTGTGAATTGAGGAGATGGGCTTGAAAGTCTGGGGAGACCCTGACAGCTAGAAGTCACAGCAGGGAATACTCAGAGGAGAGAGCTGCACAGAAAGAAAACTCTGAACATCTGAATGTAGTTCTTGCATATTCCGCAGATCAGCTCATTTATGTGAGAAGATTACTCAATGAGGAGGGAAAAAAATCTAAAAGGATTGGGGGGCTAGATATAAAGCCGATTCCCACCAACCAGACTGGAAAAACCTCATGATTCCTGGGGCGCTGGAGCTTGCCTCAGAGGAAGGTCTCACATAAAAGAATCCTGCCTCGGTACTGGGTAATAACTGGCCCTAGAATGAGAAATGTACCTAATACATTTGTAAATAATTGGAAAGGATCAAACTGTTTCCACGAAACTTACTGTTTCCAACAACAGTGCTCAAGGGTTTTCACAGAAACTCAAAAATACTCAGCACCACACGAGGTCAAATTCACAATGTCTGGCATTTATTTAAAATTTATGAGACATATAAATAAATGGGAAAATATGAACCATAATGAGAAGAATCAAAGTCTTCCACATATGACACAGATGGAAATCAGATATTAGCAGACAAGGACATTACAAGAGTTATTACAAATATTTCTATATCTATAAAAGATTAGTACAGACATAGAAGAGATATAAAAAATCCCAAACTGAACTTCTAGAGATGAAAACTACGTTTGAGATAAAAAATATATTAGATAAAATTATCAATAGAACAGACATTTCAAAGAAGAAAAAAATTAGTGAACTTGAAGTTAGAGCAATAGAAGCTAAAATAAAAGGCAAAAAGAAAACTACAATAAAACAAAATCAACTGAGCATCACTTAACCGTAAGAAAAATGAAAACAGTCCTAAAATACTGTAATTGAAATCCCCAAAGTGAAAGATAAATAAAAATATATATTTGAAGAAATGATTTTTTTTTTCTAAATTTGATAAAGTCTACACACTCAAAGATCCAGGAAACCTAATTAACCCAAATTTGTGCCAGGCATGCACTTACACACACATACACAAAACATGAAGAAAACTAAAGCATGCACAACGTGATAAAATCTCTCAAAAATCAGTGATAAATAATAAAAACAAAATCTTAAAATCATCACGGGAAAATAGGGTACATAGAGAGGAACAATGATAAAGGTGATAGATTATTTCTTTTCCAAAATAATGCAAGTCTCCGCCCACCAAAAAAAAACCCCAAAAACTCTGTCAACCTAGAATTCTGTATCTAGAGAAGATTTTTAAAAATAAAAGTAAAATAAACACATTTTTAGGTAAAAATTGGCTGAAAATATTGCATCACCAGCAGACCCACACTACAAGAAATATTAAAGGAAGCTCCTTAGGAGGAAGCAAGGTAATACGAGATGGAAATATGGATCTACAGTAAGGAATAGAGAGCAAAAAATAATAATAACCACACTGATAAGTACATAAGATAGAGTTGTGATTTTTATTTAAATCACTTAAAATAATTGGTTGCTTATATAATAATAATTTTGTAATAGAATGCTTATATCATATATAAAAGTAAACTGAATAGCAGCAATGAAACAAGTATTGGGGAGAACTCAGTATGTTATTGTAAAGTTCTTATATGTGAAGTAATATAATATCACTTGAAGGTAGAGAGTAATAAGTTAAAGATACAAAATTAAATAAATCATTAAAATGCAAAACAGAGTTAGTATGGTTCATTATTCACCATAGATAAAATTGAATTATAAAAATTATTGAATTAATAAAAAATAAAGCAGAAAAATAAGAAAAAGTAAACAGAAAAGATGGGATGATAATGTATTTAAAGCTCACCAGATCAATAATTACATTAAAAACAAATAGTCTAAATAACGTAAGTATCTCAATTTACTAATTCATTTTATTTCTGTTTGGATAAAAAAGAATAGTCTAACTACATGCTATTTACAAAAAGAGACTTTAAATGTAAAGGAACAAACAAGTTAATAGTGAAATGATGAAAAATTATGTTATTTGCTCTGAAAAAGGATTTAGAGCAAAAAATAATGCTGGGTTAAACAATGTCATTTTATAATGATAATGTGGTCAGTTCAACAATAGCAAATAACAGTCATAAATGTTTATGTGCCTAATAATACAGCCATGGTATATGTGAAGCTAACAGTAACAAAGTTAAAGGAAATAGTTCAATCCATAGTTCTAGTGTGTTTTCAAGACCTCTCTTAATAATTGATGGAAGCAGTAGACAGGAAGCCAGTAAGTATATCAAAGATTTGAGGAGTATGATGAAGCAACTTCACCTAATTAATATTTATAGAACATTCCACATGACAGTAGACTATTATTCAATATGGTATCATTCAGGAGAACAGATTAGAAACTCTAGAAATGCAATCATACATACAGGGACTATGGAGTTTTGAAAACCATGAAAGGGCAATTCACTGGAGAAAGGATAGTTTTTCAATAACTGGTACAGTTATCTATTCATATGTAAAAATGAACTTCAGTATGAACTTTATATCATACACAAAAATTAAATGCAATGTATCATAAACCTAAATGCAAACCCTAGAGCTTTAAATCATCTAGGAGAATACTACTGTAACCCCAGGTGATGAAAACATTTCTCAACTACAACATCAAAGGCATGGTCCGCGAAAGAGCAAATTGATAAATTAGACTTCATCAAAGTTACAAAGTCTGCTCTTCAAAAAACACTGATCAGAGAATGAAAAGGAATCCTAGATTAGGAGAAAATATTTGATAACCATGTATCTGCTAAAGGATTGTTTTCATAATATATAAAGGATTCTCAAAATTCAGTAAAAAGTCTACTAAAATAATTCATTTAAAATGGGCAAAAGATGGGCTGGCCAAGTGGTGCGGTGGTTGGGAGCTGGCTAGGGATACCAGCGGCCCGGGTTCAGATCCCACATATGAGGGCCAGTGACACTTCCGTCTAAAAATAAATAAATAAAAAATGGGTATAAGATTTGAACATTTTCTTTTATTAAGAAGATATATAAATGGAAAATAAGCCCAATATCATCAGTTTCTAGGAGATACAACCTAAAATTATGGTAGGATACCACTATACACATAGTAGAATGGCTGAAATAATAATAATAATAATAATAATAATAATAATAAAAATGACTGAACATACCAAATGAGACTTGTAAATGATGTCTGTGGCAAATTTATTTATATTAACTCCAAATTGGAAACAGCCAAATATGTCTCCTATGAAATGGGTGGATAACATCCCTCAGTATCCATGCAATGGGAAACTATTCAGTACTAAAATGGAATAACTTACTCATATATGCTACATGATGAATCTCAAAATAACTGAGTAATTGAAGCCACACAAGAGGGAGAATATACTGTATGATTTAATTTATATTATTCTAAGAAAATGCAAACCAATCTACAGTGAGAGAAAGCAGAGCAGTGGTTCCCTGGACAGCGTTGGAGGTTTGGTAAGAGGGGGTTGGTCAGAGGGCTAAAAGGTACATGAAGAAAAATGGGTAACTTACATTAGGAACTTTAACTTGGAAAATTAAAAAAAAAAATTCAAATGGTTAATAAGTTAACACAAATTTTTCAGCCTTGGCACTAAGGAACGGAATTCAAATTAGGCATTTTATAATAAGAAATATGTTTTGACTAATCAATTGAACAAAGATTAAAAATAATGATTCAATGGTAAAATAAAAATAAGGAAGATGGCAACTAACAAAACTATTAATAAAAATATAAATTGGTGCATCCTGTCTGAAGAGCATTTTGTCTCTCTGTATATAAAGCCCCATTTTTTTCCCCAAATCAATTCCTAAAAGCTAATCTGAAATATAGATATTGATGCCAACTTCTTGTCAACATTTTTATAATAGCAAGGATTTTATAAGAATATAAATGTCCAAAATTGGACATAAAATGTGCCAAAGTGCTTAAGATTATATTTTTGCAGAATTTTTGATAAAATGAGAAATGCTGTGGTTATGTTCCGTAGATGGATGTAAATGGAGTACTTACAATACAAATGGTATAATTACTTGCATTTTTGAAAATATATATTGAAAAAATGGTAGAGTAAAAAGAGTTACTTAGGTCTATTGATTTCTATATTATTTATAATACAGGTTGATACATTTATGAATGCATAGAAAGGGGACTGAAAGGATGCATGAATGACAAACATGCATGATTCTCTTAAATAAAGGAAGGGAACTGAATATTGGGAGGAATTGGAGGAGATGTTTAGAAGGTGGACTCGTTTTCCTATGTATAAGTCTATAAGGCTTAGTTATTTAATAATATGAATGTATTTGTGTGTTACTGCCATAATAATACTCTGCACAAGCTGAAGACCCCCTCATTAATATCTCTAGTCCTTACCTCTTTCTTCATTTCAAAATTAGATACACTTCATCACAAGATGTGGGTAATTATTATGCAATATGTAGGCATATTTTAAATAATTCATAGATGAGTTGCACTGTACTGCATGCATACATACACACACACACTTGCACAATAGTCTAGGGACAGAGCCATTAAATTAGGTTTATTTTGCAGGCAACCTAACATGGTGCCTTTTGCATATGGTGCACTACGCGGTGCTCCCATCTCTGACTAAACTGTACTGGGAGCTCTTTGGTGGTGGCTGTAGGATTAAAGTGAGCACCTCTATAGTTGATGGGAACGGGGGTAACAACATCAGGGGGATCTCAAGACTTTTGCATTCTAGTTGGGGTGACAAAGAGGAAATGCCTTAAAAGTAATTTCTCTTTGCACAATATTGTTTTGAGAACCCGCTGCTTGAGTTTCTGTTGTTGAGATGTAGTACTATTGATAAAAATCAGAATAAAGCCACTTGGAGTTAATTGCTATGAAATATTTGGCATAGCAATTTTACCCAGTTTAAGACTTCAGTGGGTATTCGGGAAATTCTTTTTTTTTTATTTTTATTGCCGCTCTTCTTAAGCCTCTAATCATTCCATTAACATTTATTGAGTGCCAGCACTTGAGCAGCTGCAATCACACCTGCTCTGAGAAAAGTTTATTTTTCAAAATATTCGCCCTGTTTAAAATTCTGTGTTTTGTAAATAAGCTTTTTGCACTTAAAGAGAGAACAGGCAAAACCCAGATAGTGTGTGACTGAAACGATTATTGCCACATAATAATGGATAATATGTTCCATGGTGACGCCTATGTTATTTTTCCTCAGCATCCCTTTACTCTGTGCCCTTGTGGTTTCCCCTTCCCAGAGAACTCCATGCCAGAGAACCACATTACTCTTCACTTGTCATTCTTGAGCCTGGGGCCTCTGAAACTCGGAAGAGCTTGTCCTTGGCTGGGAGCCCCGTGGGACCTTGTAGTAGGAAAGTGAGAGCCACTAAGTTGGAGGTGCCCCAAGGCTTCTCAGGGCCAGCTCTCCAATGGAGCACGGTGCTACGTAACTGCCAAGAATAGACCGAAGGCCACCCAGGGCCAGGCTCCTTGCTTAAGCAAACCTCCACTCTGTGCTTACTGGGTATACAAGACACTTGAAAGGAAGGTTATGATTATCCTTGCAACAAATATCCCTCTTCTCTATGATGTGTGCAGGAGAGATGAACTTTGTCAAAGACCCAATGTACCTCCCAGCTGCTAACTCTGCGACCTTGGACGAGATGCTCAGTCACTCGGAAACTCAATGTCCTCCCCGCCAGGGGAAGCTAATGATAGCTTCCCTACCTTCTTCTCTGACATGCAATGATGCTCCAACTAATTAAGGTAGCAGATATGAATGAAGGTTTGGCTTTGTATGTGCTCGATACCACAAAGAGAAGCAAGGTCCCAAACATGAATAAAACATGTCTCTTCTCCAAGAGGAGTAGCTCACCGTCCATCAGAAGAGACAAACAGGTGAGTAATGGTGCCAGAGAGTGCGGGTGCCATGATTAAGCTTCAGGCTCTCTGTTACGGTCGGCTCAAATGAGGGAGTAATTAATTCTGCTGTGAGAAGGAGGAGTATGGGGGAAGGCTTTACAGAAAGAATGACTTTTTAGCATCATCTTGAGAAATGTGGAGGAGATTGTCAGGTAGAGAGCAGTTAAAGGACATTGCACAAAGTGAAGAGCAATTGCACAGAGGACAGACATGTGGGGAAACCATGTGCCCATCATGACATGTATGCGAGTGCCCTGTCATCTGCAAAGTGGTGTATTATTGCCGAAACCATGTGGAAGTGATTTGAGAGCATAACTCATCTTGTTTCCCCCTTTGTCCGTGACATAGCAACTGGTCTGGTCTTTATGACTTCTCTTCTGTTATTTTGCTAAATTGTATTTTTATGAAAGTTAACATATACACCTAATTTGAAAAAGGCAAGTAGCACTAAAAGTCTTAAAATACTCCACTCCCAAAACTCATGCCCCAAGGCCAGCTTTTTCCAATTATTATAGCTATTCATTTTGGTATTTCTGAATAATATATGTAGACCATATGTGTTTTTTCTTTTGCTTTGAGAAATATCTATTGACTTCTTGTTATGAAAGATACAACTTTTGCCCTCATTCCCCATTACTCCTCATTTATATTTTGCCACCCTATGTACCAAAAAGTGATTTAACATTATCTCTAGCAATTATCTGGTGTACATAAACTATGACTACATAAATAGTGCTCCAAGTTAAGCCTTGCAGTATACTGTTGTGTATTATGATGGGTCATTTCCTTCCTTGTGTGATATAATTTATTTGCTCATCTTACAAATTGCCTTGATTTTGGGGTGATTTGGCTTTCTAAATATTTATCCTTTATTATTCGTTTCAGAAATAGCTAATGGAAATGTGAAACTCTTTTAAATAGGGACAAGAAATACTTAAGGTGGGACCCTTTATATATTTATTTTTCTTGCTTTCTTTGGGGGGAGATATAGCTTCTTATCCCAGTTTGCACTGATCTCCCTTTAGCTCTGCTGTATACCTGTTTAAATGAGAATTTATTTCTGTGTTTTCTTATGTGGAATGCCTTATTTCTGGGATCATGTGACTTCTCCTTCTTGGCTTATTCCCTCATTTGGGGCATTTTCTTCCCAAATTAACTTCATAGAATATATAGAAAATTTTTATTTATTTAAAGATATTTAGTATCTGAGATTTTTTTTTTCTCTCATTTTGTTTGGGAGTTTGACAGAGAATAGAATTGTGGTTTGGAAATTTCTTCCCCTCAGGATGTTAAAGCATTTCTCCATTGTATTTGAACTCCTGATATGTGGTGGCCATGGAAATGCATAACTCTGATCTTCCTGAAAGAAGGAACTTCAATTTGCCCCAGGGATACACTGACATTGTGATCACTGTGACACTGGTTGGGGTACAAATTTCCTGGGCAGCTTCAGCCAGTGAGTGAGCATGGTGGAATTTTTCTAAGTGCAGTCATTTGGGGGGAGTTTCTTTTGGGTCGGCTGAGGCTGTCAACTCTGTATTGTGGCATGAGGCTCTGCTTACCCAACCCTACCTCCACCCCTTCACTGCACAGATGTCAGATTTACACCATGGCCTTATCACCTTCGTATGGACTTGCCTCACTCTGTTTTCCATTTTGTCTGCTGTACTTAAGTCAGTAGGCAGCTAGAGCTCAGTATTGCCCATTCTATTCTCCCAAGTTGTCTGTTATATATCCATGAGCTCTTTTTCTTACAAAATATTGTTTGTAATGTTTGTCTTCTGAATCTTTGTAGTAGACATAGACACTCATTTTCCTCAGCTCCTGAGAGTACTGGCTATCGTGCAGATGGCTCTCAGTTGAGCCTTCTCCCATGGTTGCCCTCAGCCTAAGAGAGCTGCTCACCCAATTCGTGTCTCTCTCTGGAGGCAGCCTGCATCCAATCGCTGGTTAACATGTGGATATAAGGACCTCATACCCATGCATCCATTAGGGACAATTTATAGGGTTGCCTTCTTAGCTCCAGTGTTCCCATAGGATTAACTGAGTACCCTATCTGCAATAAGATCACAGTTCAATCTCTCCATATGCCCAATACTTATTCTGTCATAGGTCTTGATCCAAGGATACTCCCTAATAAACTTCTGATACACAAATCCCCATCTTAGAGTCTTTTCCCCAAGGAACATGAAATCAGACACATCTCCCTCCTCAATTTCTTTGCCCTATTGGTTTATACCTTTTAAGAGGTTTTTTTTTTTTTGTTGTTGTTGTTACAGTTTAGTGTGGTTTTATGGGAGACTGGAGATCATTGGTGCATTTAATCTGCCATGGTTAAACAGAAGTTGGGTCCACCACACTTCTTCCAGTTTATGAAGAATAACTGATGGCCATTTTGTTGCTCTATTTAGGAGTTTTATGGGGAGTCAAGGACAAAATGTAGAAATGGTGTCCTCAAAAATCCATCATTAGTTTTCTTTACAGGGATAGGGAGCAGGATTTAGTAGAAGGAGAAATAAAAGGAATAAAAACCTTCTTCCTGGTTTCTCTTTTATGGACAAGATCTAAACTTCTGACCAGCCACCTACAATGAACTTCTTATTTCTCTAAGGAACATAAGTATAGGGAAATCAAAACAATCGAACTCTTTATTATGATCTCAACCGTCAGCCCAGATCCCTATTTGGTCTTTTTCTTAGAGATATGGTGGAACCATGCTCTTTCTGAGTGAGATCTTTGATTCTCTTTAGCGTGGCCTTAGTACTGACTGACTTTGGCTGGAATAGCTGGCCCATGTCCCCTTTCCCATGGGACCCTACTTGGACCTACTGGCTAGGTCCTGCTAATTTCACTGCTAACAGTGAGGTTGCCTTCCCCAAAGAGCAAAGCTCCAGGTCTCTCTGAACACCATGAAACCTAGTGTGCAGGTTTCAGATACAGGGAAACTGTCTTCTCCCTGTGTACACATATAGTCCCTTTTCTGCTGTCTCTAAAAATAGATCTTCTAGGAGATTGTCTAGCTGTAGGATTATAAGAAATTCATTTTCCCTTGATTTTTCTTATAATTTTTTTTTTCTTTTTTTGAGGGCAGTGTCACTGGCCCTCATATGTGGGACCCAAACCAGGGCCGCTGGCTTCCCAAGCCAGCACTTAACCACCACGCCACTCGGCCGGCCCACATTTTTTTTATTGTATGGAATATGGAGAAGATCCTTGATCTTTTCTTTAGGCTATAATGCAAACAAACACATAACTAATATATGTCAGGCCCATTGCCAGCTTGAGAGAGCCAGACATGTTCAACAAAGGACTTGCTTTCATCTTAAGCATTTTCTCTAGAATAGGAGGGCAGCTTGGGCTAGCAGATAAAGAAATCAGAGTAGCTGATAGAACAGCAATGCCTTCTAAATATGGTTGGCATCGATTAAACCAAAATAGCTAGACTGAGAAGGAGATTATGGGGTAATATTAGTTTGTAGCACTGCTCTCCCAGGAATGGGTGGCTTACACAGAAAGAAAGGAACCAATACTTTCAACCCAGGTTGTGTAAGGCAATATGGTGTTACATTTCATAAGAACGTTAAACTGATCTAATACTGTTTGAAAGAAAGTCCACTCAGGTGTCAGATCAACAAAAAAGAGGGCTTGAGTTACCTCTTTACCATTTCTGAATTTTGCCAATCTTTTGTACTATATTGTAATGGTAGATGTGTTCCAGAACCTTTCCTGAAAATAAGAGGAAGTGAAGGAGATCTATTACTATTTGTAATGTCCTTGCTATATTCCATGCACTGTTATAGTTACCTTATGTTGTTTAATTGTTTTTACTACCTCGCAGTTATGATAATACAACCTCCCTAGAGATGGTGAAACTGAGGTACAGAGAGGTTAAGTAACTCATTAAGTATCATGTAGCTGATAAGCAGCAGAACGCAGATTTGAAACCAAGGTTGGTATGACACCAAAGTCCATAGTTTTTGCCCAATTATAAGCTAATTCTTTTCACTTTCCTTTCAGCACATTTTGTTAGATTAATTTTAATGCTTATTTTTAAATTTTATTGTATGAGCAAAATGATGACAGAGAGAATGGAAAAATGAGATTTAGAAAGCTGTTCCTAATAATTTGCTTCTTTTTTATTATTTTCATATTCTTTTTACTATTTGTCTCAATAAGTCTTTATTCTATCCCAGCTCAGTGTAAAATAAGATAGAGAGCTCATCTAAGAAGTAGAAGCAATGCAGGTACAATATAATCTGTCTTGGCAATCATAACCATGACCATTATTCATGAAGGCAAAATCAGTTTAACCTCTGTTCCCAGAACCTCCAGGGCTATCATACATAAGCTCCAAGATGCATCAGGATTGTCCCTGGGGCACAGACAAGGTTATTATTTCCCATTGATAAGTGGGTCACATATCTTCATTTCTAAAGAACAGATAGAAGGATCTATGAAACAAAGCAAAATGTGGGAAGGACACTCTTATTGAAAAGCAAGTATTATAACATCTCATTGCCACTAGGCCTCTGAGAAATTAGGATGGGATCATATTCTTCTAATTTCCTGTTTATAATAATGAAGTCGTGTTGTAAAAGGTAGACCTTTTCCCATATAAAGTAGGACAAAACGATCTAGTGAAATAGTAGGATTTTGGAATCAGAGACCCGAGCGTTTAATTCTAGTTCACATATTTATGCCTTGCGATGGAAACCAAATCCTATTGCTTGTCTGAGCCTCAGAAAAGACGTCAGACCAGTCTGCATCCTGGACACATTTGCACACGCTCATGGGAATTTGACCTTTGCTTTATCCAGGCTCATGTTCAACACTCAGGAAGGCGTTACCTGTAGGTGGTCTTCAGGGAACACAAAGCTAACTTGTCCAGAACTGTGAGGGGAAGGCAAGAGAGTATTGAAAGCTCTTAGGATGAGCCTCCAAACAAGATGTCAATCGCTGTGGTGAAACCTTACCTCCTCCTGTTGGTGGGTAGTGTTTTCTCCACATTGTCTTCACCAGGTTTTCCATTACTGTTTGTCTCTAAACAATGAAATGTATTCTCTCTCTGGGGCTCTTGAATGTCTTTTGCCATCACATTATTGGATCAACATGTTGAGCAAGCAGATCCTAAATTTATTTACCTAAAAATGATGCATTACTATTGTGTCTTTCATCACAGAATTCATGTTAGATTTATATGAGTACATATGTGAACATATTTTTTAAACCATGGTAATTTTTTTTTAAGTCTTGTTCTGAAGTGATCAAATGCACAACTCATAAGTGTATTAGAAAACCAACAGGAAAGGAATGTTTTCGATGGAATGTATTACATTTCACAGATATCGAGTTTAGACTTATCCATAATAGCCTTTTGAATTTTTCACCGAGTAGTTATTTCAGTATCAGTGTCTGGAGGCTAAAAAACCACAACAACATAAGTCAATAAAAGACAGCAGCCCTAACTGTTTTTGTCTTCTGTGGCATACGTGATTTCTTTTCCCTAAAGTTTTAAAAGTCTATTGGTCATAAAAACAAAGGAGTAGTACTTTACTATATATTTTTTCAGTGGCATGACCTGTTTCTTAATTGAAAATGCTTCTAATTTGTATATAATGACCGCGTGTTTCTAAACTCCAATCTGAATACATGGCCTGACCCAAGTTTTCTTGTCTTTCAGCTTTGTGAGTTTATGTGAGAATACAGCCTATTAAGAATGAATCAGTTATTAATTTAAAAATTGGGGGAATATAGAAAACATAAATTTACTTGAGATATGGGAAAAATCAGGGATTCTTTCATCTCATCATTTTTCCCGAGGAGATGATTGTTGAAAGGCAGTAGGTGAATGTTTAAAGAGATGTGATTGTTCAATGTACAAAGATTGGCAATCTGAGCCCAACCACTTACAGGTTGTATAATCTTTTGTAAATGATCAGTCTTGTAAAGAAATAGCCTTGTTCTCCTCTCCCTACTTTCTACTCCAATCATGAAGTTAGAATAGGAATGACCCTCTGTGCACACAACTGATTCACCAAGGAACAAACACTTGACCAAGACACACCAATAGAATTCCTTTTCAAGGATTTCTGAAATAGAGTCAGGGAAGAAATCAGTCTCTCTCTGATGACAAAGCTATTACCTGTTAGGTTTAGAGATTGCTGTTTTGTTTAAAACAATGAAATCTATGTACAGCAATTCACAGGATTCGAGAAAGAATTAATTCCAGTAGGTCTGCTTGTTCCTGTCTATAAACCTGTTCCTTCCATTATCTGATTCTTTACCTTCCTAAATTGATTTTCTGTTTAATTATATAAGCCAGGGAATTATTTTTTTAGTTAAATTATTTGAGTTTCTTTTCTGAGATTTGGTAAAGGAAGATTCCTGATACAGAATCTTTGTGCCTATAATGTATTTTGTAAAAATTCATGGTAATAATAACATTATCATGATGAATAAATTGATGGAATACCTTGTGTGAAGCACAGAATATAGTACTTAATGCTTCAGCTGCCAACTCCCTTTTTCCATTCTGTACTTAAATCATTTAGATAGCACAATAACATCACATTAATCTGTTTATTATCAACTTGATATAAAAATATTGAGTTATGAACAAAAATATATGTACGGCATTTAGAAATAGCAGAAATTAAGAGGTTTTAGAGAAATGACATTTTAACCTAAGTCCATTACTTTCTGAATGTGTGATTTTGGGCAATTTGCTTAACACTTCTGCATCTAAATTTCCTCATGTATAAAAAAGAACACCAGTTCTCATTTTATCACTGATATAAGATGCTCTGAAAGGACAAATGTAGTACATACTCAAATGATCTTACTTTTCTCCTTGAAAATGTCTATTCATATGTAGTCTGTCCCCAGCAGTGATGGAAGTTTATGAATGTAATTTCACAGAATGATTCATGATGTCCAACATCAAATCTATATAATGCATGTTCACATGAAACAATAATTAATCATCAAGAAGAATGAGACAGACAGAGAAAATATAATCCATCTTCTATTTCAAAGGTAGAAAAAGGGAATCCAACTCTTTCATTGGGGTTGGGGTGGTGCTTCCACCTGAGCGTAATTAACATTATTTATGTATTCCCGTGTGTTTACAACTTCCTCCTCAAATTATGAAATTGAATTGGTAAAGGATATACGTGTGGGGGATAGGTAGGATGTTTAGGTTAGAGAGGGGACCTAGTTTCTTTTGGCCTGAGCAACTGAATTAGAGCGTATTCTTTTAGGAAAGTGGATAAAAGACGGCAGACATTTATGTGCTTATGGCAGGACACTGAGGGGAATGCGACTTGCGGTTTTGGAGAATGGATCTAGTTGGAGGTGCCAGTGCCACTGTGAGAAGCCTGGTGATGGTATCAGCATAGACATGGCTGGAACTGAGAATGCAGGTTGGAGCTGGAGGGCCTGAGTTGGGGGTGGTAGCAGGTGAGACTCCTCAGGAAGAATATCTAGGGTGTGAGAGACAAAGACCTCCAGCAGACAATGGTCCGGCAGACCATAAGGACACTGATTTAAGAAACAGGGAAAAAAGGAAAGGCTTTCAAAAGAGTCTGAACAAGAACAGAGAGAAAAACAAAGAAGCACAGGGAGTTTACCCTGTGGTATTAATGAAATAGGGGTAGGATCCAGAGTCCAACTGGAGGTAGTAGCATGAGGTCACCTTTTTTTCTGACAGGAAGAAAAAGTAAATGGATGAATGTAGATAAGGACAGGCATATAGGCTTGTTGGCATCTAAAACTAACATGAATAAAACTGTTTTACTTATATTTTCTTCCAAACCAGCTCCCTCTGCGATTTCTGCAGCTCAGTCAAAGGCAACTTCATCCTTCCGGTTTTTAAGGCCAAATGTCTTGGTGTCACTTTGGACTCTTGTCTTTATCTTGAGCCCACGTTTAGTCTTTCAACATATTTGTCATCTCTATCACTCGAAACTATCTCATCCTTCCACTATCCCTTTTAATCTGAACTACTGTCCTTTCTTAGCCATATTGATGCAATTTTTAACTAAAGGTATAATGTCTAAGAAAATAACCCATTACATTTAGTTAGTTGCTTTCTAAAATAGAAGTACCAATTTGTAAGGCCACAAACATTGTCTCCTCATTGACAGTATTTTAATGTACTTCTTATAATGATACAGAAAAGGGATGAGTTTAAATTTGTGTTTATTTGATTACCGTGACCTCGAGGCTTCTCAAAATGTGCTCACCCTTCAGCTTTCTGGCTCCATATGCCGTTACTTCTATCCTCGTCCAGTCTTCTCTAAATACAGTGCCTTCCATTAAGCTATCATAATGAAAGTCATAATTTTAGTCTATGGAATCTAAATATGGCTTTTCAAAGCAAACTTTGATGAGGACAAAGACTAATCTAGGGCTTCGGGACACATTTGAACATCAAACACAACTGCTACAAAATAATCTCAATTTCTCTCTATGTGTGTCTTTATTCTCTTTCACTGTAGACTGACTACCCTCATATCTGATGGGAACCACCACCAACTGCAGTTTCCAAATGTCAGTCATTTATTCTTTTATCTAAATTGACACAGAATGATGTATTGAAGGAAAGGACATTAGGACGCAAAAGGAATTGAATATTAGTAGGATTTAGAAACAATTTGGCTATGCCTGTGACATAAATATATGAAATAAGAGGAAACAGGAGGGAAAAATTAACTTTCCAAAAGAATGTACATACAATTTTGTATTCAAGTTTTTATACTTACCATTATAACAATGTTACAGGCTATTACTTAGTTTCCACAGTCATAATTTTCAATAACTACAAAATATTTGATGTAGTGTGTATATTGCTTTTTGTAAAATAATTGTTCTATTATTGGACATTTAGTTTGTATTAATGCAGCCAATATGAATTATCCTGCTGTAGCGATCTTTGTTCTTACCGGATTACTAGAAAACTTTATTAAGCGTTCATTGAATGGAATAAACTATGGTGAGAAGTAATTAGTTCAAATACTTTAAATGTGCTTTCTTCCGTTCTTTTAGTTGAATGAATGTTTGGTGTTATTAGACAATGGTGTTCTTAGATGCTGTGGTAGTGTTTCCTCACCTTCACACAGCCAGCGTTGACTTTAAAGGTGATAGATTTCATTCAGGGAATGAATTATGGCAACAGAAAGGAATACTGACACATAACTGATGAATCCTGTTTTTTCTAAATTGGACAAAATGATTTATGGAGTCAAAGGACATCGGTAAATGGATGGATCTGAAAGCTCCTGAAATTTGTAAATAATCTGACTGTGTAGTACATCCTATGGGTATATCTAAACAAACTGAAAAAAATAGTGGGTTAAGAAGTAAATGCTTGAAATTCCAGAATGAGAAGTCTAAGATCTTGCCCAATGTTGTTTGTGACCTTGGAGATGCGGGTAGTAGTGGCAATTGCTCAAAAGACATTGAGACAGTGAGCTGCCAACTCTTTATCTAATTTTTTATCTAATGATCTGTGATATCTCATTCTATGGAATTGGGTTAAATTCTGTGTCTGAGACCTAAAAGTTTCATGTTTACAAGTATGAGTATCCAGTTTATCTTTCTAAACGTGAACTCTCTCATTTGTAAAAAGGGGAAATACCTATTTCCAGAGATAACATTCAAAATATTAGGGACTGGTGCAGCAGAGAATCAGCCATCCAGAGATGATGCTGGTTACAGCCTGATGCAGGTAGTTGGAGCCTCATCTTATATGCTGAATTGTGGGGAGCCCTGAAGAGTGCTGGCGGGTAGAGGGGTAAACACTCTGATATAGCTGACCAGGAAATGAAATGCAGAATTTACTATTTGTAATGGAAGCATCTCAGCATGCTAACAATCAGTAGGTTTATTCTAATGTGTGTGGCTGACGATTGGTCCTATTTCATAATGTTTTTGTGAGAGTAGAATGAGTGGATATATTTGAAGCATTTTACATTGTATTTGTACTATAAAAAGAAATTGATAAATACTGATCACAGCATTGGTTAATTTATTAAATGCTGCTGTTGTAATTCACATTAAAGAGAGTGTAAAGACATGAAAGTTGGGGGTATAGGGAAAACAAATAGGAGGGAATAGCAGAGAGGAATTTCTAGAAACAATTCTTTTTTGCTTTGCCTACAACAAATTCTTGGGGAAGTGCAGTCCACTCACAAGCAATTGGGTTCCAATGTGGCTACCGACCACATGGCCTTGCCTGCCATGCCCCAGAGGTGGACATACCAGGCCAAACACATGCACTTGTGGGAAATCAACCCTTGCATGAAGTGACACCGAATATTGTTGAAGTACTCAGTTTTACATAGATGTCACTCTCCCTCTAGTAATCAATACATTCGGAACAGTTCCAATGAAAGTCTCAATTTGCTTTGACATCTAATTTATCAGGTTAGTTTGAAACTTATATTAAAAATCAAAGTTCAAATTAGCCACGATAATTCTCAGGGAGAAGAAAGAATACAGGAAAACAAACCTTGTACTACCAAACACAAAGATTTTTAAAGCTGTGTTGTTCAAGGCAGTGTGGTGCTTGCAAAGTGATGGGCATACATGGAGAGATACGGAGCCTAAAAATTGATCTCGAGCATTTATAGTAATTTGAAATCTGCTAGAAATTCCTGTGGGGAAAGGACAGATTGCCATTTATTTAATGCATAGTGCTTAGACAAGCGTTCTTTTCCAATAGAATAATAACATAACTCATTACATTCAAAAATAAATTCTGTACAGATGAACTACAAACACACACACACACACTCATCTATATACATATTAGAAAAATTATAGGACATCTTTAAGATATCAGTAAAAGGGAGCACTTCTTAAGACAGGGAGGGGAGGCACAAGTGCGACAGGCCTGGAGCGCCCAGTGTCCCCATTGGGACGGCCACACGAAATGATCACGGGCCAGGCCAGGACTGCGAGGTTGCTGAAGGGACTGTATGTTCTGGACACATCTTCACACCTGCACTGGTGACCAACCATGCAGCCACCGTCAGGAAGAATTGCCTGTTCCTCCGAAGTGTCCCTCCAGGATCCTCTGCTGGGAAAGTATCACATTATGCACAACTGGTGTCCCTGTAGAGCGCCCCCTGCAGTCAAAACTTTCACTGTAAAGGGGAAAAGCTTGAAATATTTGTAGGAAGTTTGGGAGAGGTAAGTTTAGAACCCAGAGACAAGAAATGTATGACTGGAACAGCACTTATTTAGCTCCCATGTCATGTGCTGGTGTTTTAGGCTGGGCTCAGTCTGGTGGGTTTTCTAGTCTAACATGAATTTGCTCCTGTATTTGCAGTTTGGCTGGTTTTTGAATGATCTAAGATGGCATTGGCTGTGGCGTGTCAGGTTGTCTCCACGCGACTCCTTTTCCAGCAGGGTTGATAATATCTATTTTTTTGGTGATCATGGTAACCAGAAGGAAAGCAGATATACACAGAATATTTGAAATTGGAACACCATCACTTCAATTCAATTCAATTAGCCAAAGTAAAGCCACAAAGCTGGCCCTGATTCCAGGGGTTTGGAAACAGACTCTGCCTTTCTGACAGGAAATGTAAAGTGGAAAGAAGCAGAGATATGGGAATGGGGGAATAATTTGGGCCATTGATGCAATTAATCTACCGTGCCATTATTGCTTTACTATGCATATCTATAAATTGCAGTTTCTGACGTCTGCCTGTTTTGTCAGTCCCTGTTTCTTGCTCAAGTGTCATTTTCTGATTCATGTG
Organism: Aselliscus stoliczkanus; assembly: GCA_033961575.1. Classification (NCBI taxonomy): domain Eukaryota; kingdom Metazoa; phylum Chordata; class Mammalia; order Chiroptera; family Hipposideridae; genus Aselliscus; species Aselliscus stoliczkanus. The sequence goes on from CM066734.1 coordinate 136,720,029, forward strand.
CTTGGCCACCATTGACTCAGTGATGGTCACTGCTCTTGAAAAAAATGCTTTGGGAGTTTTCATGAAGCCTGAGGTCAATTTGCCTTCCATATTTTGCTTCTGTTAGGCGCCTGGCGACACCACCATTTGGAAACTGTCACACCAAGGTCATTACTTGGTGTTCCTGATTCTGCCCAGATGGTGCACAGGGGATGCTCCTGCAAAATGCATGAAGGCTGATCTGTGGAGTCAACTTCTCAGGGATGATCACTTTTCTCTTTGTTTCCTTTCTCTTCCTTTGCTTTTTTCAGCATCATGGCGACCTTATCTACTGTAGTTTGGGCTTAGAGTAGGATTGTTGAGTTCCGTTTGCCTTTATCCTCAGCGTGAAGCCTTTTGGAGTCCTAGTTAAGCATTTCGGATAGTTTTTGCATGTTGTATACTAGACAGTTACACTGTAGTGTATCAAGATACCCCCTTCCCACCTTGGAGTTTTGCAGTATACAACCTGGGCAGCTGTACTTGGTACACCTGTCCTTAGGTTAACATGGAAAGAGTGGTTATGAAATTGTCTTTGTTGGATGGTCACTGTGCATGGAAGTCTGTCCTCATAACTCCAGGAAAACATAAAACCCTCAGTTCAAGCATGTAATATTTGTAAGCCCCCTTGATATACAGCTGATATTACAATAGTCTGGTTACCTTCCCAGGCTCAAACAACTCTCCAAAATTCTGCCTGGCCAGTTTTGCACTATCTTGTCAGCTCTTTCAAGCTTTTAACGGTGATTAATAGATGTTTTATCGGGTATATTTAATTGTATCTAGTGGGAGAGTCAATTCATATAACCTTGCCTAGAGCCCTTTGGTCTCTGTTTTTAAAAGATAATTTTTGAGTGTTATGTGAGGATGAGAGGAGACCAAGGATGAGAGCAGGGAGAGAAGCAGATCTGTTTGCAGTAATTCAAGCCATAGCCTGGACCGATGTGGTAGGGGCGCAGGTGGTGAGAAGGATTTCTTACTGAGATGCATTCAGTAAAGTACCTCTGACTTCTGCACATCCTGAGCATCTGAATGACGACTTGGGAGCCTCTAGGCTGGGGCCAGGGCTGCAGTCTGATCCGTGCAACTAGGTGACAGATACATCCTTTGTGATGTACTCAGGCATATCTGAATACAAATTACCTTCACTATCAAGCTTGATTAACATTGTGTCTATATGTTGTAGAGTGTTATTTACAGGGAGGGAAATGATGGATGAAATAAAGCATTTTATTCTATCATGTTAAATCATCGAAATTGTAATGCAATCAGTCTAATTTGATTGGCAAAAATGGAAAGTTATAACTAAATCAGTTCAGTGGGTTTTTCTTTTTTTTCTTCCTGAAAATTATGCATTAAAATAATATGTTCCTTTCACTCTACCCATTAATAATCATAGCTCATCTTTATTATTTACTTTACACTTTTATAAATATGCTTTTGTAATGCCCTGAGATGGGGATCCCTGATTGCTGCTCCTGCCGCTGCAAACATTACCAGTTTTCTGAGCACCACCCTTGTTGACCCAGTCTGCCAACTCTAGTTCGAGAATGTAGCTTAAATTGATTAAGATATTACTGTTAACATGTTATGTAAATAGTTTCAGTAACGGGGCAAATATAGTTTGGCACATTTGAAATTAAAGCATTACCAATTTGATATTTTGCCTTTCACCATTTATTATAGCAAACGTTTGGATGATTTTAGGCACCTTTTGAAGGTGCTTTATTATTATAATTATCAAATTAAGCAAAAGAGAACCATGCATAGAGTTAATGTACCAATTGCCCCTCGTTTGGAGAACAGGAAATGTAGACTTTGAGTGACCTCAATGATTTCACCGCCAACTTTGGCAGACTGGACCTCGTCTCCCAATTTCCTCTAAGGAGGCTTGCTATAGCCTCAGTCTGCAGGGAGCTTTCATCAGAGTAGACTTAGGAGTAGATACAGATACATAAAAAAGGATCTCGGTGAAGACAGTTCATAAGCCAAAGAGGCTTGATTTAACCACCTTCTACAGGTTTCTCGCCAATTTAGAAATATGCCCCCCCTTTATTATTATTCTTATTTTTAAAATATGTAAATATATTCTAAAATCTTTAAGTCCACTTGAGAATAACTCACTATTTTAAGCTTCATAATGAGAGTCACTTTAAATACATTTTTCTGCATTGTGTGTGGGAATTTAGACATAATCTCCAAGGCCTACAAGGCTATGTGTTCAAGAGCTCTTGATTGAGCCCGTGATCTGATCCAGCTTCTTACACTCTTTTGGGCCCCGGAACAGATGGCCTACGTGACCTGGTGACTCTCCCATCTGTTTCAGGGAACTGAATTCCCAGCTGAGAGCAATTAGAGGCCACAGTGATACCCTGGCAGGGACTGCTGGAGGCTGGTTGGGTGGTCTGCTGGCTGGATAGGAGCTCAACATCAGTTAGGCTCAAGAGCCAGCCGTTCCCAAACAAGGCAGAGGCCTTCAGGAAACGAGAGCTTTAAATGGTGTTGAAAAGAGTTTGTTATCCCTTAAAAAAATGAACTGTGCTAAATAGAGAGGACTTTTACAGAAACAGCAGGCAATCTGCTTGATCACATTCCCTTTTTCTAATCCCTTCCCTCCTTCAACTCCCTCCTATGTTTTTATAGAAAATAGGAGCTTTCCCCCTAGAAGCTAATTGCACTGAAAGGTTGATGGGTGATAGAGAGAAAGCTAAAAGCAACTAACTCCATAAACCTTGGCAGGGAAATCCTGTGGGCCACAAAAATCATAGTCACTTATTTCAAAGGATATGTTTTCCAAGAGGTCTGGGATATCAACATTGATTTGATGACTTGTCAGAAGAATTAAGGAGAATTAAATTTGCTACCCTCCATGTATATTAGACTTTACTGTTTCAAAAACACTTTCACCTTGAAATACCTCATTTAATCTTCACACAGATTATTTCTATTATTATTATTATTATTATTAAGAATAAATGGGAATGAGGACAATGCAGCTCAGGGACTGTAAAGAAGTGTCAGAGGGTCATACAGCTCATTGTTTTTAGTTCTTAGAGGTTTCCACCCTAGCTCCCTAGTTTTCTGAAAACCAGGCAGAGTTGCTAGACCCATAAAAGCCATGCTGCTTATGTATGAGAGTATCTCACATTCTTGGGTGGTGGCCTCCCAAAGTCTCATCCAATGATGATCTTTCCAAAAATCCCCTTGTGGTCTTACACAGCATCCAACCCAGACACAGTCTCAGCGTGTCAGCAGACTTCTCTTCTCCAAGCCCATTGGGGTCCATTGGGAATTCATGAGAAATACCACACAATTTCGCCACCGTCACAAGCTGACCCCTTGCTCAGCCAAAATGCACAGAAGACATTCATTACAAGATCATTTCTCAAACTCACTCATATCTCTGATGCCAGTTTCAGTCCTCTCTACATATACTTGTATTAAAATTAACTTACTACGTTCAATCTGGTGATATGTGATGACTGCTATCTTCCATAATTTATTTTCAGCTACAGTTAAAAAAATTAAGAAATGCATGCATATAATAGCCAACAATAGAAAGCAAATAATGAAAAGCAAGACCCTCCTCCAGATGATGTTATACAAAATTGTATGCTTGAAACATTTAATTTTATTAACCAAGGTCACCCCAAAAAATTTCATAAAATTTTCAAAAGTCTGATAAGATCATATAATGACAATATATAGGGAAACAGAAACTCTATTCATGGCTGGGTTAATTAGAACTAATTTGGGGACAACTTGTTCTTTTCTAGTTGAAAAAGTGCATTCCTTATGTTTTGGCTATTTCCCATCTTCATAGGCAACCAAGAAAAACTCACATATTTGCTCAACGAAACCTACAAATTGATGCTCCCTGCAGCATCGTTTCTAAAATAATTAAAAAAAATAAAAAGTCCTAAACATCCATTAAAATGAGTATGAATAAACAAAATGCAATGTATTCATGTGAGAGAATACTATATATAAATTAAAAGGAACACATTAATTATTTTATCCCCTTGATGTGGACATTGAAAGGACTCCAAAACTAAAGTTGAATTAAAATAAATGAAAATTGATGAACGATATGTGTAAGGAAAGCCAATATTGATTGAGTGCTTATATGTGCCAGACATCTTCAAAGGGCTTCATAGGTTCATAATTCTTATGATATCCTTATAACATTTGGGTTGGTAAAATGATTTCCCATTTAGCAAATGAGCAAATTAGATGACAGGAAACATTTCCAGCTTCCAGGAGCTGGGATAACAATGAGTCCTATTACATACTCTTCTGATATTCTGCAAAGGATGCCATTTGTCCTGAGAGAGAGAGAGAGAGAGAGAGAGAGAGAGAGAGAGAGAGAGAGAGAGAGAGAGAGAGAGAGAGAGAGAGTGTCTGTGCACACAAATGTGCAGATACACAGGCTGGTTACAAAACTTTAATGCACACCTTTGTGTAGCTGTGATTTTGTGGTTTGTAGTAAATATATATATTTGGTTTCCAATCCTGTTCCTGGCAGAGAACACCTACAACCTTTGGAATTTCCTGTGGTACTAGAAATAAAGATGTCTTTTGTTATCTTAATAAAGTAACTATTGGAAAGCCCTTAGGTAACTGAGATTGGGGGCTGGTTGCCAGGGGAACCAACCATGTGATTAAAGGGTTGAAACTTTCAGTTGCCCCTTCCCCAACCTCCAAGGAAGAGACAGGGCTGGAGGTTGAATTGACCAATCATGACTATGTAAGGAAACCTCCATCAAAACCTAAAAGGATGGTGTTTGGAGAGCTTCTGGGTGGGTGAGCACATAGAGGTTGGGAGGGTGGCACACCTGGAGAGGACATGGAGTCTCCATCCCCTTTCCCCACGCCTCACCCTATGTATCTCTTCTGTCTGGCTGTTCCTGACTTATATCCTTTTATAATAAACTGGTAATCTTATAAGTAAACTGTTTCTCTGAGTTCTGAGAGCCTCTCTAGCAAATGAACGCACAAAGGGGTCTTCAGAACCTCTGATTTATAGCCAGTCAGCTTGAAGCGCAGGTGACAACCTGGGCTTACAATTGGTGTCTGTAGTGTGTGTGGCGGGGGCAGGGGGAGGAAGGAGGTGGTGAAAGAGAGTAAATCCTGTAGGACGGAACCCTTAACCTGTGGAATCTGATCATATCTCCAGGTAGATAGTATCAGAATTGAGCTGAAGAATAGGAAACAAGCTGGTGTCCAAGAATTGCTTGCTGGTATGGAGAACCCTTCCCCATTTCACACTGGAATTGGCACGAGGACCTATTTAGTAAGGAAGAGAAAAATCGGACTGGAACTGGTCATCTAAAGGGACTGTAATGAAAACTGCAATATTTCAGTTGATCTTTGTAAAATTAAAATAAAATAAAATATTTTGAATATAAAGACTGAATGATAGATAATAAAAAAATGTATTCAGTGTACCTCCTTAAATAATGATCACAGTTAGTACTCTTACACACATACTGGCTATGAATAAGAGCATAAAATATAAACATATCAGCTTTTTTTTCCTATAGGTATATGATGCAAATTCCAAGACAGTAGCTCATTAATGTTCTAGATTTTATAAATATTTATATTGAAGAAATGGCATTGAGCTTTAATTTCCTTGGGATGGTTTAATGATGAATGCAGACTTGAAAAACAGTAACATATTGCCAGTTGAGCAAAACAAAGGACATTTGTTTCTCTCCAAGGGATATAAACAAGAGGAACTCTTAATTTTTCTCTATGCAAATACATGCACTAAGAAAGATACAATGATCCTTGCATGCTCACAGCTAGGAGTTCATGAGACACTCCCATATCTGGTACGGTGATCTGATCTAAATCAAGCCATTGCGGTATCCCTGTTGTTTTTGTTATTGTTGCTTTTTAAATATGTTGTGAGCAGTTTTCCCAGTAAGATCAGGTTAGAACAGCTGGTTATGTCTGAGGAACCCAACCTATCCGAGGTAATGTTTACTGAGCACTGTCCTTGGTGTGGTTAGAGAATCAAAGATGAATAAAGCATGCCCCTTATATTTTCTGAGCTCAGCATTGATTAGAGCACTTGTCTAAGCCCAGGTATAACTGTCAGTTGGATATTGTGATGACAGAAGTGCTATGAGATGGCTCTGGGGGATGGCAGGAGAGAAGGCGAGTTCTAGCTGAGAAGATTGGAGAAGGACTTGCAGACATGCCCTTGGGGCTGCTCTTTGAAGGCTGCATAACATCAGAATGATACGGAGGAAGAGAAGATCTAGACAGATGATCACTCTACAAATATGCTTATTGCCTGTGATCCACACTGTGACTGGTAATTAGCAGGAGCAGTTTTGTGATGACTTCACACCACACACTTTGCATACGTTACTTACCAGCATGCCTGTAGTTCCTGGCTGACATTTATTGAGTGATTACTACATGCTATCAACTGGGTTAAAAATCTTAGTTCATTTAATCCTGAAATGAACACTATCGGGTATCGGGTATATGTTATTATCTTCACTTTACAAAAGAAAAACCTGAGGCTCAAAAATGTTAAATGACAGCTCAATGTGACACATCTGGTTTTGAAAAAGAGGTCAGTTGATTTGAAGGCTGTGCTCTCCTGAGACTCACTCTACCTTTGAATGATGAAACTAGTCAGCAACTGAGTGGAAAGTCCCACTCAAGGACAATCTGGCACCAAATACTTTGGTCTTTTCGCCTTGCAGTAGGGCTTCACCATGTTGGTAAGACATGGGAGACATAGTTTTTACCTGGAAAAGTACAGATCCCTGAAGCAGGAATATGTCTTCATAGCAATAATTTTCAAAATTCCTGCCCTCCTAGGAAAGAGAGAGAGAAGGAGAGAGAGAGAGACAGAGAGAGAGACAGAGAGAGAGAGAGAGAGAGAGAGAGAGAGAGAGAGAGAGAGAGATTGGGAATTTTTATGTGAATGTCCCCCTGATCCTTCAACATTTCTATTTCTCTAACTTAACTCACTGAACTCTTCATGATGCATAAAGGGTGCCATTATCCATGTTGTCATACATGCCAGAACTTGGAAGACAATCTTGACTTTTCCCTTTGTTCATTACTCCCATCCATTTGCTGCCCAAATGGTATTGATTTTATTTTCTAAATGTCTATTAAATCAGCCCCCTCTGCCCCATTCCTATCACTAATCAGGTCTGTATCTCTGCTTATCTATGGACTCATAATAAGACTTCTGCTCCTCAGCATTTCTTCCTCTCATCTGTCATCTATGCCCCTGCTGGAGTTATCTTGCTGAAAAGAACCTGATTCTCACTTTTATGGTTGAATCCTTGAATCCTTAGGCAAAATCCTTCACCACCAGTGCTTGGGCTGCCTGATAGCATGGTGATGAAGGGTCAAGATTCTCGAATGAGGTGGCGAGTGCTTCAATCCGAGCTCTGAGACTTGTTAATTGTGTGACCTTGGTTAATTTAACCTGTTGGTGTGTGTTTTCTCACCTCTGAAATGATAATAATGATACATACCTAATAGAATTGTTTCATGGATTAAAGGAGCTAATACATGTAAAATGTTTAAATCAGTGCCAGCAATTAGTATGAAGCGTTTGCTATCATTACAATCATGAGCCACATGATGATGTTTCGGTCAGTGACATACCATGTACACAATGGTGGCCCCACAAGATTATAATGGAGCTGAAAAATTCGTTATCACCTAATGACATGATAGCTGTTGCAATGCTGTAGCAAAACGTGGTGATGCTGGTATAAACCAACCTACTGCTCTGCCAGTCATGTAAAAGTGTAGCACATCCAATTATGCACAGTACCTCATGCTTAACAATGGAAATATATGACTGTGTTATTGATTTATGCATTTACTATACTGTACTTTTTATCATTATTTTAGAGTGTACCCTTTCTACTTATAAAAAACAAACAAGCAGGTTTTCTGTAAAACAGTACGCTCTGCTATGCCTCATACATGTCATGTTTATTGTGTCTTTTGATTGCATGTTTTCTTTTGCACTTGATTGAATATCATGTTGTTTTGTAGAGGAACAGGTTGTGCAGGCATGTAGCCTAGGGGCAATAGGCTATCCCAGGTGTGAGGAGGCTAGACCATGTAGGTCTGTCTAAGTACACCCTATGATGTGCACACAACAGGAGTGCCTGATGCACATTTCTGAGACTCTGTCCCTGTCCAGAAGCAGTGTGTGACTGTATTGCCTCATCCCCTGCAAACACTCATATGCTGGGGGTATACCGTGCTCCTTCAGGCTGCTGGGCTCATGCATAAAATACTGTCTCCCTGACATGTCTTTCCCTTCTCTGTCTGCCAAACGCCTTATTCGTTGGTGACTCAGTTCGAATATTTTTTTACTCTATGAGCTTTCCTTGTCTCCTCTCTACAAAATAAATAATTTTCTTCTCAGTGTTCTCAGTGTTCCCATAGAAGCTTTATTTCAGTCTGTGATTATAGCACTTATAACACTGCGTCATAAACCCCGCTTTAAGCGTCAGCCAGCCATACCCAGCACCCTCCCGAGATGAACTTGGATTTTATTTTGCTCTGTTCCCTAGCAGCAAACGCAAGGCTGACAGAAGAGTGGTATGACCATGACTGAGAAAATGTAACTGTCAGGAGGAGAAATGTACGAATGGAAAGGGAAGGCTAGAGGCAGGGTAACTGGTTAGGAGGTTAGTCATAGTTCCAACAATGGATAATGAAGACAATGGTACTGTAACAGTCAATTCCAATGGGCTTCAGGGATTGAAATGAAAGTGTATAAGTGATGGGGCCAAGAGGGAAAAGTTGCATCCAACTTACTGCTTTTGCTTGGGTATGAAGAGGACAACTGTGTTGTCAGTCTTCTCTCCCTTTTTCCTCCTTCCTAAATTCATAGGACTACACATGCTGATCTCTACATATGCAAAATATGTAGAACATATTTTAATGGTATACTGAGTTTGAAAGTATCAATCAATATATGAAATGGAGCATAAGATATCGAAAAAAGGGTGAGGCAAATCCTTGTTGCTTGTTAGTTATGTGACTTTATAATTGTTATCATAAGATACAAATAGTGAACATGAGCACATTCATTCTGGAAATTCTAAGGAGCCCTGCAAATGGATGGTATCACATTTTTTTATTTTTATTGCCAGAGTGTTGTAACAGGTTTCTACATAATGAGTTTAATTTTGTCTTGTTTCTAGGGAATGTAGTGCTTATATGTATATTGCATTTATTTAATTCAGTTGAGGTTTCTAAGACATTATTCAAATCCAACAATATTTGCCAAAACTTAGTTAACTTGATTTGTTATGAAGTGCCCTTTTATTGCACATATGCAGGACATGTATAAGTATTTGAAGGGAGTATGCTTATGTATCATCTTTTAAAATTTTAGTGGAAAAATAATAAAATAGCCAGGGTCATTTGTTCACATTACTTTTGGCTATTTATCTTCTAACAGACTAACAAAATGAATAGCCTTGTCAAATCCAGTTAAACCTTTGCCTGCATCCAACCCTTGGTCCACTGGGTGAGGGCATGGGATAATCTTTATATAGTGCCTGCGGAGAGAAGGGCAAGGGGCACTTACAATAAAGTGGTTTCTATGTTACTTTTTGACACATTGTTAAAACATGCTTCCTTCACATCCTTTGTATGAAACTTTTTGTCATCTTTCCCAGTCTGAAGAAATAACATGCGGTGACCTCATTGTAAATATCACAAGATGATTAATTAAAACAAGGCATCAGAACTACAGGAGCCTATGACAAAATAATTGCAAAGTGACTTTAAAAGTGTCCTTTGTTAAGCTAACATATATAGATATTTTAATACAACATACCCAGCAATTACTTGATGATGATTCAAACTCCTAACCTATAAAAACACTTTGGAAATCTATGTCCCAACATAATTATAAAATAGAGGCATGTAAAATAGACTCATTTAATACTAGCAATATTGTAATTATTATTTCCATGAATATGCCAAGAACTGTGAACCGTTTGAGTTGCCAGCCATCGTTTCATGATGCCAGCAGAAGACATGAGACTCCTGTTGGAAGGTGAAGGATGGTTTATAACTTACGGCATTAGCAGAAGGCCGAGTATCGGCATTTTTCTACCTTTTCCCTGAAACCCAATTTCTATAAAGTGGATGTGAAGAGTCTAGATCAGGGATTGGCAAACTTTTGAGATGGAAGAGCCGCCAGAGATCATCAAGCTGTGGCTCGCGAGCCACATGCGGCCTCCTTGCATACATACATGTGGCTCTGAAGTAAAATGGAAAATGAAAATAAAACTATCATAGTTTCATTTATAACATTTTGAAAGGATATTATTCACATAATGGTGATTATTAAAAATACATTTATGGCTCTCAAATATTTTTAAAACTTTATTATTATTATTATTATTATTATTATTATTATTTACAGATGTACAAAACAATGCAATGGTTACCTTTTTCACCCCTTACAAAGTGACTACCCTTTCCCCCTCTTGTGCCCCCCACCCCCTATATCATACATATCTATTACAATTCCATTGACTCTATCCCCGTACTATATTCCCCATCCCATGATTATTTATGTGTTAAATTATAGTCAACATCTAATATTATTCAGCAGCAGCTTCAGATGCACAGTGCAGGGTCAGGCCACTACACCGTCCATGAAGTGGTCTCCCTGACAAGACATGAGTCCTTCTGATCCCTAAGAAAAATATTTACAACCTTATTGATTATATTCCCTAAACTGTCTCTTCTGTCTCTGCAGTAGGATTGTAGTTACCAGTTTGTGTTGCCTCGTCCCTTCCCCTTCTCCCTCATGCCCACCCCCATCCCATCTAGCCCTCATCAGTTTTTCCTTTGTGTCTCTAAGAGTATTTCTGTTTATATTGCTCGTTTATTCAGTTCTTTAGATTCCACGTATAAGTGAGATCATATGGTATTTGTCTTTCTCTGACTGACTTATGTCACTTAACATAATAGTCTCTAGGTCCATCCATATCATTGCAAATGGTACGATTTCTTTCTTCTTTATAGCTGCGTACTACTCCATTGTGTAAATGTACCAAAGTTTCTTAATCCAGTCATCTACCATTGGGCATTTCGATTGTTTCCAAGTCGTGGCTATTGTAAATAGTGCTGCAATGAACATAGGGGTGCATATATTTTTTCAAATTAGTGTCTTGGGTGTTTCAGAATAAATGCCTAGGCGTGGAATTGCTGGGTCAAACGGTAGCTCTATTTCCATTTCTTTGAGATACCTCCATACTGACTTCCATAGTGGCTGCACCAATCTGCAATCCCACCAACAGTGCAGCAGGGTTCCCTTTTCCCCACAGCCCCGCCAGCACTTGTTGTTTGTTGATTTATTGATGATAGCCATTCTGACCGGAGTGAGGTGGTATCTCATTGTGGTTTTTATTTGCATTTCCCTAATGACCAGTGAGGTTGAACATTTTTTCATATGCCTGTTGGCCATCTGTATGTCCTCTTTAGAGAAATGTCTCTTCATTTCCTCTGCCCATTTTTTAATTGGGTTGTTTGTTTTCTTGGTGTTGAGTTGCATGAGTGTTTTATAAATTTTAGATATTAACCTTTTATCAGACATATCGTTCACAAATATATTCTCCCATTCAGTAGGCTGCCTTTTTGTTTTATTGATGGTTTCCTTTGTTGTGAAAAAACTTTTAAGTTTGATATAATCCTGTATGTGCATTTTTTCTTTTATTTCCCTTGCAAGAACTATAAAATATCTAGGAATAAATTTAACCAAAGAACTAAAAGATCTATACTCATAAAATTATAAGACACTGAAGAAATAAATAAAAGAAGATACAAATAAATGGAAACACCTACTATGCTCATGGATAGGAAGAATTAATATAGTTAAAATGTCCATACTGCCTAAAGCAATATATAGATTCAATGCAATTCCCATCAAACTACCAAGGGCATTTTTCACAGAAATAGAAAATATAATCCTAAAATTTATATGGAACCATAAAAGACCCCGAATAGCCTCGGCAATCCTGAGAAAGAAGAATAAAGTCAGGGGTATCAAGCTACCAGACATCAAAACATACTACAAGGCTACAGTAATCAAAACAGTATGGTACTGGCATAAAAACAGGCACATAGACCAGTGGAACAGAACAGAGACCCCAGAAATAAATCCATGTGTATACGGACAGTTAATCTATGACAAGGGAAGCAAGAATTTACACTGAGGTAAATGTAGTCTATTTAATAAATGGTGCTGGGAAAATTGAACTGACATATGCAAAAAAATGAAACTGGACCACCTCCATACGCCATGTACAAGAACAAATTCAAAATGGATTAAAGACTTAAATGTAAGACCTGAAACCATAAAACTCTTAGAAGAAAATATAGGGAGTAAATTCGCAGACATTAACCTGAGCAATATTTTTACTGATACATCGAATAATTTTTAAATTGTTGTGAGGGACAGGATTGGCTCCCCAGGGGTCAGCAAACTTTGGAGATGGAAAGGTACCCAAAGAGTCGCAGTTTGCTGACCCCTGGTCTAGATGATACCTGCACACACAGTGAGTTGCATTACTGTCAGTTCATAGCCTTGGGAGTTTGAAACCGGAGCACATACATGGAATGCAAGGAGAAACCCAAGGAAGAGACAGATTGTAGCCACTCCAGATTGTAGGTGGCAGGTTTAATAAGCAAGGAAACTTACTTACAAGGCTTGTTTTGGGTAACCTCCAAATCAAGTAGGTCTCTGCACCTGCCCACCAGAATCTTAAAGTTTACATAGAGGTCTTAATTGGGTTCAGTCACATATTCAGTCCAGGTGGTCTCAACAACACATGACTCTCTCAATGGCACATCCTGAAACAGCTCTCATTGTGGGAAGAGTGGGCAGAACACACATTCCAAGGACAGGGTAGGGGGTGAGGGGCCTCTGATTGCTGGGATCCCCCTTGAGGGTCAGCAGATAGATACATCTTCTCGATGACCTCCTGCAACAATTATAAGAGAGAGGAATCCTAAGCCTAGGGAAAGCAAATCTTTTCTAGTGAGAGAAAACATGGCTGCCTTTCTCTACAGATGGAGACATCATGCTTACTTTTCAAAATTGCAAGCAAACAAGCCCTTTGTTCTGGAAGGAAATACAATATCTTCCAGAGATGTTCATGGTTCTGACGACTTTGGAATGATAGTCTGGAGAAAAGACAGTTCATGCCTTACTGGCAAGACATGCAGAAAGAGCATAGACCCTGGTATATAATGGCTTTCTCCAGAAGGGCAGCACCTCTAGGGTTAGGCTTGCCAAGATTTGCACACTGTCTCCAAGAGTTTATCTCTGCCAGGAGAGGGTAGAGAAAACTTTATAGTCTTAGGCAACTGCTCACACTTGTCCCAGTTTCCCATCTGTACATGGGGCCAATAAAAATTCCAATTAGAAGAGTTATTGTGAAGACAGAATGGGTTAATACCTAAAAACACCGTTGGAACTGTACACAGACTGTCAGCACTAAGAATTTAGTTAACTTATATGCTAAATGAAAATTGACATTTCTTATTTTTAAAATATCACTTAAGTATTGCAAACATATATGAGAAAGTGATGTCATAGATTCCTTTTTGGAGTTAAAATACACTTATTTTGGATACATGAGATGTTGTATCTAAGGCAGCACAATTTATTCCAGATCCAGCCACTTGAGGGTTGAAGCTAACAATATGTTTCCTGCTCTGGGGAAAACTGGCTTCTGAAATGGAAAGACTGAAGTTTGCTTCTAGATCGACATCCACAGGGACTCAGTCAGGTGGAGAGAGAAGGGATTATAGTCCCTTGCCAGGTAATAAAAAAGAGGAAATCAAGATGATTCCCACACATAATAAAGTCCTGAAATCCTAGCTGTGAAGTAAATTGTACTCAGTTCATTAAAGCCTGGCAAAGAAGATTTCAATTGTCCCCTCAGTGATTATTAAGGAAATATAGAGCAACCATGATCAGTTTTACACCTCTCAGAGTCATGAGACATATTTGAACTTTGCTACTAAACAAGGGATGGAAGACACTCTTTAATGAGGGCTTCCCAACGTGGACACGATGGGAGACACTATTTTCTACCCATATGTGTCCATTCATTTGTTGCAGCCCCTTATTAACTCAAATGCAACCCAGCGTTCTCAGACTTGCAGGGACCTCAGCAGAGCTACGCTCAACGGCATGCATTCCAGTTTGGTTTGTGATACTGAGATCCTGCCAGACCCATTTCATAGAGAACATAGATGTCGGTTTAGCTTTTATTATCTCTGTAGTTCTTTTTTGACACAAGCCGCATTCCAGCTGGTCCAGAGTGCAGTCAGGAGATTGCAGGGTGTGTGGCCAAAGGTATCATGTTCGCATGGCTACAGTGTCTGGACGCAGAGCCAAACGACTGCACGCTGGTCTGATGAGATGTGCACAGGTACTGATAGCTCTCTCTTCTCTTGTAAGACACTGCTTCATTGCCATATTTCATTCTCCATGTCATGCTCTCAGTTCAGTGTCTCTTGTCTGCATTCTTCAGGTCAATTCTTCTACTTGGACTTGGGACAGTCTGATTTTCTCCTACATGATCTTGAAAATCAGCCGTACTCAGTTTCATAATAAATATTCCCCAGAACAAACATAGATTTTTCCCAAATTTCAGGAAAGAGGTATCTGGAAACATTCTTTCTGTCTGAAACCTAGAAGCTGCCATAACTATGGAATAATGTTTACTATGTCCCTCCCAACTCTTAGGGCCTCCCCCACTTTTACTGTACTTTGCCCGTCCAACAGGCTTTGCGCTTTACTATTGAGCTGGGACTGGAAGTCTGCCCTGACTGAAATCCAGTCTCATTCCTAGGGATTCTCTCAATCGGCCTTTGCTAGGTAGACCTCCAGTTTCTCAGAGGATTGAACTCTGATGGGCCTTTGTAAGAAATGGCTGCATGGAGTTCCAGTGGAAAGTTCTCCCAAGCTCCACCATCTGGCTGCCAGTGCTGACAGCACCTGCATATTCCCATAGCTTTGCGCCTACCTCCTAGAGCAGACACTGGAATATAAATGATAGCCAGAAAACGTGTGAGCTGTCCATGGTCCTGGGGGCACCATACTTTGATTTGCTTTCTTTTCCTATAATGAAGGCAAAGTGTTCCAAACTTATTCCAGGCAAGTATCATATAACTTATATTTTAAGGCCCCTGAGGGAGGACAATTTATGATGTTATTAAGAAGAACCTAGTAACAGTTTAGTGCCTTTTTAATAGTGGGTTCTTTCTTAGTTCACTCACCCCTCTAGCTCCAGGGAGCCATGAACGGAAGGCAATAGCAGAGTCAGGGGTCAGGGCTGAAGCTCTCTTTGTTCCTGTTAGCAAACCACCTGCTGCGTTTCCAGAATGACTTCTCCCAGAGCTGTTTAACATGTGCTTTCTCAAACTGGCCCCAGGTATGGATGATGCCGTTTGGGAACCTACAAACATTTTTAAATTTTGCAAGCAACCAGACCTCCTAGTTCACCCTAATACAAAACCAAACGAACACAATGTTTGGGAAGGGTCAACATGGCCACCCCAACTTTGAAAGATAAAAATAAAATAACAAAGGGAAAGAGCCAATAGCTTTATTTTACATGATTCCTGACATAAGTAATTTGTATATCAAAGATATTTGCCTTTTGAAGTTAGGCAACATATAAGAGAATTATATGAAATAATTTAAAATTCATTTTGACTTATTTTTTGATGACTTCCATTTCCAAGTTGTAGGTCATGAGAAACACAAACAAACAAAAAAATGACTTCAGTTACCAAAGCATAATTGATGTCAAGGGCCTGAGACCAGGACCAAATTTCATGTTCCGTTTAGGTAAATGTAGGCATTTATTGTGTAAGGTATTTGCTCCTTTACTGTCTCTCTCTTTGCCATCTTGGCTACCCTGGACTTGACAGAAAAAAAAAATAGATTTGTCTGATAGGAAGAAAATAAGGAATATTTTTATTAAAACTGCAGGGAAAAGCCCCAGTCTTTGTCCAGTACAAGCAATAACAGACTAAGCAAGGAGGCCTAGATGATCTGGTTCCATGCGCAGGGCCATGGCGGTCCAGATGCATGACTTTGGGAAAGCTACTCTTCTCTCTGAAGCTCCGTGTCTCTTTCTATACAAATATAATAATACGTGTGTGTGTATGTGTGTGTGTGTGCACATGTGCACGTGCACACATAGATGTTTCCATAAAGATTTCACATTTGGTAACTACTTTTATTAATGTAACAAATAAACTCAAGTAAATTCAAAGCATGATCTAAATCTTGTGGATCTTTGGATATCTCTTCATTTCAGCCCCCACAGAGCAGCACTTGCTGAAGTTTCCTATGTGCCTTGTAGGACGCTACCTGGACACAGAGGGCTGTGGCACACCTTCCTGTGACCCCATCTTTTGCATATTAGGTCAAAATGGGCACCAGGTGCAATAGGGGGCCCACTTCTAGACTCATCTCTTGGCCTCATGTGCTAGGGCTTCCAAGCCCTGCCTCAGACACAGTTAGTGACTCACAGGGTATCCTAGGGTACGTACTGTAAAGTCCAAAATTAGAAGTGTCTTCACAGCAGACTGTCAGCTCTGACACTAGAACATCTGGCATCGGAAGCATATGGATCTCTCTTTAATCCATAGCTCAGCCCGGCAGCATGTCAGGCAAGTGTCGGAGAATTCAGCCATGAGATGGCTCTCATCAAGCACAGCCATGAGGCTGTCAGCATCATCACTTTTAGAACAGTGCCCCTCAAACTAGCTGTGCTGAATGCCCGTTTGAAGACATTCTTTCCTTATGCCAGCCCTGTGTGCATAACCAGTACATAGCTAATGCCACACTTGAGTTCTGTGCCCCATTCAGCCTAAGCAAGTCTGCTGGTCTTGTGACTGTCCTACTGATCAAGGTGGGTGGTGGTGATAATGCTAAAGTGTTATGGCCATTTCTAGACTTCTTAATTGCTGTACTTGACTCTTTGTGGACAAGTGTCGGTCTGCGAACCATGCTCTCAGTCACCCAATAATTACAACTCAAACCCCTACTTGCCTGCTTAGAAATGTCCGCTGGCTCTCTTTTCCTAACACGTTTAAATGTAGTTAAATAGGTTTAAAGGTGTTTTAAAATTCTCAATGAGGTTGTGTCCCATAGCATTTTATTAAATTCATTATGATAGTCTCTACCATGTGGACCAGTGTTTTTCTGATTACCTGCCTGTCTCCTGGCCAAACACTCTGTTCCTGGAGGGCAGTCATTGGGTCATAAACATATGAGTGTCCCCAACATGATCAACAAGAAGACCTCAATAAGCTCATTTGGACACTTAGTATATATTTCTTAAGAGCCAGCTATGAGGCAGGACCGATCTAAGCACTAGAAATGTGGTGATAAACTAAACTGACAGAAATCCCTCATGTGACTTTAATTCTGTTGGAGGAGACAAGACAATAAGTGAGATTTTTTACGAAAGTAAAATGTGTGTTTTGTTAGTTGGGGATAATTGCTAAAGACAAAAATATAAACAGGGCAGAAAGTTGCTGACATGTTGTTAATGTTTTCTAGATAATTGGAAGTAGAGGTAAGTCAAACTCCTTCATCATCTGGATAAAATAGTTTCTTTCTAGCCTCATCACTCACCTCTGCTACTCCACACAGTGAAATGCTCAGAGGAGCTGAGTGCTTCATTGAATCTAGTATTTCTCTTTGGAAAGCTTTCTCCCATTTCTACCTAGGAGCTGTCAGTTTACCATTGAAGACCCAGCTCAAATTTTATCTCTAAGAAACCACCCCTGAACCCACGGGAGGGTGATAGTTCTCTGCTCACAAGGCATTCTCAACATAACTAGCTCAGGCCTGATCACATTGACTTGGATTATTTGCTGGTGACAAGCTGTCTGCAAGAGTCTGCAAGGGTTGGAAGGCAAACGCCTTGTTTTTCTTCCCTGCTGAATTCCCGGTGGCAGTGTGAAGCCTGAGATATCAGGGGAGCGCAATAAACATCTGTCGAAATACATTCAAAGTAAAACAAGTAAAGAAAAACTATCTGAGGGATATGGGAACTTCCTGTGACTTAGTTTTGTGAATTTTGCGAGTTGTGTCCTTATCAGAAAATAACACAGTTGGACTATATTAGTTTAAATTCTTATGCTGATGCTTCCCTGAATACTATATTACATTTTTGAAATATATGAATGCAAGATAAGAGATATCTTTTTAAAAAAACCTTTTTTCCACATCTTTGACATACATATTTCCTCAGATTCTACATTTAAAGATACAAGTGATGATATTCTTCTAGAGCTCAGGTAAAAAATATATATATATGAATTGATATTTAGAGTCCTGCTTCTGTGAAAGAGAATATGCCAAATGTTCTCGTATGTGACCTCTTAATTTCTCACACGGACCTAATGAGGCACGTTTCACCCCTGACTGGTTATGTGACCTTGAAGCATGTTTCTTATCTTCATGGAGATTATAAGTGTTTGTTACAATAATGTTGCATAAGTTCAGTTACTGATATTTAGCAAATATTCAAGGTTTCTGTTATTTTCGCTCTGTTTACCACGAAGATATGTGATGCATCCCAGAAAGATGATCCTTTAGAGAGCAAAATAAATACAAAGTCGCAATTAAAGAAGTCTTTTTCAATTACCTGAAAATGTTGCCGAAAAATGGGCTCTTGGTTTATGCCACTGGAAAGAATTCAAGTATGCACCGAATAAGCCAAGCAAACAAAGCTAAGCAAGTAGAGCATTGATTGGAAACAAAGGAGATAGTACTCTCCTAAAATGGTGGGAGTGGGCAGGCCAGGAGAACAACTTGCCTGAAGAACAAAGAGGTTTAGGAATTTATTACTCTTAAAATGAGGGTGCAAAATATTCAAGATTTAGGGGTGGTATTATAGGCATTCCCAGGTGGGTCCTAACTGACCACTCCTTCCCATAGGGAGGTGGGATTCTCTTGTTCTTATTTGGCCCTTTTTGGAGCTGGCAGGTGGAACAAGGGGTGGAGGTTTTTCCCTGCCTGTAATAGTATTATAATCCATTCCAATTGGCTAAAGTTCACCTTGATCGGCAAGATGGCGTCCTGGGTCTGTTCCCTGTCACCAAAATCTAGTTCTGGCCAGTCTGGTAGCTGCATCTTTTCTTAACAATGACCTCATCTACTTTGTCTCTCCTCACATCCTCCTGCCTTTCCTCCCCCTTCTCCCTGCAACCCTATTCTTTCTGACTACGGTAACAAAAACTTCAACTCATATGGAAGGTTTTGTTCCCCCATGAGGTTGGAGGGATAGATGAAGTGAACGCTGTGTCATCATAATTACATTTTGCACAGTATTATTCAGAGTAGATTTCTTGTATTGATTAATGTAATATGCGGATGCAGGGGACTAATTTTGATCATCTTGAATTTGTGTTATAAACAACGTTAAAAAGATAAAATTGAAGACCTTTGAGAGAGCAGTTTTAGGACCTCCAGCCTATATGCACATCAAAGCTCTTATCACCACCTTGCAGTCAAGAAGTATGGGGTGCCCTTCTAGCTTCTGTACGAAGATAGCAGAGATAGCAAGGTAACAGGGGTATTTACACTCTGACCATAGAGATGTAAATTAAACAATAACACAAAGAGTCCCATTCTGCACAAATTCCTTCCTTGCCTAAAGCTACATTGAACACAAAACATTTAGGAAACACACACACACACACACACACACAATAATAGTATGAAAGAGAAATTCATGTTAGTTTGGTAAACAATATTTTTTGTTTTCATATTTTGCTTCATGTATTAGAAAAAATAATACTTTTACTTCAAATGATTCTATCTTTGTATTCAGGAGTAAACCACATAACTTCTCCAAGAATCAGAATGATTTTTTAAAAAAGGAAAAAATAATGCCTGCTGTATCAGTCGGAAAAGACTGGTCATGTTGCAGTAACAAATGACCCCAAAAGTCTTAGTGACTTATGATGATAAATGTGCATTTCTTGCTCTATGTGTGCATCTCAGGACACGGAATAATGGAAGTGATCACTGCACTGTCTCAGTCCCTGGCCGATGAAGCAGCTGCTATCGAGAGCGTTACCAGTCACTTGCTAGATGGAACGGAGTGGAGAGAAGCATGACAGGGCCTCAAAGTGACACATGCCACTTCCCTTCCTGGTTCATTGGCTAAAAACCAATCATAGGTCCTCACCAAACTTCAAGCAGGCAAGGAAATGCAATTCAACCAGGTGCCCAGAAGGAAAGAAAGAGCCATAATATTGCTGAGCAGCCCTCGTGACTGTCACCCCTGCCCTACCGTCCTCACAGGATATTGTAAGGATCTAATTAGCAAACTATGTGAATGATTTTGTAAATTAAAAAAACACAAAAAAACTGTAGAAATATGAGCTATAGTAATATAAAAAAATGTAAGTGTTGAAAAACTCGAAAGCAGAGTATGGCACTCTAGATTACCTGTCACCGATTGAGGACTGAAGCTATTTTCTGGGCTGGCAATCACGTGACAAACAGAGGCCCATACATTCCTGCAGTCTCATATTTCTATCTCCAGACAGATAAACTCTCTTCCCCACCTTGCACACTTAATACTAAGTCATGTTCATATTCCCACCCTTCAGATTAATTAGGACCTACAGCTGCTACGACGTTTTCCTATCAGTGGTTCCATCACGAGAGCGGCACAATGCTGATGATAACAGCTGGCATTTTACCATTTGTCTCACTTTGCAATTTTTACTTTCTAATTGTAGACATTTCCTCACACATGTTAATAGGAAGTTCACATGGAGAATTAGGAACAAATAATGAACAAAGGTTAAGACTGTAGTAGCTGAGTGTCCTGAGGTTACAAATGATAGGAGATGCTGCGCAAATTCAAAAGTCATTGGAATTTCACTTCTTCAGATAAATATCAGCAGAGTATGGCGCCATTACACAGATATGGTATTATTACACTGAAAACCCCAAATTCTCAAGTGGATTTTCCAGCAGTCTAAGAGGTAAAAGGTGCTTTAAGAATCTGTTTTAGTCTTTTGTAATCTGCTCTATTTTCTATGCAAATGAGAGGAGGGGAGAGAGAGTGAACCAATTCTTTCATAGTCTATGTGTAATCTGTGTTTCTATGCAGCCTCCATATATTTCATTTTTCTGATGTCCGTTGCTTCTATTTTCCACTCACAATTTTTTGAGCTAGCCTGAGGAGGCTTCTTTACTTTGCACTTTTCTCTTTTAGTAAGTGACCAGAATTTGTAGGCAATCTCTATAAGTGTTGCTCTGCTTTTTCTGTTATAGCTTTGTGACACGTCCCTGTCTTTGATTCTCAACTTCTCCTGTGGAAGCACACAAGTCATCTACATCTCATAACTTACCGGACATGACTGAAATCAATCAACACATGTGTATTACACCACTATGTCATACATACAATGGCTAGTCCCTGAGAGAGTAGAAACAGTCATCCCTGGGTCTGTTAGATAAATCAAGTGCGTAATAATGGGTTTATTTATAATAATAAAGACAGGTACCATTTTCAAGTACATACTATGTATTTTAAATGACATTAAGCCATTTTTCTCTCTGTATTTCAATGAACTCTCACAATGACTGATGACAAGAGTATCATTATTATTTCTATTTTTTTAATGTATGGAGTTACCCATGTTTGAATTACTAAAAAAGTTGCCCTAAATTATGTATTATTGCATGACAGAGCCTGGATACGAGTTCTGTCTGGCTCAGATTCTAAGTAAAGCTCAAACCATGGGGACTGACAATCCTGACCTGGGATAAGGCATTCATAGATTTAGATTAAACAATGAAGTATTAAAGAATAGTCTAATTCAAAATACAGAAGGCATCACAATCCAGTTAGTGATTGATAAGTATGTACTGAAAACAATAAATGGTACTGTTTGCCTAAAAAGACCAGAGGAATCAGAATGCTCTGGAATTTGCTATACAGATTTTAGTTAGGAGAGTTTATTTATCTTACCATAAATGGTCCTATCACTGAGGTGAATCACAGAAGTATACCGGGGCTATGCTAGATTCAAGAAACCTCCTTCCCCCCACCATTTATCTGCTGTACAACCTTCTGCCAGTTATTTATTTATCTTACCTGAGCTTCTGTTTCCTTGCTTGTAAACTAGAAGCAATGTAACAATTCTACTGATTATGCTGAATTGATGAGCTAGTGGATATGAAAACTGGTAACATCCAAACCTGTGTGAAGGCCTTTGTAAGTTTTAACAATTTGGTCAAATGGTGAGGATTTCTAAGTTCTATGTGCATTATCCTTTTCTTTACACTGTTAGCTTTTCCTGGAAGAGGAAGGCGGATGCTATATTGTGAGATGACAATTCTAAAACCCAGGAGATACTGCGCTCTCTCTGAGCCGATGTTATAACTGACTGGAAAGACCGAGGAATGATTGGCTGGTTGGCGGAGTCACACAGAGAGATGTTTAGGTGGACGGCATGAGGGCTGGCTGAGACACAGGAGCTGAGTCCATGGTTCCTATCTTCCTTCCTTCCTTCCTTCCTTCCTTCCTTCCTTCCTTCCTTCCTTCCTTCCTTCCTTCCCTCCTTCCCTCCCTTCTTTCCTTCCTGTATCCATTCATTATAAAGTATTGATTACTCTGCCCAGGAAAGTCATTATGATAGATGGAGTGACATATGTGACATGACCCTTGCTTCCAAAAAATTATGTTCTAGCACAGTATAAAAATATATAATCCAAGGTATAAACACAGAAGACTTTTTCGAGAGCTGTGGATAAATATGAATAAGAATTTAAGAAGTTATATATTTTGTTAAAGAATAGATGACTCAAGGAAGTCTTTGTGAAAAGTTATATTACAGGACAGAATACTGAATCTTCGAAGGTTTGAAGGGGACGAGAGGGCAAAATCCTGTTGGTGCAAATCCACCTGTGCTGCAGGGGATATTTGGAAGTTATTTTGGTTCCTTGTCGAAATGTGATCTTTCTCGTGTTTCTGTTAGCCAACTCCTGGAATGCTCTCCCATCTCATGGCAACAAGCTCTGGTGGTAAGAGGACTTAGGCCCAGGATCTCACACTGATCACCCCCTGTGAGATCAGCAAGTTAATCTTTTCAAGCCTCTGCAGATGTATCCATACAACGAGTATCGCAATGCTTATTTTTGTGAGAGCACAGTTTAAGCTCAGGGGATGTTTGTCTACCAAATGAATGGGTACCATAAGTAGAATCCAGGGACTGGTGGGGGTATGTTTGTGTGTACAGGGGAATTAGATGAACCCTGAAGTCTTTCTAAGCTGATTAGGGTTACCTTTTTAAATTTTGTTGTAATAATATTAAACTATTTTGACATTTAATAGAAAGGAGCAGGAGAGAGTAGTGAAGCAGTCTGTACAACATGGCTGTACTAAGTGCTTTACACAGTACATGAGAGTTTACTTGAGCACCACCTCAAAGTCATTACCTCAGGTGACCTCACTGCCCTTGGCAGGGAGCCCTACATATTTGAAACTGCATAGAAACTTCACTGATTAGGCAAAGGTTCCACACGGGGTGTTTATGTGAAAATGCACATTTTCAGAGTTCTCATGCTTTAACATATTTAGCTATTGCATGGATGATCTACTATCCCTGAACTAAAATTACTCTCTCTATAAATAATCTGAAATTTGGCAGGATTTTGTGCAGATGCCTCTGTGTTTTCCTCAGTATGTGTGTATGGTGAGTGTGTGTGTGTGTGTGTGTGTGTGCGCATTTTTGTTAACATTTGCATTTTTTGTGAACGTCACAATTATGGCAAGGTGAAGGGGTTGTGGTGGTTGGGGAATATGCCTGGGTATTTATAATTGGTTATAAAGTAACACCTTTGCCAGTGAGCCACTCCTACTGTTCAGTTTCTGAGCTGCTGCTTTCCCCTGGGTTGTCCTCACTCTAATAATCTTTTATCCATATGCATGTGTATGCTTTTATGTATGTGTGTATGTATAAAGTTCTTAGGAAGAATAGAATTTGTCTAAGATGCCTAACTTAAGAACTTGGCTTGTTAATTCACTTGGCATGCATTCTACATCCAATTATCTAAAAGCTCACTTGGCTTGTCGAGGAAATTAGTTGAACTGTGGTGGAGACTGCAGTCAGTGGTCCAGGAATCACACCACTCCTTTTATTCTAAATGATCCATCTTAAATATCTTTATCAGATGGAGTTCTCTCTTTTGTGATTTCTTTAAATAAGATGCCTACTGAGAATCATCACTGTATCATACCAGAAACCCACATGTCACCTTCCACTGCACTATCACCCCCTCCCCACTGGGGACTGTGGAAAAACACAAGTCTCCCACTAAAAACCTAGTTTTTAGAAAAATCTTAGAGCTCTCCTATGACAGTGTTCATGTCAGAATCAACCATATCACCTTATGTTACTAAGATTCTGATAGCCTCTTTGAGACAAAGCGTTAAATAGAAAAATAAGAAGAACTCTGAGATGGATAAATGACTATGAATAAATAACTGTATCCCAGAATAAAAATGTATTTTCCGTTTTAAAAAAATGTGGATAAATGAAACCATCTTTAAGAAGAATAAAATAAAATCATGAAAATAGACCTATTTTGATCATTGTTTAATATTTCAGTATTCTCCCTTATGTATATGTTAACAATATTATAACCTTTTATCCATATGCATGTGTATGTATGTATAAAGTTCTTAGGAAGAATAGAATTTCTCTAAGACTCCTAACTTAAAAACTTGGCTTGTTAATTCACTTGGCATGCTTTCTACATCTAATTATCACGAATTTTAGATAGAATGTAGTGGGACAAAGATGTAAGGAAACGTGTGTCTGTGTGGTTAATCAACCTCAAAAAATCCTTAGCACATCAGCATTACATGTAAAATGTCATATATAAACTGTATTTTATATATAAATGATATTATATATAAACAATACTATATATATATATATATATATATTTACATGATGAAATATATTTGAAGATTGTTCTTGACTTAACACCTCCAGGGAGAATTTACATTTACATTAGTATATCAAGTGCTTTCAGGCATCCTGCAAAAAAGAAATCCTTTTAGTGTTATTTAATCTGGAGGTGGAGTTACTCAAAATTACTTGGCCCAGAGCGATTTTTTCATGGACTCACATAACCGTGCTAGGTTTTGGCAGAAGGGATGTCCTGTTCTTACTTTTGGAAATCTTGAATTAGATATTTTGTATAATTTTTCTCATTTACTCTTACAACATCTCCGCAGGTTATTTTAGGGAATATCTGTTATTTTATTTTCGCTCAACAAAACCTTTCTTTCCTGGCAAAACCAAACCTTAAATTTCCTTTGGGAAATTTTTTGGGGAAAAAAAAGTCACTCTTCCCTACCCCCAATATCGATTTGAGAGGCAGGCCTTAGGTGACTGAATGAGCAGCTCATTCATATAGTCATTCATTTGTTTATTCACTCAGCAAAATGTATGCAGCTTTATCTGAATGCCAGGCACTTTTGTAGGTATCTGATATGTAGCCTCAAACAAAATAGAGAAAAAGTTGCGGTGATAGAATGTACAGACAAGCAATGCATAGATGAAATATAAAGGAGATCAGAGGGTGACAAATCCCTGGTGGGGAGGGAAGCCATGGCGTCGTTGCCCATAGTGATTTATGGGGAGGAAAGGGGGACGATCTCAGAGTCCTGAGCTTCTTGTGCTGCCTAAAATAAATGGGGTTCAAATAATGAGACTGGTTCTGAGGTATTCATTCAATAAATATTTATTGAGTGGCTACCATATGCCTGTCATGGTTTAGATTTTGCAGACATGGTAATAATAAAACAAAGATCTCTGATCTGATGGATTCAGTGCTGTGCTGGAAAATGTTTGAGAACTTGTTCTAAAAAAAAAAAAAAAATCCTGATTCAGAGCATTTGTGAAATTTTGTGATTTAAAGAACCTGCCATGATCAACTGCAAGTTACCACTTGAAGACAGAGTTGGAAATTGATGTACACAATCAGTTCCTATACAAAGGTCAGGGAGGACTTCTGCATGCCACTGCACATACCTTACATCCTACCATATCAATATAAGTGTGCTAAATGACTAACACGCGCACTGCAAGGTGACAGGGACCAATAAATGAGAAAAGTTAGAGCGGCATACAAGGGAAGCTGAGTGCTAAAGGGAGGGGTAGTAGAGTGCACTATTAAATAAGGAGGCTCAGGTTGACCCCATCGGAAAATGCAATTTCAGCAAAGATTTTAAGAAGTTTAGAAACATAGACAATCAGATGCAAAGGGCGAGAGTCTTCTAGGCGTGAGGACACCTAGAGGAAAGGCTCTACAACGGGGCTACATTTGGCTGGTGGTGAGGGACAGCGCGAGGCCAGTATGCCTGGAGCCGAAGGAGTGAAGGGGAGAAGGAGGTGAGGAGGGGCCAGCTCGTGTGCAGCCTTAGAGACCAGCGACAGGGACTTCCGATCTTACTTTCAGTTACAGCTGGAGCCATTTTGGAGTTTTGAGCACCGGGTTGACATGTCTTGAGTCTTGTTTAAAGAATCATTCCAGTTGCTAAGCTGAGAATAAAGAATAGACAATGGAACGAGTTAGGGTTCCTGCAAGTGTTTCAGACCAGGGAGGTAACAGTATGATAAGTAGATGGATTCAGTAAACATGTGGATAGAAGATCTGACAGAATTCTGTGATAGGTTGGAGGTATCCTGTGAAGGAGAAAAGAGGGCAATGACTCAAGGGAAAGATGAGGTTGCCATCAAAGGGAATTGGGAGGGCTCCGTGTAGTGTGGAGGTGATACGGGCGGACAAAGATGTCAGTTTTAGACATGGTTTTGTCAACCTAGAGTGGATATTGACTAAGAAGTCGGATGTAAAAATCTGGAGTTTGGGGCTAAAGATAAATATTTTGTTTCTTCTGTATGTAGATGATTTTAAAGCTGTGTGTCTGGAGAGTATTGCCAAATGAGTAAGTGCAGGCAGAAAAGAGAACCAGGGAACATATTGTAGGGCACCACAATACTGAGAGTGAAGGGTGAAACAGAGAATTCTGCATAAGAGATTAAAAAATCAATGGTCAGCGAGGTAGGATCAAACCCAGGAGCATATGATGTACTGGAAGTCAAGTGAAGACTTCCTGTCAAGGAGAAAAAGTACCAAGTATTTCAAATGGCGCTCAGAGGTCAGGTAGCATGAGGCCTAAGAATTGACTAGAGGACCTAGCAACCTGGCAGTTAGTACTGGTAATTGCAAAAATCATTTCAATAGGTGGTGAGAAAGTTTCTGAGTGAAAGATAATGGGGGAACAACAGATATCCGGGCAGATTTTAGAGTGAGACTGTGATTTGTGGAGGGAGTTGTATCACCTTTCTAGGTGCACTCAAAGTTTGATACTGTCTATTCAAAGCTATCCTCAAAGGGGACATGTCCTTAGAGAATGGCCAGCATTATCTAAAGGGTTAGGGACTTCTGAGTTCTTCTGTGACTCCTGCTCTGAGGAGATTAGGCTGGGGAGTGGTGGGGCCTTATCTAGAGTTTGCACCTGTGACTCACTGCTTCTCTTTCCACTTCTGCTGATAGAGAGGCAAGTGGGGCCAACTTACCAGAAGCCCTGGTGGTTAAGCTAATCCATGTATTTAATTGTTCTGGTCCAGTGATTAGATTACACACCAGTGAGAGTTGGGTTCCCATTTTGGGCCTGTCTACTGGAGGAGAAACGCTCTCTCATTGCTGGGTTTGAGTCCTGTTGGGTGATGGGACATCTGGTTGGTACAGTGACCTTATGCTTGCCTGGGGAGAGCCTGGAGCTAACAGAGGTCACCAAGCTGATCCACCAGGGAGCCAAGAGAGGAAGAGAACATGAGTTTCCCAGTCATCAAGTCCTGGATCCAGCCATGCTTGCAGCCTTCCCTGGCTCTGACCATTTCATTTCCCTAAGCTAATAAATTACTTTTCCAGCTTACACAAGGCCAAATCAGATTTTTTGTGAGGTTTCTCACTGATCCAGCCAGGTATTATTATCACCACATTGGTACAGATGAGAAAACTGAAGATTATTTTTCAGTGATTGACTAAATGTCTAAATTTACACAACTGATGAATGAAACGAGGTATGTCTCAGGGCCACACACTTCTCCTATTCCACTGAGGAAAAACAGCAACAACAAAAAAATCAATAAGGGAAATAAGAACTAAAGAAAAGAGATAAAGAACTAAGAACTGACTTTCTAATCGTCTACAATGGGAAGGGACACACGTCGTGACTACTTTTTATGATCCTCTCACGAGGATATTGCACTTTCGAGACAGGCTAATGTGCCCGGGGCAGAAGGAGAGGGTTTGACTAGCCAAGGAGAGAGTATGTTTGGTTTCGGATTCTGCACTCCAGCTTCAAGCTCCTTTCAACTCCACATGAGACTGCTGACAGAACAAACAAACCAATGAAAATAAATTTAAAAAAACAAACAAACAGAGAATTAGACATTAGAGAAACTAGAGGAAAAAAGCAGTGCTTGAATAGCTCTTAACAAGAAATTCTACAAAATTTAATTAAGGCAAAAGGCCAATTAAGGTGGCATTCATATTTCCCCTGCATTAGTGTTGAAATGTAGAGGAAATCACACATGTTTAGGTTAATGACTGAGGATGGTGTGTGCCATGGAATCTGGGGTCTTATTAAGAAAGCCAATGAGGGGAATCACTCTTAGCCTTAGCAAAAGAGTTGATAGCAATTTTGGGGACAGGAACAACAGGAAAAATGACTAAGTAAGATATATGAAGGGAGAAGTGAAAGATTGGTTAATAAAATCATATTTTTGAGCGTCTACTATCTGCTATATGTACTCTATGTACTATAGTATGTTGTGGGGTATCTATAACTTACAAAGAATCAGAATATCTAGCCCATGTCTCAGAAAATAGATTAGTAAATAAATCTACATATAGCAACAAACAAACAGAAGGCATACTCATCTAATGTTAAGATATAAAACAAGTCTTATTGATAACACTTCGCTTAGCAGTGGCAAATTCATAGCATTGGTAGTATATGGTGGGAAGGTCTGAATTAATCGGAAGAGGGTTATTGATCAGCCTCTCCTGGTGGTTTCTGAGTGATGTGGATATACCTGGGTGCATGTTCTCTGCAGATCTAGCACCCTGGACCCGTATTTCCCAAGAATTATACCATTTGGTCCTCATAACCCTCCTGCTGCAGGAGGAGGAGCCTTTTGGCAAACTGCTCCAGCCTGTCTTCAGCCTAAGAGCTCCAGAGGAAGCTGCCAATCACAGTACGCCACTCTACTAACTGTGGGGATTGAGGAAGTGAGGCTGATTGGGCCAGGGTCCTCCCCTGGGATTCTTTTCAGTTACAGTGAATAGAGGAATGACTGTCCCTTCTTGGTGGGTAAAGTGAGTGTGTGAACCTTGAAGCAGTTGGATGCTTGTCCCGACTCCCTGTCCACAAATGTAGAGGAAGCTTGTCTATAATCAGAGATTTAAAGCCAAAATTCAGAGAACAGCAACAATAAGAGTAAGACCATCCTGAAGACTTTTTGACCTTTGACTAGGGTTAATGGTCAACCCCAAAACTACACAAAGCTAGTTTTTTCTGATGTTCTGTGGCTTGAATGCATAAACTTAAAAAAAAATCTATTAGTACCCAAAAGGAATTGTTTTGGTTTCTGTCACCTGCAACTAAGAAAGTCCTGACAGATACAAATATTAGAGTAATGGCAACCCTTTCTGAGCTGTGGCTGTGGGAACCAAAGCTCAATGAAGCTAGTTAACATGCCCAAAGTTGCTTTTACCCCCTTCTTTATATAATTATAGGCACCTCCTCAACTACCTCTGTGGTTAGCTCTTTCATTTTATTGAAAAATATGCTGAAATGTCACCTCTGCACAGTGGACTTTGCTGATCACCCTAATTAAAAGAGCACTCACTCTTCTCTGCAACTGTCTTTTCATTTACTCTTCATCACTATTCTTCACAACACTTAACCCTTCTAAACTGAAACTTAAATAATGTCATCAGTCTTCTCTTTTTTCTTCTAATTATCTGTTGTCCCCTCTACACACACTAGGGTATGAGCTCAGAACTCAGATTATCTTATTTACAACCATATCTCCAGAACCTAGTATGAGTATGTCAATAAATATTTTGAATGACAATGAATAAGCATATTAATTATTTAAATGGTAGGGTATTTTTTCCTGATCTGCTACTTGTGATTTTGCTTACTAATAATTGGAGATTTCTTATTATCAGCTTTGATGATGATTTCTTAGTCATTGTAATGACTTAGTCATTGTAATGTGATGATTTCTTAGTTATATATTCCATTATATGAATGGAAAATAACATATTTAACCACTTCCCTTTGGAAACATCTTATAATCTTTTGTTATTAATGGTAAGAGCCACAATGAATCTCAGTTTTAAACATTTCATAGTTATATATCAGTCTAATTATAGAATGCATTACTAAAATTTTAAATTTGGGGGTATGGCCATTTGATATTTGCTGCCATTTTGCTTTCCACTTGAGAGTAACAATTTACACCATAACTAGCAATAAAGGAGCATGCCTAACTCCTTGCATTATACTATTTTATCACATTTTTGTTCGTACTCAATCTGATAGGTGAAACGTGATGTATCATTGTAGCTTTACTTTTGCATTTTTCTTATGAGTGAGATTTATTTTCTTATGTTTATGGCTAGCTGTGTTTGCTGTTTGTGAAATTTTGTTTTGCTGATTATTCTCATGAGCTGTTGGTGTTTTCTTATTAATTTTTGTTAATTAAACATTAAGGAAACATGACCTTCACTTGTAATGTGCTGAAAACATTTTATCCAAGTTTTTGTTTGAATTTTTGCTTCACATCATTTTTGCCTTGCAAAATGCTTTATACAATATTATAGATATTGTCACTTAAAAATGTTTATGGTTTCTGGCTTTCATCATTGTTAAAGAAATATATTCCAAAAGTATTTATGAAAACAAAATCCTCTCAAGTGTATATCTTTTCTAAATTTACATATTTAAATTCTTAACTCACTCTCTATGTTTTCTAACTTTTATATAAAGCATCATATTCACTCAACTTTACACCATAAACATGAGAAAGGAAGGCATAGCCTATTCTTTCAGGGGTTAGAATTCAGTGACATAAAAATAACTAAATAGGGTATTAAGTTTTACATGCTTTTCCTTGCATACATCTATATCAAACACTGAGAAAAGTGAATTAAATAAATAACATGTTTCTGTTTATTTACCTGGTATTTACTATATTTTTTCTATATTAACATTGGTGATAGATTCTTAATTATATATTTAAAACTCCCTGACCTCTAATAGGTCATGTAAGTTTTATCCATAAATGCCCCTTATTTTTTCTTATTTCTTTTTTAGCTTGTTCTTGAATGACACTAAAGTTTTAGTCCATCCCTTAATCTACATTTTTTTTCTCAGTATGAAATTGCCCATCCTGCAACCTCTCTGAGTCAAGTTATAGTCATGTTCTTTTCCTTTGAAATCCAATATAATATTCTTCATATTGAAATAGGTCATTTTATTTTTATTTCCCGATGTGAAATATATATTGAGTCTTAATTGTGCTCGTATTTTATTTGATGCTGTCTGTTTTTACTGCTTTTTAAAAAAATCTTTTACTGTGTAAAGAGTATTTCTTTGCTCTGTGAGTGTGTGTGTGTGTGTGCGCGCGCACGCGTGCCCACCCCTTAACAATTTAGAATTGTGTGCCATTATTTGCTCTCCTTAATGTTACTTTTATAACTACAACTTTATATAAATTCTTGCTATTCCATTGATTTATATAGCAACTATTGAATCCCCACAACAAGCCATTATAAGATTATGACACAAGTGTTATTTAGGTTCTCCCAGAAGCAGATCTTCAGACAAAGATTCGAGTGTAAGGTTGTCTATTGGGGAGGTAAGTGGGCAAGGGAAGAAAGGCCTTAAGGTGGCACTATCAAGCCAGCTCCCACCATGGGTGACAGGAGTGAAATCTAGCAGGGGGACGCTTAGGACCAGAGTAAAATGCCCTCTTCAGCATCACCTTATCTGAAGCAAAGGATGCTGATGATAACCACTCCACACCAGAAATTTGTGGAGGACTGTCCCCCGGTGTGTTACTTCCCCTGCACTTCTGGCTTTCTCACAGCCAGCAGAAGTAATACCGAGAAGTCAGGAAGCCTTGGACAAAGGAATTTAAGCTGTCTGCCCTGGGATAGAAGGGGCCCAGGATAAGACACTCACAGCATTGGTTGCAGCCCTTGCGCCACTCAGCTCCACTCGTGTCCTATGTCAAGCACCAGCCAGCAGTTACTTGAGATGGTGGCTTATGCCAATTTCTAAAAGAGAAAAGGTGAACTTATACAAGAGACTTTAATAAGACGAGCTCTAGTTCCCACTGCTAAGGCTGGTCCTGGAGCCTTTATCAATATACATTACTGCCCATCTCTACTATCTGTTCTGGGTTTCCCCCAATGGCATTTCTCTTCCCCCCTCTTTATAATGCCCTTGTTAGGCTGTGGCTGCTACGATTGTCCTTTTATAGTTACTATAGGAGAGGATGTTGAGGTATCAAAAAGTGCTCCCAGAAATCCCTTCAATCCCATACTTACTGTTCCCTATCACCACTATATAACAGCAATGTTGTCTTCTCATGAATATTGAGGGAATGATCCCGAGCAATTATAACAGCTTTTTTCTTTGCCTGCTGGTCTACTAGCATGAACTCCATCCTCCCGGCTGACACCAGGGAGCTCAGTTCCGCAGCAGCTCAGATTCTGCCAACAGTGGTCTACAAAGAACATCCATCGCTGGGTGTCCCAGCAGTGCTGATCTCCTCGTGAGCATATTCCTTATTGTTTGGAAAAGGAATGTCCTCTAGGTCCTCCTGAAAAACAAAGCCAACTGTTTGTTTCTCTGTTCTAACATAATCGATCAAGGCTAGAATACCCAACTACTTGAGTCTTTAGTTTCTTTCCTCAGTGCCCTGCAAAGGCAGTTTTGGCAACTTCCCTCATTGTTTGAGTCAAGCTTCAGGGGTTCCCTGTATCCCTGCCTGAATATTAAACCTCAAGTTCTGAGAGAGACAGCTCCCATATTGACAGCTCTCCATCATCCAGTCAGATCTCTTCCCTCTACTTTTGCCCAGCATCTTCAAGGTTATTTCCTAATCATGTGCTCCTGGTTCCTGCCAATCAGTATTCACTGAATCTTGTTGCATTTTTGATGAATAACCCTGTCATACAAAAAAAAACAAAAAAAAAACAAAGACAGCATTCTGTCAGGTCATTTAAGATGTGACTTGTTATTAGCTTACTAGTCATAAAGGGGGGTAGAGACAAATCTTGAGGGTGCCAGTCTTATAATGTACTTACCTTAGGTGAAAACGCTGCATGGTTTCTAGCAAAGGGAAGGGGCTAGCAAAGGGAAGTTAGGTCTTCTCTCTTATTTTTGAATCATATTTTGAAATAGAGCATCTTTTTGATTTTTGAATCCTATGTCCAATTCACAGAAAGGCCCTCTTGGTTCTCTTGCTACCACCTAGGTTAAGCCACCATCAACTTGAACTCATATTATTTAATATTCTCCTGAATAAACTCCCTCTGTCTGCCTTTGGTCATTTTGTAACACAGAAGACAGAGCAAGGGAATTAAAATATGCAGGAGATCATGTCACTCATCTTCTTAAAGCACTCCAAAGACTTTCCGTCTCCACAGAGTAAAGCCTCCAATCCAGCGCAATCCAGCCCTTTCCCCACTAGTTCCCTGACCTCCCCTTCTTCCCACTGCCTCCTCCTCGCTGTGTTCCAGCCACGCTGGCCACCTTCTTGTTCCCTGAACATTCCGGGTGCACTCAGACGTCAGGGCCTGCACACTAGCTCTTTTCCCTGTTTGTAATGTTCTTCCTCTGGATACAGGCAAGGCTGGCTCCCTTACTCATTCTTGTTTTTACTCACAGGTCAGCTCTCATAAGGTCATCTCTCTAAAATATTAATAGTAATGCTTTTGTCAGCTACTGTTTACTTCCTATGCTGTATTTTTCTTCTGAATATTTATCACATCAGCTTCTGAAAAAAATACACACACAAACACACACACACACACACACACACACACACACACACTGGGGGTGCCAAAAATGGATACAAATGGACACTTTGGTCGTTGCTCAAGCAGTAGTTCGCTGTAATCAGAAGTGTCTGGATGCTAATGGGAACCACTCTGAGCACCTCTTGTAATTGAAGAAGTCAAATGTGACTTGTATTCATCTTTTGTTATGGGTATATATTGAGTATTACAATTTTAATGCAGTTTTCCTTTTCTAAAATGTGTATACATTTTATAAATATATATATATCTATATCTATCTATCTATCTATCTCTATATATATATATATATATTCTTTATCTCATTTATTGCTCTATTTTTAGCTCCAATTAGAATGTGAGCTCCATGAGGCAGGTTTTTTTCTGTCTGCTGTTGTTATTGCTGTTGCTGATGTAGTCCCTGCATCTAGGGTACTTGACAATAATAGATGCTCAGTAAATATTTCAGAACCAATGAATGAATGGTTGACTTCACAGTTAGACCCAGAATTTAGCTGGTCTTAAATTCTTGTTTCCTTGAGGATGTAGTGCCCCTTAGTCCTCTAACACTGAACGTTGCTGTGAATCATTTGGACTTCAGCCTGATTTTTTTCTTATGTAGATGATTTGATCATTTTGCCTAGTTGCCCAAAACATTCTTTCTTTATCTTAGAAGGGCAGAACCTTTACCATCTCAGCATTCTCTTTTCAAAAAGTCTTGGGTCATAATGTACGTTTTCAACATATATAATTAGGCCTTTTTTTATATATCTAAAAGTATTTATTAAATCATATCTTTAAAAACATATTTACTTAATTTTTGGAGCTACCTTTCTGTGTGTGTGTGTGTGTGTGTGTGTGTGTGCATGCGCGCATGCATATGTATGTGAAGCCTTTTCTTTTTCTTTCCTTTGTGTCGAATCTGCCATCTGCAATCTTCTAAAATGCTTTATTCATTTTCGTTTTATTTTTTCTTTCTAGTCTTTCACGGCCTTACTGTGTGTTCAGCAGCTTGTCTCGTCCTTTGTGCTGCTTCCAACATACACGTCGACATGATTTTGTAGATGATGTTTTTTCCTTTTTCCTTTCCACGCATTTCCCACATTCTGCCAGCTGATGTTTGATCTCTTTTGGTTAACTTGACATATTTTACTAGCGCATTTTTTTCTAAAGTATTTTTAAGATTTTATTTATGACTGTGTTTGCTTATATTTTACATCTGTTCTGTGGCAGTATTTTTCTGGCGAAGCTTAGTCATCTTTCACATTTTGCTGTTTGTCTTCACTTAGTTCTTGTAGTATCTTTGTGTGGATCCTGTGCCTGCCTCCTTTTTCATGATTTCTTATCTTTGAATGGGGAGGTTTGTTTGCAGGGACCAGCTGTTTTTGGGAGATTTGAGTTCTGCTGGGGCTAAAATTGGTTTCCGCATGAACAAGTTTTCTCACGGCACAAGGCAAGGTAGCTTAATTGGCAGAGTTACAGGATTGAATTGTTGGAGCTTTTGCTTCTCCCCAGAAAGCAGAGGTCAACTTCAGCCAGGTTGCCCCCAAGTCGAGGTGCCTTTTCCCCAAGCTTCAAGGTTTTCTGAAACCCCTTGCTTTGCCCACGTCTCTATGCTGCGGAGTGGGAGGCTACCCTGCAAACCCTTTTCTAGCTGCTGAAAAAACTGAGTGTTGGATTTGCCCTCTGTGTATTATATTTCCCTTGGGGAGGCCTTTTTGCTAACTTTGGTTTAGCGATTTGCCATTACAAACACATTTCTCAACAAGTGCCTTCGACCTTCACTGCATGTGGCAGCTGTTTCTCATCCTTTGTTGTTCAGACTATAGGTATCTTTAAATCTTCTAAATAGAAATTCAATCCTGTGAGGTTTGAGTATATCACACTGCCTCTCCCAGCTTTCTTATGAATAAATTTGTAGAGGAAAAAGAAAAAGAGAGCTAGACATGGATACTCGAAAAACAACATTTAATGTAGGAGAAAAGGCTTCAGAGAGACGGGATGAGCAGGACATCCTCCTGGATGGGGTGTGTAGAGGACTCGGGGTGCCACCTGGGCGCATGCTGGTGACCATCTGCTGAGAGACAAAACAGGCAGACGGAGATTTAGGAAGGAAGACAGTGGGCTCTGATTTGCACGTGTTTTGTTACAGGCATTTGCAGCCTATCCTGGTTTAGAGTACCAACCCTCACTGAACAGTGAAAGATAAAGCTTGAGAGAAGGATGAATTGGAAATAGGAATTTGGAAGTTACTGCTGCACATGGAAGTAGGGGGGAAAAGTATAAATAAAATCAGTGAGATAAGGTGTGTATTATCAGAAAAGCAGAGGGTGGTGGGTGTGTGTGATTTTGTATGCGCAGGGCCTGGAGAGAAAAGCCCTGTGTGGAAGCAGAGAAGTAAGAATAAAAGAGGGACAGGAACAACTTGGCTTGTCTGAAAGAAATGCTGAGCAGAATTATAAAGTGTCGGGCTCCAGGGGAAAAAGAGATGGGGAAGTCACAGACCTAGTCTTTCATTATTGTCTTCGTTAGTTCAGGCTGCTGTGGCAACAAAACCATAGTCTGGGGGGCTTAAACAACATACGTGTATTTCTCACAATCCCGGAGGATGCAAAGTCCAAGATGCAGGTGCTCGTAGGTTCGGTGTCTGGTGAGGCCTCTTCCCTGCTCTCGCCGGGCCCTCCGAAGGGTGAGAGAGCCCTGTGGGGTCTCGTTTGTAACAGCACAAATCACATTCATGACTCCATTCCCTCCCAACGGCCCGCCCCACCTGCTGATACCATCCCTTTAAGAGTTAGGGTTTCAACAAAGGAATCTGGAGGTACACAAACATTCAGGTCATTGTGATTATGCTCCTTCAGAGAAAGAATGAAGAGTGATTCTTCACCTTTAAATTTTATTTATTTTTTAGTGTTGGCTTGAGATAGGGGATACAAATGGAAATATTCTAGGACTTAATTTGTCAGTTCAATAAATACTTATCAATAATCCATGTATCAGGTACTTATCCAGGTACTAGGGATGTGCCAATGAATAGCACAGACAAAAATATCTACCCTCACAGAATTTCATTGAACAAATGGAGACTTTTCCCCAGGGGAGGGAAAAAGCATTTATGGATATAGGATGAACCCCTTTTAAATAAAACTTTAGGAGCTTGCAAATCATATGAATCATGTTAAAAATCACTGGTTTAGGGTTTAGTACAAAGACTAAATAAGTTATTTTGCCTATAATAATTAAAGGAAAGATAAAAGCATACAATGATTTTTGAGTACCCAAAAGACTACAGTGATCACAAAAATTCAGTGAGCCATGAATATTCTTATTTTACATTGAAGGTACAAAATTTCAGGGCATAAGGTACCGCACTCCAAGCCATACAGGTGCCCAGTGGAGAAACTAGTGGGGTTGCCCAGGCTCTGGTGACTTACCCCACCTCCACTCCATCACCTGCTAAATTCTCCCCCACTTAGGTTCTGGGAGAAGGGCTCTAGCCTGAGCAAATAAAGCCACTCTGTTATTCTGTTTCTGTTCTCCAACTCCAGCTGTGCTCACCTTGGTGAAAACAACAGCACACTCATTCTCCCTGTTCTTCTCTTCACACGCCCCCAAAGAAAGTGTCAATTAATAAAGCTGTTTCATTTTCCAAACACGTGAAAGGCATAAGAGATACGGAGACTTGGAACAGCAGCCTTTCTTCTTTTCTAGCCAGTAATCTGAAAACTTTCAGAGGCAACTGTAGGGGCTGCAAGAAGTAAATAGATGCAATTTGTGGTAGAACATGTCAAGACTGAACAGCCGTGAAGAGTGTCTCCACCGAGTAAATGGTGCTAAAACATAGCTAAAACCAGCCATGAAAGGCAGTCTCTTTTCACATAAAAGAAATATTAATTTCATGAAATGTTCCAAGACCTTGCTATGAAAATGTAACTCAAGCACCCTGGGTGGGAGAGAGCGAGGGAGGGAGGGAGGGAAGGAGAGAGAGAGAGAGAGAGAGAGAGAGAGAGAGAGAGAGAGAGAGAGAGAGAGAGAGAGAGAGAGAGAGAGAGAGAGAGAGAGAGAGAGAGAGAGAGAGAGAGAGAGAGAGAGAGAGAGAGAGAGAGAGAGAGAGAGAGAGAGAGAGAGAGAGAGAAATGTGCCAAAAAAAGCTAAATACATTCAAATCGGAAGTTATGGAGAGCAGTCCTTTGTTTATTCTGGATTTTTAAAACTATTTTTATTAAACTATAGCTAACATACAATATTATATTAGTTTCAGGGGTACACCATAGTTATTCAACATTTATATACCTAAATAAGTGATCACTATGATAAGTCCAGCAACCATATGACCATGCTATCATAATATTATTGACTATTGGATTGTTGGAAAAGTCATGATGCATTTTTGCAACGAAAAACAGAAAAAATACATCATGACTTTCCTGACAACCCAATATATTCCCTATGCTGTATATTACATCCCCATGACTTACTTGTTTATACCTGGAAATTTGGACCTCTTACTCATCTTCACCTTCCCGCTCCCCTTTGTTAATTTTTCAATTCAGTTGATATTAAATATTATTTTATACTAATTTCAGAGTATAGTATAGTGGTTAGACATTTATATAATTTAAGAAGTGATCCTCCTGACTAGTCTAGTACCCACCTGACATTATACAGAGTGATTACCATATTGTTGACTATATTCCCTGTGCTTTACTTTACATTCCCATAACTATTTGTATCTACCAATTTGTTCTTCTTAATCCCTTCACCTTTTTCACCCAGACTCCCAACCCCCTCCCATCTGTCACCCCAACAAATCTAATACCCACCTGATACCATACTGTAGTTATTACAATATTATTGACTATATTCCATATGCTGTAGCCTACATCCCCATGGCTACTGTGTAACAACCAATTTGTACTTCGTAATCCCTTCCCCTTTTCACCCATTCCCAGCTCCTCTCCTGTCCGGCAACCATCAAAATGTTTTCTGTATCTATGAGCTTGTTTCCACATATAAGCAAAATCACATTGTGTCTGTCTTTCTCTGTCTGACATACTCCATTCGGCACAACACCCTCCAGGTCCATCCATGCCACCACAGATGGCAAGAACCCATTCCCTTCCATGCCAAGCAATATTCCACTGTATGTGTGTACCACCTTCTCTTTATTCATACATCGACAGACAACCAGGCCGTCATCCACATCTTGGCCATTGTAAACAGTGCTGCAATGAACATATGGATGCACACAGCCCCTCAGAGTAGCATTTTGGGTTTCTTCAGAGAATTACCCAGAGGTGGGATTATTGGATCCTTCTGTATCATTTGCTTTTGCCTTTGTCTTAAAGTCTATTTAGTCTGGTGTAAGTATTACTTCCACAACTTTTTAATTTTGTTTCAGTGTTCATGAAATATGTATTTCACTCTCTGAACTTTCAGTCTGTGTGTGTCTTTTAATCTGAGTGAGTGACTTGTAGGCAGCATATATAAGGGTCTTATTTTCTTATCCATTTAGCCACCATGTCTTTTGATGGGAGCACTTAATCCATGTACATTGAAAGTAATTGTTGATAGATATGTAGTTATGCCATTTTGTTATTCATGTTTATTTATTTATTTTGTCTTAAGAAGTCCCTATAACATTCCTTGTAATACTGGTTTGGTAGTGAGGAACTCCTTTAGATTTTTCTTGTCTGGGAAGCTCTTTATCTGTCCTTCGATTCTAAATGATAGCTTTGCTGGGTAGAATAACCTTGGTTGGAGGTCTTTGCTTTTCATCACTTTGAATATTTTCTGCCAATCCCTTCTGGCCTGCAAAGTTTCTGATTGAGAAATCAGCTGATCGTCCAATGGGAGCTTCCTTGTAAGTAACTGATTGGTTTTCTTTTGCTGTATTTAAGATTCTCTCTTTGTCATTAACCTTTGGCATTTTAATTATGATGTGTCTTGGTATTGGCCTATTTGGGTTCATCTTGTTTGGGACTCTGCACTTCCTGAACTTACATATCTATTTCCTTCACCAGATTAGGGAAGTTTTCAGTCATTATGTCTTCAAATAGATTTTCAATTCCTTGCTCTCTCTCTTCTCCTTCTGGTGCCCATATAATATGAATGTTGGTATGCTTGATATTGTCCCAGAGGCACCTTAAACTAGCCTTATTTTTTTTTAGTTTATTTTTCTTTTTGCAGTTTTCATGGAATGTTTTATGCTACCTTATGTTCTAAATCACTGATTCAATCCTCTGATTCATCTAATCTACTGTAGATTCCCTCTAATTATTCTTCATTGCAGTTGTAGTCTTCATTTATAACTAGTTCTTTTTTTATGTTTCTTATGTCTTTGTTGAAATTTTCCCTGCGATCATTCAGCATCCTTCTTTTTTTTTTTTTTTTAATATAGCTAACATACAATATTATATTGAGCATCCTTCTAATGAGTGTTTGGAACACTGCATGTGGTAGATTGCTTGTCTCCATTTTGTTTATTTTTCTGGAGCTTTATTTTGCTCTTTTATTTGGGAAATACTTCTTTGTCCCCCATTTTGGCTGCCTCCCTATGTTTGTTTCTATGTAGGGCTGCTATACCTCCCAGTCTTAGCAGAGTGACCTTATATAATAGGTGTCCTGTGGGACCCAGTGGTCCAGTCTCCCTGGTCACCAGAACACACTCAGGTGTGTCCTTTGTGTGGGTCGTGTGTGCATTCCTGTTGTACTTGAGACTTGCCTGCTGTTTGCACATCAGTGGAAGGGATTGACCCTCAGACTGATTGGTTGTGAGGACTGGCTGTGACTACAGCAGAGGAGCTCTTGTGCAGGAGCTGAGGCTACAGAGCAAGGATTTTTTAGTGGGGTTCTGGTGCCTGCCCAATCTGCCCTTGGGGTGTATCATACTTGGAGGTGTCTTTTGATCCAGCTCAGGCAGAAGATGGCCACTGGATCTGTCAGCCCTGGGGTTTTCCTGAGAGGGGACCCACTGCAGGCTAATTTCTGCTGCAGCCTGTGCCCTTCTTGGGGCCACCTGGCATTAGCCACAAAGCAATCCAGAGATGACTTCCACCACTACTGTGCATGGAGGTGCCTTGACAGGCTATCCAAAAAAAAGGTTAGCTGT
Source organism: Aselliscus stoliczkanus (assembly GCA_033961575.1). NCBI lineage: Eukaryota > Metazoa > Chordata > Mammalia > Chiroptera > Hipposideridae > Aselliscus > Aselliscus stoliczkanus. Next base: position 136,761,365 of record CM066734.1, read on the forward strand.
CACTAGTGCCAGGCTTAGGGGCTGCTCAGCCAGAGGTACGGAACATGCCAATTATTTGAGTTTTCTGAAACTTTGAGAGATTTTAGGAAAGTTCAAAGCATGAGCCAAGGCGGGCTATATATATGGAAAAGCCACTGGAAGAAACTTGGGTGTGCCTGAAAGTTGGGTGGGGTATGATCTCAGGAAATCACTAGGGCGGGGCAGATAAAAGGTGATAGACAGTTTGATGGAGGCTCAGATTGGTGTCTGCCTGCATCTGCACAGAGGGAGTAGGAGGTCTCAAAAAAGAAACAATGGTTTCCATCAGCTTCTGCATCTGGGAGAAAGCTACCCCTTTAGCCCACATCCTGAAGCCAGAAAACTCAGGTTCCCCCCCACCCCCACTCCTCCATATGTCCCTGTCTCCTCTCCAGCTGTTGCTCCAGTGCTGGAGCTCAGAGCCGAGTGATTCTATCTTTAAGTTTTGTGTGTGGGCCCTTTAAGAGGAACACCTGGGACTCCAGCTGCCCTCCATCTCACTCAGTCACAATCTCCACTGTTTTTCACAGCCAAAATTGTGGGGACTTTTCTCCTAGGCACTGAAACCCTGAACTATGGAGGTGCTGGGACCCCTCACTCCTTGGAGGGTGGATCTCTGCAGCTGAGATATTTCTCCCGATTTTTAATGGTCACATAGGGGTGTGCGACCCGCCCATTCTGCATCTCTGCCTCTCCTACCAGTCTTGAGGTGGCTTTCTGTATGCCCATAGTTGTATGGCTTAGGTTCAGCTAGGCTTTAGGTGATTCCTCTGTTTACTCTCAATTTTACAGTCTTCATTCAGAGCAAAAACAGCTGCCCTTCCCAACTTTACTTGGGAAAATTGTCTTCAGTCTCTTGCATTGGGTGACACGTGTGTGGATATTTATGAGTGCCTGTGTTTGTGTGAGCTCATGTATGTGTTTAACTGTGTGAGCTCAGGCCTGAGAAACTGTCTACATATAACCTGTGTGCATGGCTGTGTGAGTGCTGCATTTTCAGGCATATGCATGAGCCTGTGGGCAATTAGAGTTTGCATGCATAGGTGAATGTATGATCTTTTGTGTGTATTTGAAGATGTGTGAGGCTGTGCACGCATGCAGTTATGAAGGGTTGCATGTATGAGCCAATTTAGGAGCTTAAAGGTGTATGTGTGAGCACCTGTGTGGAGAGAAGCATGGGTACACCATATGCAAAACCCTGAAAGCATGTGTAAACATGCCTGTGCAAACCCAAATGTATATTTGTATTTGTGGGAATGTGTGCATGCTTGTGTGTATTTTACAAGTGTGGGGGAAGGTAAGGGGCCTGGCAGCAAAGTCAAAGAATGACAAAGCATTACTGGAGGGACTGTTCCTCAACAGCCATGCTTCACTGTCAGTGGTGGAAGCTGTTTCCAGAAATGGCTGCTGCCTATTTGTCGTGATAGTAATTGATGTCAAAGTTCTGTCTATTGGGTCTGGCACTCAGGCAGTCAAGTCTAGAATCTCAACACCTGTCCTGAGTTTTAAAAATCATTGAAAACAGATCTTTGTAGGAAAAACATTACATTTCTTGTGGACTTCATCTAGAGGGCCAAATTGACAGGTGTATGTGTAACCTGCTTGGGGTGGGCTAGAGGGAGTGAGGACAGGAACGGAAAGGGCACCAGGAATTGGACGAAAGTCTGGTCAGCCAAGCTCCAGCTGAGACGGCTTCTCACTGCATCCTCCTGGGCTCTAAGAAGCTGTTAACCACTTTAGTGCTCCCCACCCCCCATCAAAGAGTAGGGTTTGAAAACTGAGGGAGACAGTCTCAGAAGACCTCCTTTTATTTAGATTTTAAGAAACTGAGGGCCAGAGTGGGAAGGCTACTTCCTTGATAAAGTGGCAGACTTCAGATTATAACCCAAATTAATGAAATGTGAGAACTCTTTGTAGAATTCACATTTTTGTTTCCTTCTAATAGTCTTTTATTTTACTTTTTGCTATTAATCAATGTTTTATAAAAAGATATTGAAACAAATCAGGAACTAGGCAACTGTTGATTTAGTCAGGGAAGGAAAGAAAGAAGGGTTAGAGGTCAGCACTCATGGTCCATCATTTCCTTTTCTGGGTTTTGCATAGATCCTTTCATCTGAAATCCAAACATATACAAATACTTTTCCTCTCTCAATAGGTAATTTAAAATATTGGTGTAGCACATAAAGTGCTTCTTACCAGAGGATACTTTTAATTGCCTTCTTACCCATTATGCAGAGTTTTACTGAACATCTTTTTTTAATTGCTGCTATAAGTAAATACATTTAATAAGCCATGTGTATGCTTATATTCATGCAAATCATAATAGGGATGTAAATGCAAATTTATAACATGCATAACAATTAAGGTAAACTATAGTTTATACTTTATAGCAATACTTGTGTGATATACACCAATTACTAACTCACTGTACTTATAAAACAATAACAACAACAGCAACAACAGATTTAGGGCCAATGGTATAGTTAGGGTGAACAATTAATAATGACCAAAAGGACCAAATCTTCATATGACAAACTAAAATGCGAGTGCCTTTAAAAGGGGTAAACTGTTTATGCCTGAAATAAAGGTATGGCTGTGAATGGGAGTATTCTTGGAAGAGGCATCTGGAAGTATTCTTTCTGTCTGAAACCTAGAAGCTGACATATCTATGAAATAATGTTTACTATGTCCCTCCCAACTCTTAGGGCCTCTCCCACTTTTATTGTAGTTTGCCAGTCCAACAGGCTCCCAGCTTTACGATACTGTTGAGCTGGGACCGGAAGTCTGTCCTGACTGAGATCAGTCTCGTTCCTGGGGAATCTCTCATTCACTTGGCCTTTGCTAGATAGAACTCCAATTTCTCAGAGGATTGAACTCTGATCGGCCTTTGTAAGGACTGGCTGCATGGAGTTCCAGTGGAAAGTTCTCCCAAGCTTCACCAGCTGGCTGCCAGTGCTGACACCACCTGAATACAGGGGGCTGTTTAGAACATTTGTACATTGAGTAAGAAGCATTCTTCTTTTCTCTGCCTTCAGAACACTAAGACATCTACACCTCATTGTCAGAATGAGGGACTAAGGAAACAGATCCAAGAAGCCATTGCACCTAAAATGTGTGACTTAGATCTGTGGCCCAGTAGGCTTTCTGATACGTTTCTTGCAGATTCTTAGAGATCAGGGGCCCCCAACTGTGGCTTCATATTAGGATCATCTCAGAGAATTTTCTTAAAACCCCAATGTCGGGGAACCTCCAAAGATTCTGATATAATTGGTCAAAAGTTAATTAAGGTCTTAAGCTAGAAGAGGAAAGGGATCGAGCCTTAGATGTGGATAACCTAGACCTGGGGTCAGCAAACTTTTGAGATGGGAGAGCCGCCAGGGGTCAGCAAACAGCAGCTTGTGAGCCACAGGCTCTGAAGTAAAATTGAAAATGAAACTAAAACTATTATAGTTTCATTTATAAAATTTTTAAAGGATATTACTCACATAATGGTGATTATGTAAAAATATATTTATGGCTCTCGAACAATTTTTAAATTGTTGTGAGATACAGGATTGGCTCCTCGAGGGGCCGGCAAACTTTTGAGACAGAACATACCCAAAGAGCCGCGTGTGGCTCATGAGCTGCAGTTTGCCGACCCCTAATCTAGACCAAAATGGCAGAAAACAAAATAAAGGCTTGGGACCAAAGCCTTATTCTAATATAGTGTTTCCTTTTGCCTGGAGTGACACCTCCACGTGGCTTCCTTTGGCATTTGTAGTCCTGAAAGTTGGCTTTGGGATGCAGAGATTCAAGGACCAGGGTACCATCTTTCCATCGCAGACAAGGTTAGCCTCAAACAATGTATCACTAGCTAGGTTAGGAGGAGACGTTTGTGTCCTCTCCCCACACTCTTTCCTGGCCACATCTCTTAGAAGCATTGTTGAGCTGGCTCCTGGACGTCCCCCTGCTCCCTCACTCACATATCACAGAGTTGCGACCTATAGGATTTGGGCAATTAAGAGAAAGAATTGCTGCCCCTCTGCAGCTTAAGGCTTTCTGAGCCTCTTAGGGATCTTTCTGCTCAGAGCACAGGACTATTATGCATTGCCTCTCATTCCACATCAAAAGCATGCTGGGGTCAGGGGTCAAGCTCTGTGTTTAAAAACAAGTTTAGAGGTCTGTATCTCGCTGGCCCCAGCTAAGAGGTAGCCAGGTCCCTTGCTGCAGCTGGCCAGGATATGGCCTGCTAATGATTGTCTCCCTAAGACAGAGCATCTCAGTGGTTAGACCCTGTCACTCAAAGTTTTACCCAGGGGTCAGCGACCTCAGCATCAGGGGGGAGCATTTTAGAAATCTGGATGCCTTGGCCCCTCCTCTGGGACACTGGAGTCGGAACCTGTATTTTCTCCAGCTTCTTAGGCAATGTACATGAAAATTAAAGTTTATGAGAAACACTGGTTTAGGCCAGTGCTGCTTCTTCCTACTCCTATAATTAAGTCATTTGCGGAGCTCTTAAAAAGTCAAGTGAAGCCTAGACTCCATTCACTACCAGTTCAAATCAAATCTGTTGGCTGGGGTCTGGGCATCAGTTTTTAGAAGCCCCTCCCATAACAGTGAAGCCAGGATTGAGTGGTACTGTGGGAAAGTCTGGGACAAAATGATTTAAAAGTCTCTTTTAGACACAGATCAAAGTTACATACTCAAATGCACATATTCCAACAATAAAAACCAATATTTTGATCTTCATTCAAACGATTTTACTTGTCTGGGCTCATAGGGATACAAAAAAAGCAGATTATTTACTTTGTCCTTTTTAAATGCCAAAAATGATTAGGTCCCATCTGAAATCCCATGTGTTGTTGAAGAAAAATCATAACCTTGGACTTGGACACTGGGTGGACTCAGCCTGAAAACAAAAATAAAAACAAAAACTTCCCTAGTCCTCCTGCATGATTCCAAGGAGTAATTAGACGAAAAATGAAGAGCTCAAACATTGTCCCTTCTAGTATAACTCCTCCAACGCTGCTGAACTTCCTCCACACATGCAAACACTCACTGGCCCCTTCTTTTTACCCTTATTATGGTGTCTGAGAGGAGTCATTTATATCTTACTTAACTTCTAATGTTTCTTTGTGCAGGGCCTGGGTGGAGGGATACTTGCCAGATGGATAGGCCTCTTAAAATTTTTGTTCTGTCTGGGTTGAATCAAGAGATGTGCAATTTTGATGGAATTAGAGTCATCAGTGAACATGAGGGTGGGGTGCGGGTCCTGAATATTTTCCCAAACACTTGTAAAGTTGTGTTGTGCGACGGTCCCTATTTTCAAATAAAACACAGACCACGACCTGACAGCCTGTGGGGAAAATTGGCCTACATAATGTTTTAAACATTTGTTTTGAATTTGCTGCTGAAAGTTAGAAATTGAGAGATCTTAGATAAATTTTGGACTTCTCATAGAAAACAGAAAGAACTGGCAATATATGTTTCTAGTTTAAAGCCTTAATAGTTAGGAAGCCCTAAACAAGTGGCACAGCTATTGGGAACGCAGTGTCCTTATCTGTAAAATCGTGACAAAGGGATTTCCCTCATATGGTTATTGTGAAAATTAAATGGGGCAATATATGTACCTCCCCTTACACAATTTATTCAAGAAGTTACAAAGGATATTATTTTATTCAAGAAGTTACAGGGCTGGCCGAGTGGCGTGGTGGTTAATCGCTGACTTGGGAAGCCAGCGGCCCCGGTTCGGTCCCACATATGAGGGCCAGTGACACTGCCCTCAAAAAAAAAAAAAAGAAAAAATAGAAGTTACAAAGGATATACAGACATAAAATACAATGAATACCAAGAGTATCTTATCATTTATTGATAATGATAGTACCGTAATAGTTCTTAAAAGTCTCTGTTTTGATCAAGTGTATTTGTTTCTTTTGACTTTAATTATTGCTTGTTAATATAAGCTTTCCATCGATTTTGCTCTTTTCAAAGTTGTACAACTTAGATTTGGGTTTTTCTGATATTCACACATTCTGAACAAAATACTTCCAACAGTGGTGGGTGTGGGAAAAGTTGGTCATTTCTAGAAGCTGAAGTCACTCCACATGTCCTCAGTGTGCATCACTAGTTCAAATTGCCCCGTTCAAAGAAAACAGAAACAAACAAACAAAAAAAAACCCAAAAACCTCTTTCTTACAACTACTTTCTACGTTTGCTGGGCACATTTTTAAGTCTCCCAAGCCTGCTGTGTACAGTTTACGTCCCGTTGGTATGTATGACTAATTGTACTGTGATGCTTAGAACATGAGTGGAGAACAGTTTGGCATCTTAGACATAAAAAACATTGATGGCTATTATGTGTCTGACCCTGGGCTGGGCAATGGGCGACAGAGGCCGAAAGAAAGGCTTCCAAAGCTTAATTTATTGCCTGAAATTTTCATCTCAGCTGTGTTTCTTTGGTGGGATATCTTGACTTTTCTGCCAAATTAAAACTGAACAGCAATTTGACATATTCAGCGGGTGAAACTTCTTGCAGAAATAAATGTGACCCATTGAGTGAAGTCAGCCCTGGCGTCCAGCCTTGTTTATAACTGCCAGTGATTTAATTGAAACACAGCTGTAGGATTAAAAACACAATAATGTTTAGCCTTTCCCAGCATTTTCACATCTTTTGTCCAATAAAATCCTTAAATTAACTCCCTGAGACCGCTAATGGAGTTAATTAGTAAACATAGACCAGGCCATGCTCTGCTAACCAACAACCTGCAGAAGTCAGTGGCTTAACAAAATATTTTCTTATGCACACAGTTTCTTGCTCATTGAAATTCCACATGACTCATTGATCCAAACGCTTTATTAAAACTCTACTGTTTCAACATGTGTATACTTTTATTTATTTATTTATTTATTTATTTATTTATTTATTTATTTATTTTGAGAAACTGCCAGTGGGTTTTTTTTTTTTAACGTTTTAAAAATTACTTTCAGGTGTACAAAACAATGTAATAGTTACACATTTACACCCCTCACAAAGTAATAAGCCCCCTCCCCCCTCCCCCAATCTACTACCCCTCTGACATCATATATAGCTGTTACTATTCCATTGACTCTATTCCCTATGCTGTACTCCATATCCTGTGACTATATATATATATAAAATTATAGTTGACATTCAGTATTATTCAGCTTCAGCTTCAGCTTCAGGTATACACTGCAGTGGTATCTCAAAACACTGGGATTGGAGCTACTTTATGACCCAGCAATTCCGCTCTTAGGTATCTATCAGATAAATCCAAGGCACTAATTTGAAAAAATATATGCACCCCTATGTTTATTGCAACATTTGCACTCTATTCCAGCTGTAGGGAAGAGAGGGAATAGCACTCTATTAGAAACACAGTACTGCCACAGACACAGCTGCTTTCTGTGATGAAAGAGAGTGTTATTTTATTGATCAGGGCTTCAGGATCTGGGTGATGGGCCCAGATGCCACTTAATGGCAGTGGGATTTGAGCATTATTTGAGTGTCATCAGCACTAGTATTCTCTTTTATAAATGGGAACAACACTATTTGCCTTGTATTCAGTAAAAGAATGCATTGAATGCTTTTTCAACATTATATAATGTGAAACACACTATAAGTTGTTCTTATTAAGTGATGAAGATACCCTCTATTAAGGTTGTTGTGGTGGTCACTTTTATGTGTCATCATGGATATATGATGGCTATGGACCCTAGTTACTCTGTCAAATACTAATCAAGGTGGCTGTGAAGTCTTGTAGAAATACAAGTCGACAACCAGTAAACTGAAAGTAAATAGTGTCCTTGATATTCAGTGAGGGGTCCCATTCAATTAGGCTTTTTGAGCAGAACGGAGGTGCCCCTGAGAAAGAAGAAACTGCACTTCTGAGCGCTAGCTTCAGCTCACACTGGAGAGTTCCCTGATGGCTTGTCCTGTGGATTTTAGACTTGAAATGCCTCAAAACACACAGAGAATCTGATTCCCCCCCCCCCAAAATGTTGATAAATATGGCTGATGATACAATGATCAACATGATTTGATTGCTACCTTTAAGGAGCTTCTAAGGTAACATGTTAAGAAGATGTCTGCAGAAATAACCACCAGATAAAGAATGCAATGATAAACAACATACAAGGGAAAGGAAAATGGTATTTTTGAATATGTGTTATGTTCCATGAACTGAACTAGGGTCTTAGGGTCTTTACATAGTTGGTCACATTTAACACACAACTGTCTCACTATCTGGGCAATTCACAATTTTGAAGAGGAAATTGAAGAAAAATTGAGAGACTTGTTCCACATTTCATAAGATAAAAGGAACCAAGACTCGAATTCAGGCCTTTTTTTTTTTTTTTTAGTTTCAGGTGTACAAAAACAGCATAGTAATTAGATATTTATATACCGCATAAAGTGATAACCCCAATAAGTCTATTACCCCTCTGACACTCTACACAGTTATTACAATATTATTGACTATATTCCGTATGCTGTACTTTATACCCCCATGACTACTTTTTTAATTACAGTTGACATTCAATATTATTTCATATTAGTTTCAGGTGTACAGCATAGTTGTTAGACATTTAATTCAGGCCTTTGTGACTCAAAGATCTTTAACTGTACATAGTGGGGATTCAGAGGGCAGATAAGGATAGGAGAAGGAGGGACAAGGTGTGCATCAAATCTTTGGAAAATAGACCCTCTCCCACCGAAACTGGTGTTCATTTGCCCTTCACATTACCCTCCCTTCACCACAGGAACACTCTCCAGTCTCTCTGCCTGCCTGAAACCTTGGAAGAAACCAACCTAAGGAGCCAGTTTTTCATGAAAACTTCTTGATTATAACTTAAACCCCACCTACCAATTTTATTTTTTCTTCAAACTCCTCAGTCTCTTAATTCTGCTCAATCTTTACATGTGGCCATTGTGAGACAGGTGACCCATTTGCCTATGGAAGAACCCTAGTAAATATGAACAAAGTCAATGAAGGTTTATATTTGTAGCTTATCCTCTAAACGTTGTGATTCTAGCCCCAAATCTGCTGCTGTCTATGTAAACTTAGACAAGTGACGACAATCTATTGGGTTGTCGGAAAAGTCATGATGCATTTTTGCAATGAATAACATAGAAAACATACGTTATGACTTTTCCGACAACCCAATATATGCTCTTTAATTTTCATCTGTGAAACAAGTAGTTTAGATGGCCTTAAAAGCACTTTTCCAAGTCTACTGTTCATTCATTATTTCAAGAAATATTTCTTCTGGACCTATTACATTCCAGGAGGCAAGCTGGGTGCAGGGAGGTCATGGCAAGTAATAATGATGAGTAGTGTAAGATAAAATAGGGAAGATATTAACAGAAATTATACATGTGTTTTATATACATACATATATATATATTATGTGTATATATACATGGACACATACTGATATATATATATATATATATATATATATACATGCATGCATATACACTCACATATATATACAAACATATTTAGTGTATTACCTCACATGTGGTAGGATTTAATGAACACATTTCTTTTCTCCCTTCCCCTTCCTCCCCGCACTTTTTCTTACAGCATTCTGCAGCCACTGTCAGTGTAAATTTGATCTGGCACATCAGCCATCACCCGAAATCCCGGGATGATGCGTTACCTGTCTGAAAGGCAACAGATGAGACTTGTTGCCAACCCCTTGCTCTCTATTTCACTGCTTCATTCTTCATCATCTCCTGGAGACAGATTCACAATCCTCAATGGTTTCCCAGATTGAAAGCATTGTTATTATTTACACTTAGTTTCTTCCCACCTGCTTCTGATAAAAAAAAAATGGTTTGTAGTCAAACGGAGGCAAACAGAAATTTGCATGCTCCATCAATCTTTCTGTCTCCTTAGATGGTGAGATTTACAAGGCCAGAGGATGTAGGAGAAGGCGCACTAGATTGGCAGATAGGAGACTGGTGTCTAGGTTAAAGGAAATGATGTAAAGACAAGTGCTCTGAGCATGGGAAGTGCTATCTCTCTACATGGCAGGCATCACTGTTATTCTGCCTTTTCATTTCTTTGTTTTTTTAATTTTTAATTTTGCCATAACTAGTGTATATGCTTGAGAGCACTATTTTACCCCTCAGCTTACTGTCCTGTAGAATGATGAGTTTTGACTAAATATTATTACCATTTCTAATGTCCAGCCAAAACATAAGTTTGCTTCAATGCATATTACTTCCTAATTTGGGGCAACCCATTGTATCCAGTACTAATAGATACTGGACATTGTTTATTGGAATTAGAAAGGGAAGTTATACTAATTAGAAATAATTCTGCTAAATAAGATATTAAAAACCACTAATTTTTATTGTGATTATTATTTTAAGTTTGAACTTCATTTCTTGATATCAAAACTCACCCTTTTAACTACCTTATCTTTTGTAGCATTGCTTCTTCCTCTGGGAAGAACCCATCTAAAGTCTCAATGCCCCTTTCCTGGTCTGAGTTATTATACCTGGAAGCAAAACCTGGACAGCATAGCTCCATTAGCATCCTCTCAGATGGCTCATTAATTCAAGAGGGAAAAAAATGTCTCCAAACTGCCTTTAGCAGCGCATCGTCTTATTGTGCATGCTGGAGTCATATAAACACTAGTCATTGGCTATGGTAGAAAGGAATAGGATTGCTCTAACCCAATTAAGATTCATACTTTGGTTTGGTTTGAAGGTCAGGTTCTCCTGAAACCAAACCTTGCTGACACTTAAACAATGAGCTAGAGTAGAAGTATAGCAGTCGTGTTGGGTAGGCAGTAAACAGTGTTGGCCATATTCTTTGATGTTCCCCAGTCTCTCAGATCATCCCTCTACCTGTCTTCTCCAGGTCATTGCATTTCTACTTCTAAAAACAAAGTTTCAGTAGAGTCACAACACATCTGCTTAAACTGTCCAAACACAGTTTTGAAAAAGACTCTATCAGCAGAGTAAATGCAATATATATGTGAATAAATGTACACACCTAATACATATAAGTGTGTTAGATGCATTATATATATATAAGATATGTGTTAAAGTTTATATATTCTTTACAAATATTGAAATAGTACACCTGTATATACTGGGTAAACGAACATCCCACATTATAGCAGAGATACTTTAAAGGGAATTATTGAAATTGCCTAAATCTATATGAGTATGTGAGGGTCTATATATTTACTTAATTGTGTATTAGACTAAATATATGTATCTTATATGTGAATATATAAACACAAATATATGTGTATCTCTTTGTGTGTTTAAGACAAGGGAACGATGCTCTTTTTTTTCCCCTACCAGTCTTGGTTTGCTCTTGTAGTGGAATAACTTTTCTGCTTGTTCCTCATTGCCACTTTCAAACTATTTATTCCACTAGCTATATATAAAAATAGCTTCTTTTTAAGCACATGCCATTAAATTTTATCATCCCTCACCCCCTTCTTTACTGCTGTCATCAGCAACTCACCAGGTCATTAACCCTCAACCACTGATGTCTTGACATCTGACTTACATAAGTCTTCTTCTCCACCACTAACTCCTGTTAACATCATTGCTGGACTTCACCACTAGTGTGATGATATTTTCCAATACCCTCACTGTTATTGGACATTCCAGCTCCAGTGAACTTGTCCCTTCTCATTCCCATTTTCTATGATCCACTCTGTTGGTCTCCCACTGGTTCTTGTCCCATCTATGACTGCATCTAAGATATCTGTTTTAAGTGCCCCATTCTCTAACAACCATCTTATTTTAAGGTAGAAGCCATATTTTCTGAAAAAATATGTTTTCTCCTCTCCCAGAAAGCTCTTTCACATATTTGTCTTTCTCTTAACAATATAGCATTCCCCATGCCTGCACACGAGGGTAACAAATGACCATAGCTAAAATTGCACGAAGCCCATCATGTAAGTCTGACCTGATCTTCCCACTACTAAGACTCTGGCCTGTCTGCAACTGGACTCATGTTCTCATCCTTCTAGCCTATTAAAATATATGGACTTTCTCTTCTCTTTAATGCCAGGTTTCTACTCTCCCCTACTCAACTCATTCACAGTTAATTTATCCATGCTGTTCTTTATATTCTCTGCTATTTTCTATGATTTCCTTAAAAAAATAAATCATAGCCCTCCATTATCCACTTATAGAGTTATTGCCCATTGTTCAGACTTTTAGCTGGCCAGATAGAATGGGCCTGACCCTCCTTGAATCTCTGTGTCTGGTTGCTTTGCCTTGTTAGGCTATGCATATCGCCATTGCCTACTCACGATTATTTCTAAGCATGGATGCACCTAGTGATGACACAGGCCCAGTGAGTAAGTTAGACTGGGTGAATTCAGCTTGCCTTTTTTTTTTGCACTTACATTCTGCAGAACAGCATGACTCATTTCTGCTTCTTCTATAAAACTTCCCCTCTATTGAGGCTTTGTTGATAGTTCAGCACATGAGTTATTATGCCTCATACTGAATTCTGTATTTTATTAAATCATTCATTGTTGTTTTATACATGTGACCTCTTTCTCTTGTTCTCGATGGCAAGGGATTTTGCCTTTTTAAGCCCTACGTATTGTCTTCAGAGACCAATATGAAGTGCTTGTACACAACTTTCATTTATTAAGTGAATTTTCAAGTGAATATGTTATTGGTCTCCTGTTAAGTTTTTGTCAGCAGCACTTGGATGAATGGTTCCAGCTGCATTGTTCATTTCTTCTATCTGTAACTTGTGATTTTTTTTTGAAATCAGTTTTTATTCCCAGAGAAATTAGAGACTATCAGTAGAACTCTTTTCCAGCTGGTGGCACCCATACAGTGGTTTATTTAAACATCTAATGATCCCCAGGGATGTAGCAAAATTCTCACATCTCCAAGGTTCTCATCCTGGTGTTTGCCATGGATATTTATATCCTCATCATTAGTCATTTCTGGTTAAAAATCAAACCATAAGCCCCTTCCACTCAGCAGGAATCCTGGGAGGGAATTCCACTGCATGATAACAGTCAGGGTATGTTTCATGTGAACTCTTTATTTTTTTCCTGTTTTTATGAAGATGGCTCTATTTTCATTCTTTGACATACATGCATGTGGCATGTTTGTGATGCTGTGTTCATGAACTCTGAACTCTGGAAAACCTGAGCCCAATTCTAGTTTTTCATTTACTCTTAGATCACAGGATACTTGGCCTCTCTGAGCATCACTTTTCTAATCAATTAAAAATGAGAAGAACAATAGTATTATATAATCTCACAGGATCTTCACATGTATTTAATCAGGTAATGCATGTAAAGTGTTTAGTACAGACTTAGAATAAAATCTCAATCAACACTGGCCATTTTTATTATTACCATCATCATTTCAGAAGTCTTTATTAATGAAATCTTCCTATGTACCTAATAAAGTGCTTATACCCAAATATTACTTAACTGTTATTTATAAAATTAAATAGTAATTAAAAATCCAAATGAGCAACATTAGAATGAAGAATATATGTGATGAAATAGCATGTAAATATTAAAATTGTGCTTATAAATACTTTGAAATGGCATATAAGTGGAGTTTTGCTCACTTAAGTTAGTCACGGAAACAGAAGATAAGATTTTTTTGTAGTATATATTGGTGACAAACAAATCCTCCACGTATAAACATGGTGAAATAAGCTGATGAAAACTGTAAAAGGCACATGGCCTGAAGGTTTTATTGACAGCTCTCGTGAAAGAGAAGCACCAGAGAGTGGCTCACCTGGGCGTGTGTACCTCAGCAGGACGGTATAGCACAGTGACAAGAAAGGAAAGAGGTAATGGGATGGTAAAGATGGCAGCCTCTGCCTACCAGTTGGGAACCATGGATTAAGTCACTAAGCATCTATAATGGGACAAAAAACCTTCCTTCAATGGACCACATCTGGAGAAAAAGGCCACATTAGATTAGGATAAACAAATGAAAATGATGGCAGCCAGCATTTTTTGAGGGCCTACTAAGGGCCACATAGATTTCATAGTTTGTCTCCAATGCTTACAATAGCCCTGCAGGGTCGCTATTATTATTATTACCTTTTCGTAGGTTAAAAACAAACAAAGAAAGCAGGCTCAGAAAAAGAACAGAAATGTTTCTAGGTTTATACAGCTCCTTTTTTGTAGAGCTGGGATTTGCACATGGGGTTTATCAGGTCCTAAATATCATGTTCCTCATTTTATTATTTTTTAATTAAATTTATTGGAGTGACATTTGTTAGTAAAATTATATAGGTTTCCAGTGTACATTTCTATGATACACCATCTATATATTGCCTTGTGTGTTCCCCACCCAGACTCATGTTCCTGATTTTAGACCACGTGACTGTGAATGTAAGAAGCTCAGAATTAGAAAGCATGGAACAAGATGGTCTATTACTCAGCTAATATGTGGGAGAAAGGAATCAGCCAGTAGCCAGGGAGATATTACAGAACAATATGTTTTCTTACATACCTTTCTTTCCTGGTGTCCATTTCCACTTCTTCCTGCTGCCTTCAGACCTGCACCTCAGGCCTGAGTGAACTTCCTGGAGCAAAGGTCTGAACTCACTGCCTTGCTCTAGAATTTCCCCACCGCTTAGGAGAGTAATGAAGGCTCCTTGGAGTCACAGTCATGTCTTCTCACTCGGCCTTTCCCCTTACCCATCCCCGAAGCATCCGCCATGATGCCTATACCAACCCCCTCCACTCTGGTCTGAGCGGCCCCCAGCGACTTCCATTTGCACAGCAGGGCCTGTGACTATTCTCCCTTTCATCAGGCTTTGGCCTGTGGCATCTCCCCTCCCCACCACCCTAGGAACGCATGCCCTTCGGCAAACTTTGGAGGCTTGTTCTCTGTAGGAAAAGGAACTAAGAACACTTAAAGGCTGGTGTGCCATAGCAGGGTGAGATAGACAGTCCCTGGCTTCCAGGGGCTTGTGGGTTTGAATGCCAGGAAAGCTGCTGGAGTGTCCCGGAAATGCAGCAGGATGGAAGATGCACAGATAAATGTTATAATGTTGAATACCTCAAATTGCAGTTGTTAGTTACAGCATATGGCTTATCGTGGTGGTATATAATGATATATAATTGCTTTTAATTAATTTCATAAATCTATTAATTTCACATGTAGGTTTCTACAGCATAAACTATATGAGTGCATTTGTGTTTATATCATTTCATAGCTCCTAGACATGAATAATACATGATTTTAATTTTAACCCTATTTTAGAACCATGAAAACTCTTTTTCTCTAGGGAATATATTATAATAAGAGAGATACTTTGTAACTGAAGAGCTCTTTATATTTAAAAAATATTTAGGTCATTATATTATCTGATACTTAAAACATGGCTTAAAAATACGTAAGAAATGGAGGGTCAGAGAGGTTAAGTAATTTTTCTTAAACTATCCAGTATCTAGAAGATCCCAGATCTGAACATATGATTGTTTCATTCCCTTCTTCATGGGTCATGATATTCCTTTTCAAAAAATAAGTAGATAATTTAAAATTTAAAGCTGTGGGTATTTTTCAGCCTATTCCTGGAAAGTGGGGGTGGGGTGGGGTGTGAACCACCTCTTCTTGCCTATTAAATTGTGATTGTATTTTCTTTATTCCAAATAATATAAAGAAGAGAGCTTTAATGATAGCTTTTTTTTTTCCTTGGGGAAAGTCCATTCTGTATTTAGCAGACATCTTTTTAATAACTGGGCCATTTAGTTTTCATATTCCATTTGGTTATATTTATATTCCTAAAAGCCAAATTTATCAGCAACTGCAAATAAAGTCACCATCATCATTACTCACACTATTATTTTCACCAAGTGTAAAAATGTAAGTGATGGCTTGGCTGAAACATATTGATCGTATTTCTTTGGAAAATCATGAAACTTCCTCTGAGATACACTATTTGTCATAACTGTATTTTTAGCCAAGAATAATGAATAACTGATAAAATGAAATATGGTAGGACATAATTGGCAAATGGAGAGCATTTTGCAGAAATCACTCAAAGTATTTTGAATTTCATTTCTAGTCATGGTTTATTTAACACTGGCTGAGCGCTCAGAGTCATGCACAAACGATTGATGATCTTTTAGTGCAATTCCTAAGTGTAATATTATGTCTTAAAGAATTATGCCACTCTCTTTGAGGGTGCTGAGAAAGACGTTAGAAGGCATCGATAACAATTCAAGTATTACTAACCATCTGCGTTTTGTAAATCAAGTAGACAGAGGGTTTCCCCACGCACCCCCTGAAGGGATGACATGTTCCCCAAAGATATTTACTAAAGTATTTGTGTACCAGTATAGTTTGTTATTGAAAGGTAATGGATTTGTGACTAACTCTAGATATCCCAAGAAGAAGAATGAAATAGAAATAATACAAGGCTCTACACAGGGGACCATCTCTGTAGGTTTGATGTTGCCACCAGCGTTTCAGTTAGCATTTTCTGAAGAATCAGTTTTTGGTTTTTTTTTTGCTCCTGATGGAGAAGTCATAAGTGTTCTGTCTATTGAGTGTTGTTCTAAGGAGTTCTTCTGTGTCCTAAAAAAAATTTAATGAGGTTCTTTCAGTACGTATGTTACCTCCAGGAAAGAATTTAGTCACTGACAGTTCTCAGATCTTAGAAACTTGAGAAGTTGTTTGTAATAAGTGCTTCCTACATACTTTCTTCATTTCTTGCTTGCTTGCATTCTGGGCTCCCTTTATCTTCTCTTCGGGCAGTGGGATAGTGTGAAATTAGTATAGGTTTGGAGTCAGGCATCTTGATTGGGGTTGCAGACCTGGTATCTGCTAGCTTTAAAGCTATGGACAAGGTACTTACCTTCCCTGTGCCTCAGTTTTTCATCTATAAATTGGGGATAATAATAGTACCTAGGAGAAATGCCTAGAAAAATGGTATGAAATAGATCCTCATGAAAAGTAAGCTATTATTATTACTAAGCCCTTTAACCTTTCTGAATCAGAGATTTCTCCTTTAAAAATGGGAAAATTACAACTCTGAGTTTACCTAGTTGTTACTGCATCTGATCAAAAAAAAGGGAGAGCCTGAAATATTTAGGCAAATAGTTTTCTTATCTCTTTGGAGAAGGCAATTTGTTTTAGCATATTGGAATCACAGTATTTGGGCTTGAGTCCTGATGAAAAAGGATTCTATCTTTGAACAAATCATTTGGCCCATCTTAGATGCTGTTTCTATCTTTGAAAATTACAAAAGCTCTCATATATCGAGGTCACTGTGAGACTCCAAATGAGGTAGTGTATGCAAATGTATAGCTCTTAAGAACGCAAAAAGGGCATTTAAAAAGTATTTTATTATATTTTATTAGTTTCAGGTGTACAAAACAACATAGTGATTAGACACTTATATACTTCACATAGTAACCCAAAAAGTCTATTACCCATCTGACACTGTACAGTTATTACAATATTATTGACTGTATTCCCTGTGTTGTAGTTTATATCTTTGTGACCAGTTTTTTATAGTTGACATTCAATATTATTTTATATTAGTTTTATCATATTGGTTAGACATTTATATAATTTATGAAGTGATCTTCCAGATGAGTCTAGTTCCCATCTGGCGCTATACATAAGGACATGTTAATGTTAGCTGTTAATATTATGATTATGGAGAGACAAATGGATTGTCATCTCTTCCCCTTTTATTCACTTCTAGCATGTGTGCATGTGTGTGCATGCATGTGTGCGCACACACACACACACACAAAATGAGGTTGAATGAGGTATGCACTAATTAAAAGTAAGTTATAGTTAGGTGTTAGAAGAGTCAAAGGAGGAGAAATAGCCAATATATTGTAGAAAGGGATTATGAATGAGATGACATTTGAACGGTGTGGTCCAGGTTAAGTGGGTTGAGTCTTGTGGGAAATAGAAGAGATACAATCAGCATCCATGAGAAAACTATGATGAGAGTGTCACAGGGAGGCAGTTGGGAGGAGCATGGAGGTTATGTTGGATAAAGAGAAACTGTATTTGGACTAGAACCTTGTATATTCTTGAGGGATTGAAAGGTCTAAAAATGAGCAGTTCCAGGAAGCTTGGCTTCACTCAGGTAGTGTGGGAGGATTAACTCAAATTTTAAAGCCAGGGTGAGATGTTATCAAATTTTGCTTTTACAAGACATTCTATTTTTATCCAAGTTCTAGCATAACCTTTGGAGCTCATGTATAGATCTTCCCATGATCATCTCTTCCTTTCACCACAATGGGACAGCCCCAGGGCCCCCTTGCTCCTTTCCTCAACCAGCTTTCATAGGCATGTGGAGTCCTCTCCTTTCCCACTTGGTACATACCTTCTCACCCCTGGAAAAAAGAAATGATACAGGCGCAGTATTGTTTGGTTTCTTTCTATTCCATTCACCAAGATGTCCTTAGCCATCTCACAACATTTACTGATTAAGTCAGGGCTATTTATACCTTTTCAGATCCTCTGAGAGATCCCACAGGGGACAATCACTGGTGATAGCTTGGTGCTGCCCCTGGGACTCTACAGCAACTGATGGCATATGGTAATATATTGGTTTGTTTGCGTGCCTGTTTACCCAAGTAAACTGTGAGCCTCTGTACAAAGTTATCCATTTTTTTGCTCCTTTTTTGTAAGTCTGCTTTACTTGACTTTATCACCAACAGGCTCAATCTTATAGTTATGAGATATATGTTGCTGACATTGGGCATTAGAAAATCAAATGTGAAATGAGTGCTCTATCCCCTAAGGTCTAATGTATTCATACAATGGTATCCTCTAAATCATTCTATGTTTTTCAGAATTTTGATGCTATATTTATTCATTTATGAAGTGCGTATTTATTGAGAGGAAGCTAGATTATGTAGAATATGGACCTAAGTTCTTCCTCCAACTAAATCTATGACTTTAAACAATCATTTAAAATTTGTAGACCTGAGTTTCCTCACTATGAATGGAGACACATGTTTCCTGTGATTTTTCTTTCAACTCTAGCCTGCTGTGCTGTGCATAGTGTAAACATAACAACATGTTCTTAAGACTATAGAATAAAGATCAAAACTGCTGAATTTCGGAGAACCTAATACCCCTTCCTTTTTCTGCCCACCAGACTATAGACTAATGGACATGCAGGAGCTGGGTGGACATTAAAATGCATAACCCACTTTATTTCTTATAAATATCAATTAGCAGATGCAGCCTGGACTTGAAGTCAGAATAGGAACTCTTATCACCTCTCCTGATCGGAGCCCTGTTACAGATAGGCACCCATGAGGACTTCCGGAAGCTCAGTCACCACAGGAGAATGGGGGAAATGTGCTGAGCTTGTGGGGAGGCACCGTTAGCGAAAGACAAGGGCCTTTAACTTTGATTGGTAGTGTAGCCAACAAATACCCAGCTTTCACATATACCAGTGCCTCCTTCCATGCTTCAAATCTGCCCCATTTTCTGGGGAGATACAAGGATTGAGGGGAACTTCTCTTTCTAGACAGAGAAGAACATAAGGTTAAGAACGCCCTTTACCAACATCATCACCAACGTCATCACCAACACACACACACACACACACACACACACACACACACACACACACACCTGTTCTACAGAATGCATGCAATAAAACTGGGTCTCACAGAAATGATCAAAAGTATGTTGTTCTTTAGAACTTAGAATAAAAAGATGTCAGTGAGATTTAGGATTTGCAGATATGCATTGGCTACTTGGAGCATTTATCTTTCTGGTCTCATTCCCACCTCATGAAATTTTTATTAAAAAAAAATGTTCTAACAGATTCAAAAGTATATTCATTGGTTCCGTTTTGAAACTCATATATCTTTCGGTAGAAATGATGACTGAACATAATTAAGGCAAAAAATTAGGTATTACAATAATAAATCTTTCAATGTCCCCTATCTTTCTCTAAACAAATAAGTAAATGCAAAAAAGCAATGGGTACAGTTTCTCTTTACTTCCTCGGACAACACCTCTATGTATTTATTTACATCCTCCTCCTTTGGCATATACTGTTCCTCCTTATCATGTCTGCCTATAAATCCTCAAAACTTAAGCAGCCTTCTCAAACTTCTCATCATTGATACAAATCTCTCATAGCCTCAGTTGCGGTATCTTCCCTGATCTCTGAACTAAGTGTTCAGAGAAATCTCTCTCTCCCTCTCACTCCCATTGTTGTGTGTCTGATAATGGTCTGCTGAAAGGCTTATTATACTGCATATACATTTCATTTTATTTGTCTCCTAAGTCACTAGTCTGTGCATTGTTCACGATCAGAGATATATACATAAGAAGTTCCCAGTAAATCTTTGTCTAATGAATGAATAATTGATACCTTCTTTTTGTCCAATGCATAAATAATAGATGTTTGAAAATAAATTCTACAGATGTAATTAAGTCGTTTGGTTTTACAGACAATTTTCTGAATCCATATATACAGTAAGTTTGGAATTCTCGACAAGAAACTGAGACAAGGCTTTGAATCCAAGGGTTTTATTTGTGATGTGATCCCAGAAATCATGGGAGGGGAGAGAAGAGAGATAAGGGAGGGAAGAAAGTCAATGAAAGCTGGGTTAATTAACTGTTATTACCACTGTGGGTCTCTTGGCCTCAATCTTGCCAGAAACCTCTGGAAAACTGCAAAGAGCAAACTGCAGGATTCCCCCCACCCTAAGAAGCAAGGAAGGTGAAGGTTTGCAGCACCCAGCTCCTATTAATGATCAGCTGAATGCTGCTCCTACACTGATAATCCATTGGCACTTCCTGTCTCTCCCTGAGGATGCCAAGTCTGTTAAGTCTGCCCCAGCAGCCAGATGGAGCCCTTGGACAAACCTTGTCAGGTACCTGTGGCAGGCGGTCACCAAGTCAATAAAAAGCAGGGACACTGAATGAAAAGAGGATGAGTATGGCATCTCTACATCTTCAGGGATGGCCAACCCAATATCTAGAAAATACCATTTCCTGTAAGGACATGTTGCTGGCCCTGTGCTGGTGACAGAGTTCTAGTGTCATCCGTCCTTAAGTGGCTGACTGACCTTATCATATTTCCCCACAGCAAGGGCTCAGTTTGTAACATTGTTCATAGTAAATTGAACAGCAGCAGCACAATATGCATAGCAGCCAGGAGTAGCCTCCATTCCTACCACCGTGGATGGGCATGTTGTGCAGGTTCTGGGGTACAGAAGAAGGAGGGCTGGCTGCCCTCAATGACTGAGTTCCTCCCATTTATCTGTTTGTTCAGGATGTCTGCTGGGATGGATAATCTTTGTAGTGGGCACTGAGCTGAGACCAAAATATCTACACCTCTTGGGCCCAATTTCACAGGTCCATCCTTGAGCCTCTTCCGGAACGATTTTATTTCATTATGGTCAACTTCCAAGCTAAGTCATGTGCCACTGCTCAGGTATCTTTGTGTGTACCCTGACCCATGACCAGTCTTCCCATTAAATTGATTAACAGATCTTGCTAAAGACTAGCTCACAAGGAGGAATAACGATCGCCACTGTACTTCATGGATATCCATGATTGTGGTCGCACTGCACACACTGTCTATTTCTGCTCATACCAATGCCAACATGTGGAGTTGACCCATTTATGATCCAGTTTCAGATTATTCTTCTAATATTGGCTGATTGTAGGGAACATTCAACAGGGCCATAGGTACAAGCTGAAGAGACATTGGTCACTAGAGTCCAGTAACAGAAGAATCTGGGCACCCGTTTATATAGACGATTTGTACCCTCTGCCTTCCTCAGGCCTGATTCTCAAAGTGTCATTTACATAGTGTGATGGATTGATGCTGTGCTCTGCTGATAACACATAGCTCATAATGGACTCACTGTACAGTCAGAAGGATACCATAGAGGAGCTTACATATGAGTATTCCCACTGCATACTCACTTGATGTTTCGTGGTCTTCTGCCGAGTTTCTACTAAGGTTCATTGGGTTTTCTAAAGTGATTAGTGCCCTCATACAAAGAGCAGAACCTGGCTTCAGAGGCTAGCAGAAGGCCCAGGGCAACCATGGGTAACACGTTACCTCCTTGAATACAGCCATTGGAACCACTTTCTGAATTTATTGTTGAAAGCCCTATTGTTCTAACCTCACCCAGAGCTGGCAGCCTAATGAGTCATCTTATAAGTGAATCAGAGCTATATCCCTAAAAGTGCTACACGCTGGCCTTAAAACTCAAAATGGCCATCCAAACACTGCCCCAGTTCTTAGTAGGAAGCACAAAGTAAAATATCCTGAAATGTATTTTGGAAGAAAGGTTTCAGTATTACCCAAAACTTTCAGACCTCTAAACACTTCACAGATATGTCAGGTCCCCCAAACTGTATCAGGTTTAATATTGTTTCCTCTGATGCACAAGTGCCTTGTCAGCATTTCCAGAGTACTTGCCACTTCATAGTCACCAGGTCAAGTTAAAATGATGTCATCATCTTAGTGCAGAGGTGGAAAACCTGCAATCCCCAAGCCAAATGTGGCCTGTCATCTGTTTTCATGTATACAATTTTATCAAAACACAATCACACCCATAATTTATGTAATGTCTGGATTGTTCAATGGCAGAATTTTTTTTTTTTTTTGAGGGCAGTATCACTGGCCCTCATATGTGGGACCCAAACCGGGGTCGCTGGCTTCGCAAGCCAGTGCCCAACCACCGCGCCACTCAGCCGGCCCTCAATGGCAGAATTTAATAGTTGTGGCAAAGACTGTATAGTCTGCAAAGCCTAAAATATTTTCCACTTGACCCTTTATAATAGAAGTTTGCTGAACTCTGGAATGGCGGAATAGTGTAACGCATGGCAATGTGTGCAGTTGATCAAGGTCCCCTCAATCTCTACGAGACAGAGCAGGAGATTAACATAGCCTTGAGGCAAGACATTGAACGTGTCCTGCTCTCTTTCCAAGTGAAAATGTCTCATTGACTAATGTCATCTGATGGTCCTTTCTGATAGGTGCTGAAAAATACAGTTTTCTCGGGTCAATAGCTACATAGCAAAAGTGAACAGGTAATGGTGATTTCTTGTTGAAAAGACAGACTCCAATGAGAAACTGTTGCTGGGGCTACCACTTCATAGTATTTTTGAAAGATTATCTTCATCGGTCAGATGACCAACCGATATACCATATCAGTGAACTAAGCTGGGATGTATGAGGCCCACCAGTGCTGTCTTTTAAGTTTTAAAGAGTGGTGGCATCTCTTCTTTTTCATCCAGGAGGTGCCACTAAATATTGTTTTAAAACAATGAAGAGAGAAGCAGAACTTGAACTTGACAGGAGCAATCATATTGGTTGGCATTCACCTTGGGCAAAGCCCTCACATGGTCTTCATGTAATGAGAGATCATTCTTACTTAATAAATAGTAGAAGGCCACTCTGCAGCCTAGAAGATTTAGGGAAATCATAGGATTCAAGGTTCTCAAACATACCTGCCCAGTGTTCCCATCCCAGATCTTACATTATATTATTTTCCTATCATGGACGTAGACTTTACTGTAGAAAACTTGCTGCGGCTGCGAAGTCAGCCTTCATCCTACCTCTGAAACCTTTATGATCAAATCATGGTCCTGATATTCATCAAGGTCTATCCTACAGGTGAAATTGAGTCTTTTTAAACACTTCCATTGAGGCATATTTCCTTTTACAATGATTTCTAGGTTAATATTTGGCTAACCTGAGACTGGCATGTACTGTCTTTTTTCAGAGCTCTATGGCAGTTATCAGCCAGAATCCCTAAATTTTCCATTGTTCCATAACCAAGGACATCTTTTCACATCTGTCTCTGTCCCATCATCATCTACCATGGTTGACAGTCTTATCCACCTGACATACCACACATGCTATAATGGCCATGTTGCCTTTGGCCACTTAGCAACCTATTCTCAGAACTCTTTTCCTATGGTCCATAACTCTACTTTTGGTTCCAATGATCATAGCTGTGTTTACTTCAAAGCAGATCCTGATACAAGGCTTTGAGTGCAATAGTCTATTTTGACAGGGGTCAAAGGTTGCCAGAGGAGCACATGTGGAAGTGAAGCAGGGAAGAGAAGGGTCTCAATACAGTGTGTGCTAATGAACAGTTGTAGGGCCACGTGGAGCTTGATCCCATTGGCGACCTCTGGGAAATTGCATGAAAACGCTTCATTGTTGGACACATGCTCTGTGACAAGTATTGAGCTAAGTATAAGTAAAACTTGCAATAAAACACCCAATCCTTCAGGGAACAATCTGGGACATAGAGTTTAATAAAGAAAACTAAAATGTGAGTCAATGAATAAAGGATTAAAATATTCACAAATGCTATTCCAGAAATAAATCTAGGGAGAAAATATATTTTAAAAAACTATCACTGTTAAATATCAAAGAGTGCATGACATAAAAAAAATATATATAAGGCCTGCAATGAAAAATATGTGTTTCCCACTTTACATTTCCCCACTACTGAGTTTGCTCTCCAGGATCATCTGCTGTTAAAAACCTCTCTATTAATTCCTATGGCAGCTATTACATAAATGTACACTGCCTTTACAAATAATGCTTATTAAGAGCTATTTGTGTTCCATCACCTCTCACCCCTATCCTTCTTCATCTCAATTTTATTTTTGAGGGCAGTGTCACTGACCCTCATATGTGGGACCCGAACCGGGGCCACTGGCTTCCCAAGCCAGCGCTTAACCACCACGCCACTCGGCCGGCCCCCTCTCAATTTTTAATAGTAAAGGTTTTGATTATTATTTGTATGTAGTTGTTATTTGAGCTTTAAATATATCTATTAATATTGTATAAAATTTTACATAGCATCTTTCAGGATGAGGATAAGAGTGCCTCTACCCTTCCCTTGGAGAAAGGACATTTATTGGAGTCTGTCAATGATATAGTTTGACTTTCAGGGCTAATAACTGTATGTGCCAACAAACCAGTCTCTCATTCTAAGTAATGCCAATTGAATCAAGGAAAAAACAAAGACAAAACAACAGGAAAAAAAAGTAGAACAAACAGCAAAACAAAGCAAAACTAGAAAGTTATTTCCATACTCAACAAATATTCTCTGGCAGCTGTGAGGTGTTTCTTTTAATCTTTTGCTTGACTTTGCACCTTCTGCTGAATGATTTTGATGTTTTTAGTGTGTATCTTGAAACATTTTTTTCTTTGACTCTTAATCCTGGAAATGAACTACACAGAGAGTTATTCTAACCCATTGGGCAAAATTCATAACTTCAGAAACTGAGTTTCAAGTTACAGTGACAATAATGAATGTATTTAGATGCATGCCCCAAAGCCTAAAACAAAGCTATGGATACAGGAGAAAGGAACCTGGAAAGAATGGGAACATCCCTGGATTAGGAGTCTGGACACCTGCATTCAGGCACTGCCACTTCATTGATTAAAATTAACCTTAGATGTCTTGTCAGGGAGACCACTTCATGGACCGTGTAGTGGCCAGACCACTGCACTGTACATCTGAAGCTGCTGCTGAATAATATTAGGTGTTGACTATAATTTAACACATATATAGTCATGGGATGGGGAATATAGTGTGGGGAGGGAGTCAATGAAATTGTAATAGATATGTATGATATCGGGGGGTGGGAGGGCAGGGGAGGGGGAGGGGTGTCACTTTGTAAGGGGTGAAAAAAATAGCTATTGCATTGTTTTGTACATCTCTAACTAATAATAATAACAATAATAATAATAATAAAGTTAAAAAAATTAATCTTAGAATTAAAAATGAGCACCTAGTCCCTGCTATCTCTGTGTTAAATACTGAGACAAGAGTAGGAAATGAGGAAAAACACCTTATGGTCTTGAAAGAGAAAGTTATATAAATATCAAATATGACAAATAAAGTGAAGAGATAGAGAGGACATGTTCAAAGGAACCCCATGGTGCAGGCCTCAGGCCAGGTCTGAGAGACCATGTGGTCCTCTGGAGGCAGGCATGCTTTTGCTAAAGTCTACAGGAGGGGAGCTGGAGTGGCTTAGGTGGAAGCATTTTGGGTAGAGATTGCTAATTCTAGCCTATGGTGAGATAGAGCATAATGAGTTCAAAAACATTGCAAATAATTTGGTATATGGAGAGCAGGGGTCATCAACACTTTCTATCAAAAGGTCAGGTAGTGAATATTCTAGTCTTTGCAAGCCTTCAATCTCTGTTGCAACTACCAAAGGTATAGGAGGGAGATGGGCAGAAGCAATATGGAGACAAATGGGCGTGGCTAAGGCCTAATACAACTTTATTTATGAAAACAGTCATTAAGCTGTAGTTTGAAAGTCCTGATCTAGACTGTAAAGGGGAAGAGGGTATGGAGAAATCAGGGTCCCTGTGGGAAGCAGGGTCCAGACTGTGAATAACCTTGACTGGGAATTTTTTCTGTCCATCTTTGTCTTTGATGAGTGGTCATTGAATGCTACAAGCAACATAAAGAGATCATCCGATCAGCAATTTTATCTTCCTCTCTCTAGTTATTAAGTCATGTGTAGGGTAAGGAGGTGAAATAGGGGCAGATAAACCCATTAGGCAGGTATGACAGTAACCAGAGCAAAGAAGAGTGAGCTGGACTAGCAACAACAGTGAGAAGCCAGAGATGAGGATGCTTAGGAGATGTCTAACACGTGACAGTTCTATGAGTAAGGACGATGCTGGGGAGGAAGAAGAAACTCAAGATTGATGCCAGGATTCTGGTTTTGGAAACTGGGTGGCCATGAAGTCACCAGGGGCATAAAGGGAGACGGAGCCTGAAGGTGACAATAATAAGTTTGATTTTGAATATGCTGACTTAAAGTGCCCATGTTTCATCTAAATAGGGACTCCTAGTGTATAAGTGTGTCAGATAAAATACAGGACACCGAGATAAATTTGAATTTCAGATAAACAATAAATAATTTTCATTTAAATATGTACAAAACATTTCATATGACAAGCTTATGCTAAACAATTATTTATTTTTGACCTGAGATTCTATTTAGCTGGGCATCCTCAATTTTTCTTTGCCTAATCTGGTAAATCTACAATAAATAGTTGGCGTAGTTGTAATCAGGAGAGAGGGACATGGATATGACATTGGTAACTCTCCATATACAGCTGGCCATGGAAGTTCTGCCTGCAGCTAACCAGCTCTCTTACTGGCCAAGTTCACCTCACCTCACATCCACACAATGTGGAGACTTTATTAACTAATTTTCTTTAGCTTTTTCTATTAAGACTATACATAACTAGGAGTACTCTTTCCTCAATATATTCACTTGTTATTATTACTGTTAGCTACTGTGAACAAAATACTGTCATTTCACGGAGTATGCTGCCATATTACATTTTTAGGGAAGAGCAAATTATCATTTGCATTCAAAAATGTCTCTGTCTCTGCTTTTTTCAATTCTTTTATAAAAATTAATGGCCAGCCATTCTGATCTAGAAACATTTATTTCTCTAATACCACTTTCTTTTATTCATTTGCTTTGGTCACAGTATGCCATATTTGGATTATAAATTTTGATTTATACTCAAGTCACACTGAGGGGATATTGATTCACTTGAACATATTTGATGTATTACATTTCTGAATGCTACAATTGCAAACAAAACAGAAAAAATTATTTCTCCTTGCTTTTATTCTCAAGGGAACTTCACATTTGGGAAACAATCACATTTGATTCCCCTATAGGTTTTAGGCCCCATTCTAAATAGCTGGTCAGCAGAAAATAAGAAACTCTTCCAAATGCCAACATAACAGTGTTCGGGTTTCAACCTCCATTGTTTTAAGAATTATTGTAAAATCAATTCAGTTATATTTTGATATGTTAACAATAGTGATAGCTATGACCAACTACACTGGGAAGCATTCAATATTGTTATCACTGTCTACAGGTAGTGAAATTGACATCCAGGCGACTAAATGATTTGCCAAAGGTAAATTCCCCAGTATGCACGAAGGGACTAGCATTGAAAACAGGCTTTCTGGTTTGAAATCTTATTGTCTCTTCAGTGTACCATGCTGTCCTTGATTTATAGGCTTTTCTCACAAATAACTGGAGTTGTTTTCAAGGCAATTAGAAAGGAGGTGATAGCAGGAATGTTAGAAAAACTAGAACAGATTGAAAAGGAGCAAGGTCAAATCTACAGTTGTCTGCTCTACCAGCTGAGCTATCAAAAGATGCACTTTAAATTGTATTAAGAGGATAAATCTCACATTAAGTGTTCTTGTAAAAACAAAGGAAAACAATAAAGAGATACACTGGAAGGTGTTGGATATATCTCTTACCTTGATTGTGGTAACTGAGTTTCTAAGCAGGTATTTAATATCTTGAAAATTAAGCTTAATTACTTCCAAAATTGAATTAATGACACTTATTTTGCATTTATTTTTAGTATCGTCTGTATGTGGATATAATTAGAATAGGGTGTTGGAAAGCCTAATATTGTAGTTAGAGCATATTAAAAGATAATTTCCTTCAGTGAAGGCTTCAATATAACCAATCTCTTCTCTCTTTTATCACTTACTCTTCAGTATTCAAGACAATGGCTGACATATAAAGCATAGTCAACTACCATGCTTTGTTTTGATTAGGTAATTAATAACTTGATATTCAAAAACTGAATTTATACTCTCTAATTATTGTATTCGTTTTTATTCATAGTAATACATAGGGAGACTTGGTCTCCACTCCAGCTTCAAATGGCTGAGAAATGCACCAGTGAAATGACCAGTCAAGAAGGGAACAAATGATTGGGGCCAGTGCATTGGAAATATTCACAGAATTCAGCCAGCCTTCTTCAGGGTGACCATGTATTCCAGTTTGCCTGAAGTTCCGATGCAAACTTATTGCCCAGAACTAATTATAAATGAATGCTTTCTCACTTGCAGTGATGTTTGAGTTTAGATACTGTTTTTCTGCATTTGCATTGGAGAAGGTTTCTTTTAAGACATTTTTCAAAAGCAGAGGAATGTGTGTATTCAGGAAATGCTTTAAAAACTGTATATCTAAGTAAAGCTCAAATGATGAAAAAAAATTGTTTGAGACACGAGTCATATTTCTTGTTACAAAAGAAAGAAGCCTTTCTCTAGCATTGCCAAGTGATGGGAGACTCAGTCCATTGTTGAACAACCCAAGTCCCAGAAAGTGTGTATCCTTATACACAAAGTATAATTATTTTTCACCCGTCCGTT
The DNA here is from genome assembly GCA_033961575.1 of Aselliscus stoliczkanus. Lineage (NCBI taxonomy): Eukaryota > Metazoa > Chordata > Mammalia > Chiroptera > Hipposideridae > Aselliscus > Aselliscus stoliczkanus. Next base: position 136,790,561 of record CM066734.1, read on the forward strand.
TTTCATTCCCCAGAACCATAAGAACAAAGACTGATTTTATCTTCCATTTTCTTGTCTTTAAATGAAATTCCTGTGAATATTTGTAGACCACTATATATTCTCATTCATTCTTTTAATTTTTGCACACGATATCCCTAGTTCCTTTATTTTTTTTCATAATTGGTCATTTCCAGATTTCTAGTGTTGGGGGGCATGCTCCCCTGGATGAACTGGAAGTCACTAACTGAAGCTGAGGCTCTCAGGGTATCTTCGTCTTCTCTGTCATTATCCATTCTGTCTTCATTGTTTACCTCTCTGCTTCTCTTTCACTGTCTCATTCTGTCTTTGTCCCTCTCTTCCTGAGCAAGAAACAGCAGACTCTTGTTCCTACAATTTCAATCTGCTTATGCGGTTTAGCTCTATTTCTTTTTCTCTTGTGCTGTATCTCTGTCCCTTCCTCTGCTTTCATTTCTTAAAATTATTTATCTTTTTCAGTTACAGTTTTATTCTGTATTCATCCAATATTCATCCAATATTATTTTATATTACTCTCAGGTGTACAGCATAGTGATTAGATGTTTATATAATTTAGGCAGTGATCCCTTCATTAGTCCAGTCTGCACCTGGCACTGTACAGAGTTGTTGCAATGTTACTGACTGTGTTCTCGATGCTGTACCACTGTTTCTGTCTTCTGATTCCTCTGTCATCTCTTTCTCTTTCTCTTTTTCTTTCCTCTCTGAGCCAACTATGTATTGCAAAGCGCGACCCTGTTATTAGTATAGCACCACCCTTTTCCACTGTCTGAATAATGGACAGTTGTGAGTGTATGAGTAGCAAGTTCAGGCTGTCAAAAACTGGACTCTGAAATGTCAAATTTAAAGGTAAGAGGACCTCTTTTTTATCCATATTTGGCTTCCATTTTCCTGCAGATCATATTGTGTTTTAAAGTTCTGTGAAACAATATTACAGATTTTCCTCTTATCATCACACCTAGCATTCAGCAGAGCTCATCCCTGAAAAAAAATAATGAGGTTTCAGTGAGAGTCTAAGTGTGAAATTAACCCAAATAGAAAAAGTTTGCATTCTAAAGGAGCCCAAAGGAATAAGGAGCATTGAATTGCAAAGACAGAGGTGACCTGCCACCTAGATAGATATTATTTGGATGCCAAGAGGATAAATCTAAAGTGTCAAAACTCAGTCATTTTTGCGCTTTTAGAGTTCTCATTAAATTTGCGGTTAATTGAATAGAGCTGCCGAAGTTCTTATCAGAACAGGTTATTTAGGACTATATATGAACTCCGTAGAGGTATAGTCACTAGATTTTAAAAAGAATGAGCATAGGCACACCTCAGAGATATTGTGGGCTTGTTCCAGACCATCGCAATAAAGCGAGTCATAATCTTGCTGGTAGAAGGTCTTGCCTTCAATTTGTGGAAAACACAACATTTGTGAAGCACAATATAGCAAAACACAATACAAGGAAGTATGCCTACATATATTTAGTGTTCAGGATGGTACTGGCACCTGACTAGCTATCTTCACATATTAAAAAAAAAAAAGCTTTTAAGATAATTTCAGTCTTAGAATAACTTTCAAAAACAGCACAAAGAATTCCTGTATACCAGTGGTTCTCATCTGGGGATAATTTTATGCCTTCTCTCCCAAGGATATTTGGCAAAGTCTGGATACATTTTTGGTCGTCACAACTAGAGGGGTTGCCCCGTCACCTGGTGGGTGCTGTTAAACCCAGGATGCTATTAAACATCCTGTAATGCACAGGATGGCCCCACACAGAAAAACATTACTGGCCCCGAATGTCAATAATTCTGAGATTGAGAAACCCTGCTGTATGGCTTTCATCCAGGTTCCCCCAATTTAACTATTAAAGAGCCATAGTACAGAGATAAAAAGGAAGAGTAGGAAATTAACATGGACACATTAGTATGGTCCAATCTATAGAGTATATTCAAAACTTTCCCACTAACATTCTTTTCTGTGTCCAGAATCCATCCTAGGATTCTGCCTCCTTAGTTTTCTTTAACCCTTCATGACCTTGACACTTTTGAGGACCATTGGCTGGACATTTGGGAAAGTTTCCTTGATTTTGAAGAATGCATTTTTATTTTAAAATGCAGCCTGTGTATATTTGATAGGGATCCCACAGGCAGGATGCATCCATGTTAATTAATCTCAGCAAGAGGGGAAGATGGTGGTTTGTTTCTTTAGTGTGGGGGGACTTTGATTCTTTAATCAAGGTGGTGTCTTCCGGGTTCCTTTGCTGTAATGTTACTCTTCTTCCCTTTGTAATTAATTAGCGCCCTATGAGAGTTACTTTTAGGTTATATAGATATTCCGTTTCTCACCACATATTTACCCATTAATTTTAGTACTCAATAGTAATTATTGCCTGAAAAAAAGGTGTTACTTTACATTTTGACCAATGTTTTGCTACTTCCATCATTTAAAAAGTATTTATTAGAATTTTCTTGTAAAGAGGAACTTCCCATTATCCTCCAAGGAATTGTTTGTTGAGTTATTCATTGATTTCAGCATAGACCCAAAATATTCCATTTTTTCCTATCATTATATTCCATTGCTGTCGTCATCATCTTTATTATTTTCTTCACCATGTACCATATTTGGCCATTCAGAGCTCCTTCATGTTGCCTTTGATGCACTTTTGAAATGTTTTCAGTGTTTTGAGCATTTCCTTCCTTTCTGGTTCTACAAGATATTCCAGGCCCTTCTTGCACTTTCTCTGCCCCAAGCCTGGAATCAGCCATTTCTCTATGCCGTCCTAGTTCCTTTTACTTGATAATTATATTTGTAAACTAAGCTTTGGCAGTGAGTTTGCTCACAGGTACTGGGTTATCATTGCTTGTAGTTCATCTCAGTACACAGAGTTAGGGAATGTAGATATTCATACATACAGATATATTTCTCTGTGTTTTTTAAAACATATATTTAATACATATCCATCCAATTTCAACACAACACCAAAGTTTCCACTCTTTTTTTCTTTTCCTATTTGGAACTTTTATTTCCTGACAGTAAGAAATCTGCTGTCATTATTTGCAATATATTTACTGATTAGCTCCATCATTAAATGCAAATCAAGTAGTTGTAGCAATGCTAACCCATATCAATGTGAAAACATAGCTCTTAACATAAAATATTTTTGTACAGTTTTTTGACCTTCAGTCTTACAGTAGATAATAAAACATAGTTTGTCTGAAGATAGCCTTTATATCCCCCTCTTCTCATTTAGTATTGTTATCCTATTTATTTGTATACAATTATGCCATTTGCATTTGTTGACATTCTGTTTTGGGTTCCCTCTTCATTATTGCTAATTTAGACAATTTTGACAAAGTTATAAACATATTAAAAGTTAGAATTATGCAAAGAGCTATATTCAGAGAAGCGTCACTCTTCACACCCAACCCTCTCCCCCAGGCCCATTCTCTCCCCCAGTTTCCATCCCCATCTGTAGGTAAGCCATCTATTGATTCCTACTTTATCCTTCCTGGTTTCTTGTCACTCAAATGGGCAGGTACATGTACATTTTCTTTTATTCACTATGTTTTACATGACAGGGAACCTTATATAGCTACCCCTTTGTTCTAGCCATACTGTTTTACTCAGTTCTTAATGGAGTCCTTGGAAATATTAGAAGTAAAGTTACTTGAAAAGCCCTAAACCTGATTTACTAAGAGATTCTTATAATTGTTTTTGTTCAATCTCTTACATGTAATAAGTTCACAGTCCCTATTGACTTAAATTTAATGTTAAAAGTTGTATTTTTACCAGGATGTCCATTGAAATTCATTATCTACTTTCCTTAAAACCTTTATTGGCTCTCTAGCACACAAAATAAAATACAAACTCATTAGCCAGACAGAAGAGGCTTTTTATGTTGTGACCAATTATCCGTCCTCGTCACTTGCCTCTCTCCGTCCCAGGCCTCAGGTACGTCTTGTATGCACTCTAAGCCAAAGTCACACTGACTTTGTCACACAGTATAAAACAGTTTTCTAAACACATCAATTTCTGCTGTGTCTCGTGAATTTTTGCAGACTGATTCTTCACTCATTAGGGTCTAGTTGGAAAAACCCTCTAGACATTTAGACTGGTAAGTGTCACCTTCTATGTAACAAACACTTTCCCCAAGAACAAAGGAGGCTTATTCTTCTTGGTCCTGCAACTGAAACCTCCACATATTTTAATTTGTCATTCTGTATTTTACATTTCTTTTTCTCTCCTCTGAAAGTAACCTTTTGAAAGCAGGGTCCAAGTCATAGTCCTCTCATGAATATCTGAGAGATTAAATAATATCTGGCATCTTGTAAGTGACTAGTAAACTATTCCCTGAATTCCATACCAACAAAAATGAGTACTTTTGATGATGAAGAAATCATTAATAGCGATTTAAAAATTTAGATCTAAGGACAAATTTTTATAATACTTTGTTTATTTTCTATCAAAGGCTATTTATAAACTCATTCCTACTACACAACTCTTTCTACGTTTTAAATACCAAGAAGATTTATGGGTTCTATTTGTTTCCCAACACAAATCTACTGTACAATATTAGCTTGATTATAGTTTTGCTTTCATATGGATGACATTTATTTTTTAAGGTACTACTTTTAGATGATACAGTGACTATTAATTAAGTTTTATTCCTAAGCAGCATACATTTTAGCTATTTCACATAGCAATTCCCAATATATAATGGATCAGTACCCTTTTCTCCATTTATTATTTCATTTCTTTCTATGGAATTGACACCACCCCCATATGCAGGGGTGCACAGGTAGCCCAGGCACGTTCAGTAAGATTGTGGCGTAGCCCTTCTTACTGTGCTGAGTTCAAGAATAAGCCCATTACCCAAATAGAATTCCTAAGAATTGTATTATGTAGTATTTTTGTTGAAATGCTAAGAAAATAAAATTCACTCATGGTGATAGGGTTGCTGTGAGGACTGACTGTACACCTGGGGCTTCGGGTAGATATCTTGTTCCCCTAAGACTAGAAACGACACAGAGAAAAGACAAGCCAGGGATGGGAAAATCAAGACAAAACCCTCATGTCACTAACTGAGCACTTGAAGCCAACTTTGCTACTGGAATCATTATTTTTTAAAGTTCCCTAGTAGGTGGAACCAACTGAGAAAGTTGTTGGTAAAGACAGAGAGAGAATCTAAGCGGCATATTGCCTAGAGCAGGTGTTGGGTTTTTTTTTTCTTTTTTATCTGTAGAGGATCAGATAGTAAATATGATCTGTGTGGCAACTATTCAACTCTGCTGTTATAATGTGAAAATAGCCACAAGTAATATGTAAATGTGTGTAGCTGTATTCCAATAAAATATTATTTATGGACATTGCCATTTGAATTTCATATAATTTTCATGTGTCTCTAAATAGTATTCTTATTTTGATCCTAACACCTGAAGATGTAAAAGTATATTCTTAGATCATAGGTCATATAACTAGAGGCAGCAGGAAGCATTTTGGTCCTTGGGCCAGTTTGCCAACTCCTGTTCTAGAGTAGCGTAGAAACTTACATGGGATACCAGGAGCGAGAACATCTCCTTTCTCCTAGATTAGGTTCCTGATTTCTGGAATTTTCTTTCAAATAGGGATATTGGACAAGTAGAACAGGTACAATAATATACACATATAATATTAACCATATTGTGTGTTCACAGGGGGAATATATATGCTACAGTCAAAGGAAGAGATATCAACAAAAGTCAGTAATAATAAAATGATTAAAAGGCTACCTTAAGAGAACATTTTACATGCAAATGAGTCTCACTATGGATTGATCTCAGGAGTAACTTAAATTCTTCACCTTTTTCTGTCATCATGTCCTTTGCCCTCTGACTTTACCAACAAACAACGAAGCAACTGTCCAACATGTGAATAAGCCGAGTCAGGATCAAAGCCGTCAGCTGTCCAACCTTCCAGATGCAGCAGCTTATGTCTTGTTATACTGCTGAGGCTTGGTAGCTATTTCTCACCAACACTATTGTTGTGAAAGCCAACTGATATAATACCCTGTAGAAGGCCAAGCAAAGTGGGACTGGAAAAAAGTAAAGCTTCACATTTGTGAAGCATTTTCCTTTCTTGTGTCACTCAAGGGAAAGGAGCCAAGAATATTGTGGAAATTTTGCTACATAGATGAGGTTTTAGGTAAAGGTTTTACTACCTAGATAGGAGACTCCTACTTCGTAATAAAGATTTAATTAAGCAATCAGCTGCATGGAAATGACACAAATAGTAATTGGAGGAGGAACGCAAAGTGATCTCAAAAACTCCACATTGGAGGGAGCCATCAAAAAAGAAGTTTGTGTCTTAGAAAAGAGTGAGGACTTAAGGGGAAGAATCTGAGGTTAGAGCAAAATGGTAAATGTGAGTCTGAATTTCTAAGACTTTCTCAGTATGGAGTAGACAGGTTGTATCTCCCACTGACTTTGATGAAAGACCATGTCAATATTAAGTCATGCAACTGCCATGCACACAGTGTTACCTGTGCCATTTGATGGCTTAATGATCTAGAGACAGCCCGGGACTGAATCACTATAAGTGTTCAGTCTTCCAGTTATCCGTGTAAGAGGAGATCAGAGGAAACTGGCAGCTACCTGCTTGGACTCGGGATGTTAAGATTTTCTGGGAGTGGGGGGAGGACAGCGGGGGTAGAACAACAGTGATGATAGTAGGAATGATGATAACATCCACATTTATTGAGTCCTTCATGTTGCAGATACAGTGTATGCTAAGAAATTCACCTGCATCCTAACCCACTGTAAAGATAAGTATTGCTAATATTCTCATTAGCTTATAGGTAATGAAACTGAAACTTAAGGAGGTCAAATCATTTACCTAAGGTCACATAGCTAGTATGTGAATGGGAAGAGCCTTTGATAAAGTTTGAGTTTGTGCTTTAGTGCTGGCAGAGAAGAAGGGATGGTCAGAAATTTTTAGTAGTCAGAGAAGTCTTGAAAGATGGTTGCTGGTTCTGGGTCTTTAAGAAGGGTTAGCAGACTGCCAGGTATCAGCAGGTGTACCATGGAAAAGGAGAAAACTGTTCCTGGAAGAGAAAAGAACCTTTTGCAACACTCCAAGGCACATGCTTGGGAAGTATTAGAGGTTTGAGAGATTTGAGGTGGCAGTGGCAAGGAATCACATTGGGGAAGAAGCAAGAAAAGATGGTGGAGATCTTTTTCTGCCATATTCCAAAATCTGGGTTTTATTTCATAGGTCATAAAGAGGCCCTTGAAAGATTTGGGGCTAGAAAATGATATGGTCAGGTTCCAATTATAGATTGTTCACTTGTTCTGAGTGTACAGAGACTAGTTTGGAACTGAGCGAGACCAGCATCATTTTCACACATTAGGAGTAGAATCAGTTCAGTGTAGGCAAAGTATCTCCAGTCATTCAACAGTATTCCACTAATATGGTGTCTGTTTAAAGTATTAGTACACTGGACTGAGTACTATTAAGGCGAGTTAAAAGAAATACATTTGCATAATTTATGAAGTGATCCCTGATTAGTCTAGTGCCCACCTGGCACTATACATAGTCTTTACAACAGTATTGACTATATTCCCTATACTGTATTTTGCAGCCCTGTAACTATTTTGTAACTTCCAATTTGTATTTCTTTTTATTTATTTATTTATTTATTTATTTATTTATTTTTAATTAGTTTCAGTTGTACAACACAGTGCAGTAGTTATACTTTTTACCCCTCAAAGTGACAACCTCCCACCCCCAATTCACCACCCCACTCCTCCCCCATATCATATATATCTATTACACTTCCTCTGACTCCCTTCCACAGTATTCTCCACATCCTGTGTCTATCTATATATTCAATTACAGTTGGCATACAATATTATACAACATCAGCTTCAGATGTACAGTGCAGTGATCAAGCCTCTGTTCCATCCATGAAATGGTCTCGCTAATAAGACATGTGACCATCTGACACCCCACAAAATATTTACAACATTATTAATTATATTCCCCGAACTGTCTTTCATATCCCTGTGGCAATATTGTAGTTACCTATTTATGCTGTCTAATTTGTATTTCTCAATCCCTTCACTTTTTTCACCTCTCTTCCTCTCCCATCTGGCAACCATCAATTTATTCTCTGTATCTATGAATCTTTTTCTGTTATGTTTATTTATTTTTTTCTTTAGATTCCAAATATAAGTGAGACCATATGGTATTTGTTTCTCTCTGTCTGACTTATTTCACTTAATGTAATACCCTCTAGGTCCATTCATGTTGTTGTAAATGGTAAGATTTCATTTTTTATGGTTGAGTAATATTCCACTGTATATATGTACCACTTCTTCTTTATACAGTTGTCTATTGATGGGTATTTGGTTGCTTTCATATCCTAGCTATTGTGAATAGTGTTGCAGTGAACATACTGGTGCATATATCTTTTCAAATTAGTATTTCAGACTTTTTCAGATAAATACCCAGATATAAATGTCTAACTACTACTCAGTACACCTGAAACTAATATAAAATAATATTGCACGTCAAGTGTAATTGAAAAATTAAAAAAAAATAAACTAGAAAAAAAATTATGGCCTCAAAGATTAGCATAAAGGAACATAGGTGTTAGAATTTGGATCTCTGAGAAAAAGCGAAATCTCCAATATTTCATCACTACACTTCTAAAATTGCAGAAGAGACAGTCATATAATTTCTAATGGAAAAAAAGCAATTGTCTCAGTTGAATTCTGAGTTATTTTAATGCTTCAAATTTCAAGAATATCCACTTTCCCATTTCACAACCATTATAAAAATCCAAAAGCTTCTTATCTTTTTATTTCAGCTCTGATAGTTAATCTTTTTACTATTTTTCCCTGAGGAAGCCTCAGTGGAATTGGGTCCTCCTTGGAAATGAAAACCGCTAAAATCTAGCATCAGTAAAACTAGGACTGTTTTACAAATATAGTTTGTGTAATAAAACAATGAGATGAGACTACACACATCCATGTACACACCACCCACACGCACACACATAAACACATGTATAATTAGTATTCAAGGACCCATTAGGAATAATTTATATGTGTCTGTGTGTATGCATATGACATTTAAGAGGGACATATGCATTAATTTCATACCATATTTAAACACCTACTATGGGACGGGGAATGTGCTGTGTATCTGACATGCCTAAACACATGGAGTTTAGTGGCATTGTACACTTTACTTGAGGTGTTAACCCTTAATTCTCCTCTGGTGAGGAGGGCTGGGTCACATGTTATCCCTAGCACCTCTAGCTTTTTTAGTGTAAAGCCTCGCCTAAAATCTATCGAGAAGTCTCCCTTGTGCTCCCTTCCCCTCAGATCTTGTTTGAGAGATAAAGAACAGATTTCCTACTTTGCCTGGATTAGAAAGCAGTTGTAAGAAAGTTGCAGTCAGGCAGATGCAGATCAAAATGGCGGCTTTGTTGCTAAGAGAGATGATGATGGGGAAGAGGGCTCAGGTGTGTTAATCAATCTATGGAGCACTGAGCTTCACATTGAGAAAGGCTTTCACATCTAATCACAGGCATTGAGAGACAATATCAGCACTGCACCTCCATCCCCAAATTTCCTTGGCTCCATCTACTGTCCTCCAAAAGGGGCATGATTTTGTCATTAAGCTTTTCTTGCCTTCGGGTAGAAGAGCGCACATGCTCCCTCAGTCAGACGCAAAAGAGGGAAGTGGGGAAAACAAAGGACCGGATTGCACAGTCCCAACTCAGGCTCCACACCCCTCCTGCAGAGGAGTGAGCGAATGGGCAAAACTAGGCCAAAACTGTTAGGGTTAATCAGTATCATTTTACAAGGAGGTGTGAAACAAGACTAAAGGGTAAGCCTCACTTGCTTACCCATAACACAGTATAACATATATAATTTGTTTTACATGTTTATGGATTTGGGTTTACTAATATATTGCTGAGGACTTTTTTTTTTTAAGCAATATTTTATGAGATGTTGGGTTGTATTTTATTTTATTTATTCGTGTGTGTGTGTGTGTGTGTGTGTGTGTGTGATATTTTTATTTCAACTTGGTATCAAGCTAATAAGCTGAGAAATACTTCCTTTATGTTTTTGGAAGTGTTTGTGTAGGATCAGTATTCTTTAAATGTTTAGTTGAATTCATCACTGAGGACATCAGGTCTTAGTCTTTTCTTTGTGGGGAGTTATTTACTTACTAATTCCATCTCTTTGCTTGTTATAGGTGTGTCTAGGTATCATATTTAGTTATGAGTTGGCTTTAACAGTTCGTATCTAGGTGGAAGTGACAGCAGGTGTCAAATCTGAAGGGTGTCATGACCATGAATAGGGCTAACATGGCTGGAGTCTAAAGCGTGAGCAGCAGGCTAGAATTGTAATAAAAGCCATGCCATAAAGCAAGTGGGAACCTGACAGGAGGCCATCATAGGTCAAGCGGACAACATTAAATTGAATTTTAAGTGCACTAGGAATGTATTGAAGAGTAACAAGGAGAGCATTAAAGGTCCTGAACTTTAAAGTTTTGAAAAAGGTGGTGATGGTTGCCCAATATTGAAATTAACACTGAATTGTACACTTAAAAATGATTAAAAGCAAATTTTATGTTACATATGTTTTATCAAAATTTTATGAAGATGGAAAAAAGGCACTTATAGTTGGAATGTGGGAACACATTTAAAAGAGGAAGAGGAGACTCAAGGAAAGTGGGTGAGATAGCGAAGCCTACATATAAATCCTCACAAACATGCTGTGTTAAGAATTGTTTCCACACGTAGACACCGAGACTCAGAGACATTCTCAGAGGCCAAAAATTGACAAAGATTGTGACATAGGGCTCGGCTAGAAGCCTCGCTCTTAGCACTCAATTAAGAAAGGCATTTATTCCCAGATTCATGCCTTTCTACTTCCTCGTTGCTCAATCTTGATGTTTAAATAAAGCTTTCCTTTTCATTTTGCAGTCTCACGTATAAATTGTGTTTTTTTCCAACTGTGCATGAAAATTCCCATCAACAAAAATATTAACAATTATTTCATTATGACTGTGTAATCATTCCACATACAGCATTAATTACACTACATGCATTGAAATAGTCATGTTGTCTGAAATTTCAGGCAGAAAAGACAAGTAAGACATTTTTCCATTTAAGTAGTAGCTATTCCACTATTTATCACATTGCCTATTAAATGGATACATTTTAATTTTTAGATTAAAGAGCACTACAGGGAATAAATTTAAAAGAGGATTCTCAAAAATATCTGTATATTAAAAAAAGGCCTATTTCATAGGATTCATGTCAGCCTCATTATTCTTTTTGCAAACTCTTATAGTAAAAAGAAACTCTTATAATAAAAAGTAAAAAGAAATCTTTGATACTTAAAGAGTCTGAATAAAAGATCTGCCATGATAAGTATAATTGGAGGAAAAGTATGTCAGAATTGAAGTACCTTTGACAATACTCTAATCACATCGGGCAATTAAATGCATTTGTCCAGAGAGGATGAATTCCAGTGGCTAAGATTTAGGCATCCTGGTAGTGTAAAAGAAGCTCTCACACTCTCTGATCAGTTACAACAGAATTGTCTTCCATTTGAAATAATAATTTCCATAATTGAACCGTGACAATAGAAGCAAGGCAATGCACTATTAGAATAATTTTGATGCAAGATTATATCTTTATAGTGCCAAAATCTGTTTGATATTTATCTGAATGCCTAGAAGAAGTTTTAGCACTTGCATAGATCAGAATAATGATCGGTCTCATGGAATGGTTTTATTATATAGAGAAAACTACCTCTGCGACTTTAATTCTGCAGTGCTTTTTTCAACCACTTCTATGTGTTCATGGTTGCCTGCACACAATTCACTCCACTAACATTTATTATGAGTCAGGTCTATGATATGCATTGTGCTTCAGAAAGATGACTAAGCTGACATTCTAGCATGATGACAAAAGGGAATAAGAGTTTTGAAGTACCAAAGGCTTGATTGTACCCCTTACTACTGCTATGATCTTATAAAATTCCTGTATATCTGCTCAGTAGAAAGTTCATTAACTGTAAAAATGGACATACAATTTACCTCACCTGGCAATTATGAGAATTAAGCAGGATGCTCCATATAAAGTGCTTGGCACATAATATATGTGCCCTGGAGCGTAATATATGTGCCTTAAGGTAACTTCTCTTGCCTTCAGCGAGTCCACATTGATGATAGCAACTGAAATTTTCAAAACATGGTAAACTTACTGAATGTATACTACATTTCATGCATGCCCATGAATTGTTCAGTTACTAATCAATCCAACACATATTTATTGAACCTTCACTATTTGCTAGATCAGGGTCTACATACTGGGAAAATTGCACCATACATGAAAATCTCCCCAATTTTATGGAGTTTACATTCTAGTGTGTAAGACAATGAGCTATCACACTAAGTAATAATAGCATACTTTTTGATGGTACTTACCATGTTCCAAGGACTGATCTAGATATTTAATACATTTAACTCATTTAATTTTGAAAACATCTCTATGCAACAGGCATTATTATTTTCACTCCCATTTTACATTTGAGGAAACTGAGGCAGAGAAGTATCAAATAAGTTACCCACACTAGCATGTGGCAGAGCTGGGATTCAAATCCAGGTGGATTGTTTTCCAAACACTATCTTTTACTGCTGCTGTTCCTTTAAACATGTTATGGTTATCGGTTGGGTTTTAGCTGCACAGAGAGGTAGGCAATTAGGCAGCTATGTATCATTCATAGTAAGCCATTGGATGCTGTATGATGAGAGGCCACTGGAAGGTTTTAAGCAAGGCAGTGATGAAAACACCTTTACATTTTGTAAATTCAATAGAACAGTTATGGCGAGGGTGGGGGGATTCCAGGAGAGCTGGTGGGGAACCATGAAAAGAATGAGGATTGGAATTTACAAGCCCTGCTGGAAAATCACAAGTGCTCCGTGTCGGTTGGTGGTGGTGGGGATGGTGAGAATGTGTTGATGTGGGACCTGTTGGGTGTGTAGCCAGCAGAACTTGCTGATGGGTTGGGTGTGGAAGAAAGAGCAGGATCATGGGTAACGTCTGTGGTTTTGTCTTGGGCAGCTGCATGGAAGGTGGTGCTATGACTGGTGGTAGAAATCTGACTGGGATACTATAGGGAATAGGAGTTTTGTTTTGGAATTGGTGAGTTTGACGTGTGTATCCAGAATGCCCTTGGAGCTCAAATCTGGAGCTCAGTGAAAAGTTAGTGACACAAATTTGAATGTATCATCCTATAGTCATCTTTAAAAATATGAATTCAAATCAGCTTGTATAGTGAGAAAGTGTAGAGAAAGGGAAAAGAAGAAAATTTGGAGCCAAAACTCTGAAGAGTTTATCCAAAGAGAGTGGAGCCAGCAAAGGGACAAGAGCCAAAAAGAGGAATATGTGCCATTTAATTGTCCTAATAGGCATCCTGACAAGTATTATTGTTATCTGTTTTATAGATAAGGCAAGGGAGGCTCAAAGTGGTAAGTTACTTGCCCAATGTCATATATATTGGTGATATCCATAATTTAAGCCATACTTTTATCTTTCATATGCTAAACATACATATATATGTATATATTTAGAGAAGATATATATATATATGAATACTTGTGAATATCTTATAGCATATTTATATAGTAAAATGTACTATTAATATAGTATATTTATACTAATATATACACACATATACATAATATATTCTTCCTATTAACTCTACAAACATAGTAATAGTGCTCCAATCAAGGCATATACAAGGAATTTGTAGATGCTAATGAGGATATTAATATTAATTTCTTTCCCTAAAATAATACAAAAGGGTAATATTTTTCTTGGAACCTGGTAGTAATTAGGGATTCCTCAGAGTGACAGAAATGGCAGGAAGATGTGGCAAACATTCTAGACAGAGAAATCAGCTGAAGTTTAATGAGCAAAGCCACCATGGAGAGAAGTGGATTATATTTAAGTTTTGTGTGTCTATATGTGTGTGTGTGTTTTATTTTGTTTTCTTTTTCCCAGAGAATGACTCATTTTCTAGCATATATTAAGTATAGGAGCAGAAAACCAGTAGCTATAGAAAGGACCTGAAAGAAAAATGACATCAGCTTTTGTAAGTTTTTTTTTTTTTTAAATCATGCAAATGAGTTTTCACCTTAATCTGAAAATGTAATAGGGAAACTGAAGGCATGTTAGAGTCATCCATGAGGAAAATGATTTTGACTCCTAGAGTAGGTAAGATATTTTTGTGGACTCAGCATCCTTTCTTAAGGAAAACCTTGCTCCACTCTTCATTTGTTCTGAAGGGACTACCTTCCCTCACTTTGCCCAGAGGGATGGAAAACTGGCTTAGACTGAAACATTTATAGTGCACAAACCCACTGGGTTCAGTGATAAATTGAGGGGCAGTCCATGTCCCCTTCTTGTACATTCTGTATCTACCAAGCAAATGAAGCCCTTTTCACTGGAGATGCAAATTTGGGACCGCAAGAAGCAGTGAGGTCTGACAATTAAGTTCCGGAACTCACCCTAGAAAAAGTGCTATAGCCTTCATTGCTGAATATCAATAGGGTCACCTTCAAAGTACTCCCCTGTGGGAAGCTATGCACCAATGTCAGCACCTAGTCCACCCTTCAAAGAAATTTTGGAACTCTTTTTCTGGAGTGGCCATCAGAGCTGTTGTCATATTACCCTTGATGTCCTGAATGTCACCCTAATGTCTTCCTTTCAATATTTCCTTCATCTTCAGGTAAAGAAAGAAGTCATTGGGGGCCAGATCAGGTGAGGAGGGGGAGTTTTTCAATACACTTATTTGTTTATTGGCTAAAAGCTACCTCACAGACAGTGCCGTGTGAACTGGTGCATTGTCGTGCGGCAAGAGCCATGAATTGTTGGTGAAAAGCTCAGGTCATTTTCATCTAACTTTTTCATGCAGCCTTTTCAGCACTCCAAATAGTAAACTTGGTTAACTGTTTGTCCAGTTGGTACAAATTCATAATGAATAATCCCTCTGAAATCAAAAAAGGTTAGCAACATTGTTGCAACAAAGTTAGTGAACTTAATTGTCAGACTTGGTAGAATGACCAGTGGTTGGATCTCAAGTTGCCGGAAACTAAAGTCTGCAGAGATGGAAGCCTGTCGTGTTATTCTGGATCTAATCATCCCTGGGAGACTTTTCTTAGCCAGACTCCAGCATTAAATAAATAGGTAAATTCCTTCTATCTTGGAGTATATTTTAATCCTCTCTACCAGACTGCTGTGGGAAAACCTGGAATGTACAGTAGCTGGTTATGTCAACACCCTCGGTAAGAAATGAGGAGGATATAACTATAACAATACAAATAGTAATGGCAAAGGAACATATCTGAGTGTCAAGTTGGACCATTAAGCCTCATGCTTTTGATGTAGGAACCAAAGGAGATAAGGACGGTCATCGTTTACTTATGTCTAAAGCGTTCACATTTTTTGTCTTCGTGCATTTAGAGGTGGCGCAGACATTTCCAGGAGGGAGTCTGGCTGGTCCCTGGAGCAAGGTCTCCTCAAATGACCACTCCTTAGAGTGAATGTCAGGTTCTGAAAGTCTGCTCTCCTGTTTGCCAGGCTAGAATCACTACTTTGACGGTGTGTATTCAGTCAGGAGCTGCTCATGTGCAAAAGAGTCTGCTGAATAAGTGCCCTGACAGAACTTGGATTTATATGAAATGTTAACCTTTTCAAGATAGCCGTTATTTAGGCTTCCCCGCGGTGAGATATCTTGGAAGCCCCTTATAGAGGGAATTGTTTCTTAGGGTGTTGGGGAAGGTATACATGTATGTGTGCATGTGGAGTAGGGGACACCTGGCGGGTTAGCGAGACAAAGGCTGCTGGAGGCTGGCATATGTCACCCCACCATCCCTGGGGTTGTATCCTCTACAGAGTAGGAGCTCCCTAAATGCCCCTCAGAGCAGGGCCAGGAGCATGGGAGGGTCAGAAGTCTTGGGTTTGAGTCCCAGGTCTGCTCAGAGGGGAAATGGAAGAAAGGATGCTCATTGAGCACTTACTGTGTGCTTGAGGTGCCTTGTCCTGTGGACGAATGACATCCCTTTGCCTCCGTGAGCATGTGTTTCCTCACTGTGGGGTGAGGCGAGGAGAACCCCTACCCAGTGAGCGCCTGCTGTGTACTTTACCTGCCAATCCTCCTGTATTTTCCTGAGGTGGGGGGAGCTTTACAATTATCACTCACATTTTACAAAAGAGGGATGCTCAGAGAGGTGGTCACTGCCCAACATTACACAATTGATACATTTGCAGGATCAACAATTACAGGATGAGTGCCAGGCAATGGTCTCTCTCATTTCATCCTGCTGGACTATTGCAACAGCACCACTCTCAGTTTGCTGGGGTGTTTGGGTCCAGCCTAAACAAATTCTTAAAACAACCTAAACACCTAAAACCAAGTACTGAATACATATATGCACATCCCTGTTCTGCCTTCTCCATAAGTGTTAAACAGAACTTTCCTCTTTTGATAAGATCAGTTTTCTTAAAAAATGCTCTCCTGTTATCACTTTAGCCATCCTGATTAAAGCACTGTTCTCCAAATTCATCTCCACTTCAGCAGACAATCTTCTGAGTTAATTCTACATCGATGATTCATCTTATCATTAAGTTATGCAATAAAATGTAATATTATTTCAAGTTATAATTCTACATCGATGATTCATCTTATTAATTTATGCAATAAAATGTAATATTATTTCAAGTTATATGCATATCCACATTCATAGCTAACATGCATTTACTATTTTTATTATTCCTACTATTTATTTCCTCTACCTATACTCCATTCCATATTAGATATTTTATGAAATTTTCTTATTTAGTTGTTAGAGATTTCAACAGGAGGAAACTGAAGCTTAGAGAAGTTGATGGTGTTTTCAAGGTTAGAGAGCTCATAAGCCAGGACTTTCAGCACAGCTTACAACTTTTTAGCTGTTACATTATTTAAAAAAAAATTAAGTCTCAACATCAGTTGATAATATATCTGAGAGTCCTTTATACCTATGGGTTGGTATATAAAATAGTCATTTCATATTTTGTGATAAAAATAAAATCATACCACCGGGATCTATTTGAAATTGTTTACATAGCGCATTATTTGCTCCAAATGCTTGCATCAAAGGTAGGCTCGATTCTTTTGTCTCTTTGCTTAAAATGTTTGTTGCCTGCTGCCTTCGTGGACGGAAAGCATGGTCAGGGGTAGAGTGAAGTTTGGGGTAAGATGAACTTGTCCCATGGCTCTGGGATGTACTTGTTTTGTGAACTTTGATAAATTATGTAACCCATGTGATTTAACGTCAGGAAAATGGAAAGTTGACTGTTCATTCATATGCTTTCACTGCTAGGCACTGAAGTCCAGAACAAGATAAAAAATAAAAACAAAGTAAAATGTAGGTTTTAGTTCTCACAGAGACAGTAATGAGGATGACATGTAATAATTAAATAAAATTATGCTGTTAGAAAGAACAAGAATAGAGGCAGTGCTGTGCTGGTAAATGGACTCTCTGGACAGAAAAAAAAAACAAAAACACAATTTGTACCATTTGTTGATTCCTGTAGTGTAAATGCTCCCACTATGGCCAGTTTGAAGCTACCAACAATCTTACAAAATCCCTGAGTGTTTTATAATCTGCTATTGTGATTTGGTAGAAGCAGGTTCCCACCACCACTGAATGTTTAGTAAGGAGGGTTCTTCCTCTTAAGAAACTTCCAGGGATATATCTGATAAGGAGTTAATATCTAAAATTTATAAAACACTCATGCAACTCAACACCAAGAAAACAATCAACCCAATTAAAAAATGGGCAGAGGAAATGAAGAGACATTTCTCTAAAGAAGACATACAGATGGCCAACAGGCATATGAAAAAATGTTCACCTCACTGATCATCAGAGAAATGCAAATAAAAACCACAATGAGATACCACCTCACTCCAGTCAGAATGGCTATCATCAACAAATCAACAAACAACAAGTGCTGGCGGGGCTGTGGGGAAAAGGGAACCCTGCTGCACTGTTGGTGGGATTGTAGATTGGTGCAGCCACTATGGAAATCAGTATGGAGGTATCTCAAAAAACTGGAAATGGAACTACCTTATGACCCAGCAATTCCATTCCTAGGCATTTATCCTGAAAAACCCAAGACACTAATTTGAAATAATATATGCAGCCCTATGTTCATTGCAGCACTATTTACAATAGCCAAGACTTGGAAACAATCGAAATGCCCAGTGGTAGACGACTGGATTAAGAAACTTTGGTACATTTACACAATGGAGTAGTACGCAGCTATAAAGAAGAAAGAAATTGTACCATTTGCAACAATATGGATGGACCTAGAGAACAGTATGTTAAGTGAAATAAGTCAGTCAGAGAAAGACAAATACCATATGATCTCACTTATATGTGGAATCTAAAGAAATGAATAAACGAGCAATGTAAACAGAAATAGTCTTAGAGATACAAAGGAAAAACTGATGAGGGCTAGATGGGATGGGAATGGGCATGAGGGAGAAGGGGAAGGGACGAGGCAACCCAAACTGATAACTACAATACTACCGCAGGGACAGAAGAGACAGTTTAGGGAATATAATCAATAATGTAAATATTTTTCTTAGGGGATCAGAAGGACTCATGTCTTGTCAGGGAGACCACTTCATGGATGGTGTAGAGGCCTGACCACTGCACTGTACATCTGAAGCTGCCGCTGAATAATATTAGATATTGACTATAATTTAACACATAGATAGTCATGGGATGTGGAATATAGAGTGGGGATGGAGTCAATGGAATTGTAATAGATATGTATGATATCAGGGGGTGAAGAGGCAAGGGAGGTGGGTAGTCACTTTGTAAGGGGTGAAAAAGATAACTATTGCATTGTTTTGTACATCTGCAACTAATAATAATAATAAAAACGTTTTTTAAAAAAGAAACTTCCAGGAACATCAAAAGTTTTCACTGAGTTAGTACATGTAAATTGCCTAATAAAATTTTATTTCTGCAGAACCAATTTCTGTAGGTGCCAGTGCCCTTTTATTCCATGTGTCTACTTAAGATTTTGCTTACCTCTATTTAATTGATTTAAGATCTATACAAGGGCTAAAGGCTAGACAATGTTTCTGTGTGTATTGGGAGTCTTTTACAGAGCTATAGTTGAAATTCCATGGTAAGCATTTGTATTTGTGCTTAGGAGTTGGAATATATATGACATAGAAGGTAAAAAGATTTTTTAAAGTCCCAGGAGCAAAGAATAATACGCATGCTGTGATCAATAGATGGGATAAAACGCTCATTTAAAGGGCATTCATTTTCTGCTAGCATTCATGGTCATCTCTTGAGAGTAAATAAAGTAAACATTTTCCCAAACCATTTTGTTGAAACTTTCATTTATCCATTGCTATCTTAACTTTATTTTTCATTGCTCTTTTCCAATATCCTTTTCAAATTCATTGTAATGCCATTCTTCATATTCTCCTCAGACATCCATCATACTCTTGGCTTTCGTTTTTCTTCTTTTTTTAATCTTAAATCATTGATATTCCTTCTTTTTCTTCATCTTGTTACTTTTATTAATTGTATTTAGCACAATACAAAGCTCTAGTTTCTGCTTTCACTATGGTTTGGAGGCAGTAACTGAAGTGTAATTTACATATAAGAAAATACACAGATCTTATGCATAACAGTTTGACGAATGCTGACAAATGTGTACATCCATGTAACAACCAAACCAATTAACATAAGAACATATCCATCACCCCCAAACTTCCCTCATGTTCCTTTTAAGGTGATCCCGTGCCCCAGGGGAATTGCTGTACTGATGCCTATCATCATAGATTAATTTAATCTATTCTTAAATTCCACACAAATGGAATCATGTACTATATATTCCTTTGTGCCTGACTTTTTAAGTTTTAATATACAGTTTTTTGAGATGATTTATGTTGTTGCTTTTATCAGTGGTTTACTCTTTATAATTTCTGAGTAATAAATCATTATATGAATATATCATAGTTTGTTTATGTATTCTCTTGTTGATGTACATTTATGTTCTTTTCAGTTTGGGCTATTTATGACTAGTGGTTCCATGGATATTCTTGCTTAATTCTTATCTAGGTCATATGTTTGTATTTGGTGGGGCTTACGTACCTTGGAGTGAAATTAATAGATCAGAAGCTAGATGTATAAATAATGTTATAAGAAACTGCGAAATCATTTTCCAAAATGTCAATGACATTTTAACATAAGTAATGTATGAGAGTTTCAGTTATTCCACATCCTCACCACATGTGGTGTTTTCTGTTTTCTGTCTTTTTAATTTTAGCCATTCTAGTGCATGAGCAGTGGTATCTCATTACAGTATTAAATTGCAATTTCCAGAAGACTGATGGTCTTAACTCTGTTTTCATTAATCTTCATACTTCTTTTGTGACATTTCATTCCTCCTACATTTTTAATGGATTGTTTGCATTTTTATCATTGATTTGTAGAAACTCTTTATATATACTGGATACAAGTTTTTTTTTTTATCAGATATATGTATTGTGACTACTTTTTGCCTGTCTTCCATGTGCCTTTTTTGTTTGACCACAAAGCCTTTTGAAGAACAGAAAATTTTGTTTGATTGAGTCTAAAGGGCACTAAAGTAAAAAAAAAAAGTATTTGTATATATTTATATATATACACATGTACAGAATATCTATATCTATATCTATATCTATATCTATATCTATATCTATATCTATATCTCTATATAATATAGGTATAGATATAGATATATATACTGTATGTATATGATAGATAGATAATAGATAGATGATAAAGCTTTGTGTCCTAAGAAATCTATACCTACAGAAATATTACCTGTGTCAGTGGGCACTTCAGTGGAGGAGAGACTAAAATGGAATTAGGAAGGCAGGAAGATTGTCAGGTACTAACATCTATTGAAGAACAAGGAGAGGAGAAACGTTAGGCAGAGGGAACCATCCATTTGAGATGCAGGTCTGATAACCTGCCAGCTCAACAGGGAGTTCCACACAAAGATAGCCAGTTAGAGGACTCCCATCTTAGGCAGACAAGGCTCCACATTCTGACTCTCATGGCCAGGGAGTCACCTGAGCAGTGGAATCTTGAAGGGTGATCTGAACGTTACAAGCTGTACAGGTATAGGCTGGACTAAGTCTGTCATATCTCACTCCTGTGCTGTGTGGATCCACTGTTTTATAAAGATTTAGGGATAAGCTCCTTCTCGGTGCTGTTGACCTTGCTTCCTGAGAAGATACTTAGAATTGGAAGGTTAGTGGGACACAGTACAGCCCTGGTCAGTTTCTTCAGTTGATTTTGGGCTGCAATTGATGCTCATTAACTCCTTATCCCACTGCCATTATAAATTCCTCTTGCCCTAGCTCTCACCTTTGCTGATCTTTGTCGTTACTTGGTAGTGTGACATAAACTCTGATTTCTGGAGAGGACTAAGTTTTTGGCTGTGATATGCACCTCAGGCCAGGGTTCCTGTACTTGTCCATTCACAGATGGTGACCTCTCTTTTTACATGTTGTACCCTGGACACAAGAAATCCAAAATGTCCATTGGTAGCTGTAACTTCTAGTTGGATGGGACTCTTGCTGTGATTCCTCTGCACTGTTTTGAATGTTCAAGTTCATTCATGGATGTTGTCCATTGCAGGCACCTATTTAATTAACTGACCCACACATAAGTGAATCTTGGATTATTTCTTTTTTATTAGCATTCATACAGATACTCCATGCAGCTGTGAGTAGTGAAAAGAGTGCTGGTACAGCCGTGTAGGGTAATAGGGGGCATGCTGAGTATGGTGACATGTTCCGGAACCTTGCTTGTGTCCTCTGGCTCAGTTATTATATATCATCTCTGTCTTATGATTGATGGCTGCTGGGCTCACACAACATTTTGACTTAGTTGGTCTGATAGGATAAAACTCCCAGTGGGCAGTTCTGAATGTATCATCACTTAGTATCCCATCACCGTGCCTTCCATTCCCCAGTAGCAATGCGTTTTATCAAAAGGCGTGCCCTTTCAAAGTCTAGAGCATGGCTCTGCTCTAGAACTACCGGGGTCTCCATTGTAATTCCCCCACAGGGACTCATCATCAATTCCACACTGTATCGTTCACCACCACTGAAATCTCCAAAATTCTAGGGCAGGGCTGTTTACCTCACAGCATGAACTTTCTTCAGAGTCACTTCCTGCCCTAGAACCCACTCAAATCTGGCAGCTGCTCATGTCACCTCATGTATGAGACAACAATATTCTTCCAGTTTCTGAAGGTGTTGCACCTTTTTTAGGGGGAAGGGGACAAAATGATTCAGGAAACAATCATTTGACCTTTACATTGAAGAGGATATCCTGGAACATTCTGGATGACAAGGCCCTTGAACATTTCACTAAAGGGGCAGATCTTTGAAACTTCAAAGGGCTTTTCTCTCATCCTCTAGAAAACATGTATCTTTTCATGACCTCCAGCATGTTTGCCATTTCTTGCTCATGCAGCATTGATACAATAGATTGATGTGACATTCTGTAGGATTCCCAAATGATCCAGATGTCTTTACAGTATGTTATGACCCAAACAGGAAATGTAACATATCTGAAAGTACATTGTTGTCTGTTTTAATGTGACTCTGATCAGTTTCTAATCCTCTTTCTTGAGTTGAATTGGGAATTTATTAGCTAATTATTAGCCAAATACCATGTACTTGAGGACTGATATTCCTCAATAACATGACAGTTTTAAATGAGCCTACCAATTGGTTGAGTTAGCTATAGTCTTGATTCATTCTACAGGACTCATCTGGTTGCTATAAGGTGCCAAGCTAGGAAATTATTTGGAGATATATGATCACTCCACTTTGCACTGTTTGGGTCTTTAATGGTGGCATTAATTTCTGCCACTCCACCTCTTTGTCCCCCATTAGTATGTGACATATGGTAATGCTTTGATTAACTATCTTGACTGGGGGGATCTTCACTATAATGGCTCTTACCCTATAGGCTAAAGATCCATTGCCAAGTAAGTCAACAATTATATATTCAGGGACTTGGGGCATGACCAATGGGTCTATGTACCCAGCAGACCTACTGCAAGGTGGCTTTGTCAAGACCCCATTTATTATACAGGTCCCATAATCCCCTAACTCCAACAGAATGGTCATGACCATGCTGTAGGTATTTGGATGTCAGTGGTCCATCCAGACACTGTATCTAATAGTCCTTGAAATATATGGCTATTCATTTTTATCCAATGTGCTATCTATCACCTGAGTAAATGGCCTTATTCTTTGGGCAGCAACTGGTGAATTAGTATAGTATATATATTTTTTCTTTCTTTTTAGGGACCCGAACCAGGGCCGCTGGCTTCCCAAGCCAGCGCCCAACCACCGCGCCACTCGGCCGGCCCAGTGTAGTGTATTTTTGATGCAGTGTTTCAGGATTCTCCCTTCTAGTGAAGTTATCACTTCTTTAGTCAATAAATTATAGGTCCAGGAATTTGACAGTGATTTATGACTTTTTATTGTAACAAATTTCCCTCAGCCTTTGCTCATCTACTTGTACTTTCTTTTGAAAAAAGTCTCTATCTATTATCTATATCTATCTATCTATCTATCTATCTATCTATCTATCTATCTATCTATCTATTATCTGACAGTATCCTAATGGCTGTACATCTCTTTGCCACTAAAAGTGCCATGATCTGCTAGCCATTTTCACAGCACTGTACACCAATCCCCCTGGCTATTACTACAGAGTCTTTGCCAGCATAGTTAGCATCTCTGCAGCCAAGGTTGTCTGCTAGAGAAGTCCCTCATTGGATGGAAATGGCCAGGACCTTGTATCACAGTGTTGTTCAGTCATTGTCATGTGTCATCTGAAGAATAACATGTTATTACCTCAAAGCCCGTGATGGCCCTAAGGAGCAACAGCTGTGGGCTGTCACTTAACTAAACTCCTCAGAGACACTATATTGAAATAAAATTTATTTTTGCATATGGAACTTGTTTCCTGTAATTTTGATCAATTAATTTTCTTATTTTTTCAGGCATGAAAGATTCTCAAGGATTTTTTACAGGTAGGATTATGTCATCTATTAATATAGTTTTATTCTTTAAATATTTATGGCATGCCTTTTCTTTGTTCCTTTTCTGCATTTGTTTGTTGCTTGTGGTTTTGTGTTTCTTTTCTTTCTCTTTTCTTCCCTTCCCTACCTTTCCCTTCCCTTCTCTCTCTCCCCTTTCATCCTTCTCTCCCTTCCTCCCTTCTTCCTTTCTTACCACTCTTTTTCTTTCTGTGTTCAGTTCAAGGAGTTTTAACAATTGTACAAACATATGTAACCAATACTCAATACAAGATACAGAAGATTTACACAAGAAAATTGCTTCATTCATTTTCCAATAAATTCAGTGAATTTTCATACTTATTTTTGTCTGACTTATTTTACTTATCACAACGTTTTTGAGATTCCTCTATTTTGTTGCATGTGTCAAGAGTTGTTCATATTTACTCGTGAATAGTATTTAATTGAATGAAATATAGCAACTCATGTATGTACTTTCTTATAGATGCACAATTGGGTTGTTTCCCTTGGGGCTGTTATGAATAAGACAGCTATAAAATACTATTGTATAAATACATTTTTTATCTTAGGATTTCAATTATTTTGTATTAATAACAAATAGTGAGATTTCTGAGTCATAGGACAGATCTTTGGAGAATTTTATAAGAAATTGCCAGATTGTCATAGTGGTTATAACATTTTAATTCTGACAAGAAATGTATGATTATTCTAGTTATTTTACTTCCTTCTTAACATTTGCTATTATTGGTCTTCTTAAAGTTCAGCCATTCAGGTAGGTATGTAGAGTTCTCTTATTGTGGTTTTAAATTTACATTTCCGTGATGACTCAAGATGTTTAAAACCTTTACATATGTTATTCTTTTGAGAATGCGTGTTTCAAGTATTTTGCCTTTTTCCCATTAGATTATTGTAGTCATGCTGTGTAGTTGAAGATGGGCTGTCACCCATCAACTTTGGTTTGGATATCCAGACCAACGATGCCACATGTGCACAAGGAGGGTGTGAAAATGTTCAAGAAATAATGAGGCTTTCTAAGGAAGAATAGATCAGGGTCCAAAGTGGCTTGAGAGAACAAGGTAAAAAGGCTGGCTCGGGCTTTATGATGGGACTGGAGTGATGATTTGCTTGCACAATTTGAACTACTTGCAAACACCAGTGGAGGGAGCACCTGGGCCTTCCCATCAACACACCTAGTTGTGGGAGAGAAGAAGAGGAAAGGAGTAGGGAGGGGCTTGAAATGTTCAGTTAAATATCAAAAATGGAGTCCAACTCTTTGTTACACTTGTCTATTTTTATTGATGACTTGAATGAAATATTTATGTATTATGAATACCTGTGTTTTGTCAGGCATATCTGTTGTGAACTTTTTCCAAGTCTATGGCTTGTCTATTCATTTTTTAAATATCATAGACAAAATTTAATTTTGATAAAGTTTAATACAATTCTTTTTTATTTTATGTTTATGCTCTTTGTGATTGGCCTGAAATCCTTGCCCTTTGCAATGTCATGAAGATATTTATCTATGTTTTCTCCTAGAAGCTTTTTGACTTGGTTTTGGGTCTGATCAATGACTGATTTTGGCTTATTATTTTCTGATTCCGTTTAAGTAGGATTTGAGGTTTTTGTTATTGTTTTTCGATGTAGATATCCTTTTGTTCTAGAAGCAATTTCTTAGCAAAGGTTTTCTTTTTCCTATTGAAACTTGTTATCTTGGTCAAAATCAGTTGACACTATATGTGTGGGTTGACCAGGACGCCCTATGCTGCTCCACTGATCTATTAGTTACCCTTAAGATGATACCACATTGCCTTGAGTGCTGTGGTTTTACAGGAAGTGTTACTATCAGGAACTGAAAGCCCTCCAACACTTCTCTTCTTTTTCAAGATTGCATTAGCTATGCTCAGCCCTTTAAATTTCCATATAAATTTGAGAATTAGCATGTCTATTCCTTCAAAAGGGCCTGATTTAGTTTTCATAGGGATTTCATTGATTTTATGAATCAATTTTATGAAAACACATCTTAAAAATATTGTTTCTAGTTCATGAATATAGTGCAGGCCCTCCTCGCTTTGCACTGATACACACCAATTTCAGCTGCCATGGTTTTGAAATTCTGGATCAAAAAAAGAAAGAAAAAGGTGGACTTAGCTATTCGAAGATAAGGTCAATGAAACTCTGGCTCCCAAAATATTTAAAGAAAAAAATAGTTTCTCTTTCCTGTAAAAATGTTAACCTTTCCTTGTTTACACTAGACCAGGGGTCGGCAAACTTTTGAGATGGAAGAGCTGCCAGGAGTCAGCAAACTGTGGCTTGTGAGCCACATGTGGCTCTTTGGATACTTACCTGTGGCTCTGAAGTAAAATTGAAAATGAAAGTAAAACTAATAGTTTCATTTATAAAAATTTGTAAAGGATATTATTCACATAATGGTGATTATGTAAAAATGTGTTTATGGCTCTTGAATAATTTTCCAATTGTTGTGAGGGAGAGGATTGGCTCTTCCAGGGGTCAGCAAACTTTTGAAATGGATCGGACCCAAAGAGCTGCATGTGGCTCGTGAGCTGCAGTTTGCCGACCCCTGTGCTATCGAATCTTAACGTTAGCAGGCTTATCCTCTGGAATAGCACAAGTGGAGGATGAGAGGGCAGTGAGATAAGCACGGAGGCCCCTCCGTGGTTATATGAGCAGCCAGCTCTTCCTTCTTCCTTGTTCCGAGGACCAAACTGTCTGCCAACTTCACTTTATCACAGAGGCTCGAGGACTGCACCTTCCCTGGGCCTAATTAGGTACATTTGCCCCTTAACATTAGAGTTCTGCCCCAAAGCCCCGCGCTGGGGCTGGCTGGCTTCCTTCCACGTGCTGCCCATGTGCTTGCCGAGACCTCTGTAGATTGAACATGGCCAGAGGCCTCCCTTCCGCTGGAGCCCCCACCCTACGCCACGTGCACTTCCTGTGATATCGCTGCTCACGTTGTCTAGGTTTTGTCAATTAAGCAGATGAGGATGCAAGAAAATATACTTTCTCTGATAGTAATATGAATGCATATATGTTGAATATTAAATGCACAATGTAAACATAATTAAAATCACTCATAATCTCCCAAAGCACAGAAATAGCTATTATCACAATGGTTTATAGTTTTTACAAGGTCGTACATTCATACAAGCATATAATCATGTATATGTCAATTTTTTAAATTTTATTGTTTCCAGTTACTGCTAAACCACATAAAATCATTCTCCTTTTAAAAATACAAACATTAAGGTCACATACTTCACAGAGCAGACTGCTTCCAGAGACTAAGAAGGTTGGGGTACAAAGGCCACAGGCACTGGGCCCAATGCAGGGTGACTCAGAGGTTCCAGACCTCACTGTAGAACTCCCAGATAGGCTGGCTGATGCTCCCCACTCACTTTTGGGCCCCAAACTCTGCTTTGGGTTTGCTTCTAAAGAACCCAAGCTGCCGTGGTCACCTAGGCTTTGACCTTTTACACAGACACTCAGATGTACACACAGTCCCAAACCCCACACAGAAAATACATGAAATTTGTTAGGGCTTAGCGTGTGAGTCCCTCAACACCCCACCCCCCACAGCTTGAAATCCTAACCCCCTGTCGCATCCAGCATGAGGAAGCAGTGGGAGTGGAGAAGGGACGGCGAAAGATTAAGAAAGAGGGAGACACAAATAAGAGCAAAATGCAGTTGGTGTCAGGGGAATCCAGCCTCACGGACTCAACCCCAAATTGGGCCTGACTGCTCCTTTTATTGTCTCACAGATAAGAAAAGATTAATGTATCTTCTGCTGTCTGTGAGTCTCATACCAGAGAATTTAGCTCAGGGCCAAATCACCCATGCTTGCAGGCTGCCATTACCAAAGATGCCATGAGGTTATTGTCATGCACCTCCTAAGAGACAGAAGCTTCCTCTGCCAAGACTTACTGATAAGAATGCACGGAGGACAGATATTATCACATCGATAGGTCATTTCACAGGCAGGCTTCCAGAACCTGATGCAAGGGGTCTATGCCTTTTTTCTACTCCATGATTCCTCTCATGGCTTCCCTGTGGCTGTGCCTGCCTTAGGTTGTTCCTTCCTTGAGGAATCTTACTCGTCATTGACTAACCAGCCATCTTTTGAGGCCAAGTAGGGATACATAGAGTAGACATAATATTGAAGTAATGATCTGTCTTTATGGAAAGGTACATGGGGGCAGACAGGTCATGTGACAACAACACCCCATGTGATAGCATTAGGCTGTGGGGCCATTGGGGTCATGAGGGTGGGACCCTCATGAATGGGATTAGTGTCCTTATAAATGAGACCCCGGAGAGTACTCTTGTTCCTTCTGCCATGTGAGGGCACAGTGAGAAGACTGTTGTTCTGTGAACCAGGAAGAGGGCTCTCCCCAGACACGAAATCTGTGGGTGCATTAATCTTGGACTTCCAGCCCCCAAAGCTGTGAGAAATAAATGTTTGCTGTTTCAGCCATCCAGTCTATGATAATTTTTTATAGCAGTCAGAACTAAGACAGCATTGTTTTGTAATTTTTACATAAACTAAATTGTAGGAATTTATCATTGGGGAACTTTATTTTTTCTTTCCTTCTCAAATATATATTTAGGGATTTACTCATGTTTCTGTACATAGACCTACCTCATTATGTTAAGTGCTGCTTAATTCCATACTCATTTACTCTTGATATAAGGCAACTTATTTAGGTGTTTCTCCATTGATCGACTCTTGAGTCATTTCTCTATTTTACATATTTGCCAACAATACCAAGAAGAGTACCTTTGCATATGACTCTTTCTGCAAAAGTGTGGCTCTATCCCTTGGTAGGTTATAAGAAATGGAATTACGATATTAAAATAAAAGCTTTATTGCTGTCATATGCCCTCCAGCCTCGTTGTACTAATTTAGATGCTTCAGCAGTAAATGTAACACATTCCCTATACACTCTAGCCCACACTTGATGTGTTCAAGCTCATTTTGCCATTTTTGTCCCTTAAATTTACTGCTAATCTCTTCTTTAAAATGTTTATTGGGATGCATTTATCTTTTAATATTTCTTTTTCCTTTTTTATTTCACCGCTATCATCCAAACTTTACAACTTTCATAATGCTTTCATATCTATAATCTCATTGTATCCTCACAACAGTTCTATAAAGCAGGCAGAGCATCAATTTTTGTTAATGAAGGTGAAGAGAGAAGATTTCAGTATAAAAGTTCAGCTGTATTATAATAGCATGTAAATACATTTAGAAGTGAAGCTCTGCAGGGTTTATATATATTTACTATTTTAACATTTTATCTTGCTAGTTCCTGATTGTTTTTTCTATTTCTTTTATTTTTTTAAAAAGATTTTATTGGGGAATTGGAGGAGGGGAACAGTGTTGGGGAATCAGGGTAGGGGAAGAGACAAGTTGCTGTCCTTTTGTACTTCAGTCTAGTTGTGGAGGATGTTGCTTCACTGGCCCATGTTAGTATCATCATTGTGCTCTTCTGGGTGAGGCAGATTGGTCGATGGCCTATGGACGGCTGCTCACGGTGGCTCTTGGCTCTTATGCTGGCTGCCGGCCACTCCCTGTATCCTATGGCAGGCCACTGCAGCAGGGGCTGCAGCTGTGCCATCACTAGTGACTCAGAGCAGCCCAGCTCCAGGTGGAGCTGTTGTTCACCATCGTAGCTGCAGAGGGCAGTGTCACTGGCCCTCATATGTGGGATCCGAACTGGGACCCTGCTGCTCAGAGCCAGAATCCCAAGCCAGCTCTTAACCAACGTGCCATTCAGCCAGCCCTTTTTTTCTATTTCTAAACCTTTCTGTAGACACTGTTCAGTAGAAAAAAATATCTTAATTCAAGGACAATTGAGAGGGCTTCTTTATTTTTAATATTGGGTAGCTTTCTTAAGAGAAAATTATCTTTTTTAAAAAAAATGTTATTAATTGTCTTCACAAATTCCTAATTTCCAAACCAAGACCATTTGCCTTGTTATTGCATAAAACAGTATAATATTATCTGTCCAAAAGTTATCCAACAGCTTATAAGACTTTAATTAAATGTTCATTCTTCTCTTGCTGCAACAGAAATGAAATTTTCTTAGATAAACTATACATATAAACTTGACCCTGAAATTAGCAGATCAAGGTGTGTAATGCAATTTTTAATGAGTTATTACAGGAAACCAATAGAAAAAAATGTGACAATGGATTGCAAAATATAATTTATGGCACTGTCCTTGGTTTTCAAACTAATTAAAATTCTGGAAAGTTTGGTACTATCTTAAATAAAGGGTGATTAATCACCTGATGGAATATACAAATATAGGCACATTGAACTCCATCTTTTCAGGGACTGTTTTGCCAATATTACTAGGTATCTCCACTACTCAATTTTTTAAATCATCATAATTTTTTTTCTTGGCTTTGTTGAGTTATGCATTTTGGTACTAATTTCTTGATCAGTCCCATCTTCCTATCCTGTGTTTCTCAGATTTCCAAAGCTGAGTTCACTTACTGTACATTGCCTCACTGTCGATCTAAGACTCTCAGAAGCCTCTGCTCCATTAGCAGAAAAAAACATGCTCCCCATACCAGGGCCAGTAAACAGTTAAGACAGGCTTTCACTGCCTTGAAATCCTGTTGTACTTTTTGCCTTTATGTATTAGCCAGGGTTCTCCAGAGATCAGAACCAATGGGATATGTAGATAGAGATTTGGATATATATATTTATTCATTTTAAGGAACTGATCCATGCAGTTATGGGGGTAGGCAAATCCCAAATCTATAGGGCAAGTGGGCAGGCTGGAAACTCAGGCAGTGTTTCTATGTTTCAGTCTTCCTGAGGCTGAATTCCTTCTTCAGGAAACCTCAGTCTTTTAAGGCCTTCAGCTGATTGGCAGAGGGCCACCTACATAATGGAGGGTCATCTGCTTCACTGAAAGCCTACCTTTTAAAATCTTAATCACATCTCAAAAATACCTTCACAGCAATATCCAGACTTGTGTTTGACCAAACAACTTGGCACCATAGCCCAGCCAAGTTGACACATAAAATGAACGATCATGCCCTGCAGTAAGGCTCAAGACGTAGTATTCCAAGGCAAAAAAGAAAGGAATAAGGAATAAAGCAAAAAAAAAAAAGCAAACCACAACCCAGAAACACAGTCATGAAAACAGACACCTAATACTTTTGTTAATTGGCACTTTTTGTACTTAAAATTTAAGTCAGAAATTAAAGAAATACAAAAAAATATTGGGTTGTCAGAAAAATCATGACACATTTTTGCAACTAAAACCATAGAAAAAATATGTCATGACTTCTCCAACAACCCAATAGTATGATTCCCAGTTTTCAGTGAAAGGCACTTGGGCTCATAGAGGTAAAAAAAAAAAAAAAAAAATTATCTGTGATCATGAAGTTGATAAAGAGTTTTAAAAGTGTACTATCTGAAGATAATCAAAAGAATAATTGAGGTTTGCTCTGGCAAGAAGTCTTGGTGATGAGAGGTAGCTCCTTTAATTTATGAAAGCAGAACAGGGAAAAGAAATAGGATATTTGTAAAGGGTTAGTTATATTGGGTTGTGTACCGCTTACAGAGGGAAGTAAAAAAAGGAGGTGTTGATTCAAATAAAAAAAAAAGGATAGTAGTTAATGAATTCAAGAGATGCAGAATGGCTGTGACGGGCATCCTGAAACAAGTAAACTGGGATTGTAGGGTAGGAGCTATGGGATTCTGGTGTGAGAGTCATGCCTTTATTAATGTGCAAGATCCAGGTATGTAATGATGAATGTAGGAAACTGAAGAGGCATGAGTGAAAAACATTTTGAAAGAGATAAAGGAATTGTGAGGCCAGGTGATGTATGAGTTACCTATCTGTATATTGACATGTATATTCTGTATTCACTGCCGACAAAGAAATTATGATAAGAATAATGGTGGGGAGGAGGATTATACAGCCAAGGTCATGAACAAATAGAAGGAAATGATATACTTCATCCATAACCACATCTAGATGGCACAGCAAGGGATATATGGTACAATCTTCAAAAGAACTGGAGGTGGAATGGGCGAGGAAGAGAGATGTTTATGGAGTGGCAATAGCCCAGAGGTATTGGGGTGTGAAAGCATTCTGCCACCATGCACGATATGCTAATGAGAGATGAAACCAAAGATATGTGAAGCCAACAATGTTCAAAGCCAAACAACTGTGGCCAACACTTGCTGTTATAAGGGAGAAAACCCAAGAGTTTGCAGCCTTTGCTTTGGCAGTGTTGGGTTGCCCAGATTTCTGTTGGGTGATCTTTTCATGGTGCCTGGGTAGATTCTGCAGGAAGAGGAAAGTTATCTGATGTTGGATTACCCCCTGTCCAATCCTATTTTATTCCTATGTGGTAGGATTATGCTCAACTATAACTTTCCACACAGCCTTGACCTTGGGAGCAAAGATTCTAAATAAAATAGAAGTTTGAACAGAAAATGATACCCATGTGATGTGTAGTAAGGGGTCACCATTCTCTTCTTCCAATTTTACAAAATTGGCCATTTCTTCTTTAAATGACATGACAGTAATGCCATTCACTGCCAACTATCTGTCATTTTGATGACAGAAATCATCATACTCTTGGATTACAGATATTAGAGAACCACATGAAAAAACATGTTGACATTTTTCACTCAAAATAACATAGAATTGATTGTTTCCATCTTTTATTTTTCCAAAAATATATATGAGAAAAACATGCAGTGACTGAATCACAAATGACAGTGGCTTAGGAGAAGGAAGGTGGTAAGACTTTAGGAAAAGAAATACAGTTTAGAAGCAAACGTGAAGAGAATCAGTAATTCTCCTGGGTTATACATTGTAATAGATTTCATATATAGCAACCAATGTAAAGATTGGTTTGATGTGGCATATAGAGACATGCGTAATCTACTAACTTTTTCAAAGCATAGACTGACTTCAGTTTTTGATGGTTCAGTTAGAATTATAGAAGTCTAGCACTGGTAAGATACTTAAAGGTCATTAACATCCAGTTCATCATTTTTTGATGAGAAAACTAAGGAAAAGCATGTTTGGTAATTTTTAAAATTCAGAAGTCATGCCTAGTCAAGGCCCATTATTTAGTTCTTTTAAAATAAGAATTCAGTTTGGAATTTCAGGACACCAAGAAACCTGTAGACTTATAAGAGTATTATTATGCCATTCCTTTGTTTCCTACACAGAACAATGTTAAACAAAACTCAGATACTCTCACAATAGTTTCATCATTCTACTTATGAGATATATTTTTTACCCAGAACTAAGCATAGATGGACATTGCTTCATGCATATTCGTTTATTTCTTAGAGCAAATTCATTACAAATGAAAATAGCTCCTTTTGGATTCTGACTGGTTTTCTTTTCCAGGAAACTTACAAGAGAATGGATAGCAGGGCAAATTACAACTCTTGGTGCTGCAGTTGATCTCAAGGCTATAACTGACACCCATTTTTATTTCCTCTGCCACATGTTCCACCAACTCAGTGAGTACCTCTTTTACTCCAGGTGACCTGTCTGGTGAGGCAACCCAGACCCTCACCCTTGAGGAGTCTGAAATCTTGATTATCGTGCATATCAAATACCTCAGCTGATGTATTTGTCAACTTATCATCAGTAAAACTAGTCATGAGAACACCAAGAGACACTCAAGTTTATCACTTGAGTGCCAACATATTATTGATGTAGGAGAAAGTCAACATCTTTATATTTGGGGTCATTTGGCATTGGGGTCAACTAGCTGTCAGGTTGATGATGCCTTTCCTTGCATATTTGTCTGTTGTCACAAGGATCCTGCTATGATTGGATGACAATCATGGCTTAAAGTTCAATGGGGCTTCTACAGTGTGACCAGGTGAAAACACTTTCCTTATAAGAACCAAGACCTCAAAATTCACAGAGCCTAAATCTGGGATTGTAGGCTGTGTATATTCCCTAATTAGGTGAATGGGAGTGATAGTGAGTTGGGTCACTTTTAGTTCCTGAGAGGATATAGTGTACCTATAGAAGAACTACATAATCGTCATTGATTTAGGGTGTATGTTCTAGATTAATAAATTGTACCTCATCCTCAACCTGGCATCTCATCCACATATGTAAGAGGTCACTCCACCACTCCGTTTTCCCAGACTCCTTGAGGCGGTGTAATATGTGATAGGAGCAGTCAGGAATGCATCTGTGAGTTATTGACAGCCAATAGTCCCAGGAACTGAAGGATGGGTATGTCAGACCTGCAGCACAAACACCTAAGACACAAAACATGGAGGTGGTTACTGATGCAACCTGCCTGATATTGAGCATAGCCTGATTACAAGGTAACTGTGGGCAATCATGAATTTCCTGGACAAGTGTTTTCCTGAGGACCTATTACATGATATGAAGCGTTCACCATCAAGTGAGAAGCTAGAGAAAAAAAATATTTACTAAAATAAGTGCTAGGAAAGATATAAGACAGGAGTAACATGGGCTGTTGTGAGTTAGAGATCACTTATGAATTTGTGTGAAGTAGTATTTTGTTTACAATAGATAGTTAATATTTGTTGAAACTCACAGCCTATAGTTAAGATTTTAGAAGGGAAGAATAGCTATCCCAATCATTTTGGCAAATGAATGACTTCTTTGCATTTGTTTGTCTTGTCAAAAAGTATAAATGGGGGAAACAAACAAAAGAAGGGATTACCTGTCAGCTATCAAAATATGTTAATTAACCCTGGGGTCAGTGAAGTGTAATTGTAACACCTGGCTCACTTTCATAGATAATTTTGTTTGTGTACAGGTATGTTTTTTTCCTGCAGTGAAATCTCCTACAGTGTACGTAAGAAGAGAGCACAGAAGGATTCTAAGGAGTGTAGCAAGACTACAGCAGCCCTAGAGGGTAATGATAAAGGGAGGCGATCAAGGACAAGAACAGCATTCAGGGGGGCTGGTAACCTGGATAGCAGCCACTATGAGCACCTATAAGGGAGCCAGGAAGCTTAGTTGGTGCAGCGAACCTGACCTAGTTCAGATCATAACTGATCAAAGCAGTCCCCAATCCATCAGATTGGATAAAGCAGCATTTTGCATACTGCAAGTAATACTCAAATTCAGGTGAGTGGCAGCAGTGTGGTTGTAGGTTATCTACGTGTATGGAATCCAGAGGCAAGGCACACCCCTGAAAGAGGGGTTAACAAATCCAGTGTCCACAGGGACCGGACAAATAAGGCAAACGAGTGACTCAGGGCAGTTGCTGCACAGGAAGACACATGCAATGGGAGATGCAGTGGGAGACCCGGGCATTCCTCGTGTGAGGGGGTCAGCTGGAACTCAGCTTTCTCCAACTGCACTTCTGTGGGAAGTGGGCCAGTATTGCAAGATCTCAGACAGTTTTCAAGATATTTACGCAATACTTATTTAAATGTGTGTAAATTTCAGGTACTTAAATGTTGTAACTAAATACAGTTTTAAAACCTGGCTGGACTAAATAATGTAAATCTGAAAATCAGATGTTACCTATGGGTCTTCACTTTGCAACTGTGAAACACAAATCTGTCAGCATCCTAATGTCAAGGGTACATCTTCAGAGATGGGTCCCTGTGTCTTCAGGAATCTAAGTATGAGTCAGAAAACTGAGGCACTATTCCAATAATCTGTGTTGGAGTGTCAGGGCAGGGGTGAGGATGAATCTAGAGCTCTGTGGATGAGCTGGTGCCCAATATTCACCATGTTGGTGTGAAAGGCTAAGTACCTCCCTCCAGTTTTGGAGTCTTCCACATTGAGAGGACTGCTTCCTCCCAATGGAAGACAAAAATAAGATCTAAATAATAGTTCAAGGTATCTATACAATCACTCTTCTTACTTGCTTTTACTCACTTTAATTTGGTTATTGGTTTTCTACTTCTGATCCTAGCTTTAATATCTGCTTCTAGCAACTCTGATTTGAGAGTATCCCTTGTTTCCCTTTGTTGTTGTTGTTGAATTCCAATTAAGCTCTCATCAATGCTCATTTCTCTGGTTTTGGGGTCACCTTTGTTCTCCATCTGGAAGTATATGGGCTTCAGTGATAAAGCTTGCTTCCTGGGTACCAACAAGGGAAGGTAATTGGAAAGGAATGAATTTATGGACTCCTTAAACTGTCAGGGCTGCCTCAGGGATTCTGGGTTGGATGGATCCTAAGATTCTTACCTCCTGGCAAGGTGACATAGTACATTATAAAAGGTTTGGGAGCATAACTTACATTGCTTTGCAACATCAGAGGTTCCCTGGGTGAAATGTAAAACTGAGCCCTAAACACAGAGGACAAGGAGAAACCAAAGAAAGAGGCAGGCCACTCCAGAATGGTAGGTGGCAATTTTAATAAGCAAGAGAACTTACATGTGAGGCTTCTTTGCCTTGAACAGTCACAAGACCAGTAGATCTGTATAGCTGCCACTGCAGAATTTTAAAGTGTACACAGAGGTCTTAACTGGGTTGAGTCATATTCAGTTTAGAAGATGGTCTCAACAACATCTTATTCTCTTAGGGTTGTATCATTGAGGTGCCTATGG
Source organism: Aselliscus stoliczkanus (assembly GCA_033961575.1). NCBI lineage: Eukaryota > Metazoa > Chordata > Mammalia > Chiroptera > Hipposideridae > Aselliscus > Aselliscus stoliczkanus. Next base: position 136,827,317 of record CM066734.1, read on the forward strand.
CTCTGGGAACAGTGGGAAGAATGTACATTCCAAGGGCAAGGGACGGAATGAGGTGCCTCTGGTTGCCTGGGTCTAGCACGCAGGTCACCTGGCAGTCGCACCCTCTCAGTGAACTTCTCAAATAACCAGGTATGCTGTGTATTTTTTCTTAGACTCAATACATCTGTAGTTATGGATAAGGATGCAACAGACTTCACAGAGTTATTGAAAGACTAAAATACAGATCACTTATTTAAAATGCTAGAAAGTTGATTGGCATATAACGTGGTCGATATACCATAAGTCTGTCCTTTCTTCTCTATGCTCCCAGCTGCGTACTGAAGAAAAAATGATAGAGAATACTGGGGGGAATTCCTGACTTTCACTTCTCTACCGCAATGCTTTTAGAAACATGTACATGTATTTTTTTTCTTTGTAAAAGATACCTCTGATGCTTTTCAATTGTGCTTAATAATTTTCATGTATCTATTATGCAATCTACCCCCACTCCTTTCCCTCCTACAAAACAAAATACATGCAAAGGCAAATGCAAGAACTACTTTGGTAAAAGCTAGGAAAGACTATCAAAATGACATATTATATAGGAGTATGACCCAAGGACTTTCATAAAATAATTTAGCATCCAGAACTGCCTGATGATAAGTAGTATAATAAAACCCCCGAAACTACCATCTGAACTTTAGGAAATGCAAGGGATAGACAAAAATAATGTTCGCATTTGTTTTTAGAACCTTTCACCTTGACTGTTTTTCCTTTCAAAATGCGCTGAGGTTTGATTTAGAAATGAAATACACAGTCAGATTAAGAATATAATTTTGAGTGCCATGCTGTGGATTGTTCTCACCAGTGATAGGATGTTTCTTGGCACAGAACTTTAAAGTGCATAACTAGAAAAAAAGTGAGCCTTGGTGAAAATGTAATGGCCTCCTCTCCTTGGCAGACACTTTCATGAACTGAGAATAATTGTCTTGCTTTATTCCTTTTTTTCTTTTTTTGATTTCCATGATGAAATTTATCAAACATTTATTGAAAAAAATAGAACTAGCGTACCTTGCTTTATTCTTTATTATTATTATTATTATTATTATTATTAGTTTCAGGTGTACAAAACAATGTAATAGTTAGACATTTACACCCCTCAAAAAGTGATAAGCCCCCTCCCCCAATCTACTACACCTCTGATACCATATATATCTATTACAATTCCATTGACTATTCCCTATACTATACACCATATCCCCTGACTATATATGTATTAAATTATAGTTGATATACAGTATTATTCAGCTTCAGCTTCAGATGTACAGTGCAGTGGTCAAGCATCTACACTGTCCATGAAGTGTTCTCCCCAATAAGACATGTGTCCATCTAATACCCTACATAATCTTTACAACATTATTGATTATATTCCCCAAACTTGCTTTATTCTTTAAGCAAGGAAACAATAGAATAAACATCTGTGTCAAGGAACCCTCATGCTCAACCCACCTGGACAGGCCATGGTCTTGATGCAAAAGGACGGTTGATCTGCCTGAAGGGAACTCTTCATGGTGATCTTCTAGAAGGAATGGGCATTGCTACACATGTAGCACTAAGGATGAGTCATAGGTTAACACAGATTAAATTCTGTTTATGTATTGAATGTAGATTTTAGGGCATATATTTTTCTCTTAGATACTTCTTCGAGATAAATATAATCTAAATTTTCCAGATGCAGAAACAAACGTATAGAAGATAAATCCCCTAACATAATGCTGGCTTCATGTACTCTTGGGTGACGTTGTATTTGAATTTCTATGTGTATTTGAGGCTGGTTTGTAGTTGTGCAAGTGCAATCTCTTTACTGATTTTTGATATAAAGGTTTTCAAGGAATTGAGAAACTGCGTTCTGTGCTTTAAAATAATTTATATATCATGAACACTATACATATCTAGAAAATGTGAGAAAAACTTACCAATTCAAACACCTGTACTCAGAGCCTTTTTGAGAACAACTGAAAACTAATTGATATTTTGTCCAAAACTTTTGGCCTCTTCAGGGTTTCTACTAATCTTAAGTAAAGTGATATATATTTTCCCAGAAAATAAGCCATTAATATATTCTTTAATTTATTAGCAGAAAGTATAGTGCTTTTTTTTTGGTGGTTTTATAAGAATTTCAATAAGAAATGTTGGGAAAGTGAGTCAGCTATTACATTAGTGGTTAGGTTTTTGTTGGTTTTTTTTTTCTTGTTTTTTTTTTTGGATGGGCCAGTCTTTTTGTGATCTCAGCCTAAGGATAAGGGCAGTGGCCCAAAAAGTGTTCTGTCAGCAAGAGACAAAAGGAGAATGACTTCACCATTTCATATAGATGTGAAAATCAAAACCAAAACATCCTGCACAAAATACTCACTCACAGACTTTCTTCCCCAAATCCAGTGCCCAGAGTGTGCATTCTGTTCTTAATAAAAATGTTTAAAGAAACTACAATTTCAAAGTGTGACAAATAGAGAAATGGATGGGGTGGGACATTGTGGAGATATTTGCATTGTCCCAACAGCCTTCATGAAGAATAAATATGGCTTGTATTTTTAATGCTATAGAAAGTTGAAAAAAAGAATTATTAACTTATATCAAATGAAAAGTGTACAATGAATAGACCATCCATCTAATTTTGTTGTGCAATGTCCCTGAGGCTCTTTTCTGCATTCCTCATGTGTGCTCCCTAATTTACTCTTTCATTCCACATAGCTATAGGCATCTACTCAGATCCAGGCACTGTGATAAAGTCATGAACAGGACAGACAAGTCTTTTACTCTCATGGAGCTTGAGCTCTATTAGGCAAGACAAAAATAAATAAGAAAATTAACAATATACATCTCAAAAGTTATTAGTGCTTAGAAGACACGATCAGGGTGAAGGGATAGGGAAAAAAGGTGTGTCCTACTTCAGAATGCTCTAGGGAAGATGTTTCCCTGAGAGGGTGAAACTAGCATGAGGAAAACAAGATGAGAGGCAGCTATGTGGGGTCCCAGTGAAGAGCAGCAAAGCATGTGGAGCCACAAGCACAAGAGTTGATATGTGGCAGCGAGTCTGGCTTGTCCCAGGATTCTGTGCAGGTGTCCCAAGCTTTGGGAATCATGGAGGCAGCAAGATGACATGAAGTTGGTGTGAAGTTGATGGGCAGAGTCAGGACTCCAACGACCTAATTTAGCAAGCAGAGAAATATATATTTCAGCTTTGGTGTATTACGTGTGGTAGGGAACGATTATGTAACCAGGAGAAATTAACATCATTTCTGTACGCCCATGTGGTTCTACATGTTGGAAAGCCACCTTGTAACAAAGTGGAGCACCACATCCCCTCCATTTTGAAAGCAGCAGGCTTTACCTTTAGCTGTTGATTCAACACATTCTTGCTCAGGAGTTGAATTGAACATGATGGCAGAATATGTTTCTGCATTTGTATGAGGGGTTCATGGATGCATTTCATTTGGAGGGTGAGATGACAACTTTTTCTTCTTTTCAGCAGTGTTTGGAAATAAGTGTTTATGGGATTTTTCTCTGCTGAAATTTAAGTCCTTCTTTAATTATTAATGTTTTCCCTAGAGAGATGGGGTTGGAGTTAATTCTCACTGAGAGATAGAGTTGGAAGCCGAAGCACTAGAAAAAAAAATAGGTAGGAAATTTTCATGTTCTCGTCTGTTATATTCCCAACTTTTTCATACACACACACACATACAAAATGAAGGGATGATAATTACAAACTTTTTCAATGGCCTTTGAAAAGGAAAATTTGTTAGAAGGGAATTGTTGAGCTTAAATGTCTTTAAACAACCTGGTATGGAACTTTTAGATATAATTATTAGGAAAATCAACATTTTACCAATAATTACATAGCTCCAACTTTATCCTATTATGATCTGTATTTACCTGCTTCAAAAGACATTGCATAAAAATAAGTTATCATCTCTCACCCTGTATTGGTTTTCCATTGCTGCTGCAATAAATTTCCACACACTTAGTGGCTTAAAAGAACACAAATTTATTCTTCAAGGGTTCTGAAGTTCAAAGGTCTGAAGTCAGTTTTATTTGTATGAAGTCAGTGCATTATCATGTCTGGACCCTCTGGCAGCTGTGAGGGGGGAATCACTTTAATCATCTTTTTCCACCTCTAGTGGCTGTAGGTATTCCCTGACTTGTGGCTCTTCCCCCCATCTTTAAAGAGCATCACTCTATCTCTGCTTCCATCATCACCTTGCCTTCTCTTCCGAAGCTGATCCTCATGAGTCCTTCTTATGAAGATAGTTATATTACATCAGGTCCACCCACGTTACCCAGGATAATATCCCCATATCCAGACACACCTACCAAGTCCCTTTAGTCATATCAGGTTATAGTACCAGATTCCAATGATGAATACATGGACACACTTGGGGGTTGGGGACATGGGAGGCATTATCCAGCTAATCGTATTCTATAAACCAAATTCATCCATCACTCATATTCTAGTTCACATAACCAGTTCTCTATAAGCCTTCCCCAATTGCACATTTCCAGAACTTTTAGGGATCTTTTCTTTGGCATAACCTGAGCACACCAAAATCATACCAGTTAACACCAACACAATTTTCTGTCTTCCACAAATATTTGAGATCACCTAGGTCTTATTAGAATACTTACTCCAAATCCTGAAAGATAGTAAATACTTAGCAAACATATGTGGAATGGTTGAGTTAAATGAGGTAATGTCTTCCTTAGTCTTCTGGTTTTTTGTTCTACTTCAAAAGACCTGTGTTCCCAGAGGGTGGCAAGAATATAAGCACATGGGAAGCCAGCAGCCCCGGTTCGGTCCCACATGTGAGGGCCAGTGACACTGCCATCAAAAAAACAAAAACAAAAAGAATATAAGCAGAGGCATTTTATAATCTTGAAAATTATAGGATTTCTCTGTTGCTGTATTTTAAAAAATTATATATATATATGAAGCAGACCACATCCCTAATGACCTAGATTTCCTCAAGAATTTTCAAGCAGCCATGACAACGTGGGAAAGGGTCAGCTACCAGCTGGGAGCTGGATAAAAGACTGAGCTGGCACCACAGTGTGCATTATGTTTGATAAGGACGGCGAGACAATGAGAACAAAAGCGAAAGTGTGTATTTGGCCTCTTCTATCTCTGACACTTGGTAAAGCTACACTCATCCAAAGTTAATGACCTTGAGAATTCTAGCAAAAAAGTGCATTTTATCACTTTAGTCTGTTGGACTAGCACTTACCATAGCTTTAATAAAACAGTGCAGGTATCCTGCTTCTTTCTCACGCTTTCCAGAATGTCTCTTGTATTTCTCCCAAATTTCCCAGCTCAGTGATACTCATCTCCAGGATTTCCTCATTTATTTTCAATAGTTAGTCTAGATTCTTCTCTTCTTTCCATGTAATGAAAAACCTATTGTATTTTGATGACTGATGTTGGAGTTTATCTCAATGGATTCATGGCTTGGTAGGGACTCATATACCACATGGCTCTCTGGTGAGAAGCTGGCCTCATGTTGAATTAAGTTGGGACAATGGGCAGGGCCAGGAGAAGATGAGGTGGGCTCTGCAGCTGGCAGAACTTTGGCAGGCACTGTGAGGCAATGTAGATGGCTTAAGGGAAGGAAGTGATGGATTCTTCAACACAAATTTATGTAGACAAGTATGGAAAAATAACACATTTCTTTTAATGCTAAACTAAAGGAGTCTACCAGGAACCTGGATAGGAATTGAGGGTATTACCTGATCATTTCTATATTTGATCCTGTGTCAAGTTCTTATTTGTTTGTTTGTTTATTTATTTATTTTCTCACTCAATGACAATCTCTGTCAATAAACCTGATACCACCTAGCTTGCAGGCAAAGTGACTGAGGCTCATTGGTTTTAAGGATACACAGTTCGTAGACCACAGAGTTGGGATTTAAAACTACCAATTTGGTAAATCCAGTTCATAGTGTATCTTGGATCATGAAATTGCTGAGATATGAACACTGAATGCTCCATTTTCATGGAGCATTGTATGGAATCTATGGCAGGAACACAGCTAACCTGGAGGCATTACAATGCTATCCAATGAGAAAAATGGTGCTTATAAAGCCAGGCTGCCTTTACCAGGGTTAAAATACACAGGAAAGATCTATTATGTTTGGGTGTAAATGTGTGTTCGTAGTGGAAAACCACTGCATAATAGTGGAGATTCGGATACACTGGTTTTCTGATCTCAGCTCTGAATCTTACAACTGTGCGATCTTTTGAAAGGTTCTTTACCATTCTAAACCCTAGTCTTCTTATCCATAAAAGGGGGAAGATAATACATTTATAATGCAAGTTGAATTAGTCTACTCTAATTAACACCGATCTGCTTAATACAGACTCAGACTAACTGCTCAGTAAGTAAATATTAGTTTTTATTTTTGCTATTGTTATTATTACTACCACATATAACCTTTCAAACTACAAACCAGGGCTGGTTCAAGTCCTTCAAAGCACAGCAACCTCTGCTGATTCCTGCTGTAACTTTGCAGCAGAATGCCAGTAGACCTTGGCTATGAATTCCGTATCCTAAGGACAAGGCTTTATAATCAGAAATGGAATATTTAGCAAATAATCCAAGTCCTGTAACATAAGAATTAAACTTTTAAAATATGGAACAAAAACAGACAAAAGTGACACAAATCATTACAAAATAGTTTTTGAAGATCGAGAGAACTTGAGATATTCAACAGAAAAGAAAACTGGTTTACACAGTTCTGTAGATAATCAAACAGTCATCCTAACAAAGGGGAATTTGACTTTTTTAACGGAGTCTCTCCAGAGAAGATCTCTGACCGATTGGGTAATGGTTACAGAGAGATCATTTGAACTTCAGGAGCTATTGAAAGTTGGGATGAGCATTCCTGTGAGGTACTGAGCTCTCTGCCACTAGATTTCAGTGAAGCATCAAGAATACTGAGATCAAGGAGACCTTGGGGGCAACCTGCTAATGGGTTTATACTCTGTCCTTTTGATTTTCCCTTTTTTCCCCTCTGTGCAGATACCACCACTTGCTGACAGATCTGTTTCTCTTGGCCACATGAGGTAAAAAGGACCAGAGATTTTATGGAAACAGTGATGCCAATGCTTTTCTACCTTCCAGACTTTATCACTAGGACCTTGAATTTAAGTCTAGAAACCATTAAGAGTGTGTATTTTCTTAGAGTATCCATTCCCAACTGTCTTTGCAAACCAAGAAAGATAACAGCAGTGGGTAGGGTCTTGAACTCATTTTTCTGGATGCATTAACCAAAACTACTACAACTAGCATCCTGCAGTCTTTTCTATCTCTTAGTCTATTCTATTCAGTATTTTAAATTGAAAATTTCTATCATATTAGTTATCAATAATTATCTGTCTATCATCTATCTTTTTATTGGTAATCCATTCTCAAGATATCTTTGAATAACATGAATCCCACTATTAGTTCCTAGTATCCTAAGAGTCTATTTTGTGGCTTTGCTTGATTCCCAGGAGAGAAGGCCAGTGTCCTCTCACATCTAGGTCACCCTCAGGGCATATAAGCATCTTAGTTAGATCATGCATGCTCTGAACCCATAGCTTGCCTGTATCCTTATGAAATTAGAGACTTATGTGTGGATCCATTTTCTCTGCTCAATGGGGTGTGGAACCAAGCTCAGACTTTCCTGTAAATGCATACTTCAAGTGCATAGGCTCCATGTGAATAATAGATTTTTTCTATGTAGGACACACACTTCATGATCCATGACTTCCATGCTTTGCCACTCATAAAATACCCATCTCAATTAGTGAATTAGCAGCCCATCACATTGATGCCAAAGATGTGAAACCTTGAGAATGTTCATTGCAGCTAATGAAAATATGTTTAGAAATCGCTTCTCCAAATGAGTCACTAGCAAGAAATTGGCTTATTATTGTAAACTGTGTTTGCTTCTGAAAAATCAGTCTTCCCTTCAGCTCTGTCATCTAGCAACTCATCAGATATTTAAAGCATCAAATGAGCTGTCTGCCTTTAACCATTCTTAGAAATTGGGACATTTTCACAGTTTATCAAATGGTATTAGGGTCATTATTATACAGATTGAAAACAGCTACAGCAAAATAAATGAATGGCTGTTAAATGCTTCTTTAAATATAGTCATTCTGTTCACTTTAGGCAGCATTGGTTAAAAAATAGCTGCCTTTCTTTGAAAAGTACAGATTCCAGGAGAGACGTAGTTAAAAATATTAAGCATCATACATTATTTCAAACATCTCTAAGTGTTTGTATTGCACATTATGAAAACCTTGATATAAAACACCACAATTGAATGGGAAAGTATTAAAAATGTCAGTACTATTATATCACTTCTGAAGACCAATTTGCCTTTTTTTCAGGTTGTAATGAGCCTGCTTCGTTTTGCTTCCTATCATTTATCTTTTCAGTAGTAATGGAAAATTTCCCCCTTAGGCACAGCATGCTATTCTTGTCTTAGACGATTAGGCAGAAATGAAGAAGATCATAAAGGTGAGAGGTTTTTTCACAAACAATGTGATGCTCAGTACTGTAGCCTGTACAGTTTAGGCTGAGAAATTCCAACTGAACTCAAGGATGGAAGTTTTGTGATGCAGCCGGGCCTATAGAAAACAAATAACAAAGCTCCCATTTCTTACCGCTCTGGGAGGTATGTGGGAAGCAAAGTTCAGACTTTGCCTCAACCTTCCTTTGAATGCTTGATAAGCTGTCAAACAATATAATTTGACTCGAGAACGTAATGTGCTGATCTGAAATGCATTGCAGGAATGGAATAATTGCAGGGCTATTACATTTAAGCTGGCAGAAAAAAAAATATTTCCCAGTAATTATTCTTTGTCGAGGATTAGCATTTGTATATCAGATGCGGCTGAGGCAAAGAAGTCTCATTGGCTGTTATGTCTCCAGCTGCAAAGGTGTTAATCGTGCTTTTGAGAAACGACATGCATTTTGGAACAGCCACAGCCTCAACCTTTCTCCTGTCTCTACCACTCTCAGCTAATGCAAATGTACAGAGGCCATTTCAACCCACACATCCTATTCCCTTACCTGCAAATGCAGCTATATATTAGTTTACACTATGTGAAACTGTTATTTGACCATTCTGTACCCACTGAAATGGCCAATTGTTTTCACTGTTGCTATGAGAATCAGTGGAAAAACAAACACCTCACAAAGAACAGGTGGTATGGTGTCTGCAGTCCCCTCAGAGCCTGTCAGATGTGGCACCTGTGCCACCAGTGCATTGCCCGGATTAAGGAAACATCTCCTGGTGAGGAGTATCATTATATTTATTCAAGTAACTACGCACAGACCTTTGCATGCATATCTCATTCAATAAATCCTTATATTATGTGGTAGGTAGGTAGGTCTTACAATTATTTCCACAATGCGGAGTCACAAACTGAGACCCTGTGTAAAGAACTGGACTCAGGAAGGGTAACTGGAGAATCTGTGGTCTTAACCAACATCATGTAATACCGCCTAAGAGGTCACGGAACTATTTTAAATGTTATACATAGAATCCGCTTGCTTAGGCCTCCTTTGCAAGCCCATACACTTAATAATAAGGCATACTCAAGTGATGCTTAGAAGGTTTTAGGCATGCATATTCCAGAATCAGGCTTCCAGCATTCAAATCCCAGCCCCTTAACCTTTTAGCCATATGGCCTGATTGTATTGGACAAGTCACATTTTGTTTAAGTTATTTTTAGCTAATATATTTTTTGTTTGTTTTTTGTTTTTCAATTAAAGTTTATGGGGTGACAATGGTTAGTAAAGTTACATAGGTGTCAGGTGTACAATTCTATAATACATCATCCATCTATCACATTGTGTGTTCACCACCCAGAGTCAGTTCTCCTTCCATCACCATATATTTGACCCCCTTTACCCTCATCTATTACCCCCCTACCCCCTTACCTTCTGGTAACCACTAAACTATTGTCTGTGTCTATGAATTTTTGTTTCTTCATTTGTTTGTCTTGTCCCTTTATTGCTTTCAGTTTTATATCCCACATATCAATGAAATCATATGGTTCTTGACTTTTTTTTTTTAATTGGGGATTTGGGGAGGGGGAACAGTGTTGGGGAATTTGGAGAGGGGGACCAGCCAAGTTGTTGTTCTTCAGTCTTAGTTGTGGAGGGCACTAGTTGCCATCATCTGACTACCTGTCGGCAGCTCATGGCCTCTAAGCTCAAGGTGCTGTGTTCAATCTTAGTTGCAGGAGAGCATAGCCACCATCAAACAGGCAGTCAGGCAGTCTTGTTAGGAGCACATGCTCTCACCAGCTGAGGCACCCTGCCACCTGTTGGTAGTTCAGAAGCAGCTCAGCTCAAGTGCAGTGTCAATGGCCCATGTGGGAATCGAACTAGTGGCCGTTGCTCAGAGCTTGTGCTCTTAAGCTAACTCTTAACCAACTGAGCCACTCGGCTTGCCCTTGTGTGTGACTTATTTCGCTTAGAATTATGATCTCAAGATCGATTCCTGTTGTCACAAATGGCACTATTTCATCAATGGAATACTATTTTGCCATAGGAAAAGATGAAATAGCTAATGTGTTTTAATCTCCTGGCTAGCACCCATTGTTCTAGACGTCTGCTCACATTGACCCCTGTAATACCCCCACTAATCTTGGTAGATGGCCTTAAGATTTTCATTGTGCAGAGGTGGAAACTTGGGCACAGAGAGCCTAAATAACTTAATCAGTCAAGGTCATGCAATTTGAGAGCAGGGCCAGGATTTGAACCCAACAGTCTGACTCTAGGTCTCACAGGCTAAAGCATTAGGCTAGATTTAACCTCTAATCTCTGTTTCCTCAATGTTTACATGAGATTTAATGAGAATATACATGAAAGGGCTTGGCACATGCTATGTTTTCTATTATTATTATTATGTGTTAGATTTTATTAGCTACTTTCTTACAAACCTTGCAACAATGAATACTTACTATGTAAATGTTGTTTGTTCTAATTTCAGATGAAAAACTGAACCTTATCAAATTAGATTGTTTTGCCCAAAAAACACATCAAAAGAGCCTGGGGCCTACAGTGCCTTAATCCATTGCTTTTCTCAGGATTAATATCTCCATTATTTTCCACTGTAAATGTTCACCATTCATTTATAGTTTATCTGATTTTACCAATTCAGTTTTACATTGTAACCATTTAATTAAATTTTAATTTCCTGTACATCAAATTTTATTGTTGTATGTGGATAATAATTCTCTATAATGACTAATGTAGTAATCTATGAAAATCTTAATTTTTCTGATATTGACACTCTTAAATTCTTTATCATTTTGAAAAAGAAATATATATATATATATATATATATATATATATTAAAAAATGGATGGATACAAATCTTTTTTTTTTTTAGAAGAATAAAGGGAAAAGAACTGGGAATATAAATCTTGGTGTCTTCCCTAGATTAACATGTGGTTTTGTTGTTCTTGTAATAGCTTTTAGGTATGATGACATCTCTGTATTTGCTGGACACCTGTAGGCAGGAAAAATCTGAAAGGAGAGTTTTCTTTCCTGAAACTCAGTTTTCATAATGTGCACATTGACCAAGCATAATGGATGAGCTGATGTACCACCTAGAACCTTCCTTCAGAATGGCTTTCATTTCCCCGGCTGTGGGGCGTGTTGTGGCTTACAGCTCACAGCTGAACTGATTTCCAAGAATTATTCTCAACCAAAGAAAGCCACTCTGCCCAATGTCACAGCTCTTCCTACAGGCAGCTCATATCCAACAACTGGTCAGTGAAAGGGTGTAAAAGACCCATCCCTTTGTCTCAACATGGGGGAGTTCTACAGGAACATACCAACTCCTGAGTTCTTGGTGGGTTCTAGAATTAGCTGAGGCCTTTGTTTGTCTATGAAAGGTAATAGGGTACAACTTCCCCCTTTTCTCAATGGTATGCCCTTCATTTCCTACAGTCCTGGGGCTAGAGACTGCTCCCCAGTGAAATCCTGCAAACAGATCTCTATGTCAGAATATGTTTCCTAGAGAACTTGGTCAAAAACACCCAGGTTTTCAAGAATGGGGCCCTGTTTTTCTCCTTATTTTAATGTAATCTGAGACTAGAACAACTCAATGCTTCCTAGACTTGGTTGGGCCCATATTGACTGTGATTAGGGCTCTTTGATCCTGACCATTGCCTTTTCCACCATGATCTTTCAACATCTTGAGCCTTATAATACATCATAACTGACCCATAACAATAAACACAGATCTCTTCAAGTATTCTCGGTAATGTGTGTCCATTTCTTGTCTTTGGTTCCGTCATTGCTCCATTTCATAAGGTCATTTTCCATCTTCGGCCTCTCATGTGGCACCATTTCCAATGTTCTTGGCATTTGAATTTTGTATTCTGTACTTGATTTCTAGCTTTGTACACATTTCTAGAGAGATATAACTCCTGCTGTTACACATGAGCTTTCTCATTCTGGTTTTCACATGAAATTAAAAGCTTAATCCCTCAGAGATAAATACATATATTCTCATATGTCAGGATAAATTTCACCCTTTGAATTTGTTCATCACTTCTCAGATTATGTTGCATAGAACTAGAACCTCATAACTTGTTAAAGGTGTTCTTCAAGGGAAAAACAAAACAAAACAAATAAAACTCTTTGAAAGTCATCGGGTCAAATTGCCTACCTAAATTCCTCTTTAATGATTAACATTTTTCTTTATATATTAGAAGGTCTCATAATTTCTGCAATCAAGACAGACATTCCTTATGCTTATCTTTACTTCCCTTAGCTATTTCCAAAATCTGAGTTAACTGCAGGATGCCTTTTGTTTCTCTGTTTTGTACAATAGCTGGCAGCCTCTCACAAAGCTAATAGTTTGCCTTGGTACAAGTTTGGAGAACACTGATCTATTTCAACCTCTGACCCATTTTAGGTTCCCTTTCTATACTTGGGGTTGGTTCTCTAATGAGGGAAAAGATATACTACATTTGTATTTCATTTAAGTTTTGCTTTTTATTTCAGATATTTGGGTTAATTTTTTGCCTACAGGTAGAGGGCATACAAAGGCAGCATCATACATCATATCTTCTCTGTGCTCCAGGAGAGAACAGACCTCGTTGAAGGGAATTTAATGAATAGGAGCCAGGCTGGCCCGCTAGCCTTGTCACGGACACCTCTAGGGAATGAAAAACATGCCTTTCAGAAGGCAGACAATTTCACTGCTGGACTGTTATCTAATATTATAAATTATCTTCATTACAATTTCTATATACCTATCCTAGATAGAAAACTAGTTTTATTATTATTTCTGATAATGTGCTATCCATACAGAGATTTCAAGTCACCCAGCTTACACTACTCAAGACTTCTTGTCTCCACATGCAGCTTAAATAAATTATTTGATATTCTACAGATGGCATGTTCTGCAGAATCCTTTGAGAATGTCCTCCTCACATGGTCATGTGCTAGTTTACTACCTGAATCCATATCTTCAACTTCTGGCTACTCCTAGATACCATAGTCCTATAACAACATTCAGTTATTTGGGTAGTTAGAGGAAGGTACACCAAAGTGAAATCGAATGTTGCTTCGTTGTTGTTTCAGAGGAATGAGTGAAGTTTGCATTTTCATCCTAGGGTTTCTCTTTAAATAAAGGATTGGATGAGCAAATAGATACGACTCCTATTTTTAGTCCTGACTATAATTAAAAGGTCTCCTGTGTTGTGATAGTTGCATTCTTTTGTGATTTCCACCCCTGCTGGCACATGTGTCATTTCAGAAATGGGAACCAGAGGACTGGGGATTACTAAACGATCTCAGGTCCTTCCTGGGAAATGAAAAGTCAACACTTATTTTGCTTTATTTTCCCGACTTACAGAATTACCATAGTTTTTGCCAATATTTGACATTTTAAACTTCAAATAAATTACCCACAGGCACAAAGTCACTTCACACGGATTTTCTTACTTAAACAAAATGTCATTCAGAGGAAATCACACTACCGAAAATCACTACCTTCCCAATGATTGATTGTGGCTGGGGTCCTGTGTCAAGTTTGATAACAAAAAACCTTCAATATGATTTATCAGTGAATATAAATAAACTCCATCAAATCACGTTTTCTACAAGTGTCAAAACAGGGCACTAAAAAGCCAAGTCAGAGAATAACTTAGAAGTATTAGACTAATTAATAAAGTAAGGTAATAAGAGCCTGTTTACTTATATTATCAATTTTCCTTTTCAATCAGTGTTTATTTCCTTTATCCTAAAGAGAAAGTTAAATATCAGTTGAGGTGTTCAAATCTAACTTGCTAACCTATGCCTAACTACTTATTGAATATATGCTGGACAGCTCTTGTTGACTCCATTTTATTTTGTTTGGGATAGAGGACGAAAATGAGAGAAAAGAAGAAATGGATGCTTTCATGAGTATCCGTCTCCTGGCAGAGCTGAGTAGTGTCTAATCCAAAGTGTTGTCATTACATTGAGCTATCCATTATCTGATGGGACAGAGGGGAGGGAAAATGTGGAATTCTTTTTCTTCCTTTAATGTAAACATTAGGTTTGGTGGGAAGTTCAGCTTGGTAGACTGTGTTAGCTTTGTTGGCTCTCTCATAACTGTATCTGATGCCTCAGGAATCTCAAGAACTTATTAAGATCCCCAACAAGTTGAAAATCGTACGTGAATTACACATAAAAATCCTGGTGGTTAGAAAAGTTGAAGATGTAAAGAGCAAAGGCTCTAGGGACAATCTATGCTGCTGTTTTTCAAATGAAAAACAAATATTAAACAATTTCAGAAATATATATATATAATGAGATAAATTTTAAAAGAGAAATAGTGGTCATAATTTTTAAATATTTTATAGACTCCTAACTTTTAAAATAAAATCTCTAGAGAATAAAGACAAACCCATCATCCATCAATAAATTTTAAAACATTAGATTAAACATTTGCAGAAGATTTTCCTTATTAGAAATATAAATAATAATATGTGTTTCCAAGTGTAAAACTAGATATGCTATATAATAGTTATTGACATTTTTCTGCCTTTCACCATAGTCTTAATTTTAAACCAGCAAAGCATCAGAAAACTTGGCTTTGATTGGTTTTATTTATTATGAGTTTCAGTTCCCCCATATGCTAAGAATCCAACAACATGAACAAAATCATAACAAACTAAAATCCAAATGAAACAAAAACAAACAACACAGAACAAAAAGACCTCCCAATGCCTTCCCATATTTTTGTATAGTTTGTGTCTAATAAGAAAGCAAGATGAATGATTTAATGTAAATCACTCATAAGGTAAATCACTTTAACTCTATGCAAAGAGCCTACACAGGGCCAGTCATTGATTCAAACACTTCATACATATTGACTCATTTACTCCATAAAATAACCTCAGAGGCAGATAATATTATTATTCTCATTTTCTGAAGGAAACTGATGCACAGAGAAGTTAAGTACTTGATTCAAGATCACACAGCTGGTAGGTGTGGACTGTCCTTGACCCTCACAGTCAGGCTTTGGAGTCTCAGACCTTTGTGTTGTGTGAGATCTCATACAGTGTTAGTCCAATACAAGAGATCAATCTTCTACTTCTTCTTGTCTTACTATTTAATTTAAAAAATGTAATCTAACTTAAATAAATTCTATAATTTCTTCCCTTGAACCTGGTGCATAGTAGTAGTCAATACATAGAAGGGATTCTCCTATTTTTGTTTTTGCTATTTTAAAAATGTCCTTGATGTACCCAAGAAAACCTAATCTCTCACATAGTAAATAATCTTAACACTTATAAATATTATGAAGCAAGCTTTATTATCTGAATATTTGGTAGACTAAAGTTTGCGGTGAAATATAAAAAATTTGGGAGCATTATTTTGGCAAGTGCAGCATCGCCTTATTTTCCTCCTCATTCCTACTAACCCCCATGTCTCCAGAAGTCTTGGTAAAGAGAATTATGGGATGGACACTGGGGGAAGGAAAAAACATATATATATATATATATATATATATATATATATATATATATATATGCAAAAATGCATCATGACTTTCCAACAATCCAATATATTCAATATTAACACAAATAAGAAAAGATTCTATCTCTTGCTGCCATTCCACTCAAGATGTAGGATCTACAGTCTTCCCCAATGAAGCATAGGGACTGCAGCCTAGAGGCTGCCTTGCCACAGTAAAGCAGGTACACGCAGTGAAGGATGGTAGTGGAGGAGAACAGTACAGGAGACAAGAGAGAGAAAAACATCCATCCAAGAAGGGCCCTGTAAGGATTTGAAGGTTTGGCACCATATGCCAAACTTTGGTTATGGTAGTGACTCACTAACTGTAAGAGTGTTTTAGGAATAACTTGCAGTTTTACAACCATTCCCAGGGTGTGGGAAGCTAAGGGGTTGGTTTTCTTGAAGATACTCTTAAATTCTGGGTTAATCGGAAAACAGGTGCATTTCAGAGGGAAGTTTTCACTATACTTACCAAAATTTTACTGTAAATGCCAAAAACAATTGAAAAAAAAATACAGCTCAAATGTCCATGTGGTGTTTTAATCTCAACTACATGGACCCAGGAACTCTGAGATTTCCCATTGAGGATGCTCAGGAGTGTATAAGCTCCCCTCTGACCCTTGCTTATTCCAACCAGAGATCTATAATAATGGTGATTCTAGAGCCCAGGTTCACTGTAACATTGAATATCACCTGGAAATGCCATATTTTTAGTTTCCTCACTTGTACCCACTGAACTGAGGTAAATTGCCAAAGGGAGATCCACCTTAAATGTGGTTCCTGCCACTTGAAAATTTGACTTTCTGTACCCCCATGAAGACAATTAAGCAAACCTCATAGTGCTATTATTGAAATGTTTACAGATAATTACCCATGTAATTATTCCAAGTCATCTTATTATCATTAGTGGAGGATAAAAGTCATTGCTGTAACTCAGTATCACATATTACTCCATTACTGAAATACACTTAATGTTAATGCATCTGTTTTATAACAAGTTGGGAGTTTTCTTTTTGGCTGAAGACCAAGATGCTGAGTCTGGGTATAGGAGCCATTCTAGAGTCAGAAAGGCTGTCCCTTTGTCTACCATTTACCAGGGTTGTGCCCATCTCGTTTATCCTCAACAGTAGCTGCTAAAATTGTTGGTTTTTACCCTAGGATACCTCCAGCATGCAGCATATGGGCGAGAGCAGATTATTCCCTCTGCACAGTGGGAAGCAGAGGTGCTAAGGTCTTCAATCTTCTTTATTGCAGTAGTGTATCCTTTCTCAGTCCTGGGGTAACTCTGTGGGTGCTCCTTTCTTCCTGGGAGCCTGGGAGGCTTCCATCAGCTCTCTTCCACTGCTCTGACTCAGCTGTTCACCGCTCATGCCTTAGTGATTTACGAGTTAGTTCAGATTTTACATACTACTTTTGTTTAATTTTAATGTACATTAAATAATCTCACTTGAAATAATAGGAATATTTAGTTGGTATTTTTTCTAGTCCTTAGTTTATTCCTCCTTTGATTTGGAACTAAAAGTCTGACACATTTTCTTTTGCATCAAGATGTCAATGTCAGTTCTTACAGTTTTTTGGGGATCTTCAGTACAGAATCCAGCATTGAATTATTTATCTGAGAATGGCATACATCCATTTATTTGTGCAATGGAAAATGCAGGTCACATACAATATAGGTGTGTCTGAATATAGACAGACTGTAGAATGATGTTTGATCAATGGTTTATTTAATAGATGGGCTAACAATCCCAGATATATTTAAGGTTGTGGTACCTCATCTTATTTATCATTTCTGACCATGTTACACTGCGGTTCAAATAATTTATCTTGGAACTCCTCATTCTTTGATCACTGTTAACTGGAAAAGAGAAATGGTGATAGTTAATTTTTATAAAATTGAAAACCAAAGAATAATTTTGGAAATCAATTCTCATCTTTCCAATTTTGAGTATATAGCTCAGGCCACTGTTTTGACTTTTGAAAAAGGCTTAAGCACAAGGAAGTTTGCCAGATTACTCTTTCTCTACTGAATTTCTAAAGAACTCAATTCCACTAGAAAAGAATAAAACATACACTATTTTTAATTATTTCTTAATTCCCTTGAAGATACATATTCAGAGTTTGTATGGTTATAATTGTCAAACAAAGATGCTTAATTGTTGATTTAATTTTCATTGGTGAGGTAAAGGTAGGGTTTTTTTTCTGGCTTGACATGAGCAAGCAAATTTTTTTCAAGAGATCAAAAATAGCCCAGCACCTTCCATTGCTGAGTTGCCCAGCTCTGAGGTGTATGCCAGATGAAATGTATATCCCATTCATCAAGCAAAGCTTTAGCTCTTTATGGCTGACTCCATGGAAACGTTTCCAGTTCACAGTGTTTGTTGTTGTGTGCCTGACAAGACACCACATACAACTCTGCAGCAAAAGTGACTATTGGTAAGCAATGCAATGGTTGGGTTTAAATTTGGGGTCTTTGCAAAATTGTCAAATGTGGTTTGTTTATTTAATACAAAGATGTCATCAACCAACAGATTCCAAACCAATTCAGATTTGACTATCTTCAAGTTTTTAACACCTCAGAAGAAACAATATTAGGATATGTGTTTCTTATGGGCCCCATCCATATAAGTCTCTTAATTACATGTAAGTTGTCCTTAATAAAAATAGCTAGTATTCTGTGGGTTTTTCTCTTTTTTCTTTAACATGCCGAACAATTTCATTTCTGGATGAATTTACATTTACAAATACTTATTTCAGTTTCAGACTCTTAATTTCTGCTGTACACACACAAAAAAAACTTTTATAAACTTTCCTTTGGTAAATAATTTTGAAACATGAAATTTATACTTGCCACATCTTACATCAACATTGCTTAATCTACTGGCATGTGAAAGCAAACCCTGCTAAAAGTTTAGTTTTTTATGTTTCGGTTATTAAGTTGTTCTTGATGTAACTATTGCATAATAGTCACAGTACTTAATACGTTCTGTTTATTGGTGACACCTTAATTCATATGCATTGACACAGACACATTTTGTTCACATATTAAGCATGTAGAAATTCTTTTCATTTCCAAAGGAGAAATACATTTTTTCACATTTTTCTTGAATTATGAGGCTTTTGTCATCCATCTTTAATTTCCCTTCTTTAGATAAGGATACTGGTACAAAGTGTTTTACTTTCTTCTTGAATCTTCTATAAAAATAGAGATAGCATGATGATGAATTGCAACTGACATAGGCAACAGTGTTTGAAACACAAGAGAACAGTAAGAACAGTGACATGGAAGGGAGAAAATGCTATTGTTTCCCAGAGATTGCTGCCATTTCACAGATATCCCTAGCTTTTCAACAGAGGTAATGCATCCAGAATCTTCTATATAGTCTCCTAGCTTGTAAGTGTTAAAAATGAGTCATTTCAACTCTGTGCAGATGAAAGTAAGCACTTGTTTGTAACAAATCTGTGACTTCTCCTGTGAATGCTTATTAGACACGTCAAATTTTTAACTTATGTTTTTGCTCAAAGTTTGTTGTTGAGTACAAGTGACTAATGATTCTTATAAATAAAACAATATTATTTGAAGGAATCTGGGAACTTTTGGATAGAAATAAATGGTAATATCTTTAGTTCAAGCTAAATTTTCATTTAGGATTTTACCTTAAGAAGTCTGGATTATGCATATTTTAAATTGAGAAGGATGGACATTGCAAATTGAAATGAAAATGATTGGTCTTCACTGTTGAAGATGATTTTGCTAACCATCATATCTAAAACAGTCTTGACCCTGATTAGCATTAAGGCTGCTGAGAGGGTTGCATGAATGTGGTGATGAAATCCATTTCTAGCTCAATAATTTTATACTGGATTTTAAGAGTCTCATGCTCTACAGACTGAGCTAGCCAGGCGCCACGATACTGGATTTTAGAATCTGCTGTGGGATTTTATGGAACTGTCCCATGGGTTTCTTTTCTATCATCAAGCGTTGGGTATGCTTGGCACTGTGCTCAGCCTGGGGGGATATAGAGATTGGAGTTATAATCTAATAGAGGACACAGATGTTTACATAAAGTGAGATGTTAATCCTATGATGTATGTGAAATACTTTTATAATGTTTGGAAGGGATGTTACCATAGTGTTTGTAAGCTTTGCATTCCTGTATCTTTCTTTATCTGGAAGCCATATTTTTGATTTGACTTAATTGACTAATATTTGTCAGAAATGTAACTTGAAAGAATCCTCTTAACTCACAGTAAAGCACTTAACACCCTCCCCTAAGCTCATTGCTTCTTCTGGAAGGGTCCTATTTAATTTTAATATTTTCACATAAAATGCCATTACAATCATGGAAACATCCTTTCCAAGTTAGATAGGTTTAATCAAGCTCTTTTCACTCTCATAGTAATTTGCACATACACCTCTTTATTAGTAGTAAAATGCTACAATTAAATCTGTATGTACATGTCCACTTCAATAGAAATAGAATATATGTGGGTCAATGTCTTTTAGGGAATTTTGTTCTCAGTGCCAAGTATGGTTAATATTCGTGGGATGAATAAACGAACAAATGAAGTGGCAAAAGCAACCAGGTTGAGAGATTAATGTTTCCTCTGGTCGCTGTTTCTTTTCTTATCTTCTTTTCTGTTGAGATAAATTAGCTGGTGATAGATTAATGAGGTGTTCTTAAAAAAAAATAGCTATCACATATGTTTCTAGATTTGCATACCATACATGCCTTGACCATCAGATATAGAAATTGAAATGGTTATGAGAATTATTGTCCTTTCATTTTAAATATATTTTATGGTATATATATATATATATATATATATATATATATATATATATATATATTTGTTTTTATAAAGATGTTTATTAGATATTCATGGTATATAAAAAACATACTGTATGAAATTATGTGGAACAGGAATTCAGTAAAAATGGTGGTGTAAGGACCTCCAAAAATTGTCTCCCCAGTAAAATAAATGAGAATACTGGTGTAAAGTTGTTAGAATGAGCTTTTCAGAACACTGGAACTTAACCAAAGGCTTGCAGCAATTCAGGAAGTGTACTTTCAAGAGAAAAAACAAAACATTTGAATGTTAGTAAGAACAGTGAACTTTGTGGTGTTTTAACTTTCCCTAGTCTTATTCTCCTCTTCTGAGTTCCAGGATAACCTTGAAAAATGAGACCACAATCATTGTAGAAACCACCAGTCTGATAGCCAAAGGAGAGGACAAAAATAGAAATAAACCCTTTCAAAGCCCCATTCTTAGGGAATTGACATTATTGGACTGATGTGGTAATTCCCTAGAAGACCCTATTTGCAAGGCTGTCTTTATTTTACCTGAAAGAGAGTTGTCCCAGTGCAACTAGCCTTTTCCATAGGGGCATTTGTCTAAAACAATCACAGGCAATTGTTGAACATGATAGCTGCCCAAGGCAGTAACACTTGGGAGAATTAGGCTTACCAAAAGCTTAACAGGAAAAGCTGGAGAATGAGAAGTCCACAGAGGGCTCAAAAAGAAATAGGAAATATGAATAAACTCATAACAAGTAATAAGATTAATAATAATAAACCTCCCACAAAAGAAAAACACATGGCTTTATTGATGAATAAAATCATTCACCAAATATTTTTAAAAAACTAGTACTAATACTTTACAAACTCTTCCAAAAACAGAATAGAAGTGAACACTTCCCAACTTATTCTATGAGGCAAGTATTCACCTCATGCCAAAACAAGACAAAGACATCACGAGAAAAAAAAAATCACTACACACCAATAGTCCTTATGAATATAAGGGCAAAATATCCTGAACAGAATACTGGCTAGCCAAGAACAGAACCATATAAAAAAGATTACACCAGGTGTGTCAAAATGGGACAGAGTAGAATTTGTCCCAGGAAAGTGGGTAGGTTCAATATGTAAAAGTTAATCATGTAATACATCATAGTATGAAAATAATGAGAATAAAGCACATAGTGATCCCATGGACACAAGCACTTGACAAAAATCCAACATTTCTTGATGGAAACACTCAACAAAGTAAGAATAAAGGATTGCCTGAACTTGATAAAGTATGTCTAAAAAAAAAAAATCTGCAGCTAACATCACACTCAGTGGTAAAAAACTAACAAAGTCTTCCTCCTCGAATCATGAACAAAACAATCATGTCCATTTTCACCACTTCTATTCAACACTGTATTAGGAGATCTAACCTTGGCTTTTATGAAATAAAAATAAATAAAAGACATCTAGAGTGCAAGAGAAGAAGTAAAACTATTTCTATTTGAAGATGACATGAGCTTGTAAATAGAAAATCCTGAAGAATATACACACAGAGAAAAACCTATTACAGCTTGTAAACAAGTTCAGCAAGTTTACAGGATTCAAGGTCAATACACAAAAATCAGTTGTATTTTTCTGCACTAGCAATGAACAGTCTGGAAATGAACTCAAACTGTATTTAAAATAGCATCAAATAATAAAACATTTAGGAATAAATTTAAAAAATAAGTGTAAGTGCACTGAAAACCACAAAAATTATTGAGAGAAATGGAAGACCTAAATAAATGGAGAAACAGTCTATGCTCATGGATTGGAAGACTCAATATTGTTAGGATGATAATGGTCACAAAATAGATCTACAGATCCAACAAAATTTCTATCAGAATTCCAGATGCCTTTTTTGCAGAAGTTTACAATCTGATAATGAAACTTATGTGAAATGCAAGGAACCAGAATACTCAAAACAATCTTGAAGAACAAAGTTGCAGGGCTTAAAATTCCTGATTTTAAACCTTACTACAAAGCTGTAGTAATCAAGGCCATTTGGTACTGACATCAAGATAAACAGAGATCACTGGAATAGAATTAAGAATCCCTAAGTAAACCCATATGTCTATGGTCAAGTGGTTTTATTCCCAGGATGCCAAGACAATGCAATATGGAAAGAATATTCTTTTAAATTAATGGTGCTGGGACAGAAAGGTATCTCACATCACATATAAAAACCAACTCAAATGAACCAAAGACCTAAATGTAACAGCTAAAAAAATATAAAAATTAAAAATCTTAGAAGAAAACATAAGAATAAATTTATGACCTTGGATTAGGGAATTATTTTTTACATATAACAGCAAAAACAAAAGTGATAAAAGAAAAATACATAAATTGAACTTTATCAAAATGAAAAATATTTGATCTGAAAATACAACCCAATGAATCGGTGAAAAGAATTGAGAATCATATACCTGAAAATGAATTTGTATCCAGAACATATTTTTAAAAGATTCTTACAGCTTGCTAATAAATAGACAAATTGTTCAATTAAATGATGGGTGAAGGATTTGGATAGACACTTCTCCAAAGAAGATATGAGTGCAAATGACCAGAAGGTACAAGGAATTATGCTTGATCTCAGTAATCTCTAAAAAATGCAAATCAACACCATAATAAGACACTATTTTATATCTATTAGGATGGCTACAATCAAAATGTCAGACAATAACAAGTGTTGATGAAGGTGTGGAGATATTGAAACCCTCATATCCTGTGGGTTGGAATGTGAAACAGTGCAGAAACTGTGGAAAACAGTTTCATAGTTCTTCAAAATGTTAAATATGGAGTTACCATATGACCCACCATTCCCACTCCTAGCTATATGCCCAATAGGAATGAAAACACATATTCACACACAAATTGTACATTAATGTTCATAACAGCATTATCCATACTAGCTAAAATGTGTAAAGTATTGTTCCGTGGTGGATCCCAAGAGCCTATCAACTTATGAATGGATCAGCAAAAATGGTATATTTACACAGTGGAATATTCTTTGACAATAATAAAAAGGAATGATGTATTGATTCATGACACAACATGGATGAACCTTGAAAACATTAAAGAAGCCAAACACACAAGACCTAATATTGTAACTCTATTTACATGAAATGTCCAGAAGAGACCAATCCAAATCCATAGACACAAGTTAGTGGTCAACATTTTGGGATGTTGGGGGAGAAGAAGAAAGTTTGATTGCCAAGGCATGTGGGGTGTCCTTTTGAGGTTATGAAAATGCTCTGGAATTACATGGTGATGGTTGCACAACTTTGTGGATATCATAAAAGCCACTGAATTTTATGTACACTTAAAAAGAATGAATATTATAATTTTAAAAGAGGAAAGTAATTATATATCTGAATTAAAAATATACCAGAAGCATGCAGTCCTATATAATTGAGTTCCAAAAGTTTCCTGGAAGTATGTACACACTACAAAGATGCAAACAAATGCAATACATCAAGGATAAAATGCTGATGTTGGGCTGTGTGTGGTGTCCTCTGACATTTTATTTTCAGTAATTGTGTAATGAATGTTGCACACTTACTATGTTCCAGGATGTTTCTTAAAGTGCTTTACCTGCATGTTTTCATCTAAATCCTCATACAATGATGTGAGGATTTAGTAGAATTTCTGATCTTACAAATGAAAAAAAAACCCAAAGCTTTATTGATTAAGAAATTAGCCCAAAGTCTCCTATTATTGTGTAGCCAGATTTGAATTGAGATCTATCTTACCCCAAAGTCCAAACATTCCACCGAAGTATAAATTTTCATTGCTTAATTGATTGATTAGTTGATTGATAAATTAATCATCTATTCAATAAGTGTTTTTTGTTGTTGTTGTTTTCTTTTCTTTTTTTTAAAGTTTCTACCATGGGTCACTTTTAAAAGCAGGCCATACAACAGTAGAATATCAGGAAAAATCAATGTTCTTTTGGAGGCAGCATTCTTGTGGGAATAGGTAAACAAGCAGGAGTCAAATTAATTATGGTTCTCACTCTGAGAAAATAAAATATGGGGACAGGACAAAGAGAGAGTGAGTGGTCAGAGGAGCCCTGGCAGACAAGGTGATCTCTAAGCTAAGACCTGAATAATGAAACAAACCGGCTCTACAAAAACCTAGAGAAAGAGAGTATCAGGCATTGGGAGCAGCCTGTGCAAAAGCCTCAAGGCAAGAATGAGCTTGAATGGAAAGAAATCAGATGCTTCTAGAATATAATGACGGAGACAGAGTGACAGGATGTGGGGTCTGAGAGCCAGGCAGGGGCCAGGTGATAGAAGGCTTTGTAAACCTGAGTGACAGGCTGAGAGAGGAAGAGAATGACAGTCGTGATGCTATTGATGACAGCCATAAGGTTGGTGATGGTGGTTATAACTCTACCCAAAACAAAGAAAATCAATGTTTACGCCTGCTATTTGCTCGCGTTTTGCTTAGTGTTTTATATACAGTGTTCTCATTTATCAATCTCAAAACGCCTGCTGAGGGCAGAGTCATCTCCATTTTAGGAAAGAGAAACTGAGGCTCAGAAGTGTTAGCTAAGTACTCCAACAGCACACAACTAAATGAGTACTAGGGAAGGGGTTTGAGATACTGCAATTCCTTTACCGCACCCTCTAGTGCCAGCTGCCTTCCAAGTGAAAATTCTGTGGCAGAACACTGTGTATCATTATCATTCCACAATACTTTTTAGTGGAATAAATTAGACAGATGTTTATTTCGCCCACCAAATGTTTCTTGCACGTGTTCTACTCTCACTGTGGTTGGTAATAATTCTTAAAGACTCAATATTTATTATTTATATTGCTGGGACTCTAAGAATACCAACAACGTGATTTCATAAAGAACCCCTGTTCCGGAGTTGTCATGCTGGGTCACCACCCTTGAGGATATTTTTAAGTGTGCACCTTATGTTCTGGGGACAAAATATCTCAATCTTGCGGCAAAAGCCAGCTTGCACGACTCAAAGGCTGTGGCAGGCTTAGACTGTCAGTTATTAAGCAGGTTGTTCTAAATAAGCAGGCAGGATCTTGTTATTTTGACATGCAGTTATAGGAAAGAGCTGGCAGCCCCAGAAGCACAAAATGAAATGTCAAAGAGTCCAGGGATATGTCATTGTCCACGAAAAGCCATCAGCAACTGCCTGGGAAAACATCAGATTTACATTTACTCCCCCAAGTAATAAACAGTATTGACAAGTGAAATGTTTCTTGTGTTCTGTCCCCTGGGAGGATTTTACGAAAGACAAACAATACCTTTTTTTGTGATTGTTTTCTATGAGGTTCAAAGACGGGTCAGAGTGGTGAGGGAGAGCTGCAGAGTGCTGTGAAGAAACACATCCCACCTGAGAGTGAGTGTAAAGGATTGAAACAAGACATTCTTATGATGCCTGTTCTCATACACAGTTTGAGCTCCACTAATTATTGCTGCCAAACTTGGGCTAAGTACCAGGGAACTTGCCCAAGATATCACTGCCAGCCTGCAGGTGAACCAGGATTTTAACCTCAGCAGCCCACTGCTGGAACCTTCAGAAACAGTCTCCATATGAGGAAAGGATCCTATGGATTTCTTTCTGGAGGGAAAACCATTCCAGTCTTACTATTTGGCCAGGCTGAATATCACGTTGTCTAATCAAACGCCTTCCTGAGACCCCAAGGCATAATTAATTGCTAATTCCTTTATTAGAAAATATTCTCTACTCAGAGTGCTTTGAAATACTTTAATATTTACCCCATTATACAAAAATTATTGCTTTATGCATTTATCTGTATACTCCACCCTATCCCCAACTAGAATACTACCTCAGGAAATACGACGATTTTTAGTTTAGATCCTTCATCGCTAGCCAAGAACCAGGAACAGAGAAAATAAGTAAATGATCAAATACATTAATAACTCAAGCTGGAAATAATCTGGCAGATGACACTTTGGAAGCTTTTGCCGACCTTTGCAATTGGAGTTTTGGCTTCTACACTCTTTTCAGTTCCTTGAAATACAATTGTTCAACCTTTCACTTGCCCTGGAGGAAAAGGCCAATTTCGCATAATTCATCTTCCAGGTAAGTTCAGAGGTATGTTTTAGGGCTGTGATTTATGGTAAAATGTTCAGCATAATAAGGGAAAGAAATAGATACCTGTTTCCGAGATTTTCAACATAGTTTATTCTAGGGTTGGAAAGGACAGGTGGATTGTATACAGTCTTGTTTGTTCCCCATTGAGGAGGTTTAGATTTATTATTATTATTATTATTATTATTATTATTATTGTTGTTGTTGTTGTTGTTGTTATATTTTGGAGATACTGTAGTTTATCTCTAGAGGGGTCCACAGACCTGCAAAGCAACCAGGCAAGGATTTTCAGGAGGATCCTGGCCTGAAGCAGCCAATATGGTGGTGGGTTATATTTTCATAGATTGTTTGATGGGCCAGGGTGTGTGAGAAGGATATTCTAAATGAGCAGTCTATTTCCCAGTCTTGAAATAAAATCATTTTCTGCCTGCAGAGAGGATAAGAGAACATCCTGTCTCTCTCCTGTCAACACAAGCTCTAACTTCGTCCTCATCCCTTGATGACATCAAGTTTCCCAGTGACATGGGTCAATCAATGAACTGCAGTCCCACTGAGTTCCGAATGGACTGTTGTTTGGAAGGCTAGTAGAGCAGGGGTGGTGATAGCATAAGACAGAAATATGAAGCCAAGATCTATACCTTCCAATTATATATTCTGACATATACTCAGAGCTCCTAAAATTCAGATTTAGTTAACATGTAATGAGTATCGACTCTATTCCAGGCACCATCCTAGGCTATTTATATAGTTTAATCTTTACCTGAAAGGCAAATACTATCGCCTCTATTTTACAGATGCATAAATGGGGACTCAGAGATGAAGGGGTCAAAGCAGAGTATAATTCAGTGCCCTGGACCTTTATTCTATTGGTCTTTTTGTTAAGCCATAGATGACGTGACAATTAGTAGCTATGATCTATGAACTGATAATCATGACATTTTAAGTTTATTATTATCATATGTCAAAGGGGACTTTTTTTCCCATGGATCAACAGATGAACAACCTATACCTGTACATGAAGAAGGAGTATAAATAACATTTTCAGTTATGATCCTGGTTATCATATCTCCCCAATTGCCCTCAAATCCTTTTAGCCCTTTTTATGTATTTCCAGCTCTCTGTCTTAAGCCACAGTTATCCTTTCTTTTCTTGTTTCTGGGTTTATTATAAATATTAAAAATGTGAATGAAAATATGAGAACAATGAAAAAATTGAAAATAGAAATCCAACATAAAATTTCTTTTTTTTCCCCTGAGGTAGAAACCAGAATAATTACAACTGAAACACTATTTTAAAACATAATGAAGTGAAACTTTCCTTAACAGATCCATGCATATAAAATGAAAGGGCTCTCCAAACTCCGAATAAATCTAATTGCTCTTCAGATGTTGTAATGCATGGACCTCTCATACTTGTGTGTTGCATAGGGTATCTTTGTTGGAT
Source organism: Aselliscus stoliczkanus (assembly GCA_033961575.1). Classification (NCBI taxonomy): domain Eukaryota; kingdom Metazoa; phylum Chordata; class Mammalia; order Chiroptera; family Hipposideridae; genus Aselliscus; species Aselliscus stoliczkanus. The sequence continues at coordinate 136,855,726 of CM066734.1, forward strand.
TATAGCTGTTCAATTTGTTGTCACTTCCAGGGGAAATTTCAAAGAGCACCCCCTCCACACACGCCACCATGTTTCTGATGTCTGTGCACAGTCATCTTTTGAGGAGACTACCTCACTAACCTTTTAATTAGGTCACCCATTTCTGTTTTTCTGACCACTCTAATTCATTTTCTCTTCTACAGCTAGATGTAATATTTTGAAAATAGTATTCCAGTCATTTCATTGCCTTTAAAATGAATCTATACATATTTAATATGTCCCAAAAATCTTTTCTTAAACTCTCTAACCTCACCTGAAGCCATTCCCCACATCCCCTCTTATTGGACATTTAATAGGCATCTCAAAGAAAAAAAAATGCCCAAGACAAGACTCTTGACAACTCTTCCAGCTATTTAGAGCTCCATAATAAAGAATTTCAAAAGTCAGTAGCTTAAAACAATCACATTTCTTTTGCCCAGGTATATGCTCTCTGGAGAAGGCTTGGCAGGCACAGCTTATGTCTGCTCCAGTGGGTATCAGCTAAGCAGACTCAGTCACCTGAAGTTTATTCACTTCTGTGTAGAGTGGTTGATGGTGGCTGTGGACTGAGACATTAGTTGGGACCATCAGGCACAGCACCTGTAAGTGACTTTTCCATGAGGAATGGGCTTCTCACAAAATGCTAGCTGGGTTCTTGAGTGTCTCAAGGAACAAGCAGAAGCAGTAGTCCCATTGGTGCCCGAGTCTTTAAATTCAGACATTCTGCTTGTTGAGGCAGCCAGAAAGCCTTGCAGAATTCCAAAAGGAGGAAAAGCAGACTCTGTTTTTTGAAGAAAGACAATGGCCCCATTGTAGAAGAGCATGTAGGATGGAAACATCGCTGTGGCCCTTTTAGTTGGCAGCGCTAAGGTGTAGTGTGTATGTACCTATCTCCATCTCTCTGTATATACATAGATCTTTGAGATATCTGTGTGTATGTGTGCACGCGCACACACACACACACACATACACACACACTCACACTCACACACACGCACAGATATGGAGATTTCCAAACACACTGATATCTATTATCTCTATTATTGAAATCCATAAATCTATGAGTTGACACTAATATTTCTAATCCAATGATTCCTGGGCAGCACCACAGGTTTATTCTCCTTTTCTTTATTTTCATATTTGCAACTCCTCTGACAGTGAAGCTCCCCCTTTTTTCTAATATACCAATTTATCTGATCAATCTCCCATTGCCACTACTACTGCCTTGCCTGCATTGGCACTTTGTTTAACCTGCTGGGTTTCTTCCACTGTGGTTAAGGCTGCCCACCTGCAGGCAGCCTCCTCATCTCATAGCCTGCATGCTGTGGGGGTGCCCTCTTTACCCTCTTCAATTCTCAGTCCCCACACCAGCTTCCCTGCTCTGCTCAGACTCTGCACGCCTGAGTTGATGTGCTGCTCAACGACGCCCTTCTCACCCCACTGGGCTCTGACCCTCCACACCTCACTCCTCACCCCTCACCATCATGGAAGCCCTCCTTATCCTACCCATGCTCCAGTGCCCAACAAGGACATGCCTTCATGTAGACACTCTCAGTACCCTGCTTCGGTTCTGAAACCCGAAGCTGAGCCACCCACAAATACGGATGCCCTCCTTACGCTTTGGGCTGACTCCCATGATGGCCCATTCTGTGCAGGCACTCTCCTCAGCTTGTTTGGGTTTGGGCATTCCACACAAAGCTGCCCTTCCAGGTAAATGACTATCTTGCTTGTGCTAACCTGATGGATTTGGGGCTAAGTTGTTCAGGAAGTTGAAGGAAAAAGTTTGTCAGTTGGGTCCATTGGAAAGCCGATGCTGTAAAGGAGTTGGGAATGCCAACTATTTATTGTGGGGTAGTACCTGAGACATAACAACACAGGAACGGGGTTACTCCCAGCCCATCAGGCAAGGAGAGCGAGGTGATGCCAACTGTAAAACTGAGGCAGATATAACAAAGCCCCTGCCAGCCAGTGGAGAGCTCTGCGGCAAAGATTGCTCTTTGGATAAGTATTGTGTTGGTCTTGGCCCTTGTGTGACAAGAAAAATATGACTTCCACTCAAGCTCTGAGGCAGAACTGCAGGAGTTATAGCTGGGGGCAGTGCCAGTGACGTAGAATCCTCACAGCCTGTCAATAAGATCTTTCTTGAACATGGCTGTGCATCTGCCACAACCAGCATAAGAGAACAGAAAGAGAAGAGTTTCTATTAACTTTCAATATGTGCTAAGTAACTATGAACATTAACATACACACACATCCTGAATAACTCAATCCTACAATGCACAAAAATTCAAAATTGATATTTTTGGTTCTCAAACATCAGCATCTGTCAACATCTCCTTGAGTGACTGGCAAAAATATAGGTCCCAGTCACCACACCATAAATCTACAACAGGAACCCCTGAGAATGGGTCTGAGACACCTGCATTTTTAACAAGTGACTTAAGTCATTGAAGACATTTTAAATTCTGCCTTTAGGTCCCTCATTTACTCAGTGAATATTTCCTGTAACTCCATTTTTATCACCATGGTGTGTGGACTGATTTTATACTTCAGTCCAGTCCATAAATCTGGGAATTATAATTATTGTTTTGCTGAGTGCAACCTCTTATCATTTTTCTGTAAATCTATTTGGATCTGAAGCACACTTTTATAGGTCAAGTTTCCTTGCTGTGATATCGAAAGATGAGGCTGAAGTGTAATGAACAATTGTTTTCTGCAAAGTCACAGAGATGGGCTTAGCATGATAGATATTCTTAGATTATTCATGCTATAACATACCTGGAGCGTTCAAGTTGTCTCAGTAGGATTCCTTATGACTCTGAACTGCCTTGTCAACATCAAGCATTAGGCATTAAGAATGTGTAAAAGAGAGGGCCGGCCAAGTAGCACGGTGGTTAGGCGCTGGTTTGGGAAGCCAGAGGCCCTGGTTCAGTCCCACATACGAGGGCCAGTGACACTGCCCTCAAAAAAAAAAGAATGTAAAAGAGGAACTATAGGCAAAAGCCAACAGTTTCCGACATTTATTTAAGTGACACTTCAACCGGCTTATTTTAATCTTCTATGTCTCCTGGGTTTTTTCCTTTTCTGTTTGTTTTTGTTTTGTTTTGTTTTGTTTTGTTTTTACTTGCTGACTTCTTGGCTCAGAACCTTGCCTCTGAATCTCTTCTACTTCTTCATCTTTGACCCCAACACTATTTTCTAACATGATTTGGTGATTTCCCATCTATACACATAAACCTACACAATTGATAATTAGTGCCCCCTCCACCCGCCGTCTCCCAGAGCCCCATAGGCAACTATAAAAGCAGGAAAGCCTTCCTTCCCTAAGCAAGTTGCAGATATGTTGTTCTTTTTTCATTAGATATTTTGCTCCAAACTTGTACTATGTAAAGAATTGCCCCAAATGTAGTGGCTGACAATAATTCCAATCATTTCTTTTTCTCATGTCTTTGCAGTTGAAGCTGTGCGTCTCTGCTCCTTGCAACATTAGCTTGGGCAGCCATGGCTCGGTGTTACCAAAAGGCTGGAGCTTGCGATTTTATGAAGGCCCACTCACTCCCATGTCTGGTGGTTGATGCAGCTTTCAAAATGGAATTGTGGGCTAGAACACATCTGCATGTGGTTTCTTCACAGCATGGGTACTGTGTTGTAGAGTGGGTATCCCAAATGGGAGGACATGAAAGCTTACCATTTGTTAAGACCTGAGTCCAGAAATTGGCCATCCCTGTTGTCAGTGGGACAAAATCTATCAGTCAAGTCAGAGAGGCCAGATTTAAGGGAAGGGGGCATAGGGGAAGAATGGGGGTCATTTTTAATATTACTACATCATAATTAGTATTTGCAGTTGTGAGAGTCTTTGCCCTACTTATCAGATGAGTCATCTTCAACCACGTTTATTCCAAAAAAGCATTTCAGATTTCAGTGGTGAGCAATAGGTAGCAATTGAGAAGTGTGCTAAAGGAGAAAGAGGGGAGTACTTAACTGATTCCCACAATGCTGTTATTCTAGAAATAATACCCAGGAAAGGGAGAATTTCCTATGAGAGCCTCTGGAAACAGAGAAGAAAGATTATTATCCATTACAGTGTTTTAGACTTTTCAAAGCACTAGCATGGACCATGTCCCATATGTCTCAGCAATATCCACCAGAGAAATTAGTACTGCTATTATTATTCACACACCAAGGGTAAATTTTGAATTTGTGATATTAGAGGGTATGTTCAGTATTGCATAGCTAGCAGGTAGAGGGCCAAAGTTAAAATCAGTTTTCCCTCAAAATCCATGCCACTGCAAATTTTGTTAATAAATGAATTTTGAATTCCCTATTAGGACAAAAGACCGTAACTTGAACTGGCAGACTGAAGTAAGTACATTACGAAATATAAAGAACCGCAGTGATTCCATTTACATAGAAGGCATAGAAAGCGCTGGTTAAAAAAAAAGGAGCTAAGAAACTTGATTTCATTGGGGAGGCTGATCGTGACAGAGAGGGTCGTTGCGCAGCATCCAGAGAACTTGTCAAGGTCACAAGTAATTTGGTTGGCAAAGCGTTGACAGCATGGCTCATTCTATATGGTAGGGTTCAGTAGCAGTGTTAGTGTGGCTGACAAGTTGTATTCTAACACTGGTATGCATTAGCATAGGAATGCCGAGAAATGTGTCCATTCATGAAAGGACACTGTCTTGGGGGAATATAGACTCAAGGTTCAGTCCCATTGGCATGGATAAGGGCATACTTTGGGCAGGATAGAGAGTCCAATTCAAAGTATTGAACTTTACAATATCTGTTTCTCAAGGAGTGTTTTATAGGAAGTGGATATGAAAGAGGGAAGCTATGGGTATTGCCACTTACTGAACATCTATGTCGTGCTAGGTGTTACCCTAACCTAGCTAGGTCGCCACAAGATTTCTCCCAACTTTCTTAATTTTCATCTGCCATCCCATCCTTGAGAGAGTTGTGCCTGGTACAGGTCAAGGATGGAGATAAGGCAGGAAAGTGGGCACTGTCAAAGGTCAGGATAGGGGACAAATAGAAGAGTCCACAGTTTTGTCCCTTTCCTTAGATTTGTCTTTTCCCGGGGAGTTCTACAGGGCCTGAGAGATGCCCACATCTTAGGAAGGTTTAATAGGATCAGTCTAGGATCAAAAGAAAGCAAATGTGGAATGAAAAGTGTGAGACTGATATTCATTGTGTCTCAAGCAAGACTTTATAAAGCTCTTAAGGTTTGTTTATGACATCACTGAGTTCTCAAGGGTAGACAATTAGAATTTTATGGAAGAAGATAGTGAAAAAGATAATTTATTTACCTGCTGCTTCTTTTATCTCTCAGGGAGAGATGGCAACCTTGAAATTTGAGCTGGCACCCATCCTCTGCTTGGCATTTAGTTATGGGAGATCACTTAATCCCACTTAAACTCCTACAAAGCCATTGTGTTAGTTTCCTGTGGCTGCTGAAACAAATTGTTATAAACTGATGGCTTAAAACAATCCACATTTTTTTCCCCTCACAGTTCTGGAGGTCAAAAGTCCACAATCAGTTTCACTGGGTTAAAAATGAAGATGTTAGTAGAGCCATGCTCCCTCCTAAGGCTTTAGGGGGGAATCTGTTTATTTGTCTTTTCCAGATTCAAGAATTGCATTTTTCACATTCCTTGACTCTCGGACCTTTCCTCCATCTTCACAGCCAGCAGTGTAATATCTTGCTTGACTGATCACAATGCCTTCTCTTGTAGTAAAATCTTATATTTCCCTCTTGTAAGACATGATCAAAGCCGGCTTGCAGAATCCATGAAAACCTCCCATCTCAAGATTTTTCACTCAATCATATCTGCAACTTTTCCTTTGCCAAATGGTATGCAAAGGTTGTCAGGATTAGGACCTAGACACGTTGGAGACCATTACTCAGCTTACCAAAGCTAGATTTTCCTGCATTTTGGATACAGTCACATGGAAGGAGAGCCAGGATTAAATTTCAGATATTACTGTAGCTCACATTTTTTCTCCATTCCCTGCAGCTACTCCCTTAGTCTAAGGGAATGCACCACTTTCCCCAGAAGTAGGGAGTCCTATTACCACCTTGGTGAGCACAGAGCTCACCTGGGGACACAGGATACCAGATGGCAGCAAATTTAATGACAAAGCTCCTTCATTTGGAGGAAATAAGGTAGGGACTGACATACATTCTCCATCATCAAGTATACCTATAGTGAGAGGCGAGTATTTTAACTCCTTTGAGACTCACTTTCATCATCTTCAAAATGGAAAAATTATATGATTATAATTTTTGTAATAACTTCTTAAGGTTATTGGAAAGATTTGATGAGCAGGGAAGAAACAAAAGCTATTTGAATAATGAAGCACTCTGGCCAGTTGCAATCTTTGGGGTCCTGAATCTCTATCTAAACAGCACTGAAGGAAGTGGAATTTTCATTTTTCTGATACAGATACGTTACCCCTTGATTCTTCATCTTCTGGGGATTGCATGAAACGCTTGATGTAAATTTTCACTTTTCTCTGAAGCTGCAGGTATTACTTCTAAGCATTATTAGTAGATGCCAAGAAATAGATTTTGTCCTTTTGAACACTCTACCAAAATATTGTTTGCCTTATAAGCATTGAAAAAAAACTGAATTAAAACATCTCTTAGAAAGAAAACTGATTTTTCAATGACACACAATGATTTTATTTTCCTGTAGTTTTGGTTCAACCATGTTGATGTATTGTTCCTTATATGATCATAATGTGATTGTGCAGACCACAGGAAATTTTCAGTGGCCAAATGCATTCTGAATAACTGCTACTCAACTGACAGAAATCTATCTGCAACTCCAGCATCATAAAGCAATAGGCTTGGAACTGACCCCAGGAGTTGCCGAGGGGCTGTGCGGTAAAATGGAGAGAGATCACTGGTCTGGGAGCCTGGAAAACTACTTTCTAATCTGTTCTGACAGTCGTGCTGTCTTCTGTTTCTGCTTTGTCTCTGTCAGTATTTCACACACTTTCATCCCCAATATGACTAGTGCAAGGACGTGCTTAATTATCTCTCCTTTGGACATTCTTCATGAGATCTTAACTAGTTAACTGTCAGCAGTGTAATCTAGCTGTGTGCTTCTGGGCGATGTACTTTGTTAAGATTCTAATTACTGAAAATAAAAAGACAGGATCTGACCATTGCGGTTGTTATGGAGATTAAATGGTAGATATAAAGTTCCTGTCACAGTGGCTGAAAAATAGTTGGCACCTAAGAAATACTAAGCAGATACCATGAAGGTTCTTTGTTTCAGTCTGTCTCAGGCCCAATTCATATAGAACTCTACTGTCAAATTAATTTTTAAAAAATGAGTTCTGGTCATGTTATTCCTTTTTTCAAAAATATTTACTTATTTCTTCTTAACTATCATTAGACTCTAGCCTCTTTCTTATGTCTTAGTCTTCCCACCCCTCACCTCAAAACCAGGCAGTTTTACTTATGCTATCATCATGGTGCCTTTTGAATCCTCATTGTGTTGACTGCTTTTCTTCATTTGCATTTTTTTCTGCACCAGGTCTGTCCAAATCATACCAGCCAAAGGAATACAGAGAAAAAATGATATGCTATTTATGGGCCAAGAAAATGAATATGTGAGTATACTTTTATTCTCTGTCTCTCTTCAGCTTGCTTGAAATACATTACTTCTTTACTGTAATAAAAAAAAAATCTCCAAAAAGCAATAAACAAACAAAAGAACAACAGTCACCTTCATATTTATTGGTGAAATCACTTTGGGAAAACTATGTGTCAGTTTCTCCTAAAGCTGAATAAACACATGCTCTTTTACTCATTAATTACACCCCAAGCGTTTTTCCAATAGAATAGCATTCTTATGTTTACCAGTATTAGTGATAGTTAAGTGCTATTAGTAACAGTAACTCTGGAAACAACTTCAGTGCACATCAAAATATGTGCTAAATAATTGTTATATATTCATGTACTGGGACATTACCCAGGCACAAAAATGAAAACAAACAAAAAAAAATGAGCAAGCAAATAAAAACTACAGTAAACAAAATGACTTGGGTGACTCTAACAAGCATAATATTGAACAGAATCAACCAGACATTTATATTCCATGTACAGGAATTTTAAAAACAGTCAAAGGTAAGCAACAAAAGTAGAAGTCAGGATATTAGTCACTGTTGGGGTGACTGAGCGAGAACATGAAACGGGCTTCTATGACACTGCTAATGACCATTTATAAAATATAGCTATGTTTACCATGTAAAAATTATTAATCTTTTAATTTATGAGCTATGTGTTTTGTTAAATGTATACTATAATTCAATACTGTATTAGTCAGCGTGGGCTGCTATAACAAAATACCATAGACTGGATGTATGAGCAACAGAAATAAATTTTGCACAGTTGTAGAGATTGCAAAGTCCCAGATCAAGATGCCAGGAAGCAGGTTTCATTCTGAGGTCTTTCTCTTGTCTTGTAGACAGACGCCATCTTGCTGTGTGTCCATACGACCTCTCTTCTGTTTGGGGGTTAGGAGAGAGAGACAAAAAATGCTTTCTGATGTGTCTCTTATAAGACATTAATACCACCCTCATAGAAGTACCACCCCCATGACCTCATATAACCTAATTGTCTCCCAAAGCCCCATATCCAAATGCTATCACATTGGTGGCTATGGTTTCAACATATAAATTTTGAAGGAACATGATTCAGTCTGTAGCAAATATCATGTTATAAAACTAACTATAAACTTCAGTCCCTTAAACTCTTCTCCTCACCCCTCTTTAAAATATGCAATTATTTAATTCTTAGCACATAACACAAAATGGAGATTTTTACATTATTCCAGTACCGTTCCTCCTCATATCCTATCTGCAAGCCATCAGTGTCCAGATTAACCTTCCTGCTTATGCCATATAGCTACAGGGACACTATCCACATACTCTCTATGTTATGTTGAATTGTCGGAAAAGTCATGACATATTTTTTCTGTTTTTCATTGCAAAAATGCCTCATGACTTTTCTGACAACCCAATAGCTTCTAAAACCTGCCTATTCTACTATATGAGCTTACTAACCCCCTTTCCCCACTTCCCATGGCCACCCCGTTTCACATTTTTGTTAGAAAACAAGCTCCTTTCTGGAACTAGAAATCTACCCTGAGTTTCTGACAACTTGAAGACTGCCTTACTACAGCATGAGTCTTGTCAGGTTCCTCACAGACATTTCCATATCCTCCAGGCAAAGCCTGGAGCCCTGTTCCAAAGAAAATTATACAATCAAATCAATACCAAACCAAGGCAAGCACATTTTGCTCTCCCACCTCCTAGACCCCAGAATTTACCTTTTGGGTGATCTCCTTCAAAGTTCAGCCTCTCTTCAGGTCTGTTCTCCCAAGCCTGGTATTTATTTTTCCAATTCCCCTTTGGCCAATGTCACTGAGGCCCCAACATGCTCCACATTCAGGATCATACAAGCCATGGCATATTTTGCTATTGTCCTACATCCTTTCTACTTTTTCTGCTCTTCTCAACTTTCTACCCATTCATTTCATGAAACTTTTCAAAGAATAGTTAAAACCTCCCTAGGATATTAATTATTATTTTTTAATTACAGAAGAAAAAGACTGGACTAGTAAGATTTTTAAAAAAAAATAGAAAAATGAATTTTTTTTTTTTTTGAGAGCAGTGTCACTGGTCCTCACATGTGGGACCCGAACCGGGTTCGCTGGTTTCCCAAGCCAGCGCTTAACCACCGCGCCACTCGGCCGGCCCGAAAAATGAAAAATTTTGAAAGTTAAGAATATAAACCAAAGAACGGGAGCAAAGTGTGGGAGCGAAGATCACTCAAATTTGGACAAGTTATTTTGCTGCCCGGCTCTGTGAAATGGGAGTGTGCCAGGGCTGGGTCAGGTAATGGTGAAAGACATAAGCAGGTAATGTATAGCAGCTCCTCAGAGCTGTAATATTCTCTTAATCTCTGAACGTCTAAGTAGTAGAGTTTCAGTAGACAGGCTTGGATGTGAATGGTGTTAAAGCCTGTATCACATTGCATCCATCCTCAGATTAATCAGACTGCTATTACTCAACTAATTGTTTAGCACATAGTTTAGATCCTTTGAGAATGAAAGGTGTTATTTTATAGTGAAATTGCTTTTATATGTTTCATTTAATGGAATTTTATAAACAAAAATATCATTGAAGAATTCCTTTCATTCACTGGAGTGGTCAATGGATCAATACCAATTTTCTAAATGCCATGGTCATAATAAATATATATTCAAGGGATTATTTAATAACAATTATTTTTCAAGAAAAAAATCATAGATAAAATGTAAACTTGGAGTAATCCTTAAGAATAATCAATACTCTAAAGTATGGAAGAATAATAACCCAAGACATTCTCCTTTATCATCTCTTCTTCATCTCCTACTCTTTCTTTTCCTCTTCCTTTTTCTCCTATCCGTTCCATCTCTTAAACCAAACTCACTTTACTAAATTAAACTAAACACTCAAAAATGGAAAAAACTTGCTATGGTAACTCTGTCATATTTTGGTGCAAATAATCTTACATTTAGTGCTGAAATCTCAGAACAATATGAACATCAGTATAAAAGCCATGCATCATCATCGTCATCATCATCCCTGACACTGGCAATGGTAATGGGAAATAAACTGTGGGTGAGAAAATTGATACAACCTTCATGAGAAGTCCTTTAGACATATGTAATAATACAATACAAGCTTAATAAACTTAGACCCAACCACTGCATTCCTGGAACTTTATCGAAAAGAAATAATCCAAAATATGAAAATATTATTTCATTCAAAAACATTTAACGTAGTTATTTACTATGCTAACAAATTTGAAGCAACTTATGTGACCAAGATTGGAGTGATTAAGCAAATTATAGTATATATAGTCAATGGAATATTGTACAGGATTTAAACTGAATGCCTACGAAGAGGATGTCATACATTATAAGCGTTTCCCTTATTAAGGGAAACAGCAGGATAACTACTGTATATAAAGTATGATTATAATCATGTTAAAATTGTTCAGAAAAAGGAATCTAAATAAACACGTTACCACTGTAAAATTTAGACTGTGGTAGAGTTCTTCCTGCCACCCGTATATTTCTGTTTTGCAAATTTTATCTGATGACTCTGAATTGATTTCATAATGAAATAAAAATAAACATATTTTTGGATGAAGTTATTCTGGGGATCTTGGAGGCCAACGCTTTTTAGTTAAGCCAAATTTCCATATCATGTGGTGAACAAACAACTCAAGTGCCAAGCGCTCTGCTAAGCACAGAGGAAAAGCAGAGATGCTGGAGACACCCGCCTTGGCCTCGAGGACTCTCCTCCAAGAGAACGATGCAGGTATAAGCCCAATTAAATATAAAGGGACGCCAATTTCAGAGGAGTCCACAAGATAAATGCAAACTAATTTCTCTGAGTGAATGAAGAATAAAGAAACGTTAGTTCTAGGAAGTGACCAGGAATGGAGATGGCAGTGAAATTTGAGATAGCTTTTGTATCACAGGTACCATCTTCGCTGACCTGATTTGGGAAATTCAGTTCTCCAGGAAGGTGCTTTACAGGCTAAATCCCAGGCAAGATGCAGGGCTACATGCAGGGGAACCAGGGTGGATCGATGGGAAGCATCTTCAAAAAATACTACTCTTGGCCTGCTGGAGACCTGTGGACATGTGGACACACATCCCACACACATACACACCAGGTACCCACACAGCTCTCGGTAGGAAACGCGTTGGCATGGTTACGAACACAAAGAGGCAACTTTAGGAGGAAGCGGCACATCAATGGAGGAAGAAAGGGAGTGAAAATATCTTCCTTTGGTAACAGACTGAGCATGGTTCTCTCAGGTGCCTGCGTACGCTAGCTGTCCGGAAGGCCTTTTCCCACTGGGGCCGCTGACAGGGAGAGAGTGAGCAGTGGCAGACATGAGCCATGGAGGGCCGCAGTGCTGGCCAAGCAGGTGTAGACACATATACTGTGTGGAATTTCCATTAAAGCTGTGTAAACAGGAAGCTGATTTACCTGACAAGTGACTCCTTTTGCCTTTCCGCCTGCCTTTCCTTCCTACGTGGAATGTGGACACGGTACCAGGAGCTCTAACGTTCACTTTGGACCGTGAAGTAATAATCTTGAGCATCCAAGCCTGGGTGAGAATAAACAAAGACAGGATGAAAGCTACATGGCCAGGCTCAAGCTGGCCACCCCTCATCTTTCCTCTGTGAAAGACACAGCGTCTTCCAGAAGCCACCGTTAAGTCAGTGTCCCATTCTGTTATGTGTAGATAAAGTTAATTTTAACTAAAAAAAGCTGATATTTACTTATCTAGGGTTTGTGTGTGTGTGTGTGTGTGTGTGTGTGTATGTGTGTATACGTATATATATATATACATATATAAGCCATAAATATATTTTAATATTCACAATAATAACTCATAATAATAGAGTGATGTGTATATTAATTTTGCAGTTTTGTAGGGTAGAAAAGAGAGAATTAGAGAAGCTAAACACTGTGTTTAAGACCAATTATATGTGAGTGGTGTGAACAAAAACCAAACCTCCATTTTAATATGGTTTTTATACAACATATAAATTATTCCTAATTTGCTCACACACTATGCATTCCCTATTTTCTATTTCTGATCTTTCTGATAATTCTCCTTTTTAAAGACTCAATCCAACTTGTCTTTCCCTTTGTAACTCACTTTTATGTTTATTGTAATTAATAATAATAGTAATAATAATAATAATAAAATATCCCACCTTCCAGTCATGCATTTCTACTCAAATTTGGTGAAAGCAGGTTATATAGCTACTTGTAACTTCAAAAGGGGCAGGAAAGAGTAAGTCTTCTGTGTGTCTTGGAAGAGAGGAGGGAGTGAGGTATTTATAAACATGGCTCCTTAGTAAGTGGGGCAAACCACTTTGCCTACACCCTCCAACTTTTCTCTCCTCTGGTTCATTTCCTTTCCCATCACTCATCATCCAGTTACATGTCATACATTTGACTAATTTTGGTCTCTCTCCATTAGACGGTGAGCCCCATTAGGAGAGAGATGCCTGCCTGTTTTTGTCATCATTATACCCCCAGGGCCTAGACAAGTACAAGGTTCTTAGTAGATATTCCATAAATATTTGCTGGTTGTTAAATAAATCAGTTAATGAATTCCTTTCTTGTTTATCCCCTTTTACTTTTCAGATTGTTTTTAATATGATCTAGTTTGTATGATATTTTCCTGACTTAATTGAAGTCAGGTTTATTTTGAGCTGTTATGAAAATATACCGTGAGTACTTTTGTCTGGGTTTCCTTCATGTTCACCTGGATGGCCTGTGAATCTTGTTTTGGATCTCAGGGGATCTACAGGTTGGGTCTTCCATTACTTCTTCCTTCCATGATTTGACAGGACGTGAGAGGGAGACCACATAATGGTCTGCTGAACCTGGCATCTGACTTCGCTCAGTACAGTCTGTTTTATCATCTTTGTTGCTATTTACAAAATGGTAGCACAAGAGGCCATGAGTCACTTCTGGATTTGGCTTCATACTAATCTTTTTGCTGGAACACGCGTTCTGTGTCTGCATGGTTTCTACGTATACTAGAGCCCATAGATGAGCTAGCCCTATTGGGAGCTTCTTATACAATTCAGCATCCTCCCTATGAATAAGAAGGCCTGTTGGAAGAAGCTCTACTTCCTTTAGACATTCAGTCTCCATCAATAAATTTCCAGACAAAAAAACAGGGACACAGATTCAGAACTTTGGTGATGAAGGAGGGGTTTGCTTATCTGGTCAGTTCATTTAGTGTTGGGCAAGAGTTTTCAAATTACATACCTCTGAATTATAGGTTTAAAAGTATACACCTCTCCCCCTCTTTCTCAGGCTTTTACCCTGAGTCTCTGGTTCCCACTGACCAGCTCTCGGGTAGCTCAGTCGAATGGTGCTTGGTGACTCTCTTTTAGCTGATCACAAAAATAATAAATTGAAAGGATGGGGTACTAAAATTTGTTTATTTTTGTTTACCTTTGTCCGTAACCATACAGACATATTGGAAATGTATGAGTTTATATGAGCAATTCTTTATTCCATAGGAGGATAGCGACATTTAAATACATTTTTACTTTTTAGTTTCTTTTGCCTTGACTGAAAACACAAGATGAACTAATTCTCTTTTTCACTTTCTCTCTCTCTCTGTCTCTCTCTCTCTCTCTGTCTCTCTGTCTCTTTCTCTCTCTATTATATATCATATCCCTATGTGATGTGGCAGATTCTGGGACCTGACATTTTTAGAGGTGCTAAAAGAAACCACGAGCCAGGCCTCTACTGATGATCATATTTCTTCAGGTTACCTTGGTGATCTGACTTTTTAAAGTGTGTTGTTGAAACAATAAACATTCACCAATTTGCATGACATATAAATTACCGGTTGGAAGTGCTGAATGCCCAGAGAGATTTAATCACGGCATTTCAGATAAATTATAGTTACAATTGTGCTTTCTGTTTGAAAAGTAACTCATAATTTCTGTTCAGCTCAACATATTTGCCAAGTGTTTACCTTATGCCTAACGCTTTGCTTTCTGCAAGAGACAAAGAAGAAGAAAAAGCCCTAAGAAGCCCAGTTGGTGTATTCAGATGGGTAACTGACTTTAATGGCTTCTTTTTCACTAAGATGCATGCCTCAAGTGTCGGAGGAAAGAACTTACAGCAGATGTCTTCAGATTATGAGATCTCTCTAGGCCTAGCCTTCTCTCCTCTGGCATGAATTTGTTCATACTGACAGGTTTGGGTCTTTCCATCTCATACACCAGTTCTCCTGTTTGTGGAATCAAGGCATAGTCTGTATTTCTGGGCACTAAGCTTGACACTGAAGATAATCTGTGAGTAACAGAGACAGGAGCTCATTTTTCCTAAAATCAGTCTCACCATAAAACAACAGGGCTGGATATATGTTTTCTTGACTTAGAGTGATGGTGGCTGGTGGCATTTCTTTTTTTCTGGCATTTGCATGCCAAAGCCAGTCATAGGAAAAAGAGATATTAAGCTGTTTCTATAATCCATACACAGTTAAATCCTAAACTAGAGACTTGGCACTGATACTGTGAATGTAGAAATTCCAAAAGTAATATCAACATTATTTCAAAACTGAGAGGGTGTGAGAAATAAAGGAGAGAGAAATATGTGCTTTCTCAAGGGTTTTTGTCTTAATTTCCATGGTAAGTGTGGATGCTATTAACTAAAGTGTGGAATAAAGGTAAAAAAAAGTATAGAGATGGGGTATGATTTCAGGAGACTATATGCCTTTTGAAACATGTTAAATTTGAGTTTTTAGAGGGTTATTTAAATGGCTATATTAAAGAGAAAGTTATGTTTAGAAAAGTTTAAATCAGAGGGGAAATCAGAGCTGGAGATGGGTAAGTAGACCTCATCTACATTCAGAGACGTTATGTCAGAGTGCTTTGAAAGAGTCTGTCAAGTGTGAACCACTAGCATCAGTCCTGTTTTTTTTCAAATGAGGACTGCAGTCAGCAGTTTGTGTCTCTCCAATATTCACATGTTGAACCCTAATCCCCAGTAGGATGGTGTTAGGAGGTGAGGCCTTTGGGAGGTGCTCAGGTCATGAGGGTGGAGCCCCCATGAATGATGGAATTAGTGTCCTTATAAAAGAGAACCCAATGAGCCCCCTATGCTTTCCACCATGTGAGGAAACAGAAAGAAAAGGGGCCATCTGTGAACCATGAAGTAGGTCCTCACCAGGCAGCAAATCTGTTGGCATCTTGACCTTGGACCTCCTAGAGAAATTAAATGACTTGACTGTAGACTTGTAATAGATTAGTAACAGAGCACAGCTACGGTCATTAATTTTTTATCGTATTACTGCTAATCCTGAAAGAAGGCTTGAAAGAGGATGATAGATAGATAAATAGAGATAGATAGATAATAGATAGATTATAGATAGATACATAGATACATACATAGATAGATACATAGATAGATGATAGACAGATAGGTCACTTTCATTAAATAATTGTCCTGTGACAAGACCATAATAAATGTTTTATATGAATTATCTTATTTTATATTCACAGCAATGCTAAGTTTATGTTTCATACATTTTATAGAAGAGGACCCTAAAATTCAGAGCAGCTAGGAAATGAATCAGCCATGATGCTACCCTGATTTGTCTAATAGTAAAAGTATCCTTCTAGCATCCACATTGTAATCTTTGGCCTTTCACCTGCCCATCCATTCATCTATCCAACCTAACAATTAACCAACCAGACAATACTGTGAAGTTCATGCTCTGTCAGTAATTCTTCGCCCAAGAACTCATAGCCTAGGGTAGAACACTAAAAAATTAGAAATTCTTTTATAGTTGGCTAATAACCTATTTTCAAGAAACTACTTGAATGCCCAGGATTGAATGGTTTGCCTGGGAAAACATCATTACTATCATTTTTATTAGCAGTGAAATGTTTCTTTTACAATGAATTATCACATAAATACTTTGGTTAAACATAAAAGTCAATAAAAAGCTTATTATTTATGTGTCAACGATTTTCCCCCATTAACAAGTTTGTATCAATACATGATAAAGTGGGCAGGTCCTCTTGGAAGGAAGATTTAAAGAAGGGTTTAATGGTTACATAGTTGTTTTTTATTTTGATTTATTACTGAGTAACATGCAATCGACTTTCATTCCTTTGTCCTGGTTACTGTGGCTTTCCCACTCAGTGGGGGGCCCACCCTTAGTCATGTGTCCTCTGATGTTGAATCTCTCTGTATCTCACCAGACGGCTTCTACTTCGGGGTTATTGTAGTTAGTATTTCTCTAAACATTTTAACATTGTACCCCTTTTTTTAAAGGTCCTTTCTTCTCAGAAGCTCTCCTGAATGTTAGCATCAGTTATAAATGGCAAAGCCAGAGTTAGGCTTTGAGGGCTGCTAAAAACCCTGTGGCAATGAGGTCAAGGTCCCAAGTACTACATTTCCCTTGAAATCTCCTAGTACCATGTGTGGAAACTTGTACTACACAGGAAACATAGTTTCTGAGCTTTCACCCTTGAAGGAACGTCAGTGAAGTCAAAGTTAAGTCATAACCAAATCTGTCCTGGGACCTTGGTGAATGGCCGGGGGCTATGTATGAGCTTCAAGTCTGAAGTCTGGCAAGAATTACATTCAAGCTGAGAGGCAAACTGAGAGCAGAATCCAAAGTGCAGGGCTGCAGGAGAGAACCAGTAAGCACAAAGCCTATCTCTGGGGAAAGCTGATCCTGTATTATCATACTGGAGCTCAGCCTCTGTTGAAAAATTAAAACACCTATCCCCAAGTGAGGCCTCAGCTCGGGTTTGAGGACAGAGTACTGTCAGCCATCTACCCGGCAGTAAGTTATTTGTTTCCGTGTCTAGGGTATGATTCTGTTGTAATGATTTTGACTCTGTAACAAAGAGACAAGAATATATTCATCAAAATAAGACGTGCTTTGCTAAAAGATCCCCTAGGAGACAGAGAGAGACTGGTAATGCATGTATAACTTGTACCATTTATTGAGCACTTATTCTGTTCCAGGTAATTTCCATACATGATTTCATGCAATTCTTATGAGAAAATCTAGGTACTAAATATATTAGACTCATTTTTACCAGCAATGAACCCAAGGCTTAGAGGTACCTTAAGCAACTTGCAATGGTTCAAAAATTATAAGTGGTGAAGACAAATTTAAAGTATATGTTTGGGAGGAGACGACTGTGCAGAGGTACGAGCTGCACCCGCCGCTCGCCGGGTCCCCAGGAAGCAGGGTGCAGAGCCCCGCAGCGGCAGGGCAAGATCAGTCCCTGCACCCTCCCGGTTCAGGGATCAGTCTCTGTCCCGCGGAGCACAGAAGCCTGAAACCCGGGAGCAGGGGAAAACAGAGGCCTCGCCCGCGGAGACGCAGCGCGCGCCGGCCGGAGTCACAGGTCCCAGAGAGACGGAGCGGGGATCTTAGCCGCGCTGCAGGGGGCGCGCAGTCCCCTAAATCCCGGCAGACCCTTTGGGAGAGCAGCAGGAGATCCGCGCGGGCGCGGCTCCAAGGCAGACGCCTTAAACCCGGGAGGAGGGAAAAAAAGAGGACTCGCTCGGACACGCAGTGCTCCAGGCGGAGACGCAGGTCCCTGAGAGACGCAGAGCGGGGATCTTAGCCATGCGGTAGGGGGCGTGCAATTCCCTAAATCCCGGCAGACCCTTTGGGAGAGCAGCAGGAACTCCGCTGGAGCATAAGAGGCAAAGGCCTTAGCTTAAAACAGGGTTGGAACTGTGGCTTTGTTTATTTTTATGTTTTTTATTTTTTTTTTCCTTTTTCTACTCTTGAACAGAAAGCAAAAAAAAAAACCAATAACCCACCCACTCCCACAGACTTTGGCCCCCGCCAAGACAGTCTTAAACTGACTCCTGAATGGAGCAATAGGGGCAGACTAGGAAGATATTCCTACCTGCAGGTGGTTGAGAATTTCCAGCCGAGTAAAGGCTGCAGAGTGAGACTACCTACCCGGCCCCCACCTTTATGCAAGGCTTGGGAGGCAGGGCAGGTTCACCTGCTGAGGCACTAATTAACAGATTCTTAGCAGCAGGCTTTTGGTAGTGGGGAATTCTTTAATTCTCCATGGCTGTCAACCCAAAGGGTGCCCAGAGACACTCATCGAGCCTTTGGGGGTGCAGCCTGCCGTGGGACAGGCAAAAGCAAAAAGGCAGTGACTTTGTAAAAACCACCAATCACACATCACAAACACACTCAAGGACAGCAAACCTGCAGGGCCAGGATCACGCTAGGCATCAGGTGGCCTACTGTTCCCACAAGACGCACAGGAATTTTTGTACAGCAGACAAACTGAAGAGAGCTTGGTGGACTTTAGCCAAGACCGGCATGGGTATTTTTGGTTTGTTTGGTTTTATTCTGTTTTGTTTTCCCTTTATTGGCTGCTTATCTTGGTTGTTTTTGGTTTTTATTTCTATTTCATTCTTATCATTTTGTAGTTTTTAATATAGGCATATATATAGGGGTATATAGATGAATATATGTCCATATATATGGGTGTGTAGACAAATATATATATATATATTTTTTTTCTTTTCTTTTTCCCCCACCCTCACTTTCTCTCTTATTTTATTCATTCTTCTCACTGCTATACTTTTCCTCTTTTCCTTTTTTCTGCAAATTTTATTTTTTTAATTTTTATTCTTACATTTTTATTATTATTTTAGTTTATTTTTATTTTTTATTTTTTAGGTATAGCTAATCGGTTTCTCATGTTTATTCTATTTTTTATTTTAGGATATTGTATTTTATTTTGTTTCCTCTTCTGTTATTATTGTGTGTGTGGTTTTTGTTTTGTTTCTGTTTGTTTTCTTCATTAGTATGATTGATATTTCTGTACAAGTTGACTGTAGTTTGATGGTTGGTTTTTTTTACTTGTGCGAGCATTTGGTTTCCTTTGGTGGCTGCAGAGGTTGTTCTTGTTGATCCATTATGCTCTAAAATCACTCTGCAGCAGTGGGTCCAAAAAACAGACACAAGAATCATCATACCCGGAGGCCAACTTTAGATAAAACCAGAGCATTTCTGGGTTTGACATACAAGAGTCACACCCAAAAGGAAGTTGCTACAGGTACTAGGGCCCATAGGGTCCGAGTTTCATCAGAGGGGTCAATCCTCTCACAGCAGCTCTTAAACTGCAGACGCTGCTGATCCTCACAGCTAATCAATCTGGGAGTCAATCCCACCTACTGACAAGCCAAAAGTAATCACAACTAAAACTTCAACAAGTGAGGACGCATGACACAAGGAACACCTCAGATACAAGCACAGGAGAATAGAGAGACTGAGTAATTCAAATATAAAGGACACACACCATATAAGTTTACCCAGAAAAGACTGAGAAATCTGGGGGATCTATCTGTTATATTGAAGCAAACCCAAAGAGTAAGCCAGAATGGGGAGACAAAGAAACACAACACAAATAAAAGAACAGAAGAAACTTCCTGAATCAGTGGAAATAGAGGAAATAGAGGTAACCAACCTATCGGAGACAGAGTTCAGAACACTGATTATTAGAATGTTCAAGGAAATTAATGAAAATATAAAGAAGGATAGAGAAATCATGAAAAGCAACCAACTAGAACTTAAGAACACAATTACTGAATTAAATAACAAACTTGATGGAATCACTAGCAGATTGGATGAAGCAGAAAATCGAATCAGTGACTTAGAAGACAAAATAGCAGAGATCACCCATGCGGAACAACAAAAAGAAAAGAGAATGAAAAACATGGAAAATAGTTTAAGAGAGCTGGGGAACAACAACAAACGCAATAACCTATGGGTCATTGGAGTACCAGAAGGAGAAGAGAGGGAGCAAGGGATTGAGAATATATTTGAAGTAATAATGTCTGAAAACTTCCCTAACCTGGCAAAGGACATTGAAATACAAGCTCAGGAAGTGCAGAGAGTTCCAACCAGGATGATTCCAAACAGGCCCACTCCAAGACACATTATAGTGAAAATGGCAAGGGTTAAGGACAAAGACAGAATCCTTAAAGCAGCAAGGGAAAGGCAGCAAGTTACTTACAAGGGTACCCCCATAAGATTATCAGCTGACTTTTCTACAGAAACTTTGCAGGCCAGAAGGGAGTGTCAGGAGGTTTTCAAAGCGATGAAAAATAAAGGCCTACATCCAAGATTGCTGTATCCAGCAAGGCTATCATTTAAAATCGAAGGTGAGATAAGGAGCTTTGCAGAAAAGAATAAGTTAAGGGAATTCATTACCACCAAGCCAGCTTTCCAGGAAATGCTAAAAGGGCTTCTTTAAGTAGAAGAGAAAAACAACCTAAGAAAGACTACGAACACAAATAACAAAATGGCAATAAGTACACACCTATCAATAGTCACATTAAATGTAAATGGATTAAATGCTCCAATAAAAAGACATAGGGTGGCTGAATGGATAAGAAAGCAAGACCCCAGCATATGCTGTATACAAGAGACTCACCTCAGATCCAAAGACTCATACAGGCTGAAAGTAAAGGGATGGAGTAAAATATTTCATGCAAATGGTACTGAGAAAAAAGCTGGAGTAGCGATATTATATCAGATAAAATGGACTTTAAATTGAAGAATATAACAAAGGACAAAGAAGGACACTTCATAGTAATGAAGGGATCGATCCAACAAGAGGACATAACTCTAGTAAACATCTATGCACCTAACATAGGAGCCCCTAAATATATAAAACAGATATTGTCAGACATAAAGACAGAGATCAACAGTAACACTATCATAGTAGGGGACTTCAACACCCCACTGTCACTAATGGACAGATCCTCCAGACAGAAAATCAATGTGGAAACAGCGACCTTAAATGACACATTAGACCAGCTGGATTTAACAGACATTTTCAGAGCATTTCATCCCAAAGCTACAGAATATATGTTCTTTTCAAGTGCACATGGAACATTTTCTAAGATAGACATGTTAGGCCACAAAACAAGTTTCAATAAATCGAAGAAGATTGAAATCATTTCAACTGTATTCTCTGACCACAATGCTATGAAACTAGAAATCAATTATAAGAAGAAATCCGGGAAGCTGACAAATAAATGGAGGCTAAACAATATGCTATTAAATAGTGAGTGGGTCACAAATGAGATCAAGGAGGAAATCAAAAGATACCTCGAGACAAACGAAAATGAAAACACCACGACCCAAAATCTCTGGGATGCTGCAAAAGCAGTCCTAAGAGGGAAGTTTATAGCAGTGCAAGCCTACCTAAAGAAGGAAGAAAAATCTCAAATCAACAGGTTATCCTTACACCTAAGGGAACTGGAAAAAGAACAGCAAAAGAGGCCCAAGGGGAGTACAAGAAAGGAGATAATAAAGACCAGAGCAGAAATAAACAATATAGAGAACAGAAAAACAATTCAAAAGATCAATGAAACCAAGAGCTGGTTTCTTGAGAAGATAAACAAAATTGACAAACCTCTAGCCAGGCTCATCAAAAAAAAAAAAAAAAAAGAGAGAGGACTCAAATTAGCAAAATCAGGAATGAAAGAGGGGAAATGACTACAGACATCACAGAAATACAAAAAATTCTAAGAAATTACTATGAGCAACTATATGCCAACAAATTTGACAATCTGGAAGAAATGGATAATTTTCTAGAAGCATACAACCTTCCAAAGCTAACACAAGAAGAAACAGAAAATCTAAATACCCTGATTAATACCAAGGAAATTGAATCAGTAATTGACAAGCTCCCAAAAACAAAAGCCCTGGACCAGACGGCTTCACAAGTGAATTTTATCAAACATTCAAAAAAGAACTATCACCTATTCTTCTCAAACTATTCCAAAAAATCCAGGAGGGAAGGCTCCCAAACTCTTTTTATGAAGCCACTATCACCCTGATTCCAAAACCAGATAAAGACATCACAAAAAAGGAAAACTATAGGCCAATCTCCCTGATGAATATAGATGCAAAAATTCTCAATAAAATATTAGCAAACAGAATTCAGCAATATATTAAGAAGATCATACATCATGATCAAGTGAGATTCATCCCTAGTGCACAAGGCTGGTTCAACATCCATAAATCAATTAATGTGATACACCACATAAACAAAATGAAGGATAAAGATCATATGGTCATTTCAATAGATGCAGAAAAAGCATTTGACAAAATCCAACAGCCATTTATGTTAAAAGCCCTTAGCAAAGTGGGAATACAGGGATCATATCTCAACATAATAAAAGCCATATATGATAAACCTACAGCTAACATCATACTCAATGGGGAAAAGCTAAAACCATTCCCCTTAAGATCAGGAACAAGACAAGGCTGTCCATTTTCTCCTCTTTTATTCAACATAGTGCTGAAAGTTCTAGCCACAGCACTCAGACAACAAAAAGAAATAAAAGGCATCCAAATTGGCAAGGAAGAAGTAAAATTGTCATTATATGCAGATGACATGATACTGTATATAGAGAACCCCAAAGACTCCATCAAAAAACTATTGGAACTGATAGACGAATTCAGTAAAGTAGCAGGATATAAAATCAATGTTCAGAAATCAGTGGCATTTGCATATACCAATAATAAACTAATGGAAAGAGAAATTAAGAAAACTGTCCCATTTACAATTGCGTCAAGAACTATAAAATACCTAGGAATAAATTTAACCAAAGAAGTGAAAGATCTGTACTCAGAAAAGTATAAGACACTGAAGAAAGAAATCATAGAAGATACAAATAAATGGAAACACCTACCATGCTCATGGATAGGAAGAATTAATATAGTTAAATGTCCATACTGCCTAAAGCAATATATAGATTCAATGCAATTCCTATCAAACTACCAAGGGCATTTTTCACAGAAATAGAAAATATAATCCTAAAATTTATATGGAATCATAAAAGACCCAGAATAGCCTCGGCAATTCTGAGAAGTAAGAACAAAGTCGGGGGGATCATGCTACCAGATATCAAAACCTACTACAAGGCTACAGTCATCAAGACAGTTTGGTATTGGCATAAAAACAGGCACATCGATCAGTGGAACAGAACAGAGAGCCCAGAAATAAATCCAGGCATTTACGGACAGTTAATCTATGACAAGGGAAGCAAGGATTTACACTGGAGTAAAGATAGTCTATTCAATAAATGGTGCTGGGAAAATTGGACTGACACATGCAAAAAAATGAAACTGGACCACCTCCTTACACCTTATACAAGAACAAATTCAAAATGGATTAAAGACTTAAATGTAAGACCTGAAACCATAAAAATCCTAAAAGAAAATATAGGGAGTACATTTGCAGACATTACCCGGAGCAATATTTTTACTGATACATCCCTACGGGCAAGGGAAGTAAAAGAAAAAATGAACATATGGGATTATATCAGACTTAAAAGTTTTTTCACAACAAAGGAAACCATCAATAAAACAAAAAGGAAGCCTACTGAATGGGAGAATATATTTGCCAACGATATATCTGATAAGGGGTTAATATCCAAAATTTATAAAACACTCATGAAACTCAACACCAAAAAAACAAACAACCCAATTAAAAAATGGGCAGAAGATATGAAGAGACATTTCTCTAAAGAGGACATACAGATGGCCAACAGGCATATGAAAAAAAGTTCAACCTCACTGGTCATTAAGGAAATGCAAATAAAAACCACCATGAAATACCACCTCACTCCAGTCAGAATGGCTATCAATAAATCAACAAACAACAAGTGCTGGCGGGGCTGTGGGGAAAAGGGGACCCTGCTGCACTGTTGGTGGGATTGCAGATTGGTGCAGCCACTATGGAAGTCAGTATGGAGGTATCTCAAAGAACTGGAAATAGAGCTACCGTTTGACCCAGCAATTCCACTCCTAGGTATTTATCCTGAAAAAAACAAGACACTTATTCAAAAAAAGTTATGCACCCCTATGTTCATAGCAGCACAATTTACAATAGCTAAGACTTGGAAACAACCAAAATGCCCATCGGTAGATGACTGGATTAAGAAACTGTGGTATATTTATACAATGGAGTATTACTCCGCTATAAAGAAGAATGAAATCGTACCATTTGCAATGATATGGATGGACCTAGAGACTATTATGTTAAGTGAAATAAGTCAGTCAGAGAAAGACAAATACCATATGATCTCACTCATATGTGGAATCTGAAAAACTGTATGAATCAGCAAAGTAAACAGAAACTGTCTCATAGATATAGAGGAAAAATCAGGGTTGCTAATTGGGAGGGGAATGGGGATGAGGGAGAAGGGGAAGGGATTAGACAGCAAAAATAGGCAACTACAATATTGCCACTGGGATATGAAAAACAGTTTGGGGAATATAATTAATAATGTTGTAAATATTCTGTGGAATGTCAGACGATCATAGGTCTTGTTAGGGAGACCATTTCATGGATGGAGTAGAGGTTTGATCACTGCACTGTATTACTAAAGTGGAGGTGGTATACCTACTGTAATTGAATATATATAGATAGTCACGGGAGGTGGATTATACTGTGGAAGAGAGTCAGAGGAAGAGTAATAGATATATATGATATTGGGGGGGAGTGGGGTGGCGAATTGGGGGTGGGGGGTTGTCACTTTGAGGGGTAAAATGTATAACTATTGCACTGTGTTGTACACCTGAAACTAATTAAAATTTTTAAAAAAATAAAGTATATGTTTGGTCTTTATCACTATTATGCATTATAAAACTGTTTTCTGGCTTCAAATTTATTTATAATACTGCTCACAAAGCCATATGAGGCAGTATACTGGCCCCTAAAAATAAATAATAATATTAATTAATAATAAAGCAAACAAACAAAAACATTATAGTTCTTTATTATTATTATTATTATTATTATTTTATTAATAGTTACAGATGTACAAAACAATGCAATAGTTATCTTTTTCACCCCTTACAAAGTGACTACTCCCCTCCCCTTTTCCCCCACCCCTGATATCATACATATCTATTACAATTCCATTGACTCCATCCCCACACTATATTCCCCATCCCATGACTATCTATGTGTTAAATTATAGTCAATATCTAATATTATTCAGCGGCAGCTTCAGATGTACAGTGCAGTGGTCAGGCCTCTACACCGTCCATGAAGTGCTCTCCCTGACAAGACATGAGTCCTTCTGGTCCCCTAAGAAAAATATTTACATTATGGATTATATTCCCTAAACTGTCTCTTCTGTCCCTGCGGTAGTATTGTAGTTATCAGTTTGTGTTGCCTCGTCCCTTCCCCTTCTCCCTCATGCCCACCCCCGTCCTATCTAACCCTCATCAGTTTTTTCTTTGTGTCTCTAAGACTATTTCTGTTTACATTGCTCGTTTATTCAGTTCTTTAGATGCCACATGTAAGTGAGATCATATGGTATTTGTCTTTCTCTGACTGACTTATTTCACTCAGCATAATGTTCTCTAGGTCCATCCATAACATTGCAAATGGTACGATTTCTTTCTTCTTTATAGCTCTTGATGTACTAAAAATCATATTACCATCATTGATCATTCATCTTATTTATAACATTAGGCCAAAGATTACTTGTAGTGAAGACTTGAAAGTACAATAAAAATAGAATTAGTATTCCACAGGTAACGATTTCTCATTGTAAAAAACATTTGAAAGCATGCTGCAGGCACTATGCAGATACTCCAAAGTTTGAATAATGACAGCATATTTAACCTTGTAGTATTTTGACTTTTGATAATAGTAATTCATGTTTGTTATTAATTTATAGTTTCCAAACCTTGCTATTTTTATTGCTTCATAAAATCAAGTAAATTCTCACGGGTCTATTTTGAGGATGACTCACATGAACATCTAAATTAGAATAACACATCATCTCAAAGGATCACTGATCCATTCATAGTTTTTAGTTCAGTATTTTTTTTTTTTAAGGGCAGTGTCAGTGGCCCTCATCTGTGGGATCTGAACCCAGGCCTCTGGCATCCCAAGCCAGCACTTAACCACCACGTCACTCGGCCGGCCCCATAGAGTGCAGTTCAAAATCACACTCTCCATAAATATAAAAATAAATACATATAATTTCTTATTAAGGGAAAAGGCATCTTAAAGTTCTACCCCAAGTAGGAACAATTATTAACCTTATGATAAGTCACGTATTGGGTTGTCGGAAAAGTCATGACACATTTTTGCAACAAAAAAAAAAATAGAAAAAATAGGTCATGACTTTTCCAACAACCCAATATTTTCCTAGGAAAGAGACTGACTCAAAAATGGCTGGAACGTGGTTGGCTTAACCTCTGCTGATAGGGAGTATCAATACTTTATGAAGCGACTCCCTCCTTTGCAAACATCTCCCAAATGGTGAGAGAAAGAACTCCCTCATGTTAAGTCAAAATCCATTTTGGTCTATGCTAAGGTTTTAGGAAGGCAATCAATAGTGCCCTTTCTTTCTGGAGTTTGGGCCCCATTGAGAACTAGAAAAAAAGATTGGCAATAAAGCTAACAGTTTTGTGATTGACAAGTGGAATTAAAAACTGCTGCTTGACCCATGGCCAAGGATCAAACTAAATCCCCGAATATATTCCTCCCTCCGAAATAGAACCTTGCCCATAAAGCTATGGTTTTCCAGGTATGTGTACTCCATGGATCAGTAAAGAAGTAGGCCACTCAGAAAGATATCAAGGAAGGGGCTGAATGAACTACACATACTCTCTGTCTCTTCAACTGTCCCAACAAGATAAATTACTTCTAAGAAAAGTAACAGAGGAGGCCATAGAGGGTAGCAAAAACCTAGTCCTTCTCCAAATGAGGGGGACAATGTCTTGTCCTGTGGAAACAGGAGAAAGGACAGGAAAATGCTGATTTCTAACTTTTTGATTTCCCAGGTTTGGGTCCTTAAACCCTTGGTCTTATCTGTAAATTCTATGGCTGATCAGACATACAAGTATGGCAGCCCCCTCAGGAGACTAGAGCAACCATTTTTTAGGGCAGTCCTTCAGCTTCATTCGTGAGTCTTTTCTCCCACTTCCAAGCATCACTGCTTTGCCTTTCCTGTCAGAAGTGCTGGTGGACAGTTTCTCTCTAACCCCATCTGTTATGGCTAATAGGGCAGAACAGTAATTTGAATGAATCCTAAAACACCACTCAAGGGCCCAAATTCCTTCCTTGTTTTATTATGCACAGCCACACTGCCCAACATATAATGCTTCAGTGGTTAAGAGTAACTTCATGTGATAACTTAATGGTACTCATTTAATACAAGATTCTGCACACAAAATACTCCTAATTTGCATGTAAACACCTTTCCACTACCAAATCCTCAGAGAAGATACAATGCTTGAACATCCTATGTCCTTTCCCTTGCAGGTTAATTCAACAACACCATTCTTTATCCACTATTCCTTCTGCTCCAGTCTTACTCAGAAGCCCAGAATGCATGTGGCTGCCTCCCAGTGTCCAAAGGTGAATTGATTCAAAAGCAACTCTGTCCTGTACCTCACTTTTTAGAGGTCAGAGGTCAATAGAATATTATAGATTTCCTCATGAACAAGTTCCACACATTCCACATGGACTAAAGAGATGACAAAACAGAATAATATATATCCCCAATGCCATTCCGTATATTTATTCATTCATTCATTTCACAGATACTTACTGAGCCTACTATGTGACAGGGACTATGCTAGAATTTGGGGACACAGCAATGAACAAACAGCCACAAAACAGCCTTCACACATGGAACTTATTCAATTGGGAGAGCCAAAGAAATTTAGAAGATTAGAAGATACATATGCAGAATATATGGGGGTTTGATATTGACTCAGTCTAAGAAGAGTAAAAGGTACAGAAGTTTTGTTGGGGGTGGGGTATGAAGGGCCATTTTAAACCAAGTAGCCAGAGTGGTCCTCACTCCTCCTTACATGAAGGAAGGCACAGTGCATAACTGGAGAGAGATACCACACATATGTTTGTGGATGCCTAAGATGAGAGAGATGAGAGTGGGAACTGGAGATAAAGAGGGGAATTGTAGAAATAAAATGGAATGCAAGTATCTTTCCTGGTGCCTATCAAAAGAGTGTGATTTTGAACTGCAATCTATGGGGCCGGCCGAGTGACGTGGTGGTTAAGTGCTGGCTTGGGATGCCAGAGGCCTGGGTTCAGATCCCACAGATGAGGGCCACTGACACTGCCCTTAAAAAAAAAAATACTGAACTAAAAACTATGAATGGATCAGTGATCTGCATCTATTCTAAAAAAATGAAAACTAAGTAAAAAAGTAAAAAGTGTCTTAAAATCCAGTATGTGGTATAACCAAGTGCCAGGTTTCTGCTGCCCAGCATAGAACCTCCAGAAATCCAGTATTGAAGACACTGTGAAGACAGAAAAATTCTTGCTTTCTGTCTCAACAGGATGCCCGTTTTTCTGCCTGTGCCAAGCATCCGGAAAGAAAACCATGTGAACTTAAATTCTGTTAAGTGAAACGGCCCATTGCCGGGAGTGTTGATTATAACCCATGCCTACTGTCACAGAGTGACTTCCGGAATCGTCCCTGTTTCCCTGCAGGGGATGTTAGCAGCCACCACTCTGTCTTCCCTTCCCTTCACATTTCAGGCTCCGCAGGTCCGTTTCCCTCTGAGCCTGGACTTCAGGTCCTGGACAAAGCTCCTGCTTTGCCCTGAGTGTGGGCTTCCTAATGGCTCCTCCTCCATCTCCTGAGCAGCCATCTTCAGCCTCATCCCACAGCCTCCTGCCACGGCCTTCTTCCATGGAACCTCCTAGAGCTGTGGGGACCTGCCTGATGAGGACATTTTCCTCCTTTTCACTGCATTTGTTTCTGTGTGAAGGTCGCTGTCTGCAGAATCCTAAACAAAAGCTGAGGGGATGGGTATGGCGCCCATGCCCTCAGACACCTCAGCGAGCGCATTACTCACCTCCATTTTTCAGCCGACTGCAGTGAGGATCAATATCTTTGCTATAAACTCCTCAGGACCCTGTCTTTTTGAGCATTTCAGGTTTCAAGGAACGTTTCTGCTACACCTTTTTCAGCAGAATAAGATGGGGCCCTCATGTCCTTTTTCCATCTAATTTTCTTTTTCCCCATGTTATTTTAGGAAGGTTCAATAGTTTAGCCCACTGTCACTATTCTTTCTGTTGGCTCCTTTCCTTCTCTGTTATGCCAACATAACTTCCTGGATCTAAGCGCCTTCTTACCTTTCATTTCTTTTCCCTTTGAGGAGCAGGTAGGTGTTCCTATAGCATCCTCGGTAGGTTTCTATCTAATAAGAGATACAAAGTAAATTATTTGCAGGTCTGACAAAACGCATCCATTGTCCAATACAATCCTGTCCTTTTTCACCTTCCTAAATACGATTGCCCCACCCTGGCAGCATTCTCCTTTCACATCAGCATGGAAACCAGGCCTGTGGTCGATTGATAGTTGTTCTGCGTGGTTCCCTTTGGAGCAGTACTGGTTCTCTAGGCCTTCCTTAGAGTATTGCACCCCATCAAGGCAGTGGATTGGCTGCATTCAGAACTACAGCTGAACTGCTTGTAATAAACTCTCCATGGCTCTGAGTCGCCATTGGACTTCTTCTCGGTATTTCCTTCTCTGATCAGTACAAATTGTCCATCACCATTGTGTATGAGTACAACTGTTCTGACCTTATGGATGTTCTGTCCTTTAGTAAGACATAACTCCTAAAAGCCTTATATGTTTCCCGTATCTGATTTTCATCTGGGGGGCTCTGCCCTGTGCTGTCTGGAATAAAGCCTTCTTCTTATGTATGACTGGGGGCAGAGACATCGTCTTCCCTTATCTAATATCAACAAAGACACCTGCCCTTTGCTAAACTCCCTTCAGGGCATTCAATTCAGGTGAATCCCATTTCCCCTTTCGTATCTGTACAGCCTGGTCTCTGTGATCCAAACTGTATCTTATGAAACCGACCCCTCTGCCTACACAAACACATTGGTTTTCCAATATGTCTGTCATTCTCCACTGCTCCTATTGTGACAGACAGAAACATAATTTTTAAGCCCATTCAATTTTGGAAAACTTAATTCCTAGAGATAGAGTGGATGTTCCAGGCACAGGACTTTGTAATGTTGTGTTTTTGTTGTTATTTTTGTTTTTTTCCCCTTAATTTTTGAATTGGCAATTGTTTCATTGAGTTCCTCTCCATATCAATCCAAGAATATGGTATAATCCCTATGTAGTAAAGACCATCTTCCTTTTTATTTATTCATGGGTAAAATCTACTACGCTTTTTTCATGAGGCTGCATTTTAGAAATTGAACACCATTACTCAGAATATGAGTTCTGGCTGTCGTACTCTGTAGCTTAAGCTGAATCTAACTGCAATCACAGTGTTAAGTCACTGTCTGGGGCTCTTGAAAGAAAAACTCATGATGGGAGAAAAAATGATCTCATCGCATCTATTAATTGGGCCCAAATAGTTTATTACCTGCTCCCTGGCTCAGCTCCCAAGGAAGTCAGGGCAGGGTTAGCTGCAGTGGCCTGCAAGCCAAAGGCCCCCGATGTGCTTAGTTAGAGCGAAGACGACATCACTGGACCCTCACCTTCCTAAAAGTAGCTACCTGTCTGTAACTAACAGCAACAAAGGGCAGCTGCAATCCATCACATTCAAAAAGACTAGAGACCTGAACTTACTAAAGTTTAGACTCTAAAGCATCTCATCCTGACTCAGCTAAAACACTCAATGCATCTGAGTTTTACATGCCTAATTTTAGTCCCTGATTCTTAAGATCTGAGCCCATGTACTCATATGTAATAGCACCTCATGTTTTTCTACTCAGATTAGGACCCATTTGAGGAATCAGAAAAATAGTTAAAATATTACCTTTATTACTAATAAAGCTGATGGGAACACTGTCTCAGATCTGCTGCCAACAGGCTTTCAATAGACCCTCTCCCTGTGAATTAAAATTGCCCATCCTGCCTCTGGGGCTGCTGGAACATCAGAAGAGTACATGCTTGAGAGCCTTCCTTAAAAAAGAGAGGCAAAGGTGTGATGGTTAATTTTATGTCTACTTGGCTGGGCCATGGTGCCCAGATATTTGGTCAAACATTATTCTAGACGTTTCTGTGATAGTGTTTCTAGACGTTTCTGTGATAGTGTTTCTGTGATAGTGTTTTAGGATTAAATTTACATTGATATTGGGGGATTTTGAGTAAAAAGAGCTTGCCCACCATGATGTGGATGAGCCTCACCCAATCAGTCAAAGGCTTTAATAGAACAAAAAGACTGCCCTCTCCTAATCAAGAAGGAATTACTATGTTTTTCATTGAAAAAATGCATCATGACTTTTCCAACAACCATATATATATATATATATATATATATATATATATATATATATAGTGTCAAATATATATATATATAGTGTCAAATATATATATGGTGTTATATATATGTGTGTATATATATATGTGTATATATGTATATATGTATATATGTATATATATGTATATATATAATATATATATATGTATATGGTGTCAAAAAAATGTACACACATTTTAAGAAAAACAAAAACAAACCTGAATTAAAATTATGCTGATGGTAACTACTTTGAGCACCTCTTATAATTGTAGAAATCAAATGTGACTTGCATTCATATTTTGTTATTGGCATATACTGAGTATCACAATTTTGGACTTGAAGTACAATTCTTTGCTGAGTCTCCACGTTGCATCAGATTTTAGACTGCCCAAGCCTCCACAATCACATGAGCCAATTCCTTAAAAAAAGCCTCTTTATATGTGCACACAGGGTCTAGAGGGGAATGTTACTGTACATTCTTGGTTCCCTTTGCAAACTCATCCTCTCATCAGCCTGATGACTTTCTCCCTCCCTCACCAGCCAATGAAAGAGGTGGGCAGATTGGCCAGCAGTGG
The DNA here is from genome assembly GCA_033961575.1 of Aselliscus stoliczkanus. Lineage (NCBI taxonomy): Eukaryota > Metazoa > Chordata > Mammalia > Chiroptera > Hipposideridae > Aselliscus > Aselliscus stoliczkanus. Next base: position 136,888,222 of record CM066734.1, read on the forward strand.
TTTTCCCATGTCTTCCTCCTGCATCAGGAGAGCATGGAAGCTTGAGAAGTGGGGGTTCAGCCCCTCCTCAGCTTCTACCCGTCAGTCCTAGATCTTGCTCCTAGAGTAACAAAGACCCAGTTTAATCTTTCTGACAAACCATAGCCTCACACGTATTTTTGTCAGTTTTCATCTTCATAGATTTTTGGCCACTTCCAGACTAAGCGGAGAACTTTCAACCTTTTGCTTCTTTTGCTAAACCTGGTTCACTTTGTATCTGAGTCATAACCCAGGTGCCAGGTGGGAGACAGCAAATGCAGGCTTCGATTCAGACAAACCTGATTTCAAACCACAGGTGCACCTAAGTTCATAAGTTCTGTGCCATTAAGCTGTAGAATCCTTCTGACGTACAATTTCCTTTGTTTGGGATATGAAATAAAAGCAATCATCCTAACAGAGTTTTCGTGAAAATTAAATTAGATGAGAAAGGCGAAAATGCCTTACCCAGTGCCAGGAGTGCAGTTTCCAGGCATTACTGCATTTTTGAGGTTATGAAGGTGCTGCTATAAAAAGGGGATCCAGGAGTCACCAAACTCTGCTTTGTCAGCATGGCCACTACTATGTCATTTTGGCAGGACTCCCCATCTTTCCTGTCTGAACATGTAGGCCTGCCTTCAGCAGAGCTCCTGGTAGGCTGGTTTAGCCAGAATAACCCCTGGACTTCACATCTTGTTTTAGTAATTTTCCATTCACTGGCCCCTCCCACTACTTGGCTTCAAATTGCCATTGTCTCTCTTCTATTCAGAATGGAACCTACTTCTAGTCCAGGGTGTCTTTTTTTCCTATTGCAATAGTCCTGGATAAAATTTGCCTTTACCACTTTAATGTCCATCTGGCTCTGGTTTACTCAGACCACATTCACAAAGGGAGAAGAGGAAAACAAAAGCAAATTACATTTTTTATTCAGCAGCGCTTTTGCCTACAATTCTACTGCAGAGATGTCTGGTGAGTTGGCTGGAGGAAGTGCCTAAGGTTGCAGGCCCCCAAATCCCTCTCCCTTTCTCTGTCTCTGTCTCTGTCCTCATAAGCACGAATGGCAGCACTAGACTAATTAGTTATAAAGGAGTGGAACGGAGGATATGGAAGCACCAAAATAGACAGTCGGCATAGATATGCTGCCATTTAGCCTACATGGGATCTTGTCTGAGTAGATCCAATGTGTCTGAGGCACACGGGGAGAAAACCATCCATATGCCAGAGCGTGTGTGTGTGTATGTACGTGTACTAACCAGACTCACTAGGAAGCATGTCCCAGTCAAGGGGTTCTAACCCATCAACTTTAAAACTCCTGAAGAATTATCAGGGAGGGGGTGATGTCATGTCTGTGGTAAAAAGGAAAAGAGTGAGCTTCTTCTGTATGTTCTCATTGAAGTATTGGCACCTAAGAACTACAGCAAAGCATCATGCTTTCCATTCCCGGAAAGAAGCCTCCTCCTCTAGGCACCGCTTCTCCCAGGATTTTACTCAGTAAGGACGCAAGTCTAGAGGATGGACATCTTATTAGGCTTTTTATGAACAACCAGTTTAAGTAAAACAATGAGAATGCCAATTCAGGGAAGTGTAAAACCCAGGCCTGTGTGGCTTCACGGCCTCAGGCACAGCTGCATCCAGATATTTGTGGTACAGTCACATCGCTGACTGCTACAATCTCTCTTAGCTCTATTTTCTCCTGTATCAGCTCCATTCTCTGGCTTTCCTGCCAGATGTCAAAGCGATGCAGTCACCAGGTCCCAGACTGTGTACTTGGGCTTCCCGGTCTGAGAGGAGCCATCCACTCTCTTTCCACATCTATGCCACGTCCCCAAGTCTCATTGACCCTGTCTAACCTGCATGTTCAGGGAGATGGGCCCCGACCCTTGGACAGGGAAATGGATGATTACAGTGTCTAATGGCTACACCATGTCCTTGAGGGCTCTTGCTAGGTCTAGGGAATGCCCCCTATTAATGAATGCAGCCTCTCCAAGACATTACCTGGGAATGCCGTTTTCAGCCAGCCTTCCATCCAGGGAACAGGCAGAAGTACTACATTCAACCCATCAGACTCACCCATTGAAATTCAAGTAGATGAGCACTGGGAGGGAACAGGTGGCATTTGGAATGTATCCATGCCAAGGGTGGCAATTGACAAAACACGTTTCAGGGTTGTTTAGTTGGTTTATTTGGGCTTCTCTCTAGCCACTCTTCTCTGCAAAGGACTCTGTGACACTCAGAGATTCTTTGTGCCACCTAATATTTGGTGCTAGGTTTCTAAGATTTGACTTGGATGTTTACAACCAATTACCCTGACTCTTATAGCTAATCTGGATTAGCATTCCACCCCTTGATGGGAAGTGAGGTCCTCTTGTGACATCCACAGCATGTTACCATGATGTAGGGAAGGGTGAATTCCCCAATGAAAGCAAGGCTAGGCTGTCAAAAGTCTCAGACACCCACTCAGATCTGTCACAGGGAGTGGAAATATTCAGTGATGAAGCGATTCATTGATTTGTTCATGAGAGAAACTCTGGGACATCCTGTGCTGAAAGCAGGATTTCCTCCTTTCCTCTGCTTGGGTAGCCCTCTCTGGGCCTTTTCTGTGCAGCCAACCAGCACAAACACTGCCCGGGCAGGTGCCCACACCTGCCGTGATGACCAGGACCACACCCCTCTAATTCCTCTTCCCCCTACACCTTATAACCCCAGCTCTTGGTTCTGTCCATCAACATTTAATCACTTTCCTGGATTCTCTTCCACTTTTAGGGTAACCAACCTACTTCTTTTTTGGCTTTTTTTGGGTTCATTGTCAACTTGCTCACAATTCTGCATATGTCCATGATGTGTGCATTTCCCACGGAGGTTCAGTAGCAGTTCTGTCATCTTGGCCTCATTAAACTTTTTTGACCCAGACTGTTCCCACTTTTTACCACATAAGGGAAAGATGACTCAGACACCGCCTGTGGCATGCTGGTGTCCTTATTACACCTGAAATCTCTACTGCATCTCCTGTTATGATGGGGAGTCTAGCCTCATTTCCTTTTCAGCCTCAAAACTCCATCACTGAGTAATATGTATCTATTGTTTTTGTTTATGGAAGATACACAGGAGGACAATATTCAGCTGGCATCTTAATAAAATTGGCTTCTGAGTTATTGCTGAAGCTTCACTTTTTTCAGATCAATTTTCTATGAAATTTTGTATGGTTTTTGTGACAATTTTCAACTCAGCTTGTATAAGCCCAGCTAATGATGCTGCAACTTCCCCTGGGGGTTTACTGGTCCCAGGTGTTCTTGGGTGGCAGATGTTACAAAGCAGCTTGGAGATGCTGGGCTTTGCATAGATAGTACAAACCACATACACAGGAAATAAGGTGAGTTTAATAACAAAGTGAAACTAAATTGTTTGCGAATCAGTGTAACTCTTTAGGCTCGGATGATGGATGCATCATGAAAGTGGAGGATGCTAAAGCATGGCAGTTAAGAGACTTGAGTTCTAGTTTCAGCCTGTCTGTAAGACCTTGCGACCTTGAGCCCTCAATCAATGGCTAAGGTTCTTCATCTGAAAATAAGGGCTGTGGGCTGATTCAGGGGTTGGCAAACCTATTTTGATGGAACTATTTTAGGCTTTGTGGACCATAGGTTGCTGATCCCTTGACATGTGACGTATCTGGTGGAGTAAAATTCCCCAAATAATTTTAATATTAAATTATAGTAATGGTATGTTTTTTCTTTAAAATTATGTTTTGTGATATTTTTCCATGACCTCTAGCAGTCCTTCATTCTAGTTCCTGAATGCCCCACCCTGTTCATCTACACACACACACACACACACACACACACACACACACACACACACACACACACACATTTCACTCAGAAGTTCAAACTGACCTACTCTCAAACTGCTGCCACCTGAAAACCAGTGTTCTAAATGGGCTGATAGCTTCTAGGCAATTTTGATAACCTCTGAAGCATAGGCTGGTTCTCTAACAAGCTGACCTAGTAACAATCTCCTTATTTCATCAACTCAACAAATATTTATTAAGAGCTGATATACTTGGCAGTGTGCTTAGAGCTGTGGATAAAATTGTGGCTAAAATATTTAGACATGTTTCATAGCTTTGTGGCCTTAATAGTCCAGAATAATTGATTTAACATTCCAATATCATGCCCACTTAATAAGGTCTATTAATGCAGCACTAAAAATACAGAAGCGTGAACCAAAAAAGACCTGTGTTCTTGTCAGAATTTACTATCTGGATAACTTGGGTCTAATTCTTTAAGTTGTGTGAGCTTCATTTTCCTCACCTGTAAATAGAGATAATTATATACCTACCTTAAAGGTAGGTATTTATTCCCAAAGCATAAGAGGATTCATTCATGTGAAATGTTATCTGTAACAAGTTTTGTACACATAACACAATATTGAGTAAAGGTTTCTTTTTTGTTTGTTTGTTTTTGTTTTTAAACCTTATAGTTATTTCGTTCAAGGTTTTCAGATCTGTGTTCATTTATATATTTCTTTCAGGCCTATTTCAGAGTTGTTGTTTTTTTTTTCTTTTTTTATCAACTACCCCTGGATAATGTTATCTCTACTCACAAAGTATATATTTATTTATTTTTTAATTTTTGTAAATGGTAGAACTGGATTTCCTTATATGCATATACCCTTTATATTAAAATGAGCTTATTAATTGAGAGACAACCTCACTATGCTTGTTATAGGAAAATGGATTTCTTGAGGTTCCCATTGCATCGCAGGTTCTGTCACACTCACCTGCCCTCCTTGGCCCTTGCCCCCAATGGAGGTAGATGATACTGGTACTAGTAACGCTGAGGTGTGTAACTTCAAGTACAGGCCACTAAGCAAATTAATTTGGTGAAAGAATCAAAAGGACATTGTATTACATATTATTTCTGGTCCAGCCAGTTCCTGGGTACCTAACACAAATTATTATATCTTTTATTGCACAAATACCCTGTTGAGTATTTTCTCCATTTTAAAGCAAGCTCACACTTAACAAGCAGATGAACCAGGATTCAATCCCAGGTTAGTTTACCTTTAAAGCACTTGCTCATTCCTCAAATTATACAGTTTTCTCACATTCTCCTTTCTTCCTCAGTTTGAATTCACATTTCGTTTTCAAGTAGTCTAGAACCATCCTGGAGAGGCTTTGAGATAACTCAGTTTCTATTCATATGAGAAAAGAAAAACCTTTGTGAGACAGAACTCATCCTAATGAGAGACCAGGTGATGAATATTGTTCAAGTACAATGAACCAGAATCAGAGGGGCACGGTGACCTTGAGAGCATTCTACTGGCACAATTCTGGCCCGTTCCCTCCCCTGTGCCTGTACCCATTTGGGGATGGGGTGGGGGCTGAGTGAGAGACAGTGCACTAGAAGATAAAGTAATTCTAAAGGAGCCAAGGCACGAGGCATTCAGCACGTCCACAGCACCAGGGGGCCGCTTCCCAGGTCAGCAGGGGGCCTGGCCTGTGTTCTGCCTGCAGCATGTTGGGGTTATATCCTGGGCCCAAGTCAGCAGCACCCCTAACATGGGCCTTGGTCACAGTGTTTGCACTCACAAGCAGTGTAGTGACCCTTGGGGACAATAGTAGATGCAGTTTGTGATACTTTGTTACAGCAACCCCAGCAAACCATCACATGTTATAAGCTTATCTTTTGAGACTGCGTTTTAACTGGTTTCTCCTTATTGATTCATTTCCCTCTTGGAGCATTTATCTTTATAAGAGCCAAAATGATCTCTAAAGTATTAAATAACATCATTTCACTCCTGCCCCATGTTTTAAAAACCCCTAATAGTTTTCTGTTGCCCATTGGAGTGAGGCTGATAGAACCTTGGGTGTCCCAGCCCTCTCTTCCCTCCCACGTCACCCTTCTCAGCTACAGCACCAGAGAGGCCTCTCACATCCACTGGTCCCTTTCCATGGTCCCACTGCAGACTTGAGTCTGAATGACATCCGCTGACCTAGATGTGAATGGGAGTGGTCACCTCCATTTCCCCAATCACCTGTTGTCATGCGATGAACAGCGGCCATATTTTCTCTATGATGTCTGCACTTTTTTTGTGGCTGAAAACATACTTATTTGTATATGTTATATTCTGTGTGAATCCCCCTTAAGCCTAGTATCAAAAGCTTCCGAAATAAATTAAGCAAACACATCAAAGAAATAAAACTTTCCTGAGCTTTATTCTGAATCCCTGAAAAAATGTCCTTTGGCACCCAGGCAAAAAGCTGCTTTTAGCCTGAGGGTTTTTCATTGCATTAATTCCTGATTTTAAAGGCATTATGTAGAGAGGAAGGTGATAACTCTCTGTGATCTTTGAAAATGGAAAGAAATGAAAACACTTAAAATTCCATTCTGCTTGAACTGTTCTCCACTTAACTGTGAGCTTCAGGTTTTTCATTATCTTCTTAATAGTAATCAACTTACCTGAGCATAATCAACAAATAATAAAATATTCTGGCAGCAGAAATTAGTCTCTAAGTATCCTCTAGAACTACTGTGAGAATAAGAGAAACAAACAACATGTCCAAGGCATAGCCCTCCGGATACCACACCTGAGCTTCCACCATCGGGCCGCGTTTCTGACTGGACCCAGTTTTCCCAGACTTCCATCTCTGGGCTGCTACAGAACCATTTTGTAGACCCAGACTTGCTTATGTAACAGATCTACAGAACCAAAGTATTCTGTGGCACTTAGAAAGAAGGGGGAGAAAATTGTTTGCAATATGAAACAGGAGGCTTGAGTTTCCCAAAAGGTAATTTCTTCTTGAATGCGACACAATATTGAAGCATTGAATACCAACTCTCTGCTCTGAGGCTTTTCTCTTAGATTTGGGGACACGTTGGATTCAGAGCCTGAAAAGTTGATAGGATTGTCAAGGTTATTCCTGCCTTGAATGTGAAAGAAAGACAAAAATATATACTGGGTGCCAAAAAATGGATACAAGTGGACACTCTGGTCAATGTTGCTCAAGCAGTAGTTCGCCATAATTAGAAGTGTCTGGACGCTGATGGCAACCACTTTGAGCACCTCTTGTAATAGCAGAAGTCAAACATGACTTGTATTCATCTTTTGTTATTGGTATATATTGAGTATTACAATTTTAATACAGTTTTCCTTTCTTAAAATATGTATACCTTTTTTTTGGCACCCTTTGTATATATCTTTGATTTTCTGAAATAGGTGGGGGCTCGATCACAGGCAATGTGAGTTGGGTTTTATAAGGCATGAGCTGAAATCAAACTATTATGGCATCTTAATTCTGCATCCAATTTCAGCCTGTGCTAATTCGCTTGGCAGAGTGATGCTGACTAGAGGCTGAAGGAACTTTCCTGAAAGAACTTCACAAAACCTAGTTTTATGAAAACTACAGATGGTTTCTTGGAGTTTGAGGGCTGCCGACCTCATTGGATCCTTGCAGTGGGGTTGCTCAGGAACATGGAAGCCTGGAGGGGGGCGGTTTGAGCAGGTGTCAGAAGCTCGAGAGGGATGTTCCTCACTGCCAAGCACATCTCATGTTTTAGCCCCTCTCCACCCAAGGCCAGGGTGGGAGGAGTGGTAGGGGGACCGGAAACCTGGACACTGTGGCTTGAAGACACCTGTTACTTCCTCATTCAAAAAATTAAAGTTATTATACTCCCTTCAGAGTTTAGTTTGAATATGGGATGATGCAGTGTATGTGAAACATTTTGAAATAATAATTAGTATATACCTATAAGCATGTCTAAGTTCTTGTTATATGCCAGTCTTGAATAAGCACTTTAAAGGTGTCACAACAAATAAACATAACTGAGTACTATTATTATCCCTATTATGTGAATGAATAATATGCATCAAAATGTTGAGTTTCCAAAATTATAAACATATATAATGTGTATCTACTAGTATTATCATTATCTTTTTTTTTCATTTATAATATCTTCTTAGCAACATTAAGTGCAAAAATAGGATGGAGCAAAAGCATGATAATTGCATGTGTAGATGTAATTATGTGTGTAGATGTTCGCTATTCTAGCTCTTATACCTTTATTTGACTGTTTTGCTTGTTCTTGGACACCCCATTGTAGATATATTACAGATGAACAGTGTATGAGCCCATACATAAGCAGACCTTAATTTGGTTGAGTCCCCTTCTGTCCATCTCTGCTGTCCCCGACCCAACCACCACACCGTTGAGTCTGTATTAAAGAAACACGCTCCGCACTGTTTCTAGATGAGAAACATCAAGCATCAGCTTCTTGATGAGAGTCTGTCTCCCTCTCCTATCTAACCCTACACTCAAGCATCCTGTCTAAAATACAATCACACATTCATTCATGGTTTATAATCAAGCTTATGATAAAGTCTAAATAATTGTGCTCATGCTGGTCACAGCCTATCAATAACCTACCTTGTGGCTGGACCAGCTCTTGGGGGCCCTGTTATGACTACAGGACGTCTTTCAGCAATGACCATCAGGAAATTTTGAAAACATGCAGGTTGATTACTTACACAACCTGGAAATTACAAAGCATACCTGGGGCCACACAGCAAGGTCACTGGTAGGCAGAGAGCACACAGGCCTGGGGGGTTCTGCTTTTATTAGGGAAGGAGGGCAAGGTCCTAGGGATTTTGCAAGTTCACTATTGGTGAACTTAAAATGTAAGTAAGAGTAGGGAGACCACTTCATGGATGGAGTAGAGGCTTGATCACTGCCCTGTACACCTGAAGCTGATGTTGTATAATATTGTATACCAACTGTAATTGAATATATAGATAGTTACGGGATGTGGATTATACGGTGGAAGGGAGTCAAAGGAATTGTAATAGATATATATGATTTGGAGGGAGGAGTGGGGTGGAGAATTAGGGGAGAGGGGTAAAAACTATAACTATTGCACTGTGTTGTACACCTGAAGCTAATTAAAAAATTAATTAATTAATTAATTTTAAAAAATGTAAGAAACAGAATTTAAAGTATGGGAAGAGAAAAAACAAGTGACCCAAATGACCATTTATTGAAATAAGGGAAGATCACTAAAACAAAAAGAGCCTTAGTAGGGAGAGGTGGCCTGGCTCTTTATCTAGTCTCTTGACTGGCAAAGTGTTGATTCAAAATAGCAGTCTTTGAAGCAGATGCCTCTTGGAAGTGCATGCCTCCCAATCAAAGTGTAAGTCAGGCACTTACATTTCATACAGAAAAGCCACCCATCAGGGCTTCTACTATGGCTTCTGTTGGCTTACGAGCCCTTAGATAACCAGACAGTCCCATCTCCCTACCGTGTCTTCCAACTCCTCTTCCTCCACTTTCCATCCTTGCCCCCTGCACCTCCCAAAGCACCTGGATTTCTTCCCGTTACAGTCAGTTCTGCTATAACATCGTACGTGCATTCCTAAAAATCATGGCATGCTGCAGAATTATGTGACATAAGCCAGAGGCTTATGGATCAGGGGCTTAGCAAACTCAAAACTTTCATTTGTGACACACATAAAAAGAAGACAGATCCATCCATATTGTTAAAAATGGTAATATTTCATTCTTCTTTATGGCCAAGTAATACTCCGTTGTATAAATGTACCACAATTTTTTAATCCAGTCATCTACTGATGGGCATTTTGGTTGTTTCCGTGTCTTGGCTATTGTAAATAGAGCTGCAACAAACACAGGGATCCATAATTTTTTTCAAATTAGTGTTTTGGATTTCTCTGGATAGATACCTAAGAGTGGAATTGCTGGGTCATAAGGTAGTTCCATTTCCAGTTTTATGAGGAACCTCCATACTGATTTCCGTAGTGACTGCACCAATTTGCAATCCCACCAACAGTGCACCAGGGTTCCCTTTTCTCCACATCCTTGGCAGCACTTGTTGTTTGTTCATTTATTGATGATGGCCATTCTGACTAGAGTGAGGTGGTATCTCATTGTGGTTTTTGTTTAAACTAATAAAAATTAAAACTACATAAATAAATAAATGAGATAGAAACCTAGTGAAAAATGAGAACACAATTTACACCTGGCAAATGACTAAGACATGAATAAATACTACAAGAAAAGTAGACCCTGAAGTATGTTTCTGAAAGTGAGAAGGGTGCAAACTGTGAGCAATTGCAAAAATAGTGGAGAGTTACCTGAAATTGGAGAAAAGTTGTCACGCTGGATGTGGAAGGGTGGCTGTGGCTCTGGGCACGTGGGTGGACTGAGGTAGCTACTGTGGTGTGTATTCCGACACAGCTAGCTGCGGCCAAGTGGTCTTCTTCATTCACCACTGGTTCTCACAGATAAATAACACATAAGCAAATGCACAATCCACTCACACTCAAATCATTCCCTATTGGAACAAATTCACACTTTCTAAACAAGTGCTATAGCCAACTGTGTTTCGAGGTGCCATGGTTTATCCTGCTCCTAAGCCTTACCTGGCTAGGTTTTCCCATAGAGCCCTCACTCTGGCCTCCTCTGCACTTTCATAAATCCTACTCATCCTTTAGATCTTAGCTTACATGTAATGTATTCCGAGAAGGCTTTTGGAGAAGGACTTCAACATAAGCCAAGTAAACCTTTTTTTTTTTTTTTTTAATTAATCTCATCCTATGTTCACAAAACTGTTCCTAAGCCATTGACTCAAGCACTGGGTGCAAATGTGTTTCCTTATCTCTCGCCTCCTTTAGCAACCCCCGCCCCATTGCCCCCCAAGTCTTCCTGGTCTCAATGATGGCAGCTTCATTGTTCTAGTGGATCACAAACCTGGCCTTGTCTTGAGCTCCTCTCTTTTATACCTCATGTTTAATCTATTGGCAAAACTTGTTGATTCTGCCTTCAAAGTGTATTTAAAAATCCAACCACTTCTTGCCAGCATCACAGTTGTCTTGGTTCAAGCCACCACCACCCCTTGCCTGGGTGATAGCAGTGTTTTAATTGGTCTCTTCCTGCCAATTTCTCCCCCACGTAGTCTATTTCTAACACAGAAGCAGGACGAACCTTTTAACATTTAAATCATGTTACTTTTCTGCCCAAAATTACATCCAAAGTCCTAATGATCAGCTCACAAGGACTTAAATGGTCACATGCCATCCCCTGTTCATGCCAACTCACCTCCTGTTACCCTCTTCTTTCCTCTACCCTCCCCTCCAACCATACTGACGCCCTTGCAATTTCTTGACCACACCAAGCACATCACTTCTGGGCTTCAGCACTTGATGTGCTCTTTGTTAAAACACTCTTGGCTCAGATGTTGATAAAGCTTGCTTTCTTACTCTTTCTGGTCTCTGCTCAAGTATTGCCTTCGTGGTACAGTTTTCCCTGACCACCCCAATTAAACAACAGAAACATTTTCCTTTCACCATCAACATGGTTGTCCCTATTCCTCTACCCTGATTCATTTTTATCCACAACATTCTTCATTTTCCTCCTTTGTTATATTATTGTGTAACTCTTTGAATTAGACCATAAAGACCGAGAATTTTTGTTCATATCTGTATCCTACATAGATAGAACATTGTCTGGCATGGAGCAGGCATTCAATAAATATTCGTTGAATAACATTTTCAGATTTGAAGTATTTGCATGAGCTGTAAATGGCTTTTAAAAATATCTTTCTAATATATATATATATATTTTCTTTTTTCTCTAGAATTGGTCAAGGTTTTAGAAAACTAAACATTATTAGCATGCTTTGTTTTTATTGGTAGTCATGTTGAAAGAGGTTCCATTTGACCTATTCACTTTGGAAGTCGTTCAATTATGAATCTGCTGTCCAAGGAGTCTAATCTACTAAGGGATCAGATGTCAGAGTTTTGGAAAAATAACAGTAACACTATTAGTGATAGAGCGCACATTCCCTGTGAGTGCCTATCCCATAGAAAGTTAGTGTGGAACGAGGCATCTATCATTTGGAAACCTGAAGCTCTGACCTCCTCTTGTTCTGAACGCTGCCTAATCATCATTGTCTACTGGTATCGATTACATAGCTATGAGGGGTGAGATGATGTTTAAGATTCAACAGCCTGACTAGCTGGGTCATTGTACTGCTCTACAAATGCACTTATTTATTCATCTGTTTTTCTAGTTTGTTTATAACTTCTGAGCTGGCAAGACCTTAGGTCAAGCCACTCACTGAACACCTGAAGCTGGAGATGTCAGTGCCAAAGGCAGCACAGGCTCCATGTCAGAGCTGGGTTCTCACCTTGGTCTCACCCCCCTCTTGTTATCTGTGTGACCCTGTGGAAGTCACGTAAGTTCACACTTCCCAGGATCTCCTCGGCAAAGGGCAGCGACATCCATTAGGGTGCTAATTGGATTTTTCCAAGAGAAACTGCTCCCCAGCAGTGACATTCAGTCTTGCCCGCAAGGCTGTGTGTCCACAGAAGCCAGTTGGCTTGGCTCTTGTGTGATTTTTGTGATTGATGAGTTTTGCTGTTTACGTGACAGCGTTTCTCTGGGAGAGGGAACCAGCACTGGGGCCAGATTGCTAACAATATCATTATGATTTTATTATTGTCCTGATTCTGGAGATCCCTAACTTGGTTTTCTATTAGCTCATTACTCAAGTGAGACAGTGGGAAAGTGATCGCTGCTGCTGTGGGGCAGCGCCAGCCACCTGGCTTTGGAAATGCCTGTCTGAAATTACTGGAAATGAGAAAAACAAGGGAAGTGACCAGCATGAAGGGTGGTTTTCCTTCCTTGGGCATCTCTGTCCAGTGCATGAGATTATAGCCTCCCTGGATAGGGAGACGCATACAACCCATTAACATTTGGAGGATGAATGCACACTCACCAAGAGGTAAATATGCCTATTAGAGTAAGAAGCATGTATCAAGTTCACTGGCAATCTCACGCAGGCAAACACTAACATTGTTAGGCTAGATGGATTCTAGTGGGACCTGGAATTGATAGGTTTTAATTTATGAAACATTATAAGACAAACATAAGAAATAGTTGCAGTGACAAAAGATGAAGAAAACTTGGCATGGGAATCAGAATGGAATACCGATGGCTTTTCTGTTCATGCGATTCTGGGGCAATGAAAACTCAGGGAGAGAAGGAATGGAAGGAAACTTACCTTCTACCTTACTGGACATGAGGTTATCTATTTAAACCTAAATTTAGGATTAATCATCGCCTCACTTTGTGACTTTGCTAGAGCTGCCTAACAAAGCACCACACACTGAGTGGCTTAAATAATAGGAATGTATTATCCAGCCTGGAAGCTAGACTTTTGAGGTTAAGGTTTGAACAGGGCGAGTTTCCTGAGAGGACTCTCTCCTTGGCCTGTAGACGGCCGACTTCTCCCTGTGTCCTCACATGGTCCTCCCTCCATGTGTGTCTGTGCCCTAATCTCCTCTTCTCATAAGGACACAAGTGACATTGTGTTACACCCCACCCTAGTGACCTCATTTAACCTTCGCTACCTCTTTAAAGACCCTATTTTTAAATATTGTCACATGCTAAGGTACTGTGGGTTAGTAATCAACATATGATTTTTTTAAAAGGCGGAGACAAAATTCAACACTTAACACTCATCCATGCAAAATTTAAGTGATAGAATCTTCTTAGCCCAATTTCCAGAAGAGAAAATATAGTTCTGAAGGGTGAAAAGTTATTATATTGAAATAGCTTAAAAAAAAAAAAGAAATTGAATCAGGAACACAATATACTGCTCCTTCTCCCCTCCATGGTGCCCTTTGCTTCATAAACATTTAAGGAAAATGGACCTAGAAATAGGAAGGGAAAAATAAACCATGTAATGATAAAGCCTGTTTCTGGGTTTTCGTATCATTACTGGAATCCTGAGAAAGCATCAATGATTATGAAAACATTCATTTAATTTCTCCAGAAATTGCATAAGCCATTGAATTTAGAAATAAGTGAACATATATTTGGATAAGTTATTTGAATAACTTATACATTAGTGATTATTTTTCATGCATAGTTTAATATAAAACACTGATATTTGAGTAACGGTATAAGAATAAATATATCTTGTTTGGCATGTGCACTTAAATAATCTTATTTTCAGTTTTATAAGATTGTAGTATTTCCAGTGTAACTCCAATCTTTATGAAATTTTAAGACAGTGTCCTTATTTTCTTATGGGATTCAGCTACTGTAAATTGGAAGGAATTAAAGTTAATGTATGTTTACCTTGACACTGTATATACAGTTTTCTCAAGGTAAATATATCAGTATTGCTTTGTCCAAGTTGTAATACAGCACAATCAAGATTATATCAGAGTTTGTTAGGTAGCTTTATTACCAATCATCACTTCTAAATCATTCTGAGTGGCAGAAAGAGGGAATGGGAAGATAGCTAGGCTAGAATTGAGGAATTCTGCATTTTATTCCCTCGTCAGCTACCTTAGTGTCTGGTAATACTGGACGAGTTACACAACCAATCCAGGCTTCAGTTTGCTCATCTGTGAATAAGGGATACCACTTCTTAATATGCAAGTAACAAATTATGTAGCACGTGCGTGTAAACTACAAGAATGTAAAAATGTAAAGGATAATTGTTACTGTTGTTCTTTGAGGAGAAGAATTACCATGCTCTATTCTAAGCACTCTGTAAACACTGGGAATTCAATGAGAAAGGAATACAATCCAGTTCCCAGGACTCTGATAACAGTAAAGGAGAGAGACAGGGTAATTTGTGATTACACATTCCAAATGATGCCTGCTACAAGATAGAGCAGTGTGGTGTGCCCTGGGGACATAATAAATGGACACAAAACCCCACTGGGGGTGAGAAGGGAGCATGTAGGGAGTCAGCACAAGGTTCCAAAAGATGACACTAGAACTAAGTTGATTAGTATGAGCAGGACACAGCCAAGTCCATAGAATATATTTTAATACATAATAAAATCTATGAACCATTATGTTATAACCAATTAAACTCTGCACACAGAAGATAATGGCAGATTCAATTACATTTGGGTTTAATTTCTGATTTTTTAAGACTAAATAAAAGGTTGACTTGAACATGGATTTGCATGGATTTTCTGAAGCGCTTCATCTGCTGTAGATTAATGTTGATACTTCTGTGATAGTTTATGGCGGGGCGTACTTTCCACAGGTGGTCACAGTGGTACTTCCCACCTTGAATACTCTTCTGCAGTGTGACTCAGCCACCCCTTTCATTCAAGGGCGAGGTCTTTGCCCCTTCGCTTAGATCAAGGTGAGCTTGTGAGTGCTTTAGCTGATAGAGAATGCAGAAATGATGCTGTGTAAATTCTGAGACAAGGTCATGAAAGGAAACACATCTTTGCCTTGTTCTTGGAGTAACTGTGAGTGGAATGGCAGCAGCCTACCTACCCCAAAGCCATCACACTACAGGGAGGGCAGCCCCATTGAGGGCATGCATAGATGCTCTGGACAGCAGTGTGGGTCTTCAGTCTTCCCAGGCCAGGCACCAGACAAGTGAGTTAACTAACCTTTAGACGATACTCTCTCCAGCCTCAAGTCATCCTGCTTCAGCTTTTGAGTCTTTCAGCTGTGGCCCCCACCACATAGGTTACTGTGGACAAACCACCTCCCCGTATGCTACCTGAGTCCCTGACGCTCCAAATCCACGTAATTACGTGGTTGTTGTAAGCTTCTAAGTTTTCTGTCACCTCTTTTTTTTACAGAGAAAATAGAATCAAAATAGAATTTGGTACTAAGAGTGAGATGGTGCCATAAAAACAAAACAAAACAAAACCTAATACACATGGCGTAGACTACCCACCACATAGTCAGCAGGTTCTTGAAGGGCCCTGAGAAGAATGTTAGAGAAGGCTTCAAGCTCATGGAAAAAGTTGTAATGGGACGCTGGAAACGGTAATTCTTGTTGTGCAGTAACATAACATTTGATAATATAGAAATATTCTTATTTAACTGGTGAATTTGTCTAAGATAACTTCCAGTCATGTTATGGAGAGAGACAGTTGATTTACCTGATCCATGTTAGCTAAAATTTAGATAGAAGAAAGCTAACAAGAAACTGCTTAATTTTCAAGCAAAATGTATAGTGATTGTGAAAATAGCAGACTCTTCTGGGTTCCAAAAAAACAAAACAAAAACCAAATCGAAAAACAAGGAAAAGCAAAACAAAACCAAAAAAATCAAGTGATAAAGGACCTCTGGGAAGAAAAGAAAATTCAGGTTAATTTCAGGATAAATATGAAGTCAAGGTTGTTATTGTAAAAGTCCTTATTAAGGCTACAGAAATATGTAAGGTGGAGCCTCATGGACAAAGGCCTTCAGATAAACAAAGACCTTCTCAGGATCCGAGCAGTGTGGCTGGCAGTTTGGCCTCTGTAACTACAGGGCTTCTGAGTCTGAAGAGGTTCCTCAGAGATCTCAAAAGAAACCCAAGGAAAGAAGGGCTCACCCCCAGGAGATTTGTGGATGTGACTTTGTTTACTTTTTTGTTTGTTTGTCTTTTTTGTTTGTTTGTTTTCTAATGGAGTTAATTATAAATGGACACACAGGAAGCCTAAAATAGTTTTTCGGATAACGGATATCCTAACAAGTATGAGTTGAATCTCATGCTTTTGATTTGCAGTTCCTGATGATCAGTGACATCAAGCACCTTTTCATACGCCTGTTGGCCATTTGTCTCCTTTGGAGAAATACTATCAAGTCTTTTGCCCAATTTTTAATTGGGTTACTTGATTTTAGCCAATGAGTTGTAGAATTTCTTCATATACTTTGGAAATGAACCCTTCATCAGATTGAGTTTGCAAATGTTTTCTCCCATTCTGTGTGTTGCCTGTTCATTCTGTTCATAAGTTAAAAGATTTTTAAATCGAGAGAAGCTGTACTAGAGCAGCCACGCAGAAGGAGCTTCCTCTAGATATAGACCTGAGGATGGGATTCCAGACGGACAGATTATGGCATAATGGGACAAAAATTGGGGTGTCTTAGTGGTGCGTGTGAGTGTATTTTGTATGTTGCAGGGCTGTACATTTTCATGACCAGAAAGCAGAGGATAGCAAGTTGTCTCTAGAAAAGATACCAGGACTTTACAGTGCTCTTAGAGTGTGGACATCAAGATTTAGAAAGGGGTTTATGACTGCTTTGAATATGGCAGAAGTGATGTTGCAATTCCCAAGGCTTGATCCTGAAAGGTAATGGTGCTTTCGCTTTATCTTTGTGATCACTCACACTGGAAGCCCCAACTGTTATTTAGACAGCCCTCCTGCCCCAAGGCTGCCATTCTATGAGAAAGCCATGTGAGATGTGAGGTCACATGTATGCACTACCATCAGCAGACAGTTCTCAATTCATCCCAACCCAGGCACCTACATGTCAGATAATTACAGCCCCCAGCCATCCAGCGATGGCTAGCCTTTAACTCCCTCAAGCTGACACCTCCAGGCATCATGGAGCAGAGAAAAGATCATCTCTGCTCTACTCTGTCCAAGTTGCTAACTTCAGAATTTGAGACCATAATAAGCAACGTTGCTGTAAGCCACTAAGTTGTGATTCAATTTGTTATGTGCAAAAGTAACCAGAACAATGCATTTTAGAGGAAATTTTATTATAAGATACTTTAAAATCACCTCACTGTTGTAAAATAATTCAAGAAATATCTAAAAATATAAAGACAAAATTAAAAGGCCCCTTCACACACATACCCTTAAACCACTTTTCTTAATAAAAGTGTCACTTATTTTAAGCTAGATACACATTCTTCCAGATGGCTTCTGTATTTATATACTTTACATAGAAAAGTATATTGTTCTGAAATAATTTATGAAATGCTTTTATAGTGTTGAAAATATTACTGTTTGAACTTAACAACTTACCTTGGAAATCTTGAACTAGCAATATATTATATTATATATATATGTGTGTGTGCGTATATATATATATATGCACGTGTGTATATATATGCATGTGTGTGTGTATATATGTATGTGTGTATGTATATGTGTGTGTATATATGTGTGTGTATGTGTGAGTGTATGTACATATATATATGCATGTATGTATATGTATATGCATGTATGTAAACTTGGCCTTCTACATTTCTATATTAAAAATAATACTGAAAATTATGTTTTATGACTATGTTGGTATAAACATAAATAGAATGCAGACTGAAATAATTATTACAGAATTATTACTACATTCTTTTTTTATGGTAATCAAAGAAATTAAAAAATTTGTGTGGGCCCTAAGCATGTTGCCTCCTGAGCCTAATATAGAAGTTGGCCGTGGCTGTCGAGAGTCTCGTGGATATTCACAACTTATTTAACTATGCTTCAGTTGAAGAACTTCTAAGATGCTTCTACTACGTAATCAACTTCCACTACTGAAATAATGCTATAATTCACATGGGGGAATTTCTCTTCTCTTTGAGTCCATGCGTAAATATTTTTCTAGACCAAAGATCTAGAGTTAGAATTGCTACATTGGTGGATATATGCATTTAAAAATTTTTTATAAATGTCCCCAATTGCTTTCTTAAAACACTATAGGAATTACAATCTTTTCAATACTACAGGATTATTTTTCTTACATTATAAACAATATTTGATAGTATCAGTGATGTACATATTTTTACAAAACTTAACAAAATAAAAGCTTAAGTAAGTATTAATGTGTATGTTTCTATGATTATATGAGTATAAGACATTATATAGAATAATACACACAGGCTGTTAATGTTGATTACTTGGGCATGATGTTGGAGAGAAGACAAGGATGGAAGAAACAAACAAGCAAAAAAATCAAGAATGTAAGAGTCTAATGCTCTACTGACTGAGCTAGCCCATTATTTTTTTTTTCAAATGAATGTTTTATAACAGAGGGTATAATATATGCTCATAAACAAGATTATATTTTTTTTTCCTCTTTATGATATATTCCAGACCTCTAATGAGGGAAGCATTCTAATTCTGATCCTTACTCAAGATATGAGCACTGAGTAAGTCAGAATTGGACACCTGGCCTGAAAGCATTCAATTCCTAGGCTGTACAGAAACCCATGACATTTAAATTAATGGCTCAGAAAGAATAGGATGGAAGATCTATAACCTGACACAGACGTAGAAACTAGTATCTGATCCTTGAAGCCTACAGCATGGTCTAACTCTCCATTCATAAATGGTAAGGAAAAGCAAATAAACAAACCATGTATAACATCATTCCATTTCTATTAAAAATAATCTATATCAGTCTCAATTTTGGTTTTGCCCATGAATTATATAATTATATTTTTCTTCTAGTGTTAACATCTTTTTGTTTGTTTGTTCTGTTCTTTTGTTTTCCGTTTTGATCCTACCTTTTGTGCTTGGTTTTCCTCGAATGCCTGGTGATTCATGTTTTGTGTTTTTTTTGTTAAGGAATGGGGAACGTATTTCATGTGTGACTGTTTAGACTTGAAAGATGCACTCAAGTTAGAAATCACTTACTCTGTGACTCTCAAAGATGTCATTTAGAGCAAATAGCGCTTCTGGAAAGTGAGTAGGAAGCTGTGTGGAGTGTATGTGAACCTGCTCTTTCTACTGAGTCGCACACCAGAAAGAATGTTTTCAAGTGCCGTGTTTCACATTGGGCCATTGGTATAATGAATAGACATTAAAAAATGGGTATTGTGTAAATGGACAGACGTCCACAAAAGGGACATAACCAAGAAACAATAGTTGTGTGTGTATATTTTAATATATAAAACAGATCAAATCAAATTAGATGAAGTACTGGATGATAGCGTTTTGTGTTGAGCATTCCTTGTGTAAGAGCTCAGTCTCCTACAGCCTCACCAGTGATCTGGTCATAAATGCCTCATGGATATAGGCTTACCTTCCCCTTTCAAGCCTACCTCTCTGATTTTCTTTCCCTACCTCTCCATCCCTCCTTCCCCTTCCATCCTTCTTCGTCGGGCTGGGAGGGAGCAGGATGTCATCTAATAAGTAGGTATAAGCGGTCATCCGTCACCAAGACAGGAACCTGCTGTGGCCCTTGCCCTCTACACTCATGGCCACTAGGTCTTGTGTAGCCCATTTGAAGCCATTAGTAAACTTTATCATCAAACCAGGCACAATGAACAAATTAGGGAGTCAAATTGACCCCCTTTTAAAGGATCTTCAGCATATTTCAGTTTATAAAAACATTTACAGCTAGGAAACAACTACCCAACAGGGTTGGAAAATCTGAAACCAAGCCAAAGACCTCTTACCCTGAAGGGGTGTCCTTGAGCCCCAGATCTGCTAAGGACAGGTGCTATGCAGCCATGAGTGGTTTGTAGTCATATTATTTTTTATTAAAAATCCCCAAATGGCACTTCATGCTTACATTTTGACTGTGTTTTGTTGGTATTAAGGTAAGGAAATAGGCTCAGTCTTCTATCTTGTGTTCAGCATCCATTGATGATAATACATCCCCTGAGAGTTCCATAGGTTTGGATGGCATTATTCACTAATAGTACTTACAAGCTTCAAAATTCTTTCAACATGTGAAGCAAGTGCTCTACCACTGAGTGACATAAGAACCATATGATTTCACTCATATGTGGGATATAAAACTGAAAAACAGATTAACAAACAAGAAAAACAAACAGAAACTCAGACACAGGAAACAGTATGGTGGTTATCAGAGGGAAACGGGAGTGGGGGGGAGGTATAAAAGGATAAAGGGGGTCAAATATATGGTGACAGATGACTTGACTTTGGATAGTGAACGCACAATGCAATACACAGATGATACATTATAGAATTGTATACTTGAAACCTATATAATTTTATTAACCAATGTAACCTCAATAAATTCAATAAAATTAAAAAATTCTTTCAACACTAATAAAGAATCCACAACTAAAGCAGGTTCTAGTCTGTATTTAATACAACTCAGGTTCATAAACTTTCAAACACGTTGTTTTATTCTAGCATTTAATATCTCCTATTGGTCTCAAGATCATAGAACGTCAATAAATATTCATTAAGTATTTATGAATTTTTTACTGAGGGTCGAGTCAGGTATTAATTCCATAGTATTAATTTTTAAACGTTGACTTCTTTCTTTCTGTTTTTTTGTTACATCTTTTCTGCTCTTTTGCTTATTTCTGTTTGTTTTGTTTTGTTTTGTTTTTTCCTTTCAGAATCACAGAGACTTCGATGGCCATGTCTTATTTTGAAAAGGGATTGTAAACATGGGTAAGACTTATGTCACATAATTCCAGTATATTCACTAAATATATCTGCCTAGAAATATTTACTAAGTAAATATTAAGACTAGAAAAAAACAACAACAGGGGAAGCTATATATTGCATCCAATTCTCTCATTTACAAGTGAAGAAACTGAGATGCAAAGAGGTGAATTCACTAACTTCCCAAGACCCCTGTGTAAGCAGAAAAACAAGTGCAAGCAACTCAGGTCTCCTGTTCTGTCCAGGACTTTTCAGGATAGTTTGGAGTTTTCCCAATTATAGTACAGCATTGGACACCAAAGCTTTATGTGTGCGTGTGCATGATTGTAAGTTATTTGAAAGTCAATCACTAAATACTCATTTTACCAATCCCAAAGTGGCAGTGATGGCAATATCTATGTGTCTATACATATGGTGAATATGTGACCTTGAGACGTTTTGTGTTGTGTACCTATTGTGACTGGCCTCAGAGTGACTATGGCTTCCCAGATCCTCCCCGCAAAAAGCGCTCTTTCACTTACAGGAAGTTTTGTCTTTTCTTGCTCAGGCAGAGCTATGAGGCTTGAGATTGACAAGTAGCCTCTTTGCAAATGTCACTTCCTGAGAATCAACAGCTCTGCCACATTGTTTCCAATTATGTTTGACTGTGTTCTTGTAAAAATCCGGCCACAACCTATTTCAGTTTGTCACATGCGAATGGTACTTTCCTTGCTGGGTCCTCCCACCCCGGCAACAGATATTAGGCCAAAACAAACTACATGCTCACATTGGTGAATTACAGGTTTAAGAAAATCCCACCTACGAATGATACAGATTCACTCTTAGATGAATGAAAGTTATCATGGAGATATTGCTGTTTCAATGCATTGGTTGGTAGCCAGTGATGAGGGGTGTCATTGGATGCGATGGCTCTGAGTGCCACAGTCACAGAAAGTCTGCACTCACACATTAATTTATTCAGCAGTCAGGAGTTGCATTTCTGGATGCTGAAGGAAATGGCCAATGTGATATCTGAGCAGCTGTCACCACACATGGAGAAATCCTAGAGGAAGGGAGAAGTGCCAGGAGCGATAAAGGTGAGAAACTGTCCCGATTTTTTACAGAGAACAGTATAATTCATATCAGAAATTACAGATTTCAGGCACTACCTAGCATAGGCAATCACATCAATGTTGTATTTGAATGCTTAGAATATATGCAGTGTCTCTAATACAAGAACTTGACAAATATCCAATAACTTAATTGCCTCAGATTGAATGGAATTTGTGATCACTGCAGGGCTGAATGGACCATTTAAGACCAAGTCTTTCCAAGCCCCTCCTGTGTCTTTTTTGGGATAAAATAAGTAAATATTTTATTATGCAGTTAACAGAGTAAAATGAGAGCAGAGTATTCATTTTTTTTTAGCTGATTCTACAATCTTTTCATCTTAAATAGACAAGTCTTCTCCAGTGGAATGATTTGGTGATCATCTTTAGCTTTGTCCCCTTGAGAATTTTACATGATTTGAATAAAGGCATAACATATCTATTTAGCAAATTTGGGACAAGTTTAAACTCTGTATTAACTAGAATGCAAACCCCATGAAGGCAGGGGGCTCTGCTGTCCGGTTCACTGTTCCATTCCCAGCATGCGTTTGCCTAACACACGTCCTCAGTGCGATATTGTTGAATGAGTGCACCACGACCCGGGAAGGGGACTATGCAACACTGGGCTTCATCATTGATACAGGAATTCCTTAGGTGTGTCCCCAGGCTCCAAGGCATTAGCTCACATTAACCTATTGCTGGGCTGCCCAACTGTCGCCATAACTTCCTTCTTTCCTACTGTGTCCAGGTGTGACTTTGTCTCTGATCAGTGTAAATGCCCATCAAAGGCACCACTGCCACTGCTTTGGGACCCACATGCCATTTCTAGCGATGAACCCCAGGCTGAAGCTGTCAGTCTCAAGAAGTGTCAAGAAGATGCCCACACAGCTGCCAATGTCCATGAAGAGACTGTTGCTACAGGATTTCAAAATACTCAAGACTGGGAACCTTAATGTGTGGCCTTGGAGCTAATTCCCCTGTGTGGAGGTTACCTCCCAGCAGCAGAAAGGAATAAGTTTGGGGGATCACTTTACTGTAAATGCACATGTTATATATCCTGTGTCACCACTTCTGTTGCAAACATTGTCACCTGTATTGTGGCTTTGCTTTTATATATATGCCATGCAACTGTGCCTTCACTGTCACGACTTCATTTTCCATTGGTAAGCAGAAGTCTTAATTCACCATCCTTGAGATGGCTTACCTTAGAAAGACCTCTTTGTGAGTTTGACCTTTGGCTGGTAGCTAGGAACTTAGATTTCCTACCATTCCCAGAGTTACCTAAATTGTTTGTGCAAACCCCATGGCTTAAGCCAAATGCTTTCTTTCCTTTTGGTGGTCTGCAGTCCTGGTGCACTGGGAGGCAGAGGTGACTGCATGACCAGCCACTAATGCAAACATAAAAGCAATGAGGCTGTACTGAGCTTCCGTGGTGGACAGCAATTGACAAGTGTGGTCATAATTTAGTGCTTGAGGAACTGAGTGTGTCCCACGTGACTCCACCATGAGAATACTCTTGGGAGGCTACAGCTGGTTCCTTGGGACTGTGCCCCAGGTGCCTTTTCCCTTTGCTAATGTGGCTTTGTATCCTTTTGCTGTAATAAATCATAGTCATGAATATAATTATATACTGATTCCTGTGAGCTCTCTTAGCAAATCATTGAACCCAGAGGTATTCTTGGGTACTCCTGACACTATTGTCAAGGCAAGGACTACAGGAACCACTACAGATTATCTGGCCCTCAAGGTCCCTGCGGATTATCAGAATGCACCCATTTGTACTTCTATCTGCTTTGCAAAACAATTTTTTTGCCCATTTTAATTAAAAATCCAGTATGATCCAATAAGACAATATGAATATAATAAATACTAATACTATAGTAACTAAATTGTGCTGCTCTTATTTCATTTATTGAGCTTATTTCTATATTTATTCCTCATCTTTGTGCACCCTATGATGAGTAATTGGTATGCCTTTTATCATTACTCCTAACAACGATTCCAGGAAGCATGTAAGTTTCAAAACATGAATGTATAGATGGAAAAACTGAGGCACAGGCTGATCAAATACCTTGTCAATAGTCCCAGAGCTGAAAAGTAGTGGATATGGGACTTAAAGCAAGATTTTCCTATCAGTCTTGATGCTCAGTACGATATGGGCTCCATTTTCCTAACTTTAGATTTGCCCTCCATTGAGACCCTTGTGTACTTGCCTCAAACCAATTGCTATACTCCTTGAGGATCCTTGTTTTAGAGTGACTTCTTCTTTTTTTTCCCCCACAGAAACAGTCCTGAGTCTGTCAATCACATAAAGCATATATGACGTGCTCACCCACCAGCAATTCTCCAAAAATCTGAGACATGTCTGAATTTTCAGGGGGAAAATGAGCTGAGGTTGTATGAGGAGCAAAACTAAGTCTTTACAAAACCATTTGAAACTGCAGCCGAGTTCACTGTGCTCTCAGCTTGGTGTTGCCCAAATCCTTGAGAGCAGGGATTGGATTCTTATTCTGCTTGAACGTTAACAATATGCACGATTTCTGGCACATACTAGATACTTAGTTTTTAAAATGTGGCTAGTGCTTAAACAGTTGAGTGCTGGGCTACAGAACTTGTTTGCAGATTTGGTTAGATGGAATGTCATCCAGAAAGTTCAGAGGTGGAGGCACAGCTTGGACCAGAGATTTGGGCAAACAAGTAGAAGTGTATTCACCTTATATCTGCAACTAAAAGATTACCACACTGAGGACAATAAGATTGTAATAGCTATGTATGTTGTCAGGGGAGTACTGGACTTACTGGGGTGGGGGATCACTTCGTAAGTTATATAAATAACGGATCGCTACGCCGTACAGCTGTACACCTGAATCTAACAAAACATTGTCAACTGTAATTGAAAAATACACACTGAGGAAAAAAACTTGCGTTTTTAACAGCAGGAAAAGTGGCTGAGTGCATCCCTAAAGCTATGTGTATGCACACATGGGTATGTGCTTTTAATGGATACATATATCATATTTTATATTATTTTACTATATAGTGTTTTTAAGTATTTTCACCAATATGTACATAAATAAATATATTGAGTTAGATTGATACATTTTGAGACATAAATATATTTATGTTTTTACAAGTGAAGACATGTAGACTTCCAAAGATTTTTTTATTTTTCTGAGACTTTGTGTGTGTGTGTGTGTGTGTGTGTGTGTTATGTATATGTGTGTATTTATCTGGAAGGTATATTAAACTATTACTATTTTTAGAATGGATTTATGTAGGGCTTTTATTTTCTAATTTGCTTATTTTCTGTTTGTTTGCAAGGAACTGGATTATATTGTGAAATAAAGAAGAACAAACACACCAAAAAGATAATATCATGGCTGCCATGACAGAACCAATAATTCCACTATGATGACTGCTAGAAGGTAAATGCTGTCCTTTTATTAATGGAAGTAAAGGTCTTCTCTATGCCTTAAGGGATGAGGGAAAACTCAAACTTCTAAGCCTGATTCAAAAGGGCCCTCTATCAGCTCTCAATATAGCATTTTGACCTGAAATCCCGTGTCTCTCATAAATTCCATTCTATAAAACTGTTTTGTTGACATGCTTAGAATGCCCTTTGCAGTGTCTTACTCGCACAAATATCCTCATATCAAATTTTATTACCTGGAATGAATGTCTTTTCCTTTGTTCCTTTTGTCATCCTGTGTTCTATCATTATTCGAACTCTTCCTTCTCCTTAAAAGCCATGGCTTTCCTGAGATTCAGTGTTGAATTACATGTCAGCTTGTTGAAGGTAAAGAGATTTTATTGAACTCACAATGTTTACTAGCATCTTAGGGGTAGATGATGGAATGTTTTAAGTCAAACTCTAAAAGTAAAAATTCCCCTAAGTGTTTATATATTAGGCCTGCCCTACTTCAGTGTCCCACACTCGTATACACAAAGACTTGACTGCAACATCAACACTGCAATAGATAATAAGGAACATCACAAAGTGAGAAAGAGATAGAGCTTTGTACTCTTTTACTTTTGGGATCCATTTGTTTCTACTATTGGAGACTAATAACATAATGTCATTTATAACTTCTAATTGGCCTGATGAAATTCCCCAGAGAGAGCCAGCTTTTCCATCTCCTTAGCTGCTTAGGTATGCAGTATAGATGAAAGATCACACATGGGAGCACCGAAGTAGGATGAATTGGTTCAGGGTTTAGAACTCAGCATCTTTTTGTACTGCCTGTGTGACTCTGGGCAAATTAACTAACTTCTCTGAACCTCAGTTTTCTCATTATAAAGTAGGAGTGATAATATTACCGTCTGTGTAGAGTCATGGAAATTTATTAAAGTTGCTGTCAGTGACAAATCCAGGTCTGTTACCATTTCCAGAAATGCCTATCTCACTTCAAACTACCAGAGCCTTTTATTCCTCAGCCAATTGTTTCACTGGCTACTTATCCTTTTCTGCCTGAAAATGGATAAGGTGTGAGTTTCCTTCCTCAGCAGCAAGACTCAACTGTGGCTGTTGGGAGCTGACATTTAAATGCCCCACTCACTCTCCCTGGAGTACGACACCTCCAATGTTCATGTTTCCTGCTGTCTTCCAGGTTCCCGGGGGGAAATTAGGTCCATGGGAGTAATTTGCTGACAAAATTCCTCTTGCAGGCTTCTTCTCTTTCCTTGTTTGCATTTTCATACCATACGTTTCCTAGGATCATCTCACAATTAAGCCACTTACACTCAAACGCTTGCCTCAGCCTCTGCTCCTAGGGGACTCCAAACTAAGAAAACAGAGGGCATGCATTATTGCTGGAATGTTTGTGTCACCCCCAAATTTATGTTTAAATCCTAACCTCCAGTAGGATGGTATTAGAAGAAGGGAGGTGGTTACATAATGAAGGTGAAGGCTTCATGAATTGATCAGTGCTCTCCTAAAAGAGACCCCAGAGAGGCGTCTCACCCTCCCCCATGGTGTAAGGATGACCATGAGAAGATGGTCATTTATGAACCAGAAAGGGGCCAGCACCAGACGTGTAATCTGCCAGCACCTTGACCTTGGACTTCCCAGTCTCCAGAACTGTGAGAAATAAATTCCTGTTGTTTAAGCCACCCAGTTTCTACTTTGTTACAGCAGTCTGAGCTAAGACAGCATGGAATATAATAAGCATGTAGCTAGCAAATGTTAAGTTGTAAAATTACTGCTTCTACACTACTCATGTTAATAATTCATAGTGTGTTTTTCACCATGAATCAGCATCCATACTTCAAAAGAAGGTAAGTCTGGGAGTTAAATGAGAGTTACATAGAAAATGGAAAAAAGGTAAAAGCTTACATTTCTAATTAACTATGACATAGTTATCAATGAAATTGTTACAACTGCCCTGACATAAAGTGAAAGGGGCCCGGAAAGTTGCACAGAGGAAAGAAAAGCACATGGCACATGGCACAGACCAAATTAGTTTGTCCCCATAAATGTTTCCAGTAGTTCTCAGCTCAAAGCCATCTGTGCATCCTACATTTGAAGTGTACCCAACTGAACCCATCCACTGACTGTGTGCTCTGGAATGATGTATGGCTTTGTCCCTCGAAACACAATATATTTGGTATACATCATGCAATATCTACTTACATACTAGTTTTGTCTTCATTCATAAATGTATTTAATTAATCAAATGGCACTTGATAGTCTTCAGAGTGAATTGTAATCATATACAAATGTGATGACTTACTAAGTTTTTTCACATCCCGTTACATTCTCCTAACAATGTTAAAAATGTTAAAAAGAATTATGAGTGTCTATTATTAGCCTTACCCTCACAAGACACATGAAGAACCTGTGATTTCGAGAAAATAAATTATTTACTCAAACACATGGCCAGACAGCACCAGTTCCGAGTTGTTGGACTTGATGTCATGTTCTTTAAATTATCTGGCATGTTTTTGAAGATGGGCTTAAATGTTCCAGGTAGCTAATCAATACTGGATGAACAGTAGACATAAAAGTATCTGAAATGTTCAAACACAAATAGTTTGAATTCACTTTAACCCCTATGATCTTTTTAGTTTTTATTTTATTTATTCTTTTTTTTAGCTGAGTCATCCTGCCACCTGTTGGCAGCTCAACGGCAGCTCAGGTTGGGCTGGGCATCAAACTGCTGTTGCTCACAGCTCAGCTTGCACTCTTGAGTGAGCTCTTAACCCACTGAGCCACTCGGCTGGCCCTAACCCCTATGATCTTGATCCCCAATTTCAGGTTAGGTACACCGCTCATATCCTTCTATAGCACAGCACAGTTTCATGATCAGAGCTTCCATCACTCCATTTTTTTTCTCTTTCCTTGACTGTTACCGTGTGGCTATGTTCTTCCAGACACTGTGCAGTAAGGGCAGCAACCACAGGTAGTCTGCCTGGCAGTGCCACAGTTTTCAGGAGCAGTGCCTGGTACTAGAGTAGGGAATGAAACATAGGTTACCATCCTAGACAGGGGCTCGCTCTGTTTCTTGTCAAGGAGCACCAATTTGTGAATGTGATTTGAGAAACAATTCTTAGCTTTCTGGCAGCTGTCTGCTAGAAGGGCTGTTGCCCTTGTAAACTGATTGAGGTTAAGGCTCAGGGAATTGGTTTTTGTGACAAAAAATCATTCCCAGTCCTGGAGAGGTCAACAAGACTACATAATGGTATGGGAAACAGCTGTGACTGGGACACCACTGTGAATTCCCACAATGCTTTTCTGAATTGGAAAACTGATCAAATTATAAAATGCACCCGTCTCAGTGCCATCTTCTGTAAAATGTAAAGAATATTAATTTTTATGAACATTGGGATTAGAAAAAAAAGTATATTAGGTGATTTCACATTACAAGCATTTAATAAATGGGGCAGGCATTCTCTTATCTTGGTGTCTTAAATTTCCCTATTCAATTTTTCTTCACAGTAGTCAGACAGCAACATGTCTATGAATGTATTTATTGTCTGCCTCCCTCCCAGCCTGAATGGAAGGTCTAAGTGGAGCAGAGACTATTGTGGGCTCTGTTTGTATGCACTGCTGTATTCCCACTTAGAACATCCTGGAACAGGGTAGATGGTCCATTATAACATGGCAAATAAATGCCCCTACTTTATAAGCCGATGGCTCTTCTGGCATGTTTACTCTACAGCAACACACATGACAGTAATGTCATTAGGTTTTATCAAGCCAGGGTCAGGACTTATGCCATGAAAACTGAGAGGATTTCAGGATTTGGAGGGATGATTGTGCATCAAAATGATTTGTCTTCTGATTAATTTCAAGGTGCAAAGCCAATTAACAGCACACTAGGTCTCTGAATTTCTGTTCCCCTTACGCTGCCAACCAAACTTCAATCAGTGATAGCAGATTAAAAAAAATAATGTTTGTGTCAGCCATTAGCATTTCATGTCCTCTGGGCATCTTCTGGATAGAGCTGTCAGGGTAACTTCTTTCTCTCTGTCCATGTTCTCTATCTTTTGCCTCCACCAGTATTTGGGTTGTTTATTTTGATCCCGTTGCATATCTCCTGGCTTTTTCAATGCTATTTTAAATGATGAGCTTTCATTTTTACAAAAAAATAAAAATATTTTCTTCAGTTGAACACAATGATCTTGATAAACACCCACTCAGCAGAAGTAATAGCTTGTTATAGCATGCGTGAGACAAATATTCAAAATCATGCATGCCTCATGTAGAAACACAAATTAAGTTATTTATGATCGTGTTTACATGGTTCCGGCATAAACAGTAAACAGAGAGAAACTAACTTCTCACTGTGACCGTGCCCAACTTGGAGAGACATGTCTCTGTGACGTGAAAATCAGAACCTTTATTTTTGGAAGAGATCTGAAAAATGTATTCTCTTCCACTAAAAGAATTTCCATTCTAAAAGCACCATTCACTTATAAATATTCTATATTTTCACCTCTAAAGTTACCAGACATTTTTTTTCTTTTACAACATGAAAATCTCATTTCCATGAGAAAAAGACAGCTGTGTTCCTAATATAGAACTGAAACATAAGTGCTTTAAACGTGGGCCCTGACACATTAATTCAAACTTTTCCTATCTTCAGTTGTTAGACAATCAGTGAAAAGCCTTTGGAAAATGTAAGGAGTACTTAAAATAGACTTTTTACCTAAGCTTACTATTTTCTTAAAAATATTTTTTTAAAAAAGCAAAACAGTGAAGCACTTATCTTTCCTTGGTCCTTTTTTTTCCCCATTAGTTTTCTTCCCATTTGTATTTCGACAATAGGATTTTCACACCAGTGAGATTTTCACCCCGTTTCACGGTCTGAAATAGGACCATCTAAACCAAGCACACTTGGAGAATTGAATTTCTGAGGTTACATTTATTAAGGATTGAAACAGGACATTCCAATTAAAATGAAGACTTTTCAAAGGGATTATTAGTGTTCCCCAGGTGATCCGGGTTTTGCTGCCCTCATTTCTCTTCTATTCTGCATATTTTATGGATGCTTTAAAGCTGTAGCTCAAATTAAGACATCTCTGCACCCATGTTTGGCGGTGTTAACCATTCTTTAACAGTAAATAACTGTGGAACGTTAAAAGTGACACTTAGACAACTTTGAATACAACTCAATTTTACAAAAGGGAACTGAGGTTTAGAGAGACAGAAAATGCATTTTCATATGGCACCTCCATTTTTTGAAATTTTGGAATTCTGATAATATTGAGAGTGATGATGATGATATGCTATGCCTGTAAGGGTACAATCCAAGATAACCAATGAAGAACACTCAAGTCAATTATTCTATTGATTGGTATACTTATTCATCTAGGATCTGCTTAATGGGCAGTGCATACCTAGAGAATAATGCAGGGGATCAATTATTTTCTTGCTTTGTTGGCAGTTATTCAAAGATTATTATTAAAAACCACAGTATTCCTAAGTCGTTTTCCGGAATAGTTCTTGAACTTAGTACGTAATAGTCAAGAAACTGATGAGTTCAAATAGTGAAAACAAGTTGCCCAAAGCTGCACAGTAAGTTTATAGCGGGATGAAAGTCCCCATAGCACCTAACACTGCAGCAACAGCACTAGATTAACTACTTAATCCCTTTTGAGGGTCAAAACTGTTTTGTCCCCATATTTTTGTCCCCATATTTCTTTAAAATACAAAAAAATCAGAGTTAATTCTGATTTCACCAGTTTTTCCGTTAATGCCCTGTTCCTGCTCCAGGATTTAATGCAGAATCCTAATTGCATTTAGTTATCATATTTCCTAGCTTTCTCTTCCTGTGACACTTTCTTAGTTTTTCTTTGCCTTCTATGACCTTAAGATGTTTTGAAGAGTACTAGTCAGTTATTTTGTTAAATCCCCCTCAATATGGATTTGCCTGAACTTTTCTCATGACGCAATTGAAGATATATATTACTGGAATGATTCCACAGAGATAATGTGTCTTTCTCAGGGAAGACTAGTTTTCAAACATCAAATAGTAAAGCATATAGACAATATCTTTGGCGATTTTATCACTGGATCATTTCTTGCAGCCACCATTTTCTTCTCAAAGTAGCTTCATACATTATCCCTTCCAGTTATTTGTAAAGATTCGTTTAAATTACACACAAGGAAATTGAAACCCAAGAAGATGGTATGGCTTAGAGTCATGCAACTAATTAGCAGGATTATGCCTTCAATTTGTGTCTTCAGAACTTGAGTTTACAGTTTTCCCTCACTGTGAGAGCCTAGAAGCCTCATGACCTCAGGGTATCCTGACAAGATTCTTGTGAACTTCACATTTCCTTTCATTTCTAGTCACAAGGCCCTAATTAAACATGTCACTTTTCGGTTCCATATGTAAGATTCATGAAGAATGTTTCATCAGAGCATTGGACTCCCATCTTCTCTCCTTCCTCACCACCCAGTCGGTGTAATGCCATCTCCCCAGGGCCGCCAGGGACTTGAGTGCTTCATGCTTCCCCTAATTGGAGTGAGATATGCCACTGCTCAGAGTTGGGGATTCTTGGTGTGCCTTCGAAATAAATCTTGACTCCTGAATAATGATTTGGCTCTGCAAAACCCGGTGCCTTGGAACCCTGCTGAGGTGTTGCCATCAAAACAGAAGAAAATCAAAATTTTCTCTGAATGGAGTCTTAATAACAGTTGGAAACTTCAGCCTCCTGCCCATAATTTATTTACAAAGAATCTTTTTGAAGGGAACTATCTTGGAGAATTCTGTGTGGCTTTGATGTTTGCGAAAGTAACTTTGTCAAGATAGAAAGACCATAGATAGAAAAATAGTTAGGTATACCTACAGATAGAAAATAAGACAGATTGCAACAAGAAAGTCTTGTGTACAGTACCTCATAAGTGAGCTTTTGATTCTTACATTGTTTCCTATCACCACACCCCCATCTTGACCCTAGTACCTGTTTTAATCATTTATGGCCAATGTCTTAGCTTAGTTCTACCATAAACACCCTTACACAATGTATTTAGTTAATATAGATTTTTTTTGGAGGGAATTTGGGAGTCGGCATGTGATACACAGAAGGGGACACAGCTATTAAACAATGTGTTATGGACTGAGTTGATTACCGCCCCCCCAAAAAAAATTCATAGGTCAAAGCCCTGACTCCAATGTGACAATATTTGGAGAATTAGACCTTTAAGGATATAACTAAGGTTAAATGAGGTCATAAGGGTGGGATATAAGCTGATAAGACTGGTATCCTTATAAGAAGAGGAGGAGACACCAGATCTCAATATCCCTTCTCTTCCCTTCTCTCTCCCTCCCTCTCTCTCCATGCCATTTGAGGAACAGTGAGATGGTCATCAGCAAGCTGGAAGACAGTCCTCACCAGAAACCAAACATGATAGCACTTTCATCTTAGTCTTTTTGCCTCCAGAATTGTGAGAAAGTGTCTATTGTGTAAGCCACCCCACCTATGGTATTTGGTGATGGCTGCCTGAGCTAACTAATAAAGGGTGCATCGTTAATCTAGCTATCACAGTGGGCAACTGAAGTGTAATTGTGCTGGGAAAATGAGAATTGGTGTGTCCCTAAGATTTATGTCTACCCAAGGGATGAAGAAGCTGAGCTTTCTGCACGTCAACTCTTAGCAGACATTGGCTGATGACTGCTCCTGTGGGTTATTAATTTCTCCAGAGATACATCTAGATACAGAATGGCTTCCCGCAATTTAAGAGGGAAAAATAGAGACCTCAGAAACACATGCAGATACTGGCAGTTGGAAGCAAGCTTGAACATACTGAAGGGGACAGTGAAAGCAAGCAGGAAAAACTCAATTCTGTAATAGAAGCACTCTTTCTTCTTAACGGTCCCTATAAGGAAACGGATGCCAAAATCTGTAATGTGTATATGCATGTGTGTGCAGTTGATATATGTGATATATCCCCACATCGTACAAGATTAGGAATAAGCAGGAAGTCCTTTAACAGTCATAGGCCTGGTGGGGCTACCTATCAGGTCCACCTGCCTACATTTTCTCTAGCTCAAGTGACATCATCTCCCATCATGGGAAATCCACAGAGTGGTTCATCGATGCTGACAAGAGCATCTGTCAGCATTACAGAGAATCAATCATGCCCTTCTCTTCCAGACTTGGTCCTGTTGGTGAGCGTTTGGACTGAGGTCTGATGCCTTTGAAACCATATATAATATACTTATTCCAAGGCAGTTTCAGAAGCTTGCCAGGGAATTTGATCTTATTCAAATCAACATTCGCTTCCCATCTGCATCTTGCTTCCTTCCCTGGACCCTTTCACCTACACACAGCACTTTGTCACTAGGACATGCTCATGTGTCCTGTTCCTCAATCACACAGAAGCTGTAACAGTAAGTTACAGCGAAAGCCCTTAATACAAACTTTGAAAATCAAATACAGAACTCTGTAAAGTAAAAACACATTTCCTTTTTTATTTTATTTTTATTTTTTGCTCTGTATTGCTGAATTACTTTTTTTATTTACTTTTTTTAAATTAGTTTCAGGTGTACAACACAGTGCAATAGTTATACTTTTTGCCCCTCAAAGTGACAACCCCCCCCTAGTTTGCCACCCCACTCCTCCTTTTTTAAAGTTTTAAAGTCATTTTTTTAAAACTTAGCTATAGATATAAAGAAAAATCAAAATAATACAATACATAAAATATGAAAAATAAGGAATATAATGATATGCGGATATTATAAGTTTCCTTTTAGACTAGTAAAAAAGCTGTGTAAATTCTATGTCAATAAATCTTTAAATATCTCTAAAAGGCACAAATATATTGCAGTTGAATGGAAAGGTAAACTATGTTTTTTTAAAATATAAAGGCACAACATCCTAGTTATGTCAGTTCTCATTTAAAAATTATGCATGTTTGTGCCCTGATAAAAATGCTACAAAGATTTTACCATAAACAAAATAAACATATTCTTAAGTTCAAGTGGAAAAATCAAACATTTATGAATAGTCAGAAAAATGTTTGAAGAGAAAACTAATGAGGGAATATCTAGTAATTATATTTAATCATAAAATCATAGAAATATATAGTGTATTACTGTCACATGAATAAACAGAGATCAGTGAAATGGTAGAAAAAGTCCAGGAACAGATCTAATACTTATGAAAATGTAGTATGTAAAAATGGTACCATTTCTAATCAGTGGAGAAAAGATAGGTTATTCAAAAATTGTTGTTGAGAGACCTGCTTAGCCATCTAAAAAGGTTTTTAAATTAGAATTTAATTTATGTGTCATGCAAAAGATTTAAATTAAGATAAATAAATGCATGTTCTTAAAAAAGTATTTGAAGTGGAAAAATACTGTAACATAAATCTTAAAAGTTTTAAAAGAAAATTTTTTTTATATACAATTATACATAAACTGAAACAGAAAATGCTGCATCACAAAAAAAAGAAACCCAAATCATAAAATATTAAAATCAAACAACAAGCTGAGAAAGTAAAATTACTCGTACATAGTTGAGTTTAATCACAGATCAATTTCTTTAATTTAATATATCATGAGCACTCAGAAAGAATAAAAGCAAGTCCAACAGCCAGTAGACAAAAAATGAACAAACACTATAAATAGTGCACAGGAAAAGACAAGTGGGTTTTAAAAATATGAAAACATGTTCAACCTCAGTCATAAGGCGAATAGTGTGAGATTTTTCATGATCGGGTTGGCAATGTTAGCATGCTTGATAGGTACGGGATTGAGCGTGCGCAGAAACACTAGCATTATTTATGGCATGGTAAATTGTGAAAATCACACTAGAAAACACAACAAAATCTTAAATGATGATACTTTTAGGCTGAAAATTATGTTCCAGGAACATATTCTATAGATATCTACATACATGTAAGATCAACAACTTAGAGGATGAAACAATATCTAATGACTGTTCTTTATCTGGGAGCTATGTAAATAAAGTATGGCATACGCATGCGATGTACTAGGATGCAGCTATAAAAGAAGGTGGCATTTTTCATTTTAAAGTTTGGATAAGAGCAGTCTCATAATGTTCTTCCTCAAGTAAGAAAAGCAAAGCGTGGAAATAGTAAGAATGCTGCCACTTGTGTAAAAAACACATAATTGTGTATTTATTTGTAGGTACCTTGTAAGTGCTATTAAATATTTTAATCCTATAGAGATTTGAAAGATTATAGTTATTGTTATTATTATTAATTTATTATGCAGTAAATATTCACTTAAATGCACACACATCTTCTCTCTCATTGTATTTAAGATCTTCCTGCATCTCTAATCTTCTATTGAATATCTTTTTGGCTTTGCCTAAAGAGAGCTCTTTAGTATTTCTTTCAGTTTAGGTCTGGTGGCAACATGTTATTTTAGTGCCTGTTTGCTTGAAAATATTTTTACCTCATCTTTATTTATTTAAAAAATGTTTCCCCTGGATGTAGATTTCCAGATTAGTGGTTATATATTTCCAGCAGCTTATGGATAACTTTTCATTGTTTTCTGCTTTCTTTGTGTCTGAAGAGAAGTCAATTATCAGTCTTTTGTTTTTTTCAAGGTAGTAAACATGCCTTTTCTTCCCCTGCTTTGTTAAGTTGGTTATTTTCTAGCTGCCTTTAAACTTTTTATTTTTCATTTTTAGCAGTTTTATTATGATATACTTAAGTGGAGATTTTGTTTTTTTGTTTTTTGTTTGCGTTTTTTGTATTTACCTTTTTGGAATATCTTACTCAGGTATTTTGCGACTGCCCCACGCATCAGAGCTATTTGATGCATTTCATCAATTTCTGAAAATTCAAAGCATAAACTCTTTTTTTAATTGAAATATAATTGATATAATTAGCATATAACATTATGTTAGTTTCAGGTGTACTACATAATGATTCTATATTTGTATATACTGAGAAGTGATCATTACAATATGTCTAGTTAACATCTACCACCATATATCGTTCAATTATTTTTTTCTTGTGATGGGAAGTTTTAAGATCTACTCTCTTACAATAGACAAGACATGGAAGCAATGTGATTGCCCATAGATGGATCAATAGATACAAAAAATGTATATATACAGGGAGTGCAAAAGAATGTATACACATTTTAAGAGATGGTCAGCATTGTTTAAATGGTCGTTCGCCATAATCAGAAGTGTCTAGACGCTGATGGCAACCACTTTGAGCACCTCTTGTAATTGTGGAAGTCAAACGAGACTTGTACTCATCTTTTGTTGTTGGTATATATTGAGTATTACAATTTTAATAGTTTTTTCCTTCTTAAAGTGTGTATACATTCTTTTGCCACCCTCTTCTCTCTCTCTCTCTCTCTCTCTCTCTCTCTCTCTCTCTCTCTCTCTCTCTCTCTCCCTCTCTCTCTCTCTCTCTCTCACACACACACACACACACACACACACACACACGCACACACAATGGGATACGATTCCACCATATGAAAAAGATATCTTGCCATTTGTAACTATGTGGATGGTCCTTGAGGGCATTGACTAAGTGAAATAAGTCAGAAATAGAGAGAAAAGTAGTGTAAAATCTCACCTATATGTGGAGTCCAAACTCTGTCTCCTGCAAATGACAACAAAAATAGATCTCATAGATAGATACAGTGGTTGCCAGAGGCAGGGGATGGAGGTGTGTGGGAGACGGTGGTCAAAATGTACAAACTTTCAATTCTAAATTCTTTAAATATTATTTCTTCCCATTAGCTCTTCATCCTCCTCTGGGATGTCATATCATATATTTTAGAAATTCCCCCCATATCTTGTTTATCTTTTATGATACTTTTTATATTTTAATTGTTTTGTCTCCAGTGTAGATACAGTGTAGCCTAGATATTTTCTTCTGACTTGGCATCCACCCTCAGGTTTATATTCAACCTTCCACTATGTCCAATTTGTGGCTAACCAGTGTCTCATCTGTTATGAAATCAATACTTTGAGTTTGTGATGTAAATTATCAGACTATCCTGTGGGTATGTATGAGCTTATGATTTTGTTGATTTTTCATTTTTTTTTCCTTGTCTCCTCATGACGTTATTCAGATTTACAGTTATATTAGAAAATCATTGGAAGCCTGGCATGTGGCTGTCTTCCTCCAGAGAAGGTTTGTCTTTCTTATGGCGGAAGACCTCAGGCATGAGAAATCCAGTATTAACTTACCTAATTTAGAGATGATTGTAATTCACAATTGGGTTTCATTCCTAGTGTGAGCTGGTCTATAGCTCACCATTCGTCCCTTTCTGGGTCCAAGACCACAGGTCAGAGTCCTACTGGGGTCCCTTCTCCTTAAGGTATCCACACCTGTCCTGCCTGCCCCGCAGCCCTAGGAGGCTTTCCAAATGCTTACTTGGCTCATGGGTATTTCAGCTGCTTTTGCTGGAATTCAACTGTTGTCATTTGGGGAAAAGAGGACAGAAAACCCAGTTTGACTTTTAGGTTTACTCTTTCTTCTGGGTCTTGGCTTCATAAATATTCACTCCCCGGTTTTCTGTCTGATTCTCTCAAGGAGATGGTTAAAAACATTATCATCCAGTCTTTCTTGGTTGTTCACACTGTTGGTGTTGGCTCGAATCACCTATGATCCCGTCACAGGAAGTTGGTATGTTTCAAGTGTAAAAGTGATGATGATGAGTATTCAAACATTCATAGCATTTTATCTTATTTTATAAATTATTAAAAGTGACATAACTTTTATTTGATGTGTAGATATTTACAATTTATCACAAATTATTTGATGTGTAGATACATATTTACAATTCATCACAAATTATATCCTTTGTAATTCTCTGAAATTTTGATGAAAACTGTTTAGAATATCATTTGAATTACCAAACATACGTCCCTGGAAATTGTAATTCAGCTTTGAGTCAAGAAAATTATAATTATAATATTATTGATATTTATTTTCATTTAAAAGGAAAGTGGGAAATCAGAAGTTCCAAGAACATCGAAGTTCAAATCCACTGTGTAAATAAAAGCAGTTAAACACTGGAAGAAATACCAACATCTTTTTAATATTTAATGTACTTTACAGTGTTGGAAATACTGAGTGGTTATGGGTGAAGGAAACTAGAAATAGAGTTCATATGTGGTTACCTCATTTTTCTTATTGTTGATATTCTTATTTTTCAATAAGGAAAACATTATCTTTTGTTGTTGTTTTGTTTGAGTCATAGAACAGAGTAAACATACAAAGAAATTTTATGTTTTGAAACAGGTTGGAAAGTTACCACAGCAGCAGGAGCAAGAAGTGATTTAATTTTATGGTGATGGAAGGAGAACTGACTCTGGGTGGTGAACACACAATGTGATAGATAGATGATGTATTACAGAATTATACACCTGAAACCTATGTAATTTTACTAACCAATGCACCCCAATAAATTTAATGAATAAGAGAAATTAGCAAAAAAATATTTTCTTTCCCTTAGCAGTTTACTGTTTAAACCTGGTTGGTGTGATGCAAGGATATATTTGGAAACACTTGAATTGCTATCCATGAACCTTGGCAGATTTTTAAAATTTTTTTGATAAAGAATGAGCATGTCTATTTGCTACCTAATTCACACAGAGATTTTGTCTAAAGCATCTTGAAATGAAGAAATGGCTCGAATTTTTAATTTAGTATTTCACTAGTATTTCAGCTTAAAAAAAATGAACTTCTTTCATTATTATGGAATGTGTCTTGGCACTACGAGGGCTGCATGGCTCCTTGCAACTTATTACTGTCTAGACTAAAACAAATAAGGAGCACTTACTTAATGCTGATTTTTAACTTAAACTATAAATTGAACTTATAATGTATGTTCTCACAGGAATAAGGAGAAAACAAGTTGCTCTCAGTCTAGTAAGTGTCAAACATTTCCAGGAATAAATACATTCAGTAAAGAGCTAATGGACATGGATTAAGAAAAAAAAGAAATAAAGGACCAAATCAGAAAATTTCCTAAAATGCCCATAATTTATTAGAAAATGCAGGTAAACAATTGGGTGAATCATCCATAGAGTAACATAAATATCACCCTTGCTGTTTCCATCAAAAGGCCTATCACTAAAGCCAGTTTTGAAAGGTGCAGAAAATAAGGCTCCACTTAAAGAAGGCCTGAGCAGTAGGCTTCAAGAAAGTGTTTCTACTGTATGTAACTAGTGCAAAAAAAAAAAAAAATGCTTACTTTTGTAGTTTAATATCTCAAAGAAATTTCTGTAAAAGACCCAGAGATTCCCTGGCTCTCCAGCCCTTCTTCCAACCACTGTCAAAGGAAATAAGCATTTATTGAATACCTGTTGTTTGTACTAAGCTCTGTGTTGGGGTATGGTGGGACTTCTTGACAACTGTCAAAGTTGACACTGTTTGTAGTCTGGTAAGAAGGGTGGATACATATAGTTTAATCAGTGCTATCACAGAAATTTGTAAAAGTATCAAAGTCTCTGAGGTGGTCCAAGAAGACCTCAAGGAAATAGTTTCATTGAGCTGGATCTTGTATAAGAATAGCAGTAATCAGTGGTCATCAGTGATTGGACATTTGTACTGGGGGTTAAACTACTACCTCATTCAGTGTCCTCCAAATCACCTTTATTATCCCTACCTTACAGACAAGGAAATGGGGGTACAGAAAGGATGGATAAGTCACCTAAGGTGACAGGGTAGTGAATAGCAGAGATATTTTATCTCCAGAATTATGTTATTCCTGTATGAATTATGAGTTAAACTTTGCCAAGATAGATTGTGTTAGAGGGAGCAGCTACTGGGGTCCTCTGAATTCTCTCCCAAGGTGAGCTCTCATAAGGTCAGCCTTTTTCAGATTTAGAGTTCAATTGGCCTGTGGGTGAAAGTGATTTTATTGGCCTAGGTCATTAATGAATGTGATTTAATGTCCATTGGGCAGGATGACCTTCTTTAGAGAGGTCTGTGTGAAAAGGAACTGAGGATGGTATCCAGCCAATGGCTAATGGAGAGTTTCAACTTTCAGTCCAGCAGCCCATGAGGAGCTCAGACTCTCAATATTATAACCCAGGAGGAAATTAATGCACGCCAGCATCATGTCAATTTGGAAGCAGATCTTTTCCTAGTTAAGCCTTCGGATGAAACCCAAGTTCTGAGCACCATCTTAATTGCAGCCTTCTGAGATGACCTTAAACAGACGACCTGGCTGAACCATGTTTATTTTCCTGACCTGCAGAAAGAGTGAGATGAAAAAATGTGTGTTTTTTTAAGGAACTAAGTTTGTGTTGATTTGTTACACTGCTAGTACATTACACAA
Source organism: Aselliscus stoliczkanus (assembly GCA_033961575.1). NCBI lineage: Eukaryota > Metazoa > Chordata > Mammalia > Chiroptera > Hipposideridae > Aselliscus > Aselliscus stoliczkanus. The sequence goes on from CM066734.1 coordinate 136,929,197, forward strand.
CCAGCACATTGCCTACGCAACATCTGAGACCATTCCTACAGGTAGTTTCTTCTCTGGATACAATGCTTGGGGTATAGAGCCACAGAAATAGTCTTCCTTTAAAAAAAAAAAAAATGAAATAGAGTCTTCCCTCCTCTTTCCTGTCCCTGACCCTTCTCTGAGTAAGAAAGAAGTCCCAAGCTTCTAGGCTACATTCTGAAATCTTTTTTTTTTTTTTGAGGGCAGTATCACTGGCCCTCATATGTGGGACCCGAACCGGGGCCGCTGGCTTCCCAAGCCAACTCTTAACCACCGCGCCACTCGGCCGGCCCGAGGCTACATTCTGGATACCTCTGCACAAGCTACCGAGAAAACAGATTTTTACCTACTTTTCTGGGACCTTTAAATATTAACTTCAAATTTGCCAAACTCTGTACCACTCAAGACATCCTGATTTAAAAATAGTTTGATATAGTAGGAAGTGTATGTGCTTTGGAGTAAATATGTCAAGATTTGAGTCTTCTCTCTGCCATTTATATTCTGATTCTCAATTTGTTGAATATAGGAACATAGGCTATCATTGAATTAAAATTAATATATGTTTAGGGCCGGCCAAGTGGCGCATTGGTTAAGCACTGGCTTGGGATGCCAGCAGCCCTGGTTCAGGTCCCACATATGAGGGCCACATATACACTGCCCTCAAAAAATAAATAAATTAAATTAAATTAAATTAAATTAAATTAAATTAATATACGTTTATATAGTTATATAATAATACTCATTTCTCTTGCCACATGGTGGCTCCTCAATTAATATTAGCTATCATTAGTTTTATATTTGTTGTCGCATATCCTTTAAGATTACATTTCAATCGATTTCCTATTCCTATACTCTTTGCACATCTCATTTCTGCCTTCCTGGCTGAAATTTCTGCCAGAAATGACAACTGGGTAATTTATTCACCAGCTTTTTTGAGCATTCACTGGATGCCAGAATTTATATATGCAAGGTCTGACAATTAATAAATTTCTACCAACTGGACAAACAGTAAACCAAGTTTACTATTTAGAAGTGCTGAAAAGGCTGCGTGAAAAAGATGAAAACGACCTGAACTTTTCACCAACAATTCATGGCTCTTGCATCACGACAATGCGTCAGTTCACACCATTTTTAGCCAGTAAACAAATAACTGTATCGGAACACCCACCCTACTCGCCTGATCTGGCCCCCAATGACTTCTTTCTTTACCTGAAGATAAAGAAAATATTGAAAGGAGGACATTTGGGGCATTCAGGTCATCAAGGATAATATGATGACAGCTCTCATAGACATTCCAGAAAAAGAGTTCCAAAGTTGTTTTGAAAGGTGGACTTAGTGCTGGCGTCAGTGCATAGCTACCCAAGGGGAGTACTTTGAAGGCAACTGTAGTGATATTCAGCAATGAGATATGGAGCACTTTTTCTAGGATGAGTTCATGACCTTAATTGTTTGACCTCACGCTTGTGTGTGTGTGTGTGTGTGTGTGTGCATGTGTGTGTGTGCATGTGTTTGTGTGTCATTAAAGCCTATGGCACTGAGACATCGTTATTATTAATAAATTTATTTCTTAGAAGAAAAATTGGCAATAGATTGACAATAGATTGTCACTAATATGATGAACATTAAAATCCACATCCTACTTCAAATAGAATATTCTTTGGACAATGTCATATCAGCATCTATTCACCATTAATTTTGAATCTTTCAGAGGTATATGCCAAAAATGCATATGATAGGATTCTAAATATATCCCCTTTTGCATACTCCTTTGAATGGGAAAGAACCCATGAATATGATCAATGTCCCTTCTGAAAGAGGTTGCTTTTTGTGGAAAAGGAAAAAAATGTTTTGCAGATGTGATTAAGGCCCCTAATCACATGACTCTACTGTAAGAAAAAGGGCTGTTATCCTGGGTGGGCCTGAGCTAATCAGGTGAGCCCCATAAAGGAAGATCAAGGTGGTCAGAGGTGGACGACGTCAGAGAGATCTGAAGCAGTGTTGATGCTCTCTCTCTCTCTCTTTGGTCGTAAAGAAAAACACTGTCCTGTTTTGGAGAGGACTCCACGGCAGGTAATGGCCACTGGCTTCTGTAAGCTGAGGACCTCCCCATGCAATCAAAAGGAAACAAATTTTGCCAACAGCCAGAGAACCAGGAGGAGCCTGACCCAGTCCTCATTCCAGCAGAGTGTGACCTTGAGTAGAGGATCCAGCTAATAGGTGCCCGCAATCTTGATTATGGAAACTGTGAGGTGATATATTCATGTTGTTTTAAGCTGCAAAGTTTGTGATAAATTGTTATGCAGCAATAGAAAACTAATAGGCACATATGGAAAAAAATTTCCTCTGGAATGAAGCCTTATGTTATAAATATTTCTTTCTTTAATAACTGAAGTTATTAAAGTTGTGTCACTCTCCAGCTCAACATGTTTCTTGTCATCTAACCCCGATTCTGCCGAGTCCAAGTAATGAGCATTTGTTCCATCCAGCTCAATTTATGTCCTTGTTTGGGGCTGACCCAGTTAGAAGCTGGTCAGCAATTAACGAGTAATTTGCCTGAGTCATCATTCTTGAGTGTTCATTTCTGAAAGGAGGCTTTGTCAAAATGTCAGTCTTTGTATTCTGCTCTGCCTGTATCCAGTGGCTTTCCAGTTCATGCTGAATAAGGACCTAAATATGCATTTCTATTTTTGCTGCTAATTAATGTGCATGACATAGCGAAGTTGAGAGGACCGGAGCTTACCAGTGTTTTTATTCCCTTTGTGGTGTGTGCTGTAAAGCAGTACAGTGAGGCCAGTTTGAGTACATCCCACTGTCCAATTCACATATTAACATATGTCCTGGGAACCAAGTAGCGTAACAGCCACATAACTGGGTCTTCTTTCATGTGCAAACTTCATGGCCAAGAGTGAAATTGCAGCATAGGGAAAGGACCCTGTATTTTGGGGACTCAGAAAGTTTGAGGGAAATACATTATAATTCTTATAAGACATTTGATCTTGGAAAACTTATTTAACCCACCTAAGCTTCAGGTTCCTCACCTGTACTTACTCAATCCCTTTGCTCTTTCTCTTCCTATCGTAACTCACCTGAATACATGAGTGTTTCTGTAATTCTCTACACTGTCCTTCTCATCCATTCCATTTTCTTTATCTCCACTTTTTAACTTCCTCTAGCCAAAATAATTTCATTTGTACTATTTAAATTGTCTCACTGTCTCCATTTTTTTATCTTTCCAATTTATCCTTCACAATGAAGCCAGATTTCTGTCTCCCACATACATTTGTGTAGGTGATGAATCTCCCTTCTTAAAAACCCCCATTATTCTCCAATTTCTTCATTCTGTATAGAATTGATGACTACCATCCCTTAGCATTCCACAGAGGTGAATTCTGATGTCATACCTTTGCCAGATCTAAAATCTAAGGTGGGGCCGGCTGAGTGGCGCGGTGGTTAAGCGCTGGCTTAGGAAGCCAGCGGCCCCGGTTCAGGTCCCACATATGAGGGCTGGTAACACTGCCCTCAAACAAAAAAATAAAAAATAAAAAAATCAAATAAAATAAAATCTAAGGCGTCTTACAGTCAATCTACAGAGGACTACTTGTAATTTCAAAATAGGGCCCTCTCTCCCTGCCTGTTTTCATGCTGTCTTCCTCTTTCTCACCTGAAATGCAGCCATCTCTCAATGACCTGGCCATGATGAGTTTTCTTAGAAAAGCCTTCTGTCTCATTAGTTAGATGACATAAGTGCTCTTTCCTCTGCGCTCCCATGGCACTTTAGTTATACCACCACCATGAGCCAATGCAGTTGGATTCAAGCACAGCTGTCTCCCATATTGAATTTGGAGCATAACAACAGCAAATTGTTTATTTTATTACTTCTTTATATTTTCACTGATCACTATGTATTCACTGTAAACTCAGTAAATGTGCATTAATGAGTCATAGTTGATTGAATGAATGAATGGATGTGATAATAGTAATACTAAATAACCTTTACCGATTATTTACTAATTGTCAGTTACTGTGCTAAGAGCTTTATATGGATTAAGCCATCCGATTCTTCTTTTTATTATTATTAAAGTTTATTGGGGTAAAATGGTTAACAAAGTTACATAGGTTTCAGGTGTATGATTCTGTAATACATCATCTATATATCACATGGTGTGTTCACCACCCAGAGTCAGTTCTCTGCCATCTAATTCTTACAATAGCCCTTTGTGGTAGATATCATTATGTTCTCCATGTTGTAGAGAGTTAAATCTAGGCTTATTGATGTAACAATTTCCTCTAAGGTCAAACAGCTAGTAAGAGGAATATGTTAAGTGAATGCCACAGAGCTTGTTACATATTTAAAATGTCTTTATTTTCCTTTATTATCGGAAGGCAGATTATACCAATAAGTATTGTAATACTTGTGAGCTTCGATACATTATAATTCTCAAAGGAGATCATCCTAAATAGTAATTCTCATTTTATAACATTTTAAATATCCAAAAGATAGGATATTTGGGGCAAATCAGTATTGGAAGATGCTTTTGAAAGATAGGGAGTCTAAATCCATGATACAAACCCATTTCCTTATAGTTTTAGGATTTGACAGCTATAAACTGGGGGCTTCTAAAACTATAGGATCTTTTGAATTTCATTACAATTTTACTGTATTTATTATGAGCTCTCTCAATATAAAATGCAGTGATATTTAACAAATTCATTCTCATAACTTTCTTGAGAGACGTAATGATTTAGGGGAGTTGAAAATAGGTAGACATTATATCATCTAGTGTTTCAGACCAGGTAACACCTTTGTAAAAAATTGTGGAAAAATTCAATATCTCAAGCTCAACAAATTATGTGGGCCATTAATGAAGATATTTTGTGTTGTCCTATGGATTTTATATAGTGGAACTTCTTGACATTTGTCAATAGGTCTGCACATCTGAATTTTTCCTATAACTCACCAAGTCTGCTGCATCTTATCCTGTTACATTCCTGTTCAAGAGATAACTGAGATTACAGACCATTGAAATAAAAGGAAGGGAACCAGACAGATGAGTTCATGAGCTAAATCTCCTTTGCCTCCCAAAAATCATATTTTTACCAGACCGGCTAACTTGTTATGGTTGTCCCTCATTGTTAGCCGTCCCTGAAAAATCTGCCATGTGAATTTCCTTCCAGAATGTACCTATTTTAGAAATTATGTTCTACCTTTTGTGTGTGCTTGAAAGAGAGAGGAAAAAAAAAGAAAACTAAAAAAATAAAAGGGTGATGAAGTTAATGACACTGATAGTAGAGAAGTTACTGACCAAAGAAATTATTTTATTTTATTTCACTTTAAGAGAGCAAAAATGTTGAGATTGAGCATAAATTCTATTAAAACGAGGACAGCCTTTTTCTATATTCTGGACTATAGCTAAAACATGCAAAGCTAAAACTGCTTAACATTATTAAACTGTTAAGCTGCCAAAGCTGCACTTAGCTCTGTGCATTGGGGAGTGAGTTAGCAAGATAAGTCTTGGTATGCATGTTGATTCTCTCCAAGACTCATACAAGCCAACAACCACTTCTTGTTCATAAATTATACAAACCTCCCTGAAATCCTGGAACTTTGATAAGACTGGAAGGTGAAATCCTGGAACCTTGATAAGACTGGAAGGTGGGCTATGTGAATTTCCACTTCCTGTGGCATTAAATCTCTCCCACTGTGATGAATGCCACTGCACATATTTCTTTGCATAGTGGAAGGGTGGAGGCCCACAAATAAGCTCTAGAGACAGACTGTGAAGGAGTTCTGTGGAAGATGCAATAGGAACAAGACAAAGAAGAGCAGCCCCAAGCTAGAGAAAGGCCAGAAGGTGGCACAGAAACACAATCGTGATGCTTTAGAGTGAATCAGAATAACACCGTGAGAAGGAAGTGCCAGCCGAGGGAGCCATGTGGGCAAAGACCTGGGGAAGGGTGGAAATAGCAGCAGTTTATTCAGAAGGAGAGGGGAGATACTGCTGGAAAGATATAAAGGCCAGACTATGAGACCCCTAGAATACTAAGCCCTGCATCAAAACTGAGCTGGCCGCACCAGTAACAGGCAGTTATTTAATGCCCACCATGAACTTCACACGATGGTTTACGAAAGCCTTGCTAACAGAAAGGAGGGATAAGCACTTTATTTAGTTACTTGACATGAATAAACAATCATTTCCTCCTTAAAGCTAGAATTCATGGCGAGCACACAGAGGGTAGAGTTCAATAGTCTCTCTTGGAACAACCCAAGCTAGTTGCTTTTGGAACCTATATAAAACTTCTCCCCAGGAATACACGATGGTTTTTAAGGTTTTAATTTTGGCAGGAAAATAGAACGTTTCCTAATGTTAACATGACTTAGTCACCACCAACACTTGATTTTGCCTGAACATTTATCCCAAAGAAGCACAAAGTGTAAATATAGTCCTGGAACAAAGCTCAGTGGAGCTCAATGAGGTGTTCTGGGTAAATAATAGTAATATTTAGATTCCCACCAGCCTGGGACTCTAAAAGAATAAAGGACACAAAGAGGTCAGCTAACCCAACTTAAATTACCAAAATTTCATTAACCCCCAAAAGACACTTGCTGAGTTGTCAAGCGCGTTGCTTGAATACTCTAGTTACAGTAAATTATGGTTTTCCTAGCCTATTATTTCCATTTTTGTGGAAAGTGCAATTGTAAGGGAAAATGGACGTGATCTTTCCCCAACTCCATCTGAAATTTGTATCAATGGCACAAAGAAAATTTCTGTCCCATGTAACAGCTACTCCTATAGACTAGGAATTATTTTTACTTACCTCTGCTCAGTAAACTCCCAGGATTAACCAATGACCTCCACTCTAGAACATGTACTAGCTGACACCCATGACAAGCTGAATTCTCCTAGGCAAAATACCCATGCACTTCTCATGCCAGCACAAGAGTTGTAACCTTACCAAGAACCACGAGCATTTATTTCCAAACTTGACACTAAGTGAGCTTGCTATTGTAATTATGTAATTTAATTATTAAATAGTATGCAAAATCATGCAAAGCTAGAGATGCATTATTTGGAAAGACTAATAAAAGATGAGATACTACAACCAAATAGTCAATTTTGATTGGGTGAAAGAGCTTTAAAATAAGGGAAAGTTCTGTAAGTCCTGATCCTCGTAAAGAGAACAAACTGGCACCCAAGCAGAGATGTGATCGTATAAAAGAAGTTGGTGCCCCACACACAGTCCCTTGGCACTTGCCATGTCTGTGCACACCAGACAAACTTTCTAGTGCACAACTTGCACTTCTTGGTATAAAACTTTTGGCTTCCAGAGCCCTACTAGCCCACCAGCCCGGTAAGCCAGAAATTCCTCAGAATTAACATCCCCTGAAAACACTCCCCAACAAATAATTGGCAAAAGTGGGTGATGAATGCCCCTCTCCATAGCCCCATGGGTGCAGCATCTCTAAAGGGCGTGTTCTACATGGGGACCTAGATTTCCCCGCTGGGCTTACCCACAGCAGCAGTACCTTGCTTATAGCTAACCCTTGTATTGGCTGCCTTCCCTTCCCTACCTGAGGTCTCTACTTTCCCACCAGTGTTTCCTGGAATCATTGCCCAATAAACTATATATATTTGCATTCTGGTCTCTGTATTTGCTTCGGGTGGTCTGTTAGCCCGCTTAGGCTGCCATAACAAAATACCATAGGCTGGATGGCTTAAACAACAGATTTATTTTCTCACAGTTCTGGAGGCTGGAAGTCTGAGATCAGGGTCCCAACGTGGTTGATTTCTGAAGAAGGCTCTTTTTCTGCCTCACAGATGGTTTCCTTCTCCCTGTATCCTAATGCAGTAGAGCGCTCTGGTGTCCTTTCCTCTTCATATGAAGCTGTAGATCTTACTGTCACAGCCCTGCCCTTGTGACTTCCCTTAAGCCTACTACCTCCCAAAGGTGCCGTCTCCAAATACCATCACCCTGGGGTTAGGGCTCGAAGCCGCACAGTTTTGTCGACAGCAGGTGAGAGTCAAAACATTATATGCAACTCCAATTTGTAGACATATACTCAAAGGAAAGGCCATTATCCCAAATAAAAATATTGACATGTCACTGGATATATATAGACCTTTTAAGTTAAAATAAAATTTAGGGCATGTGTGTAAACCAGTATTGCAAGAAAGGTTAAAGGGATTTCTTTAAGAAGAAGAAGGGAGAAAAAAAATTAGAACATAAAGATGAATAATAAAATGGCTAAAATGGCAATAGCTACGTATGTTTCAATAATCACTTTAAATGTAAATCAATTAAGTGCTCCAATTAAAAGACATAGGGTCGCTGAATGGTTAAGGAAACGAGACCCAAACACACGCCGTCTATAAGGCCCACTTCAGATAAATGACTTTTTCAGAAGTACCTGACCAACTGTCATCTCAATTATCATTTGAAAAAAGTGACCACATTGTAACCAAAGCTTCTGATTCTGTAAGAAAAATGTCTCCTCTATTTTTAGGTGTCTTTTTTTGGGCACTTTTTGAGTGCCAACGTATCACCCTACAATATGACTAGCTTGAGAAAAAAAATACAGTGAAACATTTCAGATATACAAAAATATCAAATGATACAATGGACAGAAGCACACCAAGAAGGTAGAACAGGTTTTGTATTTTCTTCATCATTTTTAAATGAATAAAATATTGCAGCTCCCCATCTAAAGCTTGTCAAAATAGATACTGTCCTGTTGTACTCAGGTCCCCTCCTCAGGTCCAGTGCACCTACCCCTTACCTGCTGACATCAGCTGCTGGTGGCTCAGAGGTGTGCCCTGGGTTGGGCATTGCCTTTGGCTATGGCGAACTGCCTGCCCATGGCCGAGGTCTAGTTGATGCACGGTTCTCAGCCCGCTCCCCACAATGTGGAGTACCATCAGAGCCATGCCAGGGGCAGAGCACCCTGTAGGATGGGCTGAGACCTCAGGTCCCACCACATTGTGACTTGGCTTCACACTGTGCCCTGTTTTGCTTTTCTCACTTCCTTATGTCTTCCTAGGGCAACCTCCTCCAATCATCGGCACACAACTCGCTATCGTAGAGGGTGCTTCCAGGGAGCCTGCTTGAAAAAGAAATATATTTGCTATTGTTCTGTGTGCTTTAAAATGTACATAATTGGAATCATACTGCTTTATGTAGTCTTTATGATTTTCAGATATACTCGTATTGATACATACACATATAATTCATCTTAACTGCTATATAGAATATGATTATATGAATAAACCATGATTTATTAATTTATTCCCCTACTGAGAAGCACTGTGTTCCACTTTAGCTACTACAATCACTGCTTCAGTGAAATATTCTTTCTTTTGTACATAGTTGTATGTGAGTGTTACTCCACAATAGACGTAAGATGCAGATTACTCAATGAGAGATTCTATGACGCTGCAAGACACCAGCCATTTTCCAATGGCTCTCTAAAGTGGCTGTAATGATTTTTATTCCCACTAATTATTGAGTTTATATCTTTCTCCATCTTTGCCTAAACATCTTGTTAAAAATGTTATGTTTTACAAATTTGTAAGGGTGAGATGGAATCTTATTTATTTAAAATGTGGCTTTTGCTGATTTCCAGTGAAAAGGAACATCTTTTTCTTTTCCTTTACTTTTTGCCATTCATATTTCTTCCTCTGATAATTTCCCATTCTTGCCATTTTCGTATTAGGAATGTGTTCCTTATTTTGAAAGATATGTGTGTGTATTTCTTATTTTAATATATAGATGTTACGCATATCATATGTATATGCTTGTCACACCCCAGATGTGTTGTGTAAACAACAAAGGATTGAATCTAGGAGGTGACTCTGATGCACTTATCATGTCTTTTGTTGTATAAAATTTTTAAATGTAACCAAAATGTATTAATCTTTCTGGCTGCATTTTACTTTTTTCTGTTTAAGGAATTATCTTGTATGCCAAGTTTACAAAAATATGTTTTATGCTACACTTTATATAGTTTTCCTTTCATGTTTTTGTTTTTCATCAAACTGAGGCCAACTTGTGTATGGAATTAAATGGGATATAATTCTATATTTTTCCTTAGGAAGAACCTGATATTCTATTTTTATTTATGTAATGGTGTATATTTCCTGGATGACTTGTTTCATCATTTCTATCTTTGTGTAGCTTCTGTAATAGGAGTAACTGTTTTTATATTTATTTATTTATTTATTCATTCATTCATTCATTCATTCAGCCTTAGTCTATTTCTGGGTGTATTACTGTTTCATAGGTCTGTTTATTGATTTCTGCATGCAAATTCTGCAACATTTATGCATATGGAGCACACTTTTACCTGCAAAAGATACAATTTTATTGTCCTAAATGAGGACTAGATTCAATAGACTTGTAAAAATGTGTTCAGGAAGCATAGCCGGTGACTCACTCTTCAACAACAGGTCAACTTGTGGGCTCTTTTCCGGCACATTTTCCAACCAGATGATTATTTTTAAGATGATTAGAATATTCTATAACTTCAAATTAGGTATTGGATGTAGGCTGTACAGTTTCTTATTTGTTGACCACACTGCTGGGCTTATTTAATGCTTGTTGGTACTGTTCTCCATTCAAATATTTGCTCTTGTCTGGGAGCTGACCCAGGACGGATTCCTGAGAGAAATCTTGGACCTGCTAACCTCATGCTGACCCTTAGGAATATATGCAATAACTATTTCTGGGCACAGAATTCTTGTTTATCAGTTTTTATGAATATGTTGTCCCTGCCCTTCGACCAGTTGATTTGCAGAGTGTATGGTTCTATATTAGATCAATAAAATAGAAGACTATTCAGACTCTGTGTTCTTAACAGGCATATCACCTTGCACTCTTTGTTGCCATGACACTTCAAAAGCTGGGTCATGGGGGATAATCATCATAGAGAGGCAAGTTGTTTATCTGACTGAAGGTTCACCTTATGTTTTTAGAGCAAGTAATGCCATGAGTGAGACACTATAAAATAGCTGGTGAGAGTGTGGGCTCTGGAACGAAACCACTGGGGAGTAGAAATGTGAAATCATGCTAAGCGAGGTACTTAGCTTCTCTGTACATGTGTTTCATCGTTTGCAAAATCATAATAGGGTTGTTTCAAGAAGTAAAGTAACTGGTACATAAAACACTTGTGAAATCATTCCTAGCACATAGAAAGTACTATAAATTTGGCTATCTTATTTAGACTTTTACACTTGAATTCTTAATCCAGCTAGTTTTAGAGCCCTTACATTACTTGTGATCCCCATCAGTGCAGACCCCCTGTTTGTTCACTGCTATGTCCCTTAACACCTTTCACATAATGGCTTTGAATAGATGAATTTTGCATGGACCCCCATGGTTTTGTCATTTGATACGTCATTTATCAGTTTTCTTTGAGTAATATAAGAAACTGTGATACTCCATTTATTTGGAGTACTATGTCAAGAAAAATCTTCCTAAAATTACACAGCACCCACTTTTCGAGTCCAGGGGAAAAAAGATCCCCTAATAGATCACAATTATAGGAAGATAATATCCTTCCTGAAGAGAACATAAGTTAGCTCCTGGGAATACAAAAATGCAGAAATGAACAGCACAAATTTTAGCCTTAGGGAGCTCCCGGGATTGTGACTATTGAGGCAATCTAAGGATAGAAAATGCATTCTGAATCTGGATATGGAAAGAAAACTGTACATTTAAGACACAAGTACTGATTGATGGGGTACTAAAAGGAGACAAAAAGAAAAGTTAAATTTAACACACACACACACACATCCTCATGCTTGCAATTCTAATTACATTCTAATTTGTCGCTCAGAAAAAAATGAGAAGTTTTCTAACTGCCTTTTGCAGCAATACTAGATTATACTTGCTATAAAATCTCGCATCTGCCAAATCCAGATCTGTGATTAATGCTGATGCCAATTGCACATTGTCGGCACACAGTGCACCTGCACACACATTGGAAATGACAAGCACCATACATTACCTTTAAATCAGCAAGGATTGTTTCCCAACTTGGAACTGATTTAACATATATTAACTCCAGCATAAGTAACGTGTTGCAAGCTGATGCCAACACATCTTGAAAGACCGCATTTTAAAAACAGCACAGGAAATAAATTGCATTTAGAATAAAAAAGCTCCAAGTGTCTTGCAGAAGCCTTAGGTAAGATATGTTGGGCGCTGTCATCATAAAGACCCTGGATGGCTTATATATTGTTTTTCCATAACCACTGGCTTTTTGATTCTCAATGTGACAGAGGTCAGAGAGAAAAGACATTTTGAAAATTATTAAAGATACGATGCCTGGCCTTCTGAACTATTGATATAAAGAATGAAAATGATGTATCTTAGTTAATATTTATGTGGTTCCTGCCTTTTTCTAAAACTGTGTTTTATAAATCTGATCTCATTTTGTACTCACTGCCACATTGTAAGTTGTTCTTATTATCCCATTCTTATAGGCAAGTGAACAGAAGGGCTGTATAGCTAGTAAATGTTAACTGAGCGATTGAACCTGGTATTTTGTTCCCATCATACCTCATATTCCACAGAGTTGGATCCTAAAAATATTATAGGTTATGCACTTTCATTAGAGGATTACAGATAGGCCCTGCTCTGATTACACGAGTCTATATGGAAGGCTCATAGTGAGCCCCTCAAAATCATTTGTTGTTCTTAAGCTACTATCATTGGTGGTAGTGTTGATGTTTTTACCTTCATCGTCCTGAGGTAAGTGAATATGCACTGAGTTCAGAAGTCTTTGTTATCCCCAATGTTGATTTAAAAAATAAATAAATAAATAAATAAAAATAAAAAGACATTTAAGCCAGAGGCCTGCCATAACTGAGTTTGAAGACATCTGGTCATCTAAGATTGGTGCAGATTTTCTCAGTTAATTCAAATGTATACAAAACGCTACAAAGTTTCCCTTTCCGATAAAAGATGATTATGTAAAGTGAATTTTTACCTGAGCTCTATTATCACATAGCAAATCAGTAAAATAAGAATCACTCCCACCGATTATTTATTTAATGAAGTAGTTTTTACGTATGCATCACTACGGTCTTTACAAGGCACAGCTGTATGCAGTCACCCAAATAGACCCGGGAAAGAGAGGCCCCCATTTAGGATATGATGCTAAAGGTCAGCATACTACAGCCTGTGGGTCAGGGCTGGCCGGCTGCGGGCCACATCAGGCTATATGCACTTCACTTGTCGGCATACTGTCCATGGAAGCTTTTGTACTACAATGGCGGCGTTAAATACTGCAACAGAGACCATGCGTCCCAGAAAACCAAAAGTATTTACTATTTGACCCATTCGGAAACAGTTTATTGACTCTTAATTTAGATGCTGACTCATATCACGAAAACGTGTACACACATACATATACACAGAAAGAAGAATGTGTGTGTGTGTGTGTGTGTGTGTGTGTTTTACTGTTGTTATTCTTTTAACAGGCCCCTCAGTAACCTGGAGCCCAGCTCTCGCAGTGCCAGTCTGGTGGGACCTGTAAATCTAGACATGCAAACATTCATTCTGACAATTCACACTGTCATGGCCCAGCAGAATGCCCTGTACTAGGGTTATGGGATTTATGCATTGCAACCACATATAGCAACTAAGGAACAATCTATAATTTTAAATGTTTCCTATCGCTCTGACATGTATATATGTGCTGGTCTAGAAATAATATGCACGAAGCATAGTACAACTCTTTAATTTGGCAACTAGATGCCCATTGAATGCTAGAATTAAGAAGTTTTATTTTTAAAAGTATTCAATAGAAATGAACTTAAAAACAAAGCAATACTAACTTTATTATAATCTTGATATAAAAATAACATGCATTATTTAAATTTATAGTTTAGCTTTTAGTTTTGTTGATCAGTTTGAATATTTAAAAAGAAATGTTTTTGATGTTAGATACAAACTAATTGTAATTTTTACATTTAAAGTATATTAAAATTGACATTTCAGATGAAACTGTATTAATTTTACTAAGCTTTGAATAGTTTATATATTATTAGTCACCTAGAAAATTTCTGTCAAATAAAAAATATGTAAACATATTTACTATGCAACATGTAATATTACTGATATAAATGTAATTAAATTATGAAAGTAATGTATAATAATTTACAAATTATATTTGTCTCTTTAATCAAATAATCTAAACATTATCTTTCCATCAATACAATGCCCAGACATGTACAATAATAATTAAATTTGGTCTTCTTTGATATTTTTGGACTTTGGTTGACTTCCCATCACATAGAAACTATATGCATGCTTTTCTTTTGAAGTATAGTTGTAATACTATAAATATAATATAAGAACACATATTTTATTAGCTTGATTTAATGATGTTCAACCCTTTAAATGTACCACAAATAGGTAAAGGCCTGTTCAGATGAATGAACTGAGACTCGAGTGAGAATATCAGTATGTTCCTGGCTGTTTGGGCTGAGATGATTTTTCTAACCTTTCTGTACCCAATTTCTTTATCTGAGCATCACTGGCCACCTCATAAGGCTTCTGATTACATGAGTCAATATACGTGTATGTAAAAGTGTCCACAAAATAGGGGGCTCATGTTACTTTTCCCCAGTAAGTGAAACATATTGTATCACTGGAACTTCAAGAGAATGAGATTGATTTTATTAATTTTTACTTATATTCCTCTGTAATAGATGATGAAACTGAGGTTCAGAGAATATCTACAGGGCACCACATAGTTGGTGAACGGAGGATATGGGGTCATCATATATGACATAACAAAATAATAAAAAAAGGATGTGTGGTGTTTAGGGTCAGAGATGCAGTTTTAAACCCCATCTTGGACACTTATTGGCTATGTAATAACCTTCAAAAATTCTCAGTTGTGATTGGGAGTATCTCTAAAATTTTGAGATTAAACTAAGTAGCATAAAATATCACACAGACATATGCAATTTACATGGTGTTCAACCTTATGACTCTAATTTGCTTTTCCTCCATTCTAAATGTACATTTTAGCAGTAGAAATATTTCTTTCAAATACAATTTTATGTGGAACCCCAATATTATTAGTATACAGCACATGAAGAGGAGCTTTGGATAAAATAGAACGAAGGCCCCCGTGTATCGCAAAGTCACTTCTTTCCTTCATTCTCCGTGACCATGGCAGCTCCTGAGGCACTTCCTTTGAACTTTAGGGCCTCAGGAAACAAGGTTTGAAATAAATGTCCCAAACTATTTTTCCTTCTTACATCACTGCATATATCTCCATAAGAAATCATCTGCCGTGGCAGCCTTTTTCATGAAGCAGCTCTGACATCCCAGTCAGAGAAGAATTTTCCATCTGCGTCTGCTGGCTGACGTTGCTGCTTCTGAGTATCATGAAAATGCCTTCCCACAAAGTCTCCCACTTATCTCTCCTATCCCAATCTCATTCTGAGCCTGGGCCAGTAGGGCTCAGCTGCCACCATTCTATAATGTAATATATTTTTTTTTAATTAAAGAGGTGCAGATAGGTGCTTGCAGGAAATCTCCATAGAATTATGAGACATGGAGTGCCTCAGTAACTAACTTAGATTAGGCAGTCAGCAAAGAGCTCTGTTAGGAGATGACATTTCAACAGAAATCTGAACGACAAGGAGGAACGACCATATGAAGTGAGGAGACACATCTTACCTATCCCATGACCTTGGCTTACCTTGACGCAATCTCCCACTCATGTAAAAACGTTTAGAGACTACTCGCCAGATGTTTGCCACCAGTCTAAATGACAGCCGGAGTCGCCTGCATTTGCTAACTCAAGGGCTGCATTTTACACCTGCAGTGTTCTCTGAGCTTTCCAGACAGGCCTAGGTTTTGTCAACCCTGGCATTTTTCAGTAATAGTGTTATTTCCCTGACAGTCCCATGGAAAGCATGTGGAGCTCAGCACCTTTCAACTCTGATATTGCCTTTGGCTCTCACACAGATGTCTGTCATTGTAGCTTCTATTTTGGGGGTTCAGGGATGCACAAGGCTTGGAAGGCTGCACCGTGCCAGCCATCAGCTTAAATCAGATGCTGTCACTCTCCTGCTTACTACTCCTCAGTGGTTTTCCATCAGACTCAAAACTCTTCTTCCTGCCTTAAAAAGCCTGCTGGAGCACATATCCCTCCCTGCTCCCACAAAATCTAACCATGTGGTTCTCTCTCTGCCAAGTCCACAGTGACCCATTTTCTGTCCAGTGGCCACCTAGAGCTTATTTCTGCAGCAAAGACTTTGGGATAAGCTATCCCTGTTTAGGGTGGTTCCCCTGCTGGCTTTATATGGTCGTTTCTTCCTGTCATTCAAATTTCTGTGTAAACATCACTTCCTCAGAGATTTTTGCTGACCACGTAATCTAAGTTAGCTACCAAGGAACTGTGTCTCAAAAGTTTATGAAAATTCTCTGTAAGCACCTCTCTGCACTTCTTCAATTTTTTTTTAAAAAGCATTAATTATAGAATTTTGTGTGTGTGTGTGTGTGTGTGTGTGTGTGTGTGTGTGTCTCATTTTGGAATGCAAATTCCATGGCTGCAGTGAAAGTCTATGCTTTGTTCACCACAGAATCTCCAGTAGGTCAAACAGAGCCTGACACACAGTAGACATTCAACAAAGTTTTGTTTAGTTGTTGTTAAATGAACCGCTTAGCCTCCCAAATCTGCAGTGACCCTATTCCATAAAGTCAGGACTTTTACTTCGGTATTAAACTGGACAGGGGAGACGTGATGTTATGTGCTTTCACCCAGTCTCATTGGAGATTGTTTCCACCTGGCCACACAAAATAAACTACACTGATCAGCTCTTTTAGTTAGGCAGTTATAAGACCTGCTCTGGCTGATACAATGTGAATGGACGTGACCTCCATCAGTGTATGGGGAGGCAGAGAGAAGCTTTCTTTGCTTTCGGCTTTGACTGGAGGTCATGTGCCAAGATGGTGGGCACACAGGATGGAAGAAGGCTGCCTCTGTGAGTCAGCACACAGAACATAGCTGCCAGGGAGGGTTGTTCCATTCAGAGAGGACTCAGTGTAAGTGAAAAACAGGCTTTCCTGTGGTAAAGTGATTATTCCAGCATAAGCCCCACCTATCATAAGTAAAAGCAGTCAGTGCAGTGTGGGGGTGGTATGGGCTCAAGGGCTACCCAGAATGGAAGGCCATTTCAGTCACTTGGTTGACATGAGTCTCTGCAAAGTAGAGATAGGATGCCTAATGTACAGGGAGGCTGCTGGGTGATAATTTACATAAGCACCTGTGGCATATAAGTGCTCATTAAACTTTAGTTTCTATAAACAGACACTTACCTATTCTCCAAATAATACACAATACAGCTTTGAATCCCTTCCTTGAACCCTGGCACAGGAGGCATAATGACGAACACCTGTTCCATTGATAGTCATCACCCATTCACTTGACAGGCAATAGAGGTCACACTGTCAGGTGTCCAGAGTTATTCTAGGAGTAAAAGTGTGAATAAGACAACTTTTCCTCTCCAAAACAGTTCTTACTTTGATAATGATGATGGGCATATACCAGGGGTGCCATGAAAATGTGTACACATAACTTGTATTCATCTTTTGTTATCCGTATATGTTGAGTATTACAATTTTAATACAGTTTTTTCCTTTCTTAAAATGTGTATACATTTGTTTCTTTTTTGCACCCTCTGTACACAGATAAATATGACAAAGGCACCATCCAAATGAAGGAGGTAAAGTATCAGCTGGAAATGTGAGGAGTGATTTGTGAGAGGTTTCACTGCCCCTGACCTTCAAACCAGGCTCTCTATGCCCTTGAAATGGCTGATAAGTGATGCTGGCGAATATTGCACGGTTCTATACAGGCAACACTCCAGAGCCAGGGGTTTCAAACTCCCTTGCTACGGAGGGAATCTGTGCATGAACCCCTTTAATTCTCACCTCAGTGGCCACAGGACCTATGACCAGTCCTCTCTAGATTAAAATTCAGGCTCAAACTGAACTACTTCGCTCTCACACAATGTCCTGACATCCATTTCACCAAGATAAGGCCTGCTCAGGATAAAGTCCCTGAAATTCCCTCTCCCAACACACCTCAGAACTCTGAACTCTGGCTTAAAAGGGAGGCTGGGCTGATCCCTTCTTACCTTCTTCATCTATATTCAGTGACTCCTGTCTCCCAAAGAGGTGACATAGGCTTACGAAGGGGATGTGGGCTTTGGAATCAGGCATGCCTGGATCTGAATATTGGCTGCATGATGGGAAGCTTTTTATCTTCATTTTTTTTCAGTTTATACACCAATAAAATAAGAAAAATATTACCTGAGAAAGCAAATTTTTGGAGCTTATATTTATTGAGAAAACATTCATCATAGAGTAGGTATTTCTTTTTGTGAAGCTCCTATTTGTATTCTCTTTTTCATGGATAACCTCACTCATTTTACCCTTGATTTAAATTTCCTTTGGGAGCTTGATTCCATTACTCTCCCTCTGTTTTAAGTATTACTTTTTTTTTTTTTTTTTGGTTCCCTAACGCATTCCCCTCTCCCTAAAAATATTTTATTAAAAATACAAAGTCAATCCAATCCAATCAAAACAAAAAAGGTAAGCAAACAGACTTCTTTCTATAGGTACTGCCTGCCACCAAGAAACTTTTCTTACTTTCTTGAAGATTTCTGCCTCCAAGTCTCCTTTTACTCACCTTGCTTTCACTCATTAATGCATTAATTAGTTATTTTATCAAACAAATATTAAACATCTGCTGTTTACCAGTCACTGTGGTTGTGATTGGGGGTACAAGCATGATTGTGGTGTTCATAATATAGGGGCCAGACATTTAGTTAACAAAAAAATCTAGTTATGCACTGTGACATAAGAGGGGTATATAGAAGTTCCATAGAAGTACAGTGGGGAAGTCATCTAACTCCTTGTGGAATGTCAAGGAAGATGTCCTGGGTGAGATATCTGAAGTGAGTCATAAAAGGTAATAAAACAGTTTCTTTGGCCATGAGGGAGAGAAGACATTTCAAGGGAAGGAAAAATCCTTTGACTAGAGCACTGAGCTATAAGAAAAGGACTTAAGTTGTAAAGGTAAAAAATATGAATATATCTGGAAAATATTTAGGAGGTTGTTTAACAGGAATTTCAATAAGTAGATAAGAGACAGGGAAATATGAAGGATGACTCCTTGCTTTCTGCTCTGGTTGAGCTGTGTCTTGAAGGAGGAAGATGTTTTGGGGGATCTCTAAGCTCAGTTATAGGCACGTACACTTTAGGGTGCTTTACAGTCATCCAAGTGGAAAGTTGGATACACAGAGTTCAGATGAAAAGTCTGGGCTGATGATGTACATCTGAAAATCACTGCAGCAAAAATGTGCAAATCAAAGCACGTCAGGCAAGAACATTTCCAAGAAAAGACTATATATAGAATGAAAAGACTACCTAATGGAATGAAGGCGAATGAACCAGGAAAGAAGACTGAGGAGTGATTGGTAAATATAGCAGAAAATCACACAGTTTACAAGCTAAAAATGACAAAACCATGAAGGATTAGTCACCAAGCACCCAAGTGAAAGGGGGAGCCAAGAGGGTCCTCTGATGAGCAGCATGGGGGTTACTACAGGCTTAGGTAACAGAGGTGGAGGAGAGAAGGTAGAAGCCGAGTGTGATTGAAAGGAGAAATGAAAAGGGAGATCTGGAGACAGAAATGGAGAGGTGTAGACAATTCCACAAGAGGTTCAGAGGCAAGGAGAGCATTCAGACAAAATGGACCCATGGCAGAAATGGCCCAGAATAACCATGCGGCAACTTCTTTCTCTGGGCCTTGGTTTGTACCCATTTGGCTATGAAAGGGCATGACCTCTTCCCACTTAGAATTCATCTCCAGAGCCCCTCTCACCACTAATCTGAGCAGCATTTTGGAAGTGAGTGTAAGTGCATCCCCTAGGTCAGAAGAGCTCTTTGATCTTCCAAATTAAAGCTCCACCCAGTATAGAAGCTCCACTGTGTTATTCAGGATTTCATTTTGTTCTTAACCCATTTCAGAACAATCCTGCTCCCTAAGACCACTGGGAATGAAAGAACCTTCTCTTCCCCAGAGAAATCAGCTTGTGACCAACACATGAAAAGCCTCTCTAAATCTCAGCATTCAGCAAATTGCTAAGTAATACTATTTTCTTCTGTTCCTTAAGGAAGGCCATATTTTTGCAAGCAGCCATGACAAGATATCAAAGACTTTGACACCCCAAGGAAAGCTTCTGAGTAAAAACTAGTGGAAAACAATTCTCAAAATACCAGTGAATGTCCCTGAGTAATTTTAGACAATATTTAATACTCCCAATTTTTAGGTCTAATTCTTCCACTTTCTTATAGAAAGGTTTTGGACAAATCACTCCACCTTGTGACTTCATTTTCTTAATCTATAAAGAAGAGGCGTTAGTCTACATTATTTTTTCAACTGTAAAGTTTTGCAGTTTATCACTTGTATACTTTTAAGTTAAATAGAAAGGATGCAACGACTTTATGTATCTAATTGTATTTCTTAGTAAAACACAGTTATCAGACTAATGAGGGTTATAGGTTTGTGTTAAGTACATTTCCCAAGGAAACTAAGAAAGAGTTAAACAGACAGCTACTTGTGTTACTAATACGGTAGCAGTGCTTGGCTCTGATTCTTCACTGGAAGGAAGACATGAGCATCAGAAAAAGAAGAGGAGGGGGAGAAAAAAGAACCTTTCCCTACTGAAAGCAGCTATTTTAGGAACCTGGTGAGCTGCACTCCAAGCCTCGTCCTGACCTGCCAATCATGAGAAGATTTCAAAGATGGTGGGTCAGCTACCACTCACCTGGCTGCAGTCTCTGAGAAAGTTGAGGTGAGAAGGATGTTCTAATGAAAGTACTCTGTCTAGAGTTTGTAGGTGGCTGAAATGATCACTTCCTAGGAGAGCAGATTATATAATAGCAGAGCTGCTTTGACTAGTCTAGCGGAAGAGCTGCCCTTCCAATTTACTAGAGTTTTGTGGTAGTACTTATTAATGAAACAAATAATTCTGGTATTGACTCCTGATTTTTAACTAAAACAAAACCACTGCTTTATTGTTTTTGTTTGATTTGTTATAGCCACACAAAAAGCACAGCATGGCACCAACCACAGAGAAAAGGGGATGAGTCTAATATGAAGACTCAGAGCAAGGCGTAGAGACCTGGGGAATTTACTAACTCTTCTACCATCAGTTAACTCATCTGCAAAAGGGACCATAATAGGAGCTAATTATCAGGTTATTATAATAATGATTGAGAATTAAAGGACTTAATGTAAAGAAAATGTACTTTACCTACAGCATATAGTCCTATATTAGCTGATATTACCATCTATAGAATATCTGTCACCATCTGCATTTACTCCTAAAATGTGCACTTCTTAAAGGCTGTATGGTTTATAAATAATGAAGTGGTGTTAACATCCAAATAACACATGCTTGCCTCCCAGCCTGAGTTCTATAATAATAGGAGTCCTATAGAAGAGGAAGTCACTGAGACCAATGCCCATTTGTTTTCAACACTGTCCAGGAGAGACCCTATCACTTCCTATAGAAGTGAATAGATTGCTTATGGCAGCAGGTCTGTCCCTGTGGTAGGATGGGAGCAGTAATCCATCACATCTCAAAAACACCCAATTTTAATTCAACAAACTGTCTCTGCTCTGGATCTCTGTTCATTTAAAAAAAAATCTGATAATAATTTAATTTGTGCAATGGATTTTTCAATGGAGAACAAGTACATTGACCAGTAAACAGTATTTCATAACCCACTTAATATATCTCTCAATATAAATTAGCAAATTGGTATTCTGGTTTATATATAAGCTTCCTGTGTAAGAAATTAGAGGGAGTCATTCCACTGAAGCCCATTGATTTTTCAGGTGTACTGCTGACTTTCACGGCCCACAAAGCTGAATTCTTCCCTGGGAATCAAGGACATTTCCAAATTACCAGCCTCATCAGCAGATAGCTCCCATGACCACCCAGACTTCTCCAGGCAATGTCCTTCGGTAAGAGTCCGATCAGAATTCTGATTTCAAATCAGAATAGAAGTCTCCAGCCATAATGTGTGTTAAATAAAAGCCAATGTCAATAATGTGTGTTAAATAAAAGCCAATGTCCTCATTTGGTGGCCCCAGTAAAGCCCCTTTCCAGGATTCTGAATACAGCCCTTTTGGAAAAAAAAAAAGTATTTATAACTTAATAGAAGTTATTCCTTCGCACACTCTTTCCTTCCCCAATCTTCTGAAAGCTTTTCTCCTGCATAACCTTAGAGTTGAGTTCCCACACAGGGCAAGGGAACCCCAGAATAGATGGCCAGAACTAGACTGGCCCTGAATGATGGCCAGATCCCAGCTGTCTCTCTATGATCTACTTCTTGGGCCTGGAATCGGCATAATCAACTACATGGCTACAGCTCTGGCTTCCCCCATCTTCTCTCCAGGGCTGTTTTAGAAGCACATTTCACTCTGCTCCGAATTTCCCAGCTGAAAAACATCAGGACACAGAGTAATTGCCAAATGTGATCATGTGACATCAAGCATATTATATTCTAAAGTGGCCCTTGGGCCTCTGAGGGAGCATATTCACCTGTTTGTGTGGTTTCCGTGTGTGTGCCCACATGGAGGGTACATGCCTGAGTTTTGGAGGCTGTGAGTACCTACTGCCCTTCCACTAGCATCAATACTATTGGATACTTGTCACTTCTTGTCACTCCCTACTCTCTTTTCCATAATTTACCACATTTTTCTTGACAGCACTTGTCTTCTAACATGCTTTATAATTCATTTTTCAATTTGTGCTTGTTCTCCTTACCCACTAGATTATAGGTGGAACCCTTGGTCCTCTTTGGTGACTGCTCTGTCCCCAGTGCCTAAAGCAGTACCTGTCACATGTGACCAGTAAATATTAGTGGGGTGAAAGACAGAATGGTGACTCTGCAAAGCATGCAGAACAGGGTTTATTGTCTCTGTGTTGCAGCAGAGGAAGGAGAACCCTAAGTGGTTTTATCGTTTCCCCAAAACTCCACAACTAGAAATTCCCAAGGCCACTGGGAGAACCCTGGTGGTTTGAGCAAACCTGATTTGAGCAACGGTTCTGCACCAGGAAAACATCGTGAGTCATCAGTCAGGATACTGAGGTTTGTCAGGATCTAGAGTGAAGCCGACGAGGAAGGGAGAAGCAATTTAGTGGAAGAAAATTGACTTGGAAGAGTGGGGCTGGGACAGGCTGTGGAGCATCTTAAGTTTTAGACTGATCGGCTTACAATGTATCAAAGAGGCAGTGGGGGGCCGTCACATGTTTAGGAATTTATAAATGCCGTGGTCAGGCTTTATGATTTCTGCATTAAAATGATTTCACGTATCCTCTGCCAGCATGCTTATAACTTAATATGCTTTGGGGAAGAAGTTTTAGGGTGTACCACACAAAAACATACTATGCAATACATACTGTCTCCCCACTCTGACCCTCCTCCACCACACGACTCACTAAAAGGGATGTGATCTGGGCGCAATAGCAAGTCCTAGACCCTTCTAGTAGCTGACCATGCAGTCGTTAGGCAGGTGATATTTCTGGCCGGTGTTAGGGTTCCTATTTGAAACCCCCCAGCCCCTCACCAGGAAGTAACCTGTCTGCTGCCTCTCTCTGCAGGCCTTCCGATCATTGCCCCAGCCTCTCTCACACACAAACATGGTCCAGTGGTGCCCATCAGGGTATCTTCATGGCATTCCCTGTGATTCCCAAGCTCTCTAACACCTGCCTGCCTCCTTCCATGCTTCTGTGGAGCCAAGATCACACAAAGCATTTAGTATAGTGGCAGAGTCACTGCGAGGGCTGAAAAAATTCGGTATTACATTGCATTGCATTTTATCACGTATCTACATGTGACCATGCTAAGACATGATATAAATATATTATTATTCCCAACAGTTCTCCTTGGAAAATATACATACATCTTTCGAAAGTCTCATTTTTTTCTTGGCTAATTTCATGGCCCTCGTTATCTCTGTGCTCCAGCTCCAATCTACACAGATTTCAAGTACATTACCTGGAATATTTATTACTCATTTTTTTTATGTCTATGCTTATCTCCCACAGTGCTTTTTTCCTGGGGGCTGCACCCCATCATCCCCATCCCCAGCTCCAGCCTTTACCTGTACTTGGTACATGGCCAGAGCGCAGCTATGTTTATTCACTTAAGGATAAAGGCAAAACCAAGAGGACTTCTGTCTTTGGAACTGTCCAGAGGTTGTCTTTGTCAGTTTTTCACTTTTATAATGTACTTTATTGTAATTCATTTCAGGGGCCTAGTGAAATCTATCCCTGAGATCCTCTGACCTTCTTCGGAGTGGGGGATGACAGAGCCAGTTCTGACACTAAAAATTCTGGGCAGGGCTAACGATCAGAAGCCTTCAGCTTTCTGGCCTTGTGGTCAACAGGTATCTTTTTGCCTCTTGCAGAGCATGGCTGGATGCATGAGTCACCTGGACAGGACACATACTCTTCAGAAATATTAAACTGACTCTAAATTGTCCTTGAGATTTGTGTAATCATCTCATAAAATCACACCTCCTGAAACTTCCACCACTGTTCACCATACCTCTGTACCTCTCATGTCCACTGCATTCCCCCACTTGCCTCTGAGCTACCTGGCATCTTAGAGGGACCTCATTTCAATTGCTGGAGTCAAACCCAACCCAGAACTTCTGAGAAAAAAACAGCTCTCACCATCTTCTCTCCAGTAAATTCTTAGAACATGTAAAGGGCATGTGATGTCATTAAATTGCCTGGATGCTCACACAGGCATACACACAGGCACTGGAACCCATTTGCTGTTCTTTACTGGAAAATATGTTGGAATACATGCTTCCTTCTCGTTGCTTCCTCATCTCCCTGCTCCTCCCATGTGACCCTTTGGGGCCATGTCTCCTTCAAGGTCCATCTAATCCCATCTTAATAGAAAATAGAAAACAGATTGTGCCTTTTCATCAATGATGACATTCTGATACCTAGAGCTGGCCAAAGATGGAAAGTCACCTTAGAATGAGGCTTCCCAGTGTCCTCAGCAACCTCCTCCACTCCAGGTATAATGGGATTGCCCTCTGCTAGTCATTCTTTGGCTATTTCACTAATTCTATGCAACCAGCTCTTACTGGAGATGAGATAATCAACTTGCATATATTTTGTATCAGCAAATTTCCAGACCAAATGATGGATGTATGGATGCAAATAAGCATGATAGCACCATTTAATTATGATGGGATTTTTTTGAAATAATATTAGTATCATCTCCATACTTCATATGGGAAATGGAGCTCAGACAGATTCTGAGACTTCCCCAAGCCAAAGGGCTGACAATTAGTAAATGGCGGAACTAAAATTACAAGCCCTGAGCTCTATTCACCATCCGCCATCCCACTCACAAGTAATTTATATTTTCAGCTTCCATAGTGACCAGGACACGGTATGCTCTTATCAGATGTGTGTGGACTGAATTAAATTACACTACAGATAACTAGCACGAGCGTGACAACCTGAACACTGCTGCTCCAGTGTGCTGGGGCCTGAGGGGTTTCCTGGACCTGGGGCTCTCAGTGCTAAAAGTGAAGCAGTCCCAGGGACTGATGGGTAACCCTCATGAGCACTGATGTGAGTGCAATAGGATGCACTGCCTCACTCAATACACATTTCTATTCATTAGCATTCTATCAAAGTCCTCATTCACAATGGATGTGAGAAAATCATGGAACATAATAGATTAGTGGATGTCCAGTGCTTGCTTCAAAGTAAAATATTCTGGGGCCGGCCGAGTGGTGCAGTGGTTAAGTGCTGGCTTGGGAAGCCAGCGGCCCCAGTTCGGGTCCCACATATGAGGGCCAGTGACACTGCCCTCAAAAAAAAAAAAAAAAAAAGTAAAATGTTCTGGGCTGGCCAAGTGGCTCAATTGGTTAAGATTTGACTTAGAGTGAATGTTCTGAGCAACAGGGCTGCAGTTTGATTCCCACATGGGCCAGTGAATGCTGCGCCCAAGCTGAGCTGTTGCTGAGCTGCCAACAGGTGGCAGGATGGCTCAGCTGGTGTAACAACAAGATTGCCTGTTCTATGGTGGGCTATGCCCACCCGCAACCAAAGATTGAACTCAGCACCTTGAGTTGAGCTACTGCCCGGATGGCTCAGGGGATAGAGCATGTGTTCTTAACAACAAGGCTGCTGGTTCGACTCCCTCATGGGATGGTAACTACGCCCACCCTCAACTAAGATTAAACACAGCACCCTGAGCTTAGAGGCCACGAGCTGCCGATGGGAAGCCCTCCATGACTGGCGCCCTCCACAACGAATTGAAGAACAACAACTTGTCTGTTCCCCTCCCCCAATTCCCCAATAAAATCTTTAAAAAAAAAAAAAAAAGTAAAATGCTCTTATAGTAATAACAACTTAGAAAAGAAAATTGTCCTCAATTCCCCAATAAAATCTTTAAAAAAAAAAAAAAGTAAAATGCTCTTATAATAATAACAACTTAGAAAAGAAAATTGTCCTCCTTTCTGTATTAGAATTCTGTTTAAAAATATGATGAGACACTTAGTTATTTATCTACCTACCTAGGCATGCATAAACTATAAATAAATACTTAGTTTCAAACTCTGTTCTGATGATCATAATTTGTATATGATCAGAAATAATCTGTACTTCCTGGGGAACATAATATTTACAAATCCCTCAAATACATTGTATAGAATTATTTTTTATTATTTTATTTTATTTTTAAAGATTTTATTGGGGAATTGGGGGAGGGAACAGCATTGGGGAACCGGGGAAGGGGAGCAGACAAGTTGCTGTCCTTTTGTTCTGCAGTCTAGTTGTGGAAGACATTGCTTCACTGGCCAATGTTGGTATCATCATTGTGCTCTTTCTGGCTGAGGCTGATCAGTCACTGGCCTCTGGACAGCCGCTCACAGCGGCTCTTAGTAGCTCACACCAGCTGCCAGCAGCTCACACCAGCTGCCAGCAGTTCACACTGGCTGCTGGCCACTCACTGTAGCTCATGGCAGCCCACTGCAGCAGGGGCTGCAGCTGTGCCATCCGGGGGACTCACAGCAGCCCAGCTTCAGGTGGAGCTGTTGTTCACCATCTTAGCTGTAGAGGGCAGTGTCACTGGCCCTCATATGTGGGATCCGAACCAGGGCCGCTGGTGTCCCAAGCCAGCTCTTAACCAACGCGCCACTAGGCAGGCCTCATTGTATAGAATTAACATCCATCAAATACATGGATAGCATTAACAACTCTGAGCTGATTATGGCAATGCATGTAGAGTTTTTTTTTACATTTCTAAAAGCACTTTCATATATGAGATAGTATTGCATTAGTTCCCCAAAGCAAATTTGTCCTTAACCCATATCTCATTTAGCTTTTTATACAGTAAATCCCAGTCTTACGATCGAGTTCCGTTCCGGAAGAACGTTCATAAGTCGGATTCATTTGTAAGTCCAACAAAGTGAGTCTTATACACCTTTGACACAAATACACAATATAAAGCCAATGGTTGAATGATTCATGTTATAAGAATGAGCGATGTCTTCCATCTTTTTGCCTCGGTCCACTCTCTCAATTATTTTCACTTTTGTTTCCATGGTTACTGCTTTGCGCTTCCTAGCAGCCCCCTCCACATCCCCACTGCTTTCCCTCTTGCTTCCGGACATCCTGGGCTCTGACTGAGCACTGGACTACTGTCCACTATCGCACTGCACAGTAAGCACACGGCAGCACAGCTGTGACAATGTCCGGCACACACGGGAGCTACTTCCTCAATTCATTCACATCTACGAATATTTGTAATGCGAGGTCCGTTTGTATCTGTGAAAGTTGGCAACTCGAGTGTTCGTAAGTTTTGGACTTACTGTATATACTGGATTTTTTTTGTTTTGTTTTACAAGGAACACTGCAGTGTGCTGAAGCTGGAACTATGGGGATTAATTAATTTCACCAAGATCACTTGTATTTTAAGTGGCAGGGCCAGAAGGAACAGCAGGTGTCTGTTTTTCCCACAGTGCCAAGCTTCCTGTCGTTAGGATGGGGCTGACGTTCTGTTCTCTGAAGCTTATTGCATATCATCTGACCATTATCCTCCTGCATTTTCAGGCCTGGAGTCTCCATGCGGCAACAACACCAACACTGACCCACACCACTGGTCCCAAAGCATGGCCCGGAAATGATTTTGTTTCTTATTTTCCATTTCACTTTCTCCACACCATCTAATTCAATTTTTCACTTCGCAAAAGCTTCTGATCCTAGCAACTGCCCAAACGTCAAAATCCACAAAGGTAGGGGAAATTATTGGAGGAGAACTCTGTCAATCTCTTGCCAAGGAGATGGAGGGATTCCTTCTTCTAACTAGAGGTATCCTTCTGGTCTTCAGTCCATGTCCTCTGTTTCGAGAAGCTGATTCCTTCTAGCCCTGCCAATTCTCAGTTGCTCCTAGAGTGTCTCCCTTTGTAACGATCTCACTCAATGTGCTTCCATTTTTTAAATGGCTAAGAACACAAACCAACGAGCCACCAACGACACCAACTATGACAAGTATAAGATGTTCTTGTTCGAGGAACCCACTTTGTGGATTATCATGGAGATGAACTTGTGCAAAATGATGCATGGGTAAGGTTATCCTTTGTTGCCCTGTTGGCAATAGAAAAAGACGGGGAGCAAGTTGAGGGTCCTTCTGTAGAGGACTGGTTAAATAATTCATGGTGCAATGAGATAACATGAGGCCGTGAGAAAAAAATAGGAGCTCTTTATAAATGGAATTGGAAACACTTGTAAGATATGTTGTAAAGTGAAAAAAAAACAAGAAACAAAATTATATAAATAATATAGCTTGTGTTTAGGTAAGGGTGAAAAGTAGGAATCTATATTTTGATTCGCTTATATGTGTATATGGAAACTCATGAGGCTGCATAAGAAACAAACTAGGGGATATGGAGGTGGGTTGAGGATGGGAACAGGGCAAGAATGGAGGGGAACACGGGTAGAGATTTCTAACTCTATAAGCTTGTGTATGTTCTGGTTATGAACCATATGAATCCATTACCTGCTTTAAAAATTAGATTAAACATTATATCCATATCTTGCTCCAGTTACCAAATTCTCCCTACTGTCTTATAGCCAAACTTCTTGAAAGCTATCCACAGTGTTACACGTAAGTCTTCACCTGTTTTTACTCTTCCCTCTATTGCTTTCTAAGCTCTGCCTCCGTCATGGCAATGACAATGATCTCACCAAACTTCCACTTGTGAAATCCTATGGCCACCCCTCAACTGATCTAATAAAAATTCTGTGTAGCAGTCCAGATATTAGTCTCTTAAAATGTCCCTACTTTGATTGCATGATGCCCTGTTTTCCTGAATATTCGTTTCCTCTCTGGATGCCTTCTCAGTCACCTTGGGCACTTGGTGACAGAATTACATCTTGGTTGGAGTACATGCTTAGAACCTGAGGTATCAGACACAAGATCTCATCCCTCCCCTGTGTCAACTCAAACACTCACTGATTTCCGTTTGATTTTGTTATAGATAAGCTACATGCCAATGACTTATAAATTAATATTTCCAGCTCCAATTTCTCTTCTGAACTCTAAATTCTTATATCCAGTGACCTGTTTGCCATCTTTCCGGATGTTACTATGAGTGTTTCAGTCTCAGAATGAACACTTGATTTGTCCTCTTCATATTCTCACTCTCCCACAGACATCGGCCCTCTCACTGAGACATAAGCTTCTCTCCTTTCTTCCAACTGACCCAGCGAACACTGTTGGTGAGATGCTTAGGTCCTTCCTTTATTTATGCCCCAAATCAATCAATCAATCAATCAATCAATCAATCAGTCAATCAATCAACCAATCAATCAGCAAATCCAATTGTCTGCAACTGCTAGAATGATCCAACTACTTCTCCCATTTTTACTGACACCACCCTAGTGAGAGCCCCCATCATCTCTCTCTTGAACCATTACAATGGCCTCTCATTGGCTGTCCATCCCTTCAAGGCAGCCTACGATCTTCTACAATAAAGGCAGACCACATCACACCCCTATGGAAAGCAAGCCCCTTCTGTGATTAACTTCTGTATTAGCTTTCTTCTGACCGTAAAACAATGATCACAAACAAAGCCTAAAACAAAACCCATTTGTTGAGTCATAGTTCTATAGGTTAGAAGTCCAGGGACAGCATAGCTGGGATCTCTAGATGAGAAGTCTCACAGGCTGCAATGAAGATGTTGGCCAAGGCTGTGGTTCCATTTGAGGCTCACAAGCAATTCTTCTTCCAAGAACATTCAAGGTGTTGGCCAAATTCACTGCCATTCATCTATAGAACTCATGAAAGCTTCCATCTTCTTCCAGACCAGAAATAAAGTGTGTATCTCTCCAGCAGAAATATGTTATAAGTTCCACATGAGCAGGAACTTTGTTTGGTATAGACTGGACACCCTGACATTTACAGGAGCACCTGATACATGTCTGTATCAGTAAATACAGAGTGAATTAGTGAATGAAAATGTGTTGCCTGAAAAAATGAATTAATGAACAAACGAGTCGGGTCGTTGAATTCAGTGTTTGTTTCTGAAACTTTGGTGTGCTTAAGAATTCATGAGTAAGAGGTTAAGTCCCCATCCCTAGATATCCTGAATCTATTAATCTAGTGTGGAATGCCAAAATGTGAATTTTAAATATGTTTCCTGTTGTGCAGAGGCTGTAACCCACAGACTACACTTACAAAATATTAATGTTGACATTGAATTATTTATTGGGGTCTTAACAACTACCCATCGCCACCTAAGAAGGCAGGTTTGGACCTTAGTCTAGAACCAAGATTTGTGACTTCCCATCCAGTGACCTTTATCTATAAATTTAATGACATGCAATGTGACAGAGGGAGCTCTGGGCAGCAGGTAACATCTGGGAATAAGTGTGAGAGGAAGCCCTTTCCATCACAGAGCTTATGCCAGTGTAGCAGAGACAGTGGACGCATGACAAATAACCACGTTGTCTTTCCTATTTGAATGCTCTTCAGATGGCTTCCTCAGCTACTATTTTGTGATGATTAAAAACTACCTGAAAATTGTCCTGGAGAATTTATTTTAGACATTGATCTTGGTTCACTCAGTGATTTTATGTATCCTGTTCTTTGAATAGCCATTTCTCTGGAGAAGGCCTGGATCACCCATACCTCTCTTCTAGTAAATAATTAAAGACACTCAGCGTAGAACAAGTATCAGGCTGCCTTCCCTGGCCCTGGCCTCTTGCCCTCCACAGAACAATGGGCTTCTTTTGACAAATGTCATTGGTCCCCAATGCGTGCTTATTCCTGGTAGCAAGTTTAATGATCTAAAGATTGCAGATCATGTCCTCTTGTAATGTTAAGCATTTATAGAAAGTACCTCCTACATTCTGCAATTAAAGCACCATCTGTAAAATAATTAGTCACAAAGAAAGAATGTCAGGCACTTTTAGGGGTGAGCAGGATGACATTAATTTCATCAGTAATTATTCAGGCAGGCCAAGATCTTTTCAGAGAGAATTACTCAAAGAAATAATTTCTATTCTACCAAATTTGATCTGCACATCTTTCATTGTTTCAAAACAGGCAAGGTGAGTGATACCAAATAGATATTCATAGTAAGAGAAATATGAAGGGTAATCCTGTTTTTAAGAGGTAGTCTAGTTTAGCAGATGAGGATGTTTACTCTTAGGAGTCCCTTAGAGGTAGTTAAAATTCTTCCTTCTAACAGTGACCTAGTGCAAACTTGACCAGGTACATGACCACACCCGGCTTGTTATCTGCATCTGCGATTTTGCAATTATGGAGGGAGTAACACCTATCTCATAGGGTTATTGTTAGGGTGCCAGAAGCTAATATACAAAAATGGGTAAGAGGATATAAATTCCCAGAAACAACAATGAAGATTCTACAAAGCATGTAATTGCAGAATATAAGACCTGGAGCAGACCTCAGATGCTGGGTGGAAAGCTCTTGTTTTAGAGATAAAGAGATTGAATAGAGTGTTGCATCAAAGCGTTGGGGGCCTTATCCAGTAAATTTTGCTGAAAAACCTTGAGCATAATCCCTCCTTTAGGATATCAAATGTAGTATTTATTCACCCCATCCACTGCATCTTCTTCATGCTAAAATACTTTCAAAGAACACCAAAAAAAGCTTTTAATTCATTTCATGGATACTTTCATTAAAAAGTTATATATCATTATTAATCAAAGGGAATTAAAATTGTGCAATGACTCATTGAACCTAATTGAACTGTTCAGTTAATAGACAACAATGACATTAATAATAACTTAGTTCCAATTATACATATATACATACATATAGATAAATACATTAAAATTGAGATTAAAATGATGAATACAAAATCCTTTAAATGTCTCCAGTAGCGCAGACTAATGGAGTTCAGATGCATTAGTAGAAGCAGTTTTTAGGGGGATTATGCTCAGAATTTTAGTGCTTTGTTCTTATCTCAGATTTTGTTTCTCTCTATTAGAAAGGAATATAGATCCGTCTCGCTCGGCTTCTTTGCTCATCCAAAGTGCAATCTATTTGGAAACAGTTAATAAATGCAACAAAACACCCCCCATCCCTTTCAGAATGAGCTGATTTGGAATAATCAGATTTCCATCATTGATGGAGCCCGTTTTCCTCTTCTTTTTTTTCTTTGCTCTCTTATTATACCTGCTGCATAGCAGTCAGCAGAGGGGGATATGAATAATAAACCCACTTTGTATGTAAATGGGGCCTTTCATCCAAGTTCCTCAAAGGCCTCTGTAACATTATCCAACTGTACACAGATTATGAGCATCCTTATGAAGCTAGGAGAATGGATAAGTGATTTGCCTAAGGTCACACGCTAAGACCGTGGTGTTGCTCAAGAGAGGCTCCCCATCATTTGAGGATTTAATCACCCCAATTTGCCCAGGTAAGGGAATCCCCATGGCATTACAACTCAGAGCTCCTGTCTATTCAAACTTGAGTATCACTCATTATATTCACATAACCTACAATTACAATCTCTCCATCAGCCATCTCACCTCATAATCCATCTATGGTTTCCTGTCAATATTGTCGATTCATGTAATGCCACGTGTCACTATAATTCACAAGGTTAAAGGCAGTGCTTATGACTTTCCCTTGTTGAGTTTTAATTTCCACATTTTAAAACCTGGCTCAATGGAACATCATGCAGCATGTGAGAAGCATCTTTTGGAATGAAGAGGGAATCCACAGTCCTTATTTGCAAATCTAATCTGCAGGATAAATGAAATGCAAGGGCTGACGGTAATGGAAACTTGAGGTTGCCAAGAGGGAGGTTTTAAAACCTGGAGATGCAAAAGGCGTACCGACTCAATTATACAAGTGTGGTGTTTATCGTGTTTGACCTCCGGAGGATGAGGCTAGTCTCTTTTTTATAAATTATACATTGTAGAAGAACACATTTTAGGAGGAAAAAACAGTCTTCTAAGAGAAACTTCTCACTTCTAAGATGGTGACTTGTCATTCTAGCCTGTACAATACCAAGTGTGAAGAAATGTGAACGGATGTAAGGCACCAGCACCCTGTGGGAAGTCCATGCTGCTTCTGCCCTTCCTTGCTCACTGAAGAGCAGGTTAAATGCTCTCTCAGGGTGGTGTGGGGGGCGGGGGCATCCCAGCGCAATCTTGCACAATGCGCCCTCAACTGGAAAACGAGAGGGCTGGCTTTGGTTCCAGTCCTGTTGTCCATTCCCTGTATCGCCCTGATAGGTCATGAGTCCCCTCTTGGGTGCAATTCCTGAAACTAATGTAGAAAAGTTTAGATCACATGATCGTTCGAGTTTCTCCCAGATTTAAAATTGTATGAGTATTCTACGATTTGGGAGTATCATGATTGACCATGGGAGTTGTAAACTATGACATCAGTTCTAGAGTATTTACTCCATTGCTCCAAATAGTTCTTTTTTCTAGATGGCTGCTTTCCTTACTCTGTATCTGTGCCATCCAAGAGGGAAGACACTAGATACATGTGGCTGTTAAACAGCCAAGGTGTGTCTGGTCCAATGGAGAGGTGCTGAAGGTATAAAACACACACTGTATTTTAAAGACTCATTAAAAATAGCACCTACATATTGTTGTGCTTTTTTGTCTTTATTGCACATTGATATTCTATTCTGATAAAATATACTATTAAATTGATTTTATGTTTCCAATTACTTTTTAAATATGGCTTCTAAAAACTTTAAATTAGATATTTTATTTTGACTTCTATTGAACATGACAAATATATACATATGTGGTTATATGTGTACTAATGGGTATTTTACCTTGAATACACCTTAAAACACTATCTGACCCAACTCCCTGACTTCAGCCCAGTCAGATACGATTTCTTCTCTTTTCTGGAAGAGACTCTAACAGATGGACTGAATTGCCCAAATCAGAGAGGGTGGTAAAAGGTGGCGTAGGGCCTACAACTCATGTCTCTTATTGTGGTGTACCTTCTAAATGTTACTGCACAAATTCACTTTAAAAATACTATACGTAGAAGATCCCACACTCATTTTGGTAAAGTGACACCTTATGCTTAAAAATATTTTTTGATCAATTTTAAGACTATTCTTTGATTCTAGCATTCTTGAATTTGATGCTGAAATTCACTGTCACTTGAACAAAAATGTTGGGGTCTGAGGCTGCACTAGAAATGGCACTACTTTTTCTTCCCAGATTCTGAACAATTAAGAAATGAGACCGAGAGAGAGAGAGAGAGAGAGAGAGAGAGAGAGAGAGAGAGAGAGAGAGAGAGAGAGAGATGGTAATGGCCATGAGGCCAGGAGGGCAGAACTGGCCCTGGGTTGCTGGACTGAGGAGTCTGGATTTCTATTAATGGACAATTAACAAGAGAATGACATCCACTGCTCTTTAACAATCAACTCCCTTTCTGGAATCTCTACTCCGTAGTTTACATTTGTCCCAAAAGTTCTCAATTATGCCAGACAGGATATTAATTACGTGAATCCCTCTGCCACTTCACATAACTTATTTATTTCTTATTCTATTTCCCATCCCAATTTACATCCAGCCTCATTGTCCAATACAGTACATTGACAGTTCTGCCTGAGATGAAATTAAACATTTAAG
Organism: Aselliscus stoliczkanus; assembly: GCA_033961575.1. Lineage (NCBI taxonomy): Eukaryota > Metazoa > Chordata > Mammalia > Chiroptera > Hipposideridae > Aselliscus > Aselliscus stoliczkanus. Next base: position 136,964,434 of record CM066734.1, read on the forward strand.
TTTCTACAATAAAAACACATAATGATACTCAGATAATAAAATGCCAAAAAAAATGCATACCCCAAATTTAAATTAAACTCTGCCTTTAGTTATGAAATTCCCAAAGAGGAATGGAAATTCAAAGAGTATTTCCCTTTGCACTTTAAGTCCAAAGACATTAAAGTCTGAAGGTGTTTAAGTCCAAAATCAAACGTCTTGGTCTCGTGAGTTAAAATTTAAAGAAGTTAAGGTCTGAAATGAATTCTCTTCAACTTTTCATTTTTCTCCGTCTCAGCTAGAGGGTTTCACTATCTGGGGGAGACGGGGTTCCTTTAGCAGCTACCACTCGGCTCTGTCTCCCTGGGATGGTATTCCCAGAGGTTGAATTATTGGGCTGTTGGAAAAGTCATGATGCATTTTTGCAACAAAAAACATAGAAAAATTATGTCATGACTTTTCTGATAACCCAATAATTTATGACCAAGCTCTCAGCACCCTGCCTTTAGACATGCCCTAAGAGTGAAATGTGCATTCGTGAAAATCAGAGTACTGGCTCCACATTTACGAAAATTTAGAAGCCAATGTCCAACTCTTATGACAGCTATCAAGATTTTCTTTATTCCTTCATCTGTCCATGGGCACCTATGTTGCTTCCATATCTTGACTATTGTAAATAACGCTGCAATGGACTTAGGGGTGCATAAGAAGTATAACTCTTTGAATTCGTGTTTTTATTTTCTTTGGAATAAGTACCCAGAAGTGGAATTGCTGTGTCATACGATAGTTCTATTTTTAATTTTTTGAGGAATCTCCATACTGATTTCTATAGTGGCTGCACCAGTTTGCAATCCCACCAACAGTGCATAAGGGTTCCCTTTTCTCACATCCTCGCCAACACTTGCTGTTTGTTGACATTTTAATAATGTCATTCTGACAGTTGTGAGGTGATATCTCATTGTAGTTTTCATTTGTGTTTCCTCGATGAAATAAGTATTACACAGCAATAGAAAAGAATGAAATCTTGCCACTAATGACAACATGGATCAATCTACAGGGTATTATGATAAGTGAAATAAACCAAACTGAGAAAGACATATATCATATGATTTCACTTATATGTGGAATCTAAAATAACAGACCAAATGAACAAACAAAACAAGACAAAAAAACTGAATCAAAAATACAGAAAACAAATTGATGGTTACCAGAAGGGAAGAAAGTAGGAGGGTGGGTGAAAAGGGTAAAGGAAAATAAGAGGTACAAACTTCCAGTTACAAAATAAATAAATTACAAGAATGTAATTAATGCACAGCACAGAGAATATAGTCAATAATATTGTGATAACTCTGTACAGTGACAGATGGGTGCTAGACTTATTGTGGTGATCATATTGTAAGGTATACAAATACTGGATCATTATTTTGTATACCCAAAACTAATATAATATTATATGTCAACTATATTTTTAAAAAAGCTATGAAGAGAAAATTGTGTTCCTGGAACGTGCTTTTAGCAGTAAGACTGAAGTATAAAATAGCAAGGCCTGTGTTTAGAATACTTTCCCCTTGGTTAAATCATTGTGAATTATAGCAGAGACTCAGTAATATACAAATAAAAGAGGATAGATGGGAGAGAAAAACAACAAAAGAATTTCCTTGATTTGTCCCTAATGGGATATTGTTACAGATCAGTTGTCCAAAGCCTACAATAAATACACTTGAAGTTACTTGAAATAAATCCTCAACTGGTGAGTAATTTTGGTCCTATCCATTAGCCACTCCTCAGGACAGGTGATAGGTGAGACACAATCCACAGCTGTATAACATTTTTAATTCCATTTTCTTTTTTGAGTCTCATGTTTCTGGTGCCTCAGCACCAAAATGAGCACAAGCTTTTGTAACTATATAATTTGCCACTTTAATGAGCCCAGGCATCATTTTAATTTTAATGGAATTGTCATTCACTGCCTACCTAAGCATGGCCTGGACACTTAAAGCTATCACTTTATTAGCTCACTGTTGTGCACCTAGCACTAGGGGTCATCTTTAAGAGCAAGAACAATGCCTGTATTTAAACAGATTCTTCCTCCCTTTCCATGTTACTCAGGAAAAGCCTTACTTATATAGTAGCTTGATCTGATGGGGCCCCTCCCGAACTTGCTGACCTCTTACCCCCATTGAGGACTATACTGCCTGTCCGTGTAGTAAGCGAAATCAAGCTCATAGATGCACTAGAATGAATTCTGACATCATTTCTCTGAGATAGCTCTATCTTCACTGAGGCCAGCATTTCTTATGTGGGATGGTTGTCTCCTGGGGCCAATCATTAAGCTCATGGACTTTATTAAGGTCTAAGCATCCCACATCCAGACCTGCATCTAGAAAAACCACCATTTTCTTAGGATGAAACCATCTAAAGCTACAATGATCCACCAAGGTAAAATTATCCTGTGGCCAGCCAATGCCTTTGGCTAAGTTTCAGCAGTTAAAGGATATCCAATTATAACAACCTGCTCAGTCTAACACATGACTCTACAAATCACCAAGATCAAAATGCATGGCTCACTCAGTGAGGTCCAAGGTCCACAGACCTGGCACACCAGCACAATCAGCCACCCCTGGGCATTTAGCTCCACATTTTTGTCTCCTTATCTTATTCCTTGTTTTTTCCTGGCCTATCCACCCAAAGCAGGGGTCTTTCACTGGCCCAATAAATAACACCTCTCTTCCCTGTCTGGGTTATGGAAAAATTAAGACCTATAACAAATAAATGGAAGATAGAAGCAAAAATATCAATTTACTACTAAGAAAAGCTGGGTGGAAAACACAGGTTATGGAGCACATAAAGGTAGGGGAGTTGGCACCTAGTAGACACCAGAATTATCTGGATTCCCTCTTGACTAGTCTAAAGCATCATTGAACAAGACACTTCCATAGGCAGTGTGCCTCCCAGGTAAAGATGGGCATGGAAAATCACAGAAGTCCTTTTCATGAGGTTGTCTCATCTTTAAAATTAAGAAAGGAGGTACTTAGTCCAGTAGAGTCAATTACTTTCAAATTACCACCCACACGAGTCACTCCATGTCCACTTAGAAGGAGTTTAATAGCAGAGAGGAGCTGGAGTAGAGAAACCCATGGAGTCTATCCAACATGAAATCAATGTCAGCGTAGGAAGCAGCATTAGCCCCAATTATAACATTTACAAACGTATAATCATACTGTATGCATCCAAATTTTACCTTTCACTCCCAAATTCTTACCTTGGATTAGTTTATCTAAATTAATTAATCTGAATAAAGGTTAAATTCCTTGACTTCATATTCTCAGCTCTTCATAGTATTTGGAAACACACACACACACACACACACACACACACACACACACACACAAAGTCAAAGAAAACAAACCTGTTTTTCCCAAGCTCCTATGACCACCCACATCCTAGTTGTCACTCATATCGCTCCACCAAAAACTTTCTGAACAAGCTCTGCACAGTCAAGTCTGACTGCTCATATTCACACTGTCCCATCAGTCAGAAATATCAGGTTTCAGTCTCTATTTGAGTCTATTTCAGTCTCTTATCATCCTCATTCTACAAAGCCCAGCTAAGACCCTAGTCCTTTTAGAAAATTTGCTTTATAATATGGAATAGCCAAGTAGAATGCCTTCTCCTATCTCTGATCCCCATGGTACTTTGAATTACTAGCAGAGAACCTATTAGACTCCATCTTATATCTTTATTGACATTTGCCTCCATATCTTCTTCTTTTTCACCAACTAGTTTTTACATTTCTAAGAAGCAGGGGTCAGAGCCAGTCAACACCTCTGAATGCTCCAGGTGCTTCTATGACCCACTCTGCATTGTAGGACTCCAGCAGTGCATTTTGAGTTCAATTAACTGCCCCAAACCTTGAAATTTATAGAAGAGAGATGGTGGGGTTCCAAGAAAGGACATTAGCTTAGCCATCTATACTAGTTAGAATACTTCAGTCCCAAGGAATGGAAACCCAGCTCCAATGGGTTTAAGCAAGAGGAAGATGTTGGCTTACAGAACCGGAGGACTGCAGGTTAAAACCAGCTTTGTGATTCAGGCACTGACATGGAGGTTCCATCTTTCATGCCTTTTTTTTTTTTTCCACTCTGCTTGCTTTTGCCTTATTTCCAGACATTTTTTTTTTTTTAATGACTAATGACAAGCCCACCTTAAACATAGGCTCTTAATGCCAGGGAGAATGAGGACATATTTTTACCTAATCACCCAGGAGAGGACTCTGATTCACTGGGTTTGGGTCATGTGCCTCATCTTGAATCAAACACTAACACATTATTACCAGGGGGTGGAAACATTTCCTCTGGATCAGAGTGATTAGGATTTCTCCATTGCTAAGAATGGAGGAGGGGATGTCTCCTCAAAGAAGGACATGCCATGTATACAAAATAGCATATGCCCATTAAAGAAGTAGATGAAATTACAATCAATCCTAGTGCTGCCATGCACTAGCTATTTGAACTCATTCTCAGGATTAGTCCTTTTTTAAACTCATCATAAGAGTTTTGTGAAGATTAAATGAGACTATAAAAAAGCACCTAACAAATGTAACACACTCAATAAATGTTAATTCCCTTAAGAGCCTTCCTGTAGATATTTCTCAGTGTCATACATATTTAACGTAAAATGATCCTGAAAAAAAGTCAATAAAAAATAGAAGTGGGAGAAGGTGATAGATGGAGGTAGAGAACCTACTGCAATGAAACACAACATAAACCAACAGTGATGTGAATGTCAGAGGCCACAGAGATAAAAAAATTGCATTGAAATCTCTTTGGGAGGAAATATATTATTGTGTGAATGCAGTTGATGATAAGCTATACCTTAATCGTGTCCTTTGCTACCAGGAAATCCATTGCACCCAAGTCCCTTTCACTTATTTTTCAAAACCCAGGATACTTCAAGAGAAAATGTGAATATAAATGGCATTGGGTGTATTAGCATGAAAATAGTACATCATCTCCTTGGCGCCTTATAATTCTTATATCCATTACAACGCAGATGGCTCTTTAAACTGCAGAAGAATCCCTTCAGGTTAAGTTTTTCAAAGCAGAGCTTGTTGTGCTTACATTAGATGAACAGGCAGCACAGCTGTGGAAAGGGGGGTTTCTGAAAGACGTCCATTGAGGAGCAGTGACAATGACCAAAACAATTTTTTTTTTTTTTTGAGGGCAGTGTCACTGGCCCTCATATGTGGGACCGAACCCGGGCCGCTGGCTTCCCAGGCCAGCGCTTAACCACCGCGCCACTCGGCCGGCCCCAAAACAATTTTTTAGACATGTGGACTCACCTAGGAAACCAAACAGTGATGACAGAAGAGGTCTGAATTAATTCCAAATCACTTCTTTGGCTGCCCGGAGCTGCCGCTCTTTAAGCTCGTCCGCCTTGGTTCTTACCACCTGTCCTCCACCCTCAGTTCAGCGCTCTCATGGAACTCCAACCATCTTTCTGATAAACATTTCCAGACTAACTTTTCTGATTCCTGTCACTCTTGTGACATTTGCAGAAACTTTAAAGCCTCTTGTTAAACAGAACCTTTATTAAATGCTTAATTATACACACTTACTATCAATACATTATATTAAAAACACAACTAGTAGATGGAGAGAACTCATCACCTCCTAATTATTCTAATTGTTGAACTGTACTGAGATCTGAAGATGTTAGAAGTTCATCTATAGTCTCTGCCCTGGAGAGGCCCAGAGCTTAGAGTCGAGTCATGTTTCTCAAACTGGTTTGGTGCACACCAGGAATGCTATGTATTAATGCATGATAAGGCAGAAATGGATTCTATGGTCTAGTACAGGGGTTGGCAAACTTTTGAGATGGGAGAGCCACCAGGGGTTGGCAAACTGCGGCTCGTGAGTCACATGCAGCTCTTTGGGTACGTACATGTGGCTCTGAGGTAAAACTGAAAAGGAAAATAAAACTATCATAGTTTCATTTATAAAATTTTTAAAGGATATTATTCACATAATGGTGATTATTTAAAAATATATTTATGGCTCTCGAATAATTTTTAAATTGTTGTGAGGGACAGGATGGGCCCTTCCAGGGGTTGGCAAACTTTTGAGATGGAACGTCCCCAAAGAGCCTCATGTGGCTTGCAAACCGCAGTTTGCCAACCCTTGGTCTAGTAGGTTTGGGAATCACTGGATTGTAGAAAGTAAAGTAAAATAAATGAAGTTACTATTGTAAGAGTTTTCTGAAAGCTTTATATGCTGATGTGCTTTGAAGAGCTCAAAAGGAAGGAGATAATCAGCGTTTTCAGATGTGGTCAAACGGAAGCACACTTTCGGAGGGATGTCCCTCCTAGAACTGAGATCCACAGGAGATGAGTTTGGGAAATAATGCGCTCACAGAATCGTGCTCTTATTCTTTTTGAGTTGCCACCTTTTGTCATTTACTCTCCAATTTCGTGCTCTATAATGGCTGATAAGGTGCTAGGTCATTCCTACCTATATGTCCGACCTTTCCTCCTAGTCACATCATCTTCCTGCTAATAGAGGAAAACTGGACAATTTCCAAAACACTGACATGCGTGAATCAACACGCCAGCAGAGCAAATGACCTCCAGATGTAGAGAAATGCTTAAGAGGCACTCTTGTAAGTAACCATCCAGCCCTCTGTTGTGAGGCAACTATTCATTTTCTTAAGATACTTCGTTTAGCAGCACTCGTCCACCTGGGATTTAGCATTGCTTAAAAGTGATGGAAGAGTAATTGCATACACATCAACCCAGGTGCAAATCAGAGGGACAGGCTTAGCAGAACAAGGTGTTGGTAAGGTGGGAGTCCTTGGAGTCAGCTCTTATCTGTGAGCTTTTGGTTGAGGGTTTCTCTGAAACATTTACTGCGGATTATCACTGTTTTCCCTGGACAGCTGAGGCACGCGTAATTACGAGAGGAAACCGCTGTTAAAGCTTGGGAGGAAATTCAGTGGGCAGCCTGACCTCCAGCGTTTTGATGAAGAAGCGTTTCAGCTTCGTGACAGAAAGCAGTTCAGATGGGATACAAACCATTGACGTCAGATGCCGTCCCGTGCCACCCTGGATGCAATAATGTCCTCTCTGATGATACACACACAGGTGCATGCTTGCATGCACACACCAAGATTTCTTTGGGTGGCACACTGCATTTCAATCTTTCACCAAACATGAATGTCCTGAGGTTAAATAAGAGATAACAGTAACAGGTAAAAGGTACCAATTCCAATCAAATTACCAAATTTTCTTCTCCTGTAGGTTCTCTTTGGAAATCTCATGTAATCTTTGCAGAATGTCTCATGTTGACCCTGTGATGATTAGAATCAAGTGATTTTTATTTCAACCCTGAGCTCTCTCCTCATCTCCCAGACTACGTGTTTTTGTTCCTGCTGGGACGCTCTACCCGGATAACCCATCAGTAACTCAGGCTCGACCTGCCGCAAATCGGAGTCATTAGCCTGCTCTTTCCAAAATACCTCTATTTTCATGTTTACCATTTACAAAAAGACAACTTTCTTCACTCTCTGTCCCACCCAGCCACTGAAGCATAAAATCTTTTATTTTGCTTCTCACATTTCCTGGACTGTTAGATACTATCTTCACAATCCTATTAAAAAAATAAATAAACAAATTTGATATAAAAAGACACTGGAGGGCCGGCCAAGTGGCGCAGTGGTTAAGAGCTGGTTTGGGGATGCCAACAGCCTTGGTTCGGATCCCACATATGAGGGCCAGTGACACTGCCTTCTACAGCGGCTGTGAGAGCCCCGGCGACGGTGTTGGCTGCAGCCCCTGCTGCAGTGGGCTGCCATAGGCTACAGTGAGTGGCCCGCAGCCAGCGTGAGTGGCCGGCAGCCAGCGTGAGCTGCCAGTAGCCGCGGTGAGCAACCATCCACAGGCCGGTGACCAATCTGCCTCATTCGGGAAGAGCGCAATGACAACACCAACATGGGCCGGTGAAGCAACGTCCTCCGCAACTAGACTGAAGAACAAAAAGACAGCAACTAATCCATTCCCCTTCTCCGATTCCCCAACGCTGTTCCCCTCCCCCAATTCCCCAATAAAATCTTTAAAAAAAAAAAAAAGACACTGGAAATTTTATTTTGACATAGGCATTCTACTTAATGAGCATTTTTAGAATACTACTGTGAACTTGGTCATTACAAACTAGCTGCGTGACCTTGGGAAAGTCATGAATCTTTCTGTGTTTCATTTTCATGAGGAAAAGGAAAATCTTAACCTCATAAGGTTATCAGGAGGATCGAAAGATGCAATAAAAATGCAACAACCTCCTCCATTTCTATGTTATAACCTCAGTAATGCCACTAATGACTCCTTTCTTTGTAAAATAGTTTTAAAAATTGAACAGATTTTCCTTACAGGCTCTGTTGATTTCTGATCCATTAAAATTAAGCTTTCATTCATTTATTTATTCACTCGCTCACTCACTCATTTATTCACTCAACCAACATTTAAAGACTACAAAGTTCTCACACACTGCCATGGGCTTGAAATACAGACATGGCTTGAGCCTGATTACCTGAAAAATAGTCATCACACTTGCTGTAGTGAGGTAGCAGGAGTTAATGGGTGAGATAAGTCTCCCAGCAGAGTACCTGACCTCAGGTGGAGGTGTTTGCTAACTGTTGGTTGTAGTCCCTTTACTAGTGTTAATAGCTAAAGTCCACACTTCCTGGCTCCCTGTCCAGTTTTCTCTAGATATGAAACACTATTTTCCTTATACAAACATTTTTTTTTCCCTGCTCAAACAGCTACATTTCTATGATACACCCAGGCATGTCCATGTGTCCCCATGGATTTAAATAGTGAATGAATAAACATTTAATGAAGAAAACTTCCTCAATATCATATTGATATGAAAATAAATCTTTTTAAAGCTATTTAAAAACCCTTAAGGCAGTAGGCTCTCAGAATACAAAGAGGCACCTGACATTCATATCAACACCCGTAAAATAGAATAATCCCATTGCAGCTTTTTTTTTTAACCCCAGGAACTTAAATGTTTCCAACCACTCATTTGCATTTCTTTTGAATCCTCAAGTAGTTTTTAAAAATAGCTCTTTTGTAGAAAGCAAATTAATCAACAGACATGCAGTTTTCACTGAGAGCAACATCACAGGAAACTCATGTATCCATGAGCTCACCAATGCGGTATTTTCTCTCTCTCTCTCTCTCTCTCTCTCTCTCTCTCTCTCTCTCTCTCTCTCTCTCTCTCTCTCTCTCTCTCCCCCCCCTCCCTCTCTCCCACCTCCCCCCACCTCTCACACACACACTCATGTTTATGTCCTGCTGTCTCTCTATGTATTGAGACCATTGGTTGAGTATGCCTCTATTGGTGATGAATCACTTTGCAACTGCATTACGAAATTAGACAAGAATTTAGATCAATCACTCTTGCCTTCTTCACATGTAATTAACTGAAGCCCACTTCTGCAGTTCTCCACAGTTGTTTCTGTAAATATTTGCCATAATAATAATAATAATAGTGCTAGTCATAATTTATAGCAATCTGCTCTAGAGACCCCAGTATATTTCTCATATATAGGATTGAAACATGAAATTGCTGGTAGCCAGCTGATTTTGACAAAGAAAAACAGCAATTTCTATGACTTGACCTAAAAGAGCATATGCCACAACTTTGTAACTGTCCGTTCCCCTTTTCCCCCCACTGGACTAAGTGCCCCTTCAGGATAGAGATGTTGTCTTATTCTCTTTCAGACTCAAGGCTCCAAGCCCAGAGCTCACATGCTTGTGGGCAGGTAATAAGTCTCTTTTATACAGTGTTCATGTGTAGTATACTGGCTGATTGACAGAACACTCTTTGGTATAGATGAGGCAGGGGCTATTATAAGGGATAACTGAGTTATTAATGAGACAAACCTGGGTCAATAGGCCAGCTTTAGAATTTAGGCTCTACTCATAGACAGTTCCAAGATGTAAGCTATTTTGTTTAATCTCATCTTCCAATCACAACTCTCTGTCCACTATGAGTAATATATTTTCAGACATTTGTTAGTATTTACATCTGTACAGGGCACCTTGCAGTTTGCCTTCATTGTCTTATTCAATAATTAAACCAACTTGATGAGTAGGAAATTATAGTGAACCCCATTTTACAGGTGTGAAATGGAGTCTAAGACCATTGAGATATTAGATAGTACAGCTGGATTGTCAGATGCTGGAAGTCAGATGCCCAACTTCATGATGATATCTACCTGGCAAAATAGAAAAGAGAATCAAATATGGTGGTACATACAAAAGTACTTGAAAAATTAACAATAGTTATCATTGCTTGTACACCTGTGTTCATACTCTATATTAGACACTGTACATATTTTATATTCTTTAATCCTTAAAATAGAGCTTGAAGTTGGTAAACTGAGATTTAGAAAGAAATGAACTGACCATAGTCATTCAGCAGGTGTGTAACACTCTTAAAATAACAGATAAAATCTTAACAATCTAAATTATAATAATTACAATACAAACCAAACAGTTGAACCCAAACCCTCATATCACTTTTATTTAAGTAGGTTGAATAGGGGAGCCCACAAAGCATGACCCCACTATCTCAAATAGACAACTTAGTTTCTTTAGACCTCTGATTTTCTCATCTACAAAGTGGGGGTGATAATGGCTGTCATTTTAAGAATTAAATGGCATGTCACACAGGGCGCTTTGTATGTCACCAAACTGTAAGATATGCTTGTCCTTGTTAGGGTTTCACATTAGCCAGTGGGCCAATTTGCAAACCTACATTAGCTCTAAGACTATTTATTGTAGATGGGTCTTTTTGGGAAACAAACTGGGGATGAGAAAAGGCAATGTGTTAATCAGTGATATTGGTCCAGTTTTATCTGGTTACAAAATAAGAGTCTAAGGTGAACCTATTGGGAAAGGTAGAATATTTGAAAAACAGAATTTGAAGGCTGAGCTCAACTGTCTGTTTGGGAACTTGCGAATGGTGTATCTTCTACAAATGCTTCACCCCAGAAAGGCTCAGAACCCTCCTTTAACAAATGATAATGGAAGTAACTGCCCTCAATTTCATTGCTAAAGACTTAAGGAGCAAATGGACAGCAATGCATGCTATAGTGGGCTGTACAAACGGAAGGCACACATTTGTCTTAGTGCTTTCTATAAAAGGGCTTTATTTCTTCCCAGACCTCTTGTAACTTCCATCTCTTTGCTGTTTTGATGAATTATGAGTCCATGCTCTATCTCAGCCTCCTTCATTCTCTTGTGTCCAAAGACACCCACTTTTGTATTCTCTCGGGTCATTTTCTCATCATTCGTAACTGGAAAGCTTTGCACATTGAGGTGTTTGGACAAAACAATTCTCCGCAGTCTAACAGGCTTTATTTTGTAAATTATGTGGAGGGTTTCTCACGGCAGCTACCTACTACTGCTGACTTCTGCTATTTCTTGTGGGTAGATCCTGGGCTTTCTGTGGTGACCCTCCTAAATATTCTTAGAACCCCTACACCCTATATGTGCTCTCACCGAAGGCATACTCCCTCAGCCATGGCACTCATCCCATTCTCTTCAAATAACCTGGATAACTTTTCTGACATCTTCATTGCTCTCTATATGCCAGAAGGCTGGCAGTAGAGCCTGCCTTGCTTATTACTGTGTTCTTATGTCCTAGCAATGCATGACTGACACCGGATTTCAATGACTATGTTGTCAACTTTGTGAATAATTTATTTGTTTATTTCATAAATAAAATAGGTTGTTCACATATGTATCTCCCCCAGAAGGGTTTAACCTCCATACGTAGTACTCAGTCTAGGTAGGTTTAGTAGGCCTTCCAGGTGCACTTTTAGATGATGATTCTGAGACTCACTGAGGGCACACATTGTCCTCAAGTTCACAGTCACACAATGATTGAAAAGAGAGGAGAGCATCAGGACCCAGACTGCTGACTTGAATCCAGGGCTCTGCCTGCTATTGCCACATGGTAGGAAGCATGTTCTTCACAGCCACCTTTATATTTAGCTTCCCCTCTAATTTAGGCTCATATTTTCAGTGTTGTACCTGGCAATTTAGGTGGTATTCACTGCTGATACACATTTCTAAATATATGCAGTAAATTTAAATGAATACGATGCCTTGCTGAGTGGAAAATCTGGGTTATTACGTCCTGAAAGCAGATCAGTACAACCATTATATGCACATAAAAATAACCTTAGGGTTGTTAATATAAATAATACGTTGTATTACCATTATAGCAAGATTTAGATGTTTAGCCTTTTCTCACATAACAGGCTGTTCTTTTTAGTACAGGAACACTCTTAATAAAAAAAAAGATTAATGAGGTAAATAGCTTTCTTTTTATATACACAGGTTTTTTTCCCCCTGTTTCTGAAATTATGTCTCTTCTGAAAACTCAGCTGCTCTCTTTGTCATTAAATTAAAGGCCACTCTCTTGCTTTAAAAAAATAATAATAAAGACAAAACAGATGCACTTCTTAAGAGACGTTCTTAAATATTGATACTGTCAAAGATTTTCACTGAAGAAAATTTCCTTATTAACCTACCAGTATGTAAAATTCAACCTCTATAGGTCTCTCTTCCTCTAAACAGTTTAGCAGTTGGTAAACATTTCTAAAATTATGTATGACCTGGGGTTAGCCAAAGACATGAAGCAATAAAGTGAGGAGAGGTAAAAAGTCTTCCTTTTTTATTTAGCATTTAAACAGAACCGAAGACTTTATCTGAATTGATACTCTCCTTGACAGTCCAAATTCTGTGTCCAATGTGAGGCAGAACCCTTGATTGCCAATAAAGTAATTCCCATCAATTTAGTTTCTTCTTAGACATCGATGCCAGAATCCTTTGATTTAAGCCTCCTTGCTTCCTAATTAATAGACAGGTGTTTTGGGGGAAGATACAAATAGTTCTGGCAGAATGAGATATCTGTTTTTAGGCCACTCAGGGAGACCTGCATTAAGGTAGCTGGTCTTCAAGGTACCGCAATGAACCTTGCCTCCTAGTAAAGCCCTCTCCCAATGGATAAGACTGACCTGTTTAGTCCTATCAATAAGATATGTGGAAATTACGGAGTTTGACTTCTGAGGCTAGGGCATTAAAAAAAAAATGTGCCTTGTTTCTTGCTCTCTTGGATCGTTCTCACCAGGGAAAGGCAGTCTTCATGCCATGTGGACACTTAAACAGCACTGCAGCTCATATGGTGAAGAACTGAGGCCTCAGACCGACAGCCAGGTATGTAAACTATCTTGGCTTTGGATCCTCCAGCCCCAGTCAAGTCTTCGATAACTGAAGAAACCTGGCTGACTTCTTGACTGCAACCACATGCGACTCTGGGTCAGAAATAGTCAACCTTCTGTCGTATTCCTGAGGTCCATACTCTGTGAAGTAATCAATGTTTATCATGGAAGCTACTAACATTGGAGTAATTGGTTACACTGAACTAGCTGACCAAAAGCACTGATATAACTATTTACATAGCACCTTTGCTTAATCAACACAGGTTAAAGCCTGCTCCCTTTTATTAATAAAAAGGCACATGATCGCTATGTTTACCCATTGTTGGAAAATCAGGAAAACAGTCCAAAGAGGAGTTAGTGACCCAGGGCCACGTGACTTGGAAGTGGTAGTGAGAATTCAAACCCTGGTCTAGGGAATTCTAAAATTAACCTTTTCCCATCTTCCCATGTTCAAAGTTGAATTCCAACAGCTAAGACATGGGCCACCAAGGTAACCTTCCTGAACTTCCAGGTCAAACGCCTCGTGTCCTACAGGACAGAGACACCAGCTCCTGCCAAGCACTCATTCTCCCAGGAGCCGAGAGTCCAACCTGGGGGCACAGCATGTCCAACGAGAGATGGAGGCCCACAAGGTGTGGCTAACAGTCACCCAGCGGATTCTGATACAGCATCAAATTTGAGAACCTTTGGAGGAAGATTGATTCCAGCTGTCAGACATCTTGGCTTTGGGTTGTCGTCATAGAAAAGCCCTTCAGCTGTTGGTCCTGAGTCTTCATTGGGTGAAGTCATATGTCATTTGTATTCCAAACAATGTAAAGTCAGATTACAATTCAGTGGTTGTTACATGTAGGCACTGGACACCAGATTTAAATGTTTGCAATGTTGCAATGTTGCAGGGTACAAAGGGTATACACTTTGGAGTCAGGAGAAGGCTTTCTGGTACTTTCGTTGCCATGATGATGGTGTGTAACCTTTCAGAGGTCACTTCTCCCTGAGCTGCAGTTTTCTCACCTGTGTAATGTGTTGATATGTTCACGCACTACCTATTAAACAGAATTACAGCTAAGATCGGATGCTAAAATTTGAGAAATAAAGGGAGCTTGTGATCACATGACTTTCATCTGGGATCTGGAAGCTGGCACTCCCTCTAAATAAAGAAAAGACTCAGGAAGGGATGAGACAACATAAATTAGTAACTACAATATTGCCACAGGAATAGGAAAGACAGTTGGGGGAATATAATCAATAATGTTGTAAATATTTTTGTAGGGGGCCAGATGGACTCGTGTCTTGTTAGGGAGACCACTTCATGGATGGTGTAGAGGCCTGACCACTGCACTGTACATCTGAAGCTGCTGCTGAATAATATTATATGTCAACTATAATTTTATATATATATATATATATATATATATATATATATATATATATATATAGTTATGGGGTGTGGAGTACAGTGTGGGGAATGGAGTCAATGGAATTATAATAGATATGTATGATATCAAGGGTGGGGGGGTGGACTGGGGGCAGGAGGTTACCACTTTTTGAGGGGTGAAAAGGATAACTAGTGCATGGTTTTGTACACCTGAAACTAATAATAAAGAAAAGACAAGAAAAGACTCTATGAATCTGTGAGTGTAAGCACAGACAGTTACATATATTAAGCATATACTATGGTCTGCGGACATAACAATTGCCTCATCTGATTTCTTTTGAAGAAGGCACATTTTGTGGGGAAGAAACTGGTCACACAGCCCATACCTGTCAGACCTACTGATCCAGCATAAAGAGCTGTGTGTACCGTCACAGCTGAGTCACTATTCTCTAGTGCCTAGTGCCTTTTTTTTTTTTTTTGAGGGCAGTGTCACTGGCCCTCATATATGGGACCTGAACTGGGGCCGCTGGCGTCCCAAGCCAGCTCTTAACCACCATGCCACTCAGCTGGCCCTCTAGTGCCTTTCTTGTTTGTCAAAACTTAAAAAAAAAAAAAGAATTTATGGATAACAGTAAATGAGAACACTAGTAGCATTTTCATAGCATTTACTCTATACGAGCATAGGATGTTGTTCCAGGTATATTATGTGTGTATATGTATAGATATATAAATAATTAAACAGATATACTATTAGGTATTAATGTTAGTCCAAATGCATGGATTCAAAAAACACCACCACTAGGGTTCAGATAGATTAAGTACCTTATTTGAGTTTGCACAGCCTTATAAGAAGATCTGGGCCTGAAACCTCAGCAGACCCAGAGACTCAGAGTGTCACCACTGTGGAATACTCCCTCTCAAAGTACAACAGCACCTTGCTCAAGTATCTCAGATAAATGTACAAGTTTTGGAGCCCTACTCGGTATCACCTTGATACAGGTGAAACGTGTACGTTTGATCCTGATGTCAGAGGTGAGCAAGGCTCTCAGGGTTTGTCAGGTCTCAGGGACTTATGGTGCAGTGGTTGACAGGGCCAACAGGTTAGGGGTGAAATGAGCATAAGAAAGCACAGCAACAATCTCAGAGCACTGGGAACTCTGAAGTCTCAGAATTTGGTCCCTTGGCCTGAAGCCCACATACTGAGTACGTGTTAAGTGGGTGTGATAGACATACTTCATCTTTCATCTTTCATTTTTGGCTGACCAAGCCTTTGCAAAGCCCTCTTGATATTTTTAGGGACTTTCACATTAAGAGGTAGAAATGACTATCAACCACAACAACCACAATGACAATAACAACCACTAGATTTGTCAGATTTCTTTGCCAGGATGCGACCTCAGTTTAGCCAATCAGATAACTCACGCAAGAGACTGGTGAGGGGAGAGTCACATGAAGCCATTCGTACCCATGAATGGGAAGGATGTTGTTTTGGACAGAGTGTCAGGAAGAGCAGTGTGATGGGAGGGTTTTGTTTTTGTTTTGTTTTTACCTTTGATGACTGGGATTTATTGTGAGAGAAAACAGAAAAATCATCTCAGCAACTATGCAGTAAATCTGGACTGTGGTATATTTACGACTGGGATATAGATCAGGCCTCATATAAAGTTAAAATAGTAGCTTAGTCTTTTAAGATACAACCTGATTTCTAGGGGCCCTCCTTTTTAAAAAAGTTTTTTATTAAATTTATTAGGCTGACATTGGTTAGTAAAATTATATCAGTTTCAAGTGTACAATTCAGTAATCCATCATCTATATATTGCATTGTGTGTTCCCCACCCAGAGTCAGTTCTCCTTCCATCACCATATATTTGGCCCCCTTTACCCTCTTCTGTATATCCTGTCTTGAGTGTGGTCAGTGGTGGATAGCAGAGCATGATGGCAGTGGTGTCTGTGCCACCCCAATCCTCCAGCTGCCTCCTAAGCCACCTCAAAATTTAGTACCTTAAAACAACACCTGCTTTGCTGTTTCTCACAGTTCTGTGGCTTAGCAATTCAGGCTGGGTGCAGGTGGGCAGTGCTGCTGCTGGACTTTCCTGGGGTCACTGGTGTGGCGCAAACGTCTGAGAGCCTCACTTCAAATCAGTGATCCAAGGTGGCCTCACACATGTCTGGCAGATACCTGGGGCTCTTGGCTGATACAGCTAGGCCTCAACCACATAAGACCAAATCTCAGGAGCCACACACCACTGCTTCCCTACTTCTACCGAAAGCAGTTGGTAAAATATGAAGTCAAATCTTCAGTAGCTTATTGTCTGAATAGATAAAACATATTGTTACACATGATTATAAAACAGTGAGAATGAATGTGATAGAAGTAATACTGAGGATGGGGAGACCATGACAAATACAGGAGACAAATACAGCTAAGACAAGGAACTCTGACACTGAATGGTGTGTCTCTATGTGGAGAGATTGGAAGGGGGTTCACTGGCTTGGCTGGAATGGACATGATGATATGGGGGTGGGGTGCAGGAAATGCAGCTAGAGATAAAAAGCAGAAGCAAGCTCAGGAGGGTCCGCCTGTATCAGGCAAAGGGGCTGGACTTGCTCAGAGTTGGTGGGTGGACAATGAGGAATTTTAATCCATGGTGAAACTGGGTGATGTTTCTCCTTTAGGGCAATCACTCTGGAAACCATGAGGAAGACAGATCTAAAAGCAGCAAGATTTTACCTAGCCTGGAGGTAGCCCAAAGACACCCTAGAGCCTCTGACAAAATATGCCTGGTTTCCTATATTTCAAATTATCTTCCTGAGACACTGTTCATGGAAATATCATTAAGCTGCTCTCATGCACAGTTTAAATGACTCACAGTAAGAAATGTCCAGATATTTTAAGGGTGGGCTATGTGATTTGCCTTTTTCTAGTCATAATAAAGTAAAAAACAAATGGCTCCTAACCTGTGCCTCCAGCATTCCTTCTACAAAAACCAATCTCAATTTAGACTGTTAGGTCAAGCTGGCTTCACTCAAAGGCTAATTATGGACAGAAGGATGAGTCTAAAATTATTGGTGATACAGGAAAAAATTCCCAGGTAGTTCTAAATTTGTAATCCATAGTCTCATGTTTTCTGTCATTCTAACTGCCCCATTTCATTACTTTACAGTGTGTATCATCAGTAATTACACGTTTCTCAGGAGATTCATTTGTCCTCACCACAAGATGGGCAGCTCTGTGAGCGTCAATCATGTCTCTCTCATTTATTGTGACCATGCTGCTCATCACAGTGTCATAGAAAAAAAATCAATGGATATGTAAATATGGTGACAAGGAAAACTTATCTCATTTTGCACAACTTTTATCTCCCAAAGAAAGTGACATGACAGCCACTCAACTCTATGTTATAAAAGCTAAGCCCGAAGAGGTAGCATAATGTAGTGGTAAGAACCGGGTCTTTAGCATCCATTCGAGTAGGATTCAAATCTTGAGTCAGTACAGATGGTTGTATACTTCAGAGAATGCGTATTAGTTTCCTGTGGCTGCCATAACCGATTATCAGAAACTGGTGACTTATAAAAGCAGAAATTTATTCTCTCACATTTTTGGAGATCAGAAGTCTGAAATCATGGTTCCAACAGGGCCACACTCCCTTCAAAATTTCTAGGAGATAACAGATTGTTGAGTCTTCTGGATGCAACATCTACTCATATTGAAACACTTCACAATAAGAAATAGAAGGGAGCCTTCATATTTTGATATTTAATGGTGAAAGACTGAATACTCCCTTCCTAAATTTGAAAATAAGAAAGGCTGTTTGCCCTTAACACTCTAATTCAATTCCAAGTTGGAAGTTTAAGGCATTGCAAAAAAGGCAAATAAGTAAATAAACAGGTAGATGATAAGTAGGTAAAAAGATATGAATTGAAAAGAAGAAGAAATGGTCTCTATTCACAGATGACATTGCCTTTACACACACACACACACACACACACACACACCCCTCAAAGAATCGACAAAAAAAAAAAACTCAGACTAAATATATTTAACATGTCTGCAGTGTTGAACATCAATATAAGAATCAATTGTATGTTTACATACTATCAGTGGAAAACTGGCATGGAAATTTAAAAAATAACATCAAAAAGAATGAAACATATAAGTGAAATCTTACCATTTGCGACAACATCGATGGACCTAGAGGGTATTATGCTAAGTGAAATAAGTCAGACTGAGAACTACAAATACCATCTGACTTCACTTGTATGTTAATCTAAAGAAAACCAAAAAACCAAAGCCACAAACAAAAAGAGAAAGACTCATAGATACAGAGAACAAACTGGAAGTTGCTAAATGGGAGGAGGATTGCGGAGCTGGGTGTGAAAGGTACAAATTGGTAGGAGTCCCTCTGGTCCCCTATAAAATATTTACAACATTATTGACTATATTCCCCAAATGTCTTGTTAGGGAGACCACTTCATGGACGGTGTAGAGGCCTATTTCAGAAGCTGCTGCTGAATAATATTATATGTCAACTATAATTTAACACATATATCGTCATGGAATATGGAGTATAGTGTGGGGATGGAGTCAGTGGAATTATAATAGCTATGTATGATATCAGGGTTGGGGGCAGGGGAGGGGGAGTCACTTTGTAAGGGGTGAAAAAGATAACTATTGCATTGTTTTGTACCCCTGAAACTAATAATAAATACATACATACATACATACATACATACATACATGCAAATTGGTAGTTACAAAACAGTCACAGGGACATGAAGTGGAGCATAGAATCTATAGTCAGTAAGGTTGTAACTTCTGTGTATGGTGTCAGGTGAGTACTAGACTTATGAGGAGGATCACTTTGTAAATTATGTAAATGTCTAACCACTCTGCTGTACACCTGAAACTAACATAACATCATATTGAGCGCCAACCGTAATTGAAAAATAAAAAAATTAAAAAGAATGAAATACCTAGGTAAAGCTGAAAAACATATGTGCAATGAAAACTACTGACAGAAGAAATTGGTGTAGACATACATAGAGAGATACACTGAGTTCATGGATTAGAAGACACAGCATTAAGATGTCAGTTCTCCTTAAAGTGATCCATAGATTTAATGAAAGCTCAAATAAAATCCCAGCAGGATTTTTTGTAGCTATCAACAAGCTTATTATCAAGTTTATATGGAAAGTCAAAGGCTTGAAAAGAAAAACAAAACAATTTTGAAAGAGAAGTTGAAGATTCATACTCCCTGATGTTAAGACTTACTATAAATCTACAATAATCAAGGCCATGTGGTATGAAGGAAAGTCTAACTAGATAGGCTGAGAAAGTGGAGGAGAGAATACAGGAATAGAGCCCACGTCAGTCAGTTGATTTTTGTCAAAGATGAATATGGAGTTCAATGGGGGAAATGTAGTCTTTTTAATATGTAGTACCCAAAGTATTAAAAAAAGCCATATGCCTCCGTTCTTCCAGAAAAAAATAAAGAACAAAAGAAACTTGACCCATATTTTGTATCTTTAATAAAAATGTAACTCAAGATGGATAAAGGATATGGCTGTAAATACTAAAACTATAAAACTTTGTGATATTGGGCTAAGTGAAGATACCTTAGATATAACATGAAAATCATAATCTAGAAAAGAATAAAAAATAACATAAATTAAACTTAATAAAATTTTAATGCTTTTTCTCTGTGAAAGTCCATTCTAAGAGAATTGAAGACTAGATATAGCCTCAGATAAAATATTTACAAAACTCATCTGACAACGAATATATAATAAGCTTTCACCAAAAATATATAGAAATAGCAAATACATCATGAAAATATGTTCAATTTTATATAGACCATATAGTCTCCATGTGCTTCAGTGAGGGCAAAGACATAGATAGCATCTGGGGCTGCCACATGCATTTCTCTTGAACAGGAAAAATGGTAAAGCCACTTTGGAAAACAATTTGGCAGTTTCTTACAAAAAGGCAAACGCATACATACCACATGACCCTACGATCCCACTCCTAGGAAATTACTAAAGAGATATAAAACAGTATGTTCACAGAATTCTTATGTGGGGCTATATACATAGTGACTTTATTCATAATCACCCTAACGTAGAAACAACCCAAACGACTTGCAACTCCTGAATGAGTAAACAAATTATGTCTCTAAAAGGGAAAACTATTCAGCAATACAAAATAGACGAAATATGTATACACACAACAGCATGGATGAATCTCAAATGAATTTTCCTAAGTGAGAGAAGCCGGACTTTGAAGGTTACATGACATATGATACTGTTTATAAGATATCTTAGAAAAGAGAAAATTTAGGAGTGAAAGCAGGTTTGTGGTTTCCGAGGAGTGTAAACGGGGAGAAGGATTTACTGAAACAAAGCAGCGAGAAGCAATTTTGGAGGGTAATGAAACTGTTTTATATGTGTTTATCAAAACTCGTAGAATTGTGAAAGTGTGATTTTACTGATGTAAACACATTAAAATAGTGAAACACTGGATTCCAGGGCATGAAGATTAAATCACAGGGCTAATTAAAGAAAGAATTATGGTAATCAAGACAAGAAAGGGAGGCTGGGCTGGGGTATTGGAGTTGGTAAGCAGTGAACAGATCCTAGCTGTGTTGTCCAAGGTGAACTGATGGGCTTTATAATGGGTGCAGGTCGTAACTGAGAGAGATGGAACAATCAGGCCACAGAGACATCTAGATTTTGGCTGAATCAGTGAGTGAGTCTTATGGCCCTTTACTAAGACTAAAGGAGGGAAAGCCTTGGAGGATAGGAGGATGAAGGCATTAGGAGTTGTATTTTGGAAACATAATTATTAGATGCCTATGTGACATCAAAGTATGAATTTCATCACCCCAAATAAAACCCATTAAGCAGAGATGTTCTCGTTTCTCAATGCATCACATACATGTGAATCTTTAATCAACCTTCATATGAATGCTCTTATTTTGTTCTCCTCACAAATTGTATAGAGTGTATTCTGCACACTGTACGGTTGACTTTCTGTGTGTCCCTGATCCCTTTCAGACAACCACCCGAGACTGTAAGCATAAGGGTGGGTCTCGATGTTACTGTAACTTCCTCCTTAGATGTTCTAGATGAACCTTATCCAATCCGTGGATTCACAGGCATTACTGAAACTCTTTTATCTGCTTGGCACCGTGCTACTCTGCTAACTACCCAGACAAGACACTTATTCCATAGAGCCCTTAATTTGTCATGGTTGGGAAAACAACACACACACACACACACACACACACACACTCTCTCTCTCTCTCTCTCTCTCTCTCTCTCTCTCTCTCTCTATGCTCTCTCAATCCCCACCCCCAGTATTAAGGATTAAAGGACAGCCTAATTAATCAGATTATGAGAGTTAAGGTAAAAATTGTTCTTTGAGCTGATGACAGAAACA
The DNA here is from genome assembly GCA_033961575.1 of Aselliscus stoliczkanus. NCBI lineage: Eukaryota > Metazoa > Chordata > Mammalia > Chiroptera > Hipposideridae > Aselliscus > Aselliscus stoliczkanus. Next base: position 136,986,510 of record CM066734.1, read on the forward strand.
CAAGCTTTAAATAGGGGATACACTATGACCTAAGCCTGAGAGAATGGGAATGACCCGTCCACACTGAAGGCAGAATTTGGCCAGAATCTGCTTCCCATGCCAAAATGTGCATTTAGTTATACTGAAGAGAAACAATTAAACCACTGTGTGTGCAATATCTTGTGCACTGTGATGTGCCATATAATTGTCAGTTCTGCCACTATTGTTATTAATGTATGCATTTTTATCCCCTCCATCCATGCACTCCGGGTGCTGTATCTGGGTTTTAAAACCAGGGTGTGATAGGAGAGTGTGTGCTGAGTCTGAAATAAAACAAGCACAAAGATGTAAATCAAGCACATTTTTAGTGTTCTGATGTATTTAATTGCTATTGTCCACGTGGTAATTAAAAAGCAGGGCACAGGGATGGAGAAGGGAATGAGTCTGGTTCTCTGCAGATTTGTGTTCTGAATTCATCCCCTTCATTAATTAACTCTGTGACCCCGCAAGTGTCTTTCTCTCGCTGGTCCTCAGAGTCACCATCTGTGAAGGGATAGGAGGGCACACTCCGCAGGTGCCACTCCCACACGGCACTGCCTGGAACTGTATGAACTGAACTGCTGAGGGCTCATCGGAGAGGACTCCATACATGCATCCCATAAGGGCTGGCAGAGCCAGAGGGAAGTGGCAGCTCTCCCAGAAGTGAGCCCTGTGTATCATGAGGGGGCACCCAGCACCGCCCGCCCGCCCGCCCGGGAGGCTGCACAGAGTGATGTTCTTAACATCTGGCCCTTGGTGGCGTCAAGTTACTGAAGAAGAAAATGTGGCACGGATCTGCTGGGCTCACACTGTCACATGGGATGGCTATGAATCCCAGAGCCTCGCCCTGAGCAGAAGAGTTTCTAAGGAAAATGAGTTCTATCAATACGAACAGTAACAATGATAACAACAGCAGCAATGACAATAACAGTATCACAATTATTGTAATAGCAGCTGGTTTATGGTATGTTTACCCTGTTCAATAGTCAGGCATTGTTAAGGGCAGTTTGTGTGTATAAACTCATATAATTTCCACATCTCTATAAAGCGGGTGCTATTATTACCTCAAGGTTACCAAGAAGGAAGCTAAGACTGAAAAGGTAAGTGAATGTCCCACAGTCACATGCCAGTAAGTGGAAGAGCTGGAATTCGATTCTGTGCAGTCGCAGTTGGGAATTGCATTCACCATGCTGTCCCCGCCCCCGTTTTCGCTCCCCCCACACACACACCTTCCCACAGAGACAGGTATTATCAAACACAGACCATACCCAACATTACAGTTGGAGGACTCTTTACTGTTTACCCCAATCCAAACCTTTTTTGTTCTGTTTAAATTCCATGCTTTGTGTGTAACATTTTACAGCAACATGCGCCTCCATCTGGTCCTCCACCTGAATGCACTCAGCTTAGCCTCCCAGATCCTGCTGAAATTCCGCTCACCTGCGGAGGGTTGAGGACTTCTGTCCTGGAGGAAGGCCCCATTCTTTGTATCCCCACACCGCTGTGTGAGTTCACTCTTCCCAGTCCAGCTCCTGTCAGCTGCACGTCATTGGCTGTGATTGCACGCTTATAAATTTGGTCTATGTTTCAAGCTCAGGGATAGTCTTTTTTCTGTTATGTTTTTATTTTTTAAAGGGCAATGTCATTGGCCCTCACATGCGGGATCCGAACCGGAGCCGCTGGTGTCCCAAGCCAGCTCTTAACCATCGTGTTACTCGGCTGGCCCAGGGATAGTCTTTTATAAACTTTTGTGTAGCCAATCTCTTCTGCTATTCATGGGATAAAGTAAATGCTTGGTAATTGTTTGATGAATCAAAGAATGAATGCATGAATGAAGGAATGAGCAGCAGCGTGAGTCGTCTCATCTGACCTCCCCAACAGCCCTTTGAGTTAAGCAGGACATCAATCATTGATTTTTGTTCGAGAAAGTAAAAATGAAACTCAAGGAAATAAAATGTCTTCTGTAAGTCTGTCTCCAGAAATATAGACCAGTGTAGAAGCCCAAGTCCTTTGACTTTCATTCCAATGCCCTGTCTAGCCCCGCTAGAGTTTGCCATGATCCACTGAGAAATGTGTGAAGACGTGAGATCCTGGAGATGCCCACAGTAGGAATGGTGCCTTCACACTCCCCAAGCAGTGCCAGCACACCAAAGGGTGAGGCATGGATAAGGACTGGAATACCAGTTTGGGGTTCCCCCATTCCCTCCCTTACCCCTCCCTCCCTCACACACCCACTCAATAAAAACTTTTATGAGTATCAACTGAATTTCAGCTAGTTTTATGTATTTGGACTATATTATCATTGGGGAAAACTGACGGAGTCCTTGCTACATGGAGCTTATGTTTTTGTGGGGAAAATAGAAAATAAGTACATATGTATGCCAGATATTATTGTTATTTTCCTATCATTGTCCTTCCAAGCTTTGCTGGAGACACAAGGCCTTGAGTTCCCACAACTACATTTCCCAGACTTCCTTGCAGTCAGGGCTGTTGTAGGAGTCAACCAAATAGAGGCCTTTCACAGACCCTAACAGTGAAATGGAAAAGCCATATTCACCTGTGGAAGCTGAGGTAGACAGTTGAGCAGACAGCCAAGGTGGAGCTCACAGCAGCTATTAGGCTAACTTCAGGTTTTGCTGGCAGCTGAAGCCATTGTTGCAACTTCCTTGCAATTCCAGTTCTGCCAGATTTCCTGAATGGCATTTAAGTCTTTGTCTGATGTATAACATTACTTTAATGGTTTTCAAGTATAAAATATGACTATTTTGCTGAATTATTAAGTACATTTAATTGCAGGTTGTATACTGTGAACTATTGATTCAATAATTATTCATGTGGACTATTAAAAAGAAATGGCTTCATTTTCTTTTTTTGTTTTACCATATTAAGCAATACTTATATATTATTTACCATTTGAGAGCTAGGAATAAAGGACTTTTTAGTACAATACAATATTTCTAATGTAGGGCAGGCCTTTGTGGGAATCCAAGGTAATGTCATATGATCAAAAATTAAATAACTTTCAATTTCAGTAGGGAAAAAAGATACCCTTTTTTCTTCAGTTAAATATTTTAATTGCAGGGCTGCTCACTGGAGTTATGAACTTTTCCAATGTAACTGAAATATTTAATATGAAGTCTAAAATATTTTAAGTGCTCTACAGATTTCTCAAAACAGAATTGAAGGGATGTTCCTCATTTCTCATTTCTTCTTTTTTAGGCTCCTAGAAAAGAATCCCCTACTTAATTCAGCCATTTTTTCCTTTTAAGAACAAAGGAATTGCGTCAGTGGAGTTTCAGCAAAAGGTGTTTTAGGCTCATCACTTAGCCAGATGTTTAAAAAGACCATTTAATAAAACATGTTGTACATTTGGTGCCTTACTGTTGTTTTTATGCATGCTCCTTTGATTGGCAGTGTATCAAGTACATTTTGGTTAAGTGTTTCCTGTACATCTAGTGCTCTGTTAGGTGACAAGATACACTAACACAGATTGAGTACCTACTCTGTGCAGGACAGGTGGCCACTGCATTTTATGTACACAATCTCACTAGAGCCCTTGTACACCATTGGTAGAATTACAAATAAGTGCAGCCACTATGGAAAATGGTGTGGAGATTCCTCATAGAACTCAAGATATGGAAGCAACCTCCATGTCCACCGATAGATGAACAGATAAAGATGTGGAATATAAATGGAATATTATTCAGTGAGGAAAAAGAATGGAATCTTGTATTTGAGACAACATGGATGGACATGGACGGTATTATGCTAAGTGAACTAAATCAGACAGAGAAAGAAAAATACCATATGATTCTGCTTATATGTAGAATTTAAAAACAAAACAAAATAAAACAGATGAACAAAGCAAAACAAACAAAGCAGTAACAGAGTCCTAGATACAGAGAACAAATGAATGGTTGCCAGGGGGAAGGGGTTTTAGGGGATGGGTGGAAAATGTGAAAGGGAATAAGAGGCGATACAGGCCGTCCGAGTGGCGCAGTGGTTAAGCACTGGCTTGGGAAGCCAGCGGCCCCGGTTTGGGTTCCACATATGAGGGCCAGTGACACTGCCCTCAAAAAAAAAAAAAAAAAAAAAAGAGGCGATACAGACTTCCAGTTATAAAATAAATAAGTCACCAGGATGCAACGCACAGTGCAGGTAATATAGTGAATAACATTATAACATTATAATAGCTTTTGACAGTGACACATGGTTCCTCAATTTATTGTGGCGCTCACACGATAAGGTATGTAAATGTTGAATCACTATGTTGTACACCTGAAACCAATATAACATTGTATGTCAACTACACTTTAATAAAAATATAAATGAATAAAATGGTTCTCTCATTAACCCCATTGTATAGATTAGTAAAACAAAGGGCGAAGAAGGTCAATTGAATTTGCAAGCATCTAAACCCTGGAAAGGCCACAGCTCAGATTCATAAGGCAGCACTGATTTTCAGGAGCTACTCGCTTTCTACCTCACCACCATCTCACTCCAACTACCGTCTGGTTGCGTTTCTCAATCAGAACACTATGGCACACAGGTAAGGGGGGTTCAGGAGACTGCTTCTTGCAGAGGGAACAGCTTCCGAAGAGCATCAAAGTGCATAGGGCTGCGTTCATGGCATGCTGGGTTCTGGGGACCAAGGACTGGGTGGCAGAAGGCAGGCCTGGCATGACAAAGAAAGGAGTTTAAATGTTAACATGGGGAGGGTATGAGGCATTTCCATCAAGTTTGCCTCTGTGAAGGGCACGTTGGACATGGGTAGGACTAAATGGCAAAGAAGCAAATTAGTCATCCAGAGGATGGAGGGAAGAGGCAATAATGTGAGCTCTTCCCATACTTTACTGTTCATTCACATCTTTTGGGGCTCTTGTTAAGATGTAGAATGTGGTTCGTCAAGGTGGGGACCCAAATTCTGCATTTCTAAGGACCTCCAAAGTGATCCTTGTATTGCTATCCCATGAAACATTGTATCAAGGAACATCAAGGATCCAGAAATGAGAACCATGGTTTACAAAGTTTGATTCCGGCACCAACAATATGAATAAAACCCAAGAATTAGTTAGAACCACATAGCCTCTGACCTGCCCCACACCAATTAGTCAGGATGTCTGGTGGAGACTCGAGCACTGGCATTATGTTTAAACTCCCGAGGGGATGCTAATGTACAGTTTGAGAACCAACCAGTGACCTAGAGTGGAGAAAGTGGGAATGAAGAAGAAATGACACTTGTGAGATGCATTTAGGAGGTAGCACCAACAGGAGCCAGTGGATGAGTAGAGCTTATTTAGATTCTGCTTACTTTCAAAGGGTTTTCGGATGACCTCATTTTATCTTCAAGCCCATCCCTTTTTACTTAAATATGCAAGTTTTTGTAAACTTTCTGCTGAAAGCACAGGTCATGCTTGGAAAAATCTAACATCTTCTGTCAGGCGATTAAGCAATTTGGATGCTTGCTTTAATCAACAATTGTGCCTAAACAAAAACCCACTGCATAAGAGCTTTTAATCAAATGCAAGGATTAGCTGGAAAATACAGGGTGGTAACATGAGTAAGAATGATGGAGAAAGGATGATTTCCTAAACAAACAAACAAAATTACTTCCTACATTTATTGTAAACCACCCATGAAATATCTGGCAACTTAAATGGGAAGAAAATGTTGCTGCTTTATTTAATACTGTGTTTCATGCTAGAGGATGAACTTTAATTAGAACATCACTGGTGTCAAATTAGTAATAAATGTTTAAGACAAACTGAGGTAACGGAACTACGGGAACACAGCCACTAATGTAAAATCTGCAGTAAATTGCAAAGAATTTACATTTTCCATTAGCACACAGTCATGAGCATAAAAATGATAAAAGATTACCTATAGTTTGCATGTACTTTAACACAGCTGAGATTATTACAAAGAAGCGGGGCATGTAACACCTCAAATTTCAGGAGCTTAAAAATGCATGGGTTCAAGTCCCTATGCTTTTACTTTCATTTTTTTGTTTATTTTTTAAAATTTATTACTATTACTATTTTTTTATTCAAGTTTATTGAGGTGACAATGGTTAGTAAAGTTACATAGATTTCCGGTGTACAATTCTGTAATACATCATCTATATGTTACATTATGTGTTCACCACCCAGAATCAGTTCTCCTTCCATCACCATGTATTTGATCCCATTTACCCTACCACCCCCCTCTCCCCTTACCCTCTGGTAACCACTACACTGCTGTCTGCATCTATCAGTTTTTGTTTCTTCATGTGTTTGACTTGTTCCTTTGTTGCTTTCAGTTTCATATCCCACATATCAGTGAAGTCATATGGTTCTTGATTTTTTTCTGACTTATTACACTTATCATAATAATCTCAAGATGTTGTCACAAATAGTACTATTCTTATGGTGAAATAGTATAAAGAGCCTTCACTTTTTAGCTTTGAAACATTGAGGAAAATGCTGACCTGAAGTCCAGGTGATCTTATTCGTGAAATGGGCATAAGAATGCCTCTCCTGGTAGCACATGAGTCCCATGGGGCTATGGGGTGGCCATGTGACTTCAGAGAAAGACCACAAACTCTGATATCAAAGAACTTCAACTCCAGAGTTCTAACTATGTGACCCAGGACAACAAAATGTGTGTTTCTGAACATCAGTCTCCCCACTTGCAAGATGAAGATAAAATGCTTCTCTCGTGGTGGTTGTTGTGAGAATTATATCAAGTAATGCAAGTAAAAGTGTGGCATGAAGAAGGCACTTAATAATAGCAATTATCTGCATTATGAATGAACACAAAGATATTTTGTATGCTCTGTAGACATTAGGGGTCATTTTAATTTATTATTATTTTTGTGCTACTAGAGCATCTTTTAGATGCTTCCTTTGAAAACATAGACACAGCCATGAAAAGGCCTAATGCCCTCTCTTTCTTCTTATGGTGTAGAAGGTTCTGGGTGGATAAACAATGTCTATATAGGCCTATGGTGGTAGATTAAAGATGGCCACATGGTTTGTCATTCCTTTTACCAAAAGATAGAATCAATTTCTTTTGCCTGGAATCCAGCTGGCCTGTGACATAAGCACAGGAAAAGTGGTGGTCTGGCATCCAGGCCCTGAGCCTGACACGGAGGACTGGGCTTCTGCCTTGGTTTCTTGGAGCTCCGAGTCACCCCACTACCCTGCTGGAGGCAGCATGTGGAGGAGCTCTGCATGGACAATGAGATGGGCACAGCTAAGTAAGTCTGAGCTGCCGCTGTCCCTTCCAAGGCACAGGGATGAGATTGAAGCCACCACCTAAAAAATCACAGGATGACCCAACTGCTGTCACATGGAGCGGACAAACTGCCCACCTGAACCCTGCTTGAGTTCCTGATGCATAAAACATGGGATGTAAGGCAATGGCTGCTTTGATAGGTCACTAAGCTTTGGGTAATTTGTTATGCAGCAATAGATGATAGAAACTCCTGTCTCCTGGCCTCATGCTTCCTACAGAGGCTCTCGTTGCCATGCCTGTTTCCCAGGATAACCTGTTGACCCCTCTGTTTGGCATATTTATCTTCTAATGTCCTTTAGCAGGGGTGGCTCATACGGGCATCTGGGAAATATCAGAGATCTTTGCTTGAGGAAGTCAAAGTGCTGACAAGCAGATGAAGCAGATCAGGCAGGATAATTGAACACACTCAGTCCACACATAAAATTCATTTGGCACAGGCATGTAGTTCCTTAAATGTGAGTCTGCCACAAGTGACTGGATACCAAGAGTGGTCATTGATCACTTATTTTGAAAGGCAAATGTCCCCATCTGGTTTGTCAATCTCTCCATACCTATCTCCACTCAGCAGTGATAACACTATGTTTGTAATTGGCTTTTTACATGTCAACCTCTCTCTTTAGACTGCAAGCTCTCCAAGGGCAGAGCCCTAGCTATGACTTATTTATCTTGGTATACAGACCATCTAACAGCAGATCTGGTGGAAACTGGTGGTTCAATAAGAGAGAAGAAAGGAAGGAAAGACTGACTTTTGGCAGAGGTATAAATTCAAGGAAAATAGAACTGAGTGATACAGGCTTCAATATCCTCAGCGAGGTGACTGTAGCACCTATAAGGTGATTCATCAAGTCATATTTATGCAGAGCCATACGGCTCCAGCCAGGCTGGGAGTTCTGCTTTCACAAACCTGGACCATGACTTAGCTCCACAGTCTTGAGCGAGTCCCATCATCTGTTTTAGTTAGTATCTGTTGATAAATTGATTTTCTCACTAATGGTTCATTCTACAGAGGGAGTTTGAAGATTAATTAATATACATAAAGTGCTTCAATTAAAGCAATTGCCATTAGCTGCAGATAGTCTCAACAGTTCCTATTTGGGAATTGTCCAAAATCACTTTCTCAATAGATTTCTGTTAATTACTCCAATGTTCTCCACAAAGTCCTATGTCGGAGCACCCATTTTAAAATAATAACTGTTTTGTTTTTTTTTTTCTTTCTAAAACTTTGACTCTAGCCATTAATATGTCCATAGTTCATGTCAGCCATCTCTTGATGGGCCTACACAATGTTAGAGCTGATGGTGTTTGGAAATCATCTACCTCTTCCCTACCTTTTCTACATAGCAAGGAACTGAGGCTCAGGGAGACTAAATAAATGGCTTGAGTGAAATATTCCTTAGCAGCAGAATCAGGACTTAAGCTAGAATATTTCTTGAAAACAGGGGCAAAATTTCCACCCCGCTAAATACCCTGCTGTACTACTGTTAGTGAGGAAGAAGCATTACCTAAAATAATGTGATTCAAGGTCATACATGTCATTACTGGTCTTTATATATCATGATGGAAGAAAGATGGCTTAGCTAAGGAACACAGTTTCAGAAACAATAATATTTAAAATATGTATAGTGCTTTACAGAATATTTTTGGTTACATTTTCATATTTAATTTTTATAACCTCCCTGCCTGTTAATAACTATCATTACTCCTTTACATAGTACAGTGCACTTAGATTGGTGCTTAACTGTGGCTGTGTTTATTCATGCCATGGAATATTATTTAGCTACAAAAAGGGAATAAAGAGCTGATACATGCTACAATATGGATGAGCCTTGAAAACATTAGGCCAAGTGAAATTGGCTAGACAAAAAGACAAAAATTGTATGGTGGCACTTGTAACATGTCTAGAATGGTAAATTCATAGAGATGGAAAATAGATTAGAGTTTACCATGGGCTAGGGGGAGGGAAATGTTGGCACTGTTTAATGGATACAGATTTTCTGTTAGGGTGATGTGAGCTTTTTGACAAACTACAGTGGTGATAGTTGTACAATATTTTCATTGTAATTAATGCCACTGAATTTTCCAGCTAAAAATGGTCAAAATGGCCAACGTTATGCTTTATAATTTTTACAACAATTTTAAAACAATAAAAGAGGCTCACCTCTTGGCTATGAACATTTATCAATGACTTACCTTTGTGTCTTCATTTACAAAGAGTAATACTGTCTGTAGAGAGATGTTATTAATGAGTTGATGAAGCCTAGATGTAATTTCCCCAAGTTTGGATCACAAATTCTTGGCAAACTCTGAACTCAGTCTCAGGTCCTTTGACCCTCTAAGACTGTACTCTTCCCATCTTTTTTTTTTTTAACCACATAGCTGGAATCTTCTATATATATATATATATATATATATATATATATATATATATATATATATTATATAAAATGAGAAATGTTATCTTTCATTTCTCCAAAAATGCATAGTTACTTTTCTGTTAACATATTTGTTGGGGTGAGGCTTGATCTCTCAGAGACACACCTATAGAAATGAGATGTGAAATACGGCCTCATGGAACAGAACCTCAATAAACTTGATGTCTAATAGAAGTTCTATATAATCATAGGTAAGTTACATATCGCTTCAATTTGAAAACTTTATTTTTTCTCTTCTTAATAATATATGGCTAGAAAATCAGAGGGTGTTTTCATACCAATCTAGTTAAAAGTTGTGAATTTTGAGTCACATAGTGCTTGTGTGTGTGTGTGTGTGTGTGTGTGTGTGTGTGTGTGTGTTTGTGTGTCTGTGTGTGTGTGTGTGGAGGAGGAGGAGGACAAGGAATAGAGAGAATAAGAAGTTTGTATTAGGTCATGGCAGATATTAAGTGGTAAAGTTATGATGGAACTCAGGCAATCTGATGATTCCCAGGGTCTGTGTGATAAGCCATCAATTTTACTACCTCTTGGTAGAAAGTACATAAACATAGATTGGAAAATGGATGGGACTACAAGACGAATTTGACTCATTAGTTCTACCATGATGTGATAGAGGAGGGAGTTTTGGCATAGGTCAATGGAAATTTAAGTCCTGAACTATCATCTCTATGAACTTGGGCAGTGTATTCAGTGCCTTTGAATTTCCCCAAAAACTGCTCTTTGGGAAGAGAAGTATTGAATTCAGAGTTTTATTGTGAGATTTTGTTTATAAATACAAGTAGGTGTAGTGTCTACCATAGAGTAGGTGCTCAAGAAGTAGCTATTATGTTTATTGCCTTAGTGAAGCCCAACCCAGGTCCACTGATTTACTCTGGTTACCTGCCTGGTTTCATACTTGTGTTGTGTTATGCTCTGAAGGTCAGTTGGGTTTTCATTTTTTATCTGTTGTTTAGTGTTGCATTGATTTCACTTCTTATCTATGAAGATTAAACCCAAATAGAAATTAAGAAAACAATTCCATTTACAATAGCATAATAAAGACTATAAAATATTGGGATAAGTTTAACCAAGGAAGTGAAAGTTTTATACACTGAAAACTACACAACATGAATGAAAGAATTAAAGAAGACACAAATAAATGGAAAGATATCCTATGTTCATAGATTGGAAGATTGAATAGGTCCATACTACCCAAATATATCTACAGACTCAATGCTATACCCATGGAAACATCAATGCATTTTTTTTTTCACAGAAATAGAAAAAGCAATCCCAAAATTCACATGAAAATACAAAAGGTACAATAGTCAAAGCCATTTTGAGAAAGAAGGATGTAGCTAGTGGCATCAAACTTCCTGATTTCAAAATATATTATAAAATTACAATAATTAAAACAATAGTATTGTCATAAAGATGGACATATAGACTAATGGAACAGAATAGAGAGCCCAGAATTAAATGCACATATATACAGTGAGTTTGATCTTTGACAAGAGAGCCAAGAAAGTGCAATAGGAAAAAGATAGTCTTGTCAACAAATTGTGTTGGGAAGAACCGGGTATCCCCATGCAGAAGAATGAACTTGGGATCCTATTTTACACCATACACAAAAATAAAATCAAAATAAATGAAAGGCTTAAACATTAGAACTGAATTGTAACATTCCTAGACAAATACATAGAGGAAAATTTCTTAACATTGGTCTTGGCAATGATTCCTTGGCTATGATACCAAAAGCATGAGTAACCAGAGAAAAATTAGACAAGTGGGAGTATATAAAATAGAAAATCTTCTGCACAGCAAAAGAAACAATAAACAGAATAAAGAGATAACCTAAAATTTGGGAGAAAATATTTGAAAACCATACATCTGATAAGGGGTTGATTTCCAAAATCTATAAGGAACTTCTACAAATTAATATCAAAAACAAAACAAAACAACCCAATTTAAAAAATGAAGAGCTTGAACAGCTATTTCTCCAATGAAGACATACTAACGGCTAGCAGGAATAGAAACACATGCTCAACATGATTAATTATCAGGAAAATGAAAATAACTACAATGAGATGTCACCTCAATTTTGTTAAGATATCTATGGTTAAAAAAATAAAAGATAACACATGTTGGCTAAGATTTAGAGACTTTGGAACCCCTGTACCTTGTTGATGGGAATGTAATTCATTTCAGCAACTATGGGAAACAGTATGGGGGCACCTCAAAAAATGAAAAATAGAACCACCATATGATCAGCAATCCCATCTGTGGGTATGTATTCAAAAGAATTGAAATCATGATCACAAAAGCAATAGCTGCACCCCATGTTCACTGCAGCATTATTTACAATAGCCAAGACATGAAAAGAGTCCAATGGATAAAAATGATGTGGTTGATGTAGAGATTCAATGCTATGTGACTCATCCATGAGTAAGAAGGAAACCCTGCCACTTGTGGCAACAAGGATGAACCTGGACACCATTCTGCTGAGTGAAACAAGCTAGACACAGAAGGATCCATACTACATGATTGCACTTGTATGAGGCATCAAACTCAGAGAAGCAGAGTACAATAATGGCTATTTGGGCCAGGAGGCAGGGGAATGGAGAGCTGTTCACTGGATACGGCTTCAGCTTTGCTAAGAAGAGTAAGTTCTAGTGATTTGCTGTACAACATAGTGCCCAGAGTTAGCATGCAGGATTTTGCGCTTCAAAATTTCTTAACAGAGTAGATCTCATGTTAGGTGTTTTTACCACTCAAAACAAAAGCAGAGACACAAGGAAGCTTTGGGAATTTGTGGATCTATCTATGACCTTGATTGTGGTGATTGGACCATGGGTGTCCGCGTGTGTCCACATCCATCAAATTGTACACATTAAACATATGAAGTTATTTGTGTGTCAGACCTCAATTGTGCTGTTCAACAGAAAATTAAATGGACTTGAATACATTTGTTTTAAACCCACGTGACAGATGAGCAGGACAACAAGGCAGATGGCATAACGAAGCAGTCCCTGAGGCAGTCACAATCCAAGCTCTCCCTTGCTCCCTGGTCAACAATTCCACAGTAACCATCAAAACAATGACCAGCATCTGGGTAGGTTTTCACAATTTACACATCTCTCCTTCATGCAATGTTTTTTTGTTTGTTTTGTTTTTCTCTCCTGATAATAGTCCAGTTGGCAGGCTTAGCATTCCCATTTCTGAGATTCTTGGAATTTAATTCACAGTCTCAGAGTCACAGGCTCATAAATGAGCTGGGATAGATCCTGGATATTCAGATTCATTCGGAATATTGAATGAACCAGTAAGCCACCCATTGCCTTTCTCTATGGCTTGTATCTCATTCTATGTTCTCCAGGGGAGATACTTAACTGAAAAGGACATTACATATATTTAGTCTGAAAAGAGTTTAGTTCTCCTCATAATAGATGAGTCTTAACAGAATAGGCAATGCCTTAAGTAGGACACAAAGAAATGTGCATTATATAGCTAATTTGAGAAAAGGAGATTTTCTGGCTATTCTTTTATTCATCCTTATTTGTGAACCACCTAGCTGATTTTCATCCATGCACCTATAATTGTCACAGTTACTAAAAATTGCATGCATAAGAAATTAGGGTTTCTGTGAGAAGAATGCTTTTTTCTAGCTAGGTGATGAGTGAGGGGATGCTGTGATACATAAAGAACACTGAAAATGTGCAGGTATCACACACTTCCAAATTTTTATCTTGGGTTTGGCCCTTGGAATCATCACACCCAGGCATTACCATCACTGTGCATTCCCAGGTGGTTGGAAAAGATCTAACTCCCCTCAGTAAAGGCCTCAGCTTTCTTTCTGTGCACATGGTCCAGAAGGATATCATTTTGCAAGGTAAAAAATGTATTTTTGTCCAGAATTATATTATCTTTCAAGGTAAGAAATCCCCCCAGAAATACCTTAGAAGCTCCCAGTGGATTAAAATTTGAAAATTATGTTATATTCAAAGGGGTGGCTTCAGGCCAACTTGCATGAATCCATCTCAATGTATAACACATCATTAAATATTTCTCTCAATGTTTTTCATCAGCAAATTCAAAAAGGAACGCACAGGGGTATGAGTCAGCTAAATTCTATCTGCGCTTTCTTTCTGGTGGTGATTAAACATTTATCTTTTGTGGAGATATTGCTACGACTCATCTAGGGGGTGCCAACTACATCAAAGTACGCTCACTCCAGATAAACCTAACTAGAAATGAATTTTTTCTTTACAACCAACTTTTTCTGCATTGCTGTGTTTAACTTCCTTCTCTGATTACCCTATAATTTTCTTCTATTTTCTTTTAAGATTTTATTGGGGAATTGGGGGAAGGGAACAGCACTGGGGAATCGGGGAAGGGGAACAGACAAGTTGCTGTCTTTTTGTTCTTCAGTCTAGTTGCAGAGGCTGTTGCTTCACTGTCCCATGTTGGTATCTCATTGCGCCCTTCCCGGATGAGGCAGATCGGTCACGGGCCTCTGGATGGTCACTCACCGCGGCTATTGGCAGCTCACGCTGGCTGCCGGCCGCTCACTGTAGCCTATGGCAGCCCACTGCAGTAGGGGCTGCAGCCCATACAGTCGCCGGGGCTCGCACAGCCCAGTTCCAGGTGGAGCTGTTGTTAGCTGTAGAGGGCAGTGTCACTGGCCCTCATGTGGGATCCGAACTGGGGCCGCTGGCATTCCAAGCCAACTCTTTACCAATGCGCCACTAGGCCAGCCCTTCTTCTATTTTCTTCACATCAGTGATAATTATCATGTATAATGTTCTTTCTTCATGTCTATTTTGTGGGGCTGGTTTTCTACTAGTACTTCCTTATTGTTTTAGTTTTTCTTCTTATCTATTTTGCTCATTTTCTTGAAAAACCCAATAATAGAACCCATGTCCAGGTGTTACTGAAGTGTTAGAAAAATAGAATCTTCTTCTCTAAGCCCAAATATTAGTCATAGGCTTAATGATTGGAAAATTAATGTTGATGGTGATATTCAAGCAGTAATATTTGTAAAGCAATTTACACTTTTGTATATATTACCACATTGGGTTTCTGTTAAGGTAGGAAGAGCAGATGGCATTTTATAAGTTAAGAGGTTTTATACTTTATAAATGAAGAGTTTAAATTATACGTGAAGATATAGGACTGAAAAATTAAATACTATGCCTGAGACTACACAGGTAGGAAATTGTCGAGCCAAACCTGCCCCCACATCTTTGTGATTTTTGATAGTGTAATCTTTCCACCACACTTTGTTGTTTTATCTCCACATAAAGAAGTCACTTTTTACATGAAAGAGTAAGACTTTATCTACTGCATAGAGGTAAGGCATTCCTTATCCCTTGATGTTCATGCAATGACTGGCCATTTCCCAGGGGTGTTGGCACTGGATGGACATATAATTTTTCTGTCATAGTATTTGACAAGAGGGAGAGAGTGACTGTATTTTCCAGCTTTTCTCTTCTCTAGATATCTGAAACAATAGCTTCCTTCCCCACTTTTGCCCTAGACCTGGTTTCTAATTGTGTATGCCTGTTATTTGTTCTGTGCATGCCTCACATGTGAGTACAAGTGACCTTTGGTATGTTTCCTAAACATATGTATTCATGTAGTTTATGTGAGCAGGATCTAAATTCCAGAACCATATCCCGAAGCCCTCCTTGGAGACAGTGAGGTTCCAGGTATTTTGTGGCATCGCCTCGTCCACATAACTATAACAAAGGAAAATCAAGTAATGGACAGGCAACGAGAGGATTTTTATCTCTTCCTAAAGTTTCTATAAACATGATCTATGACTTCTCAATGTAAGGCATTCCCAAAACAAATGCTAATTTACATGAGTCTTTTATTATTTATTGGATTTTTTTCCTTTGACTTTCTTTGATCTTTGCACTTTGTTCTACTCATTATAAGAACTGAAATCCTCCATCTTTTTCCTTCTGAATAAACATCATAAATAATTCAAAACATCTCAATGCTGGTGAGAGGCACATTGGGGAAAAGTAACATTGTGTCCCTTTCTTTCTGTTTGCCCTTCAGGTCACATAAGGTGGGTGGGCCAGGATGGAAGTGTTAACTTTTAAATTAAGAAGATTTTATCTAAGTCATAATACTTTTTTGCACTTACATAGTGAATATAAATTCATAAAAACAAAATAGGTCACACAAAATAGATATAAAAAGATATACTATTGAACTAATTGAATAATACCATATACAAGTATTAAATATGATTGGAAATAAATCCATTTACATCAAACTAACATTTTTCCAGTCAGGAAGCAAAATGGAAGAATTCCATAGAATACACTGTAAATTCAGCACTGCATCTTCTTGCAGATCATTCATTCATTCATGCCCTTAAAATATTTACAGAACGTGATTCTATGTCAGGTTATGTGTTAGCATTAGGAATCCAGAGTAAACAAACATGACTCTTTATCCTAAAGATTTTACTATTCATGATTAGATAACTTTGTATGCAAATAATAGAACTGGGTAAGGGAGATATAAATAACTGACTGTATAAGAAACAGGATAACACTCATCTCATTAAGGGCACCAGGTAAGGTTTGCTGGAGAAGGCAGCACACATAGCAGTGGAGAGCAGGAAGATGAAGACGCATGCAGCAAGGAGACAGGTAAGTTTCTGAGTCTCTCTTGGGGCCCCCCTGGCCTGGTAAGCCAACGTCAGGGCTATGAGCTGTGCTTAACAAGGGAATGTATTTACTAAGATGGCAGGTGTTGGGTAAAGTAACTGTGATGTGTATAAATCACATTAAGTTACCTAGAGAAGCCATCCCCATTATCATATTTAAGAAATGTGCTAATCACTGGACATTAGAGCAAGAAGAAGGTGGATCTTGTAAGACTGAGATCTAGAATCAAAATTGAGATCTAGAATCAAACAGCCAAGGCATTTTGTCATAGACAGAGCTGAGGTACCCATGGCTTCTGCTCATTGCGTGAGGGCCATGCAATGACTGGGTATAATGACCTTATTTAAAAACATATTTACTTGGGGAAGAAAACGCTGCTGAAATGACAGAAATTCTATTGAATTTTCAGCAGTGTGCCTGAGACCGTAGTAGGCATGTATACACACGGCGTTTCATGTTGTGCAAGAAGGTTACAATTTGATTCCCAGTTGCCATGTGTGTTCTCCAAAACGGAAACCCTAGCGGCAGCTGCAAACTCTTGCCCTTCAGTGTGTTCTATGACAATGACTTTACAATAGCTTCCCTCATTTATTGTTCAAAGGATAACAGGGGGAAAAAAATAAGAAGAGAAAAAAGATAAAAGCAGTGGGGATTTTAACACTAGGATTCTTGCCCTAGTACATTTCACTGTCTGTGAGGAGAAAGGTAGAAATTCAATTAAAACCCACATTTACTGAGTGTCTAAGAGGTGATCTATATTTCGTAGTTACAAGATGGTGAAATTAGATGGTCTTTGTCCGGGGGAAGCCCATCACCAAGAGTGGCCAGGGGTTCAACCCCAACACAATGGAGAAAAGAGGGTAGATGAGAAGGGAAGATCCATGCATAGGTGAGAAAGAAAGTGGCGCTTTGGTTAGGAGCTGATTTTGGGATGCCAGCGGCCCCGGTTCGGATCCCACATATGAGGGCCAGTGACACTGCCCTCTACAGCTAACAACAGCTCCACCTGGAGCTGGGCTGTGCGAGCCCCGGTGACGGTGTAGGCTGCAGCCCCTGCTGCAGTGGGCTGCCATAGGCTACAGTGAGTGGGCGACAGCCAGCGTGAACTGCCAAGAGCTGCTGTGAGCGACACCCAGAGGCCAGCAACCGATCTGCCTCATCCGGGAAGAACGCAATGACGATACCAACATGGGTCAGTGAAGCAACATCCTCTGCAACTACACTGAAGAACAAAAGGACAGCAACTTGTCTGTTCTCCTTCCCCGATTCCCCAATAAAATCTTTAAAAAACAAACAAACAAGTAACCTGGAATTTAAATGCCAGGATTTGCCTGAAATAATATTCTCACACAAGATTTTTGACTGCTGTTTCATTTAAAGACTCAGGGATGCACCCCTGAAGACATGGGTACCTTTCCATATACGAACGAGACTCTCTTCTTTTATTCATATACTTATTTTGTCACTCGGTGACTGGGGCAAATACTTATTAAGTACCAACCAGTAGCCGTGTAAGTTCTATGTGTCCATGTGGGTACACCTGTGACTGTGACCAACAGTTCTAGTCAATGGGATTACGATGTTGGGATGCTGCGGAATACTAATAGTGAAAAGAGGGTACAAGTGAGATTAGGAAAGGAAGTGCAGGATAGTAGAGAATTGCATTTTACAGGGGCATAAATGAGTGTGACACTGGGAGCTTAATGATTTCCTTAACTCTGCCAAAATATTGATATATACTGCAAGAAACGTCACCTTGAACAGCTTGGCTTTGTGGAGAAAAGGCCTCAAGTACTTCATTAGCTTAAAACTGTCCACATTTTGCTACATTTCCAGTCCCATATTTTGCTTCTTAATTACCACCAGTTAAATGGCCTTTCAAGATTGGCTGTAAATTAAAATTGATCCACTGTCAGCAATCTCTGACAGTTGGCAGCCGATCATTGATACAGATGAAATTCCAGTTGCGTAATGTCTTTCTGAGAAGACAAAAATGTAATGAAATGAGCCGACTCTGCCGCGTGGCACAAAGGGCACACTGTGATTTTCTCCAGTGAGATAACTTAAATACAAATAACTAGCCATGTTTGGAATAAATGTGTATGAAAAAAGAGCCAGAGTTTATCTCTCTATGCCCTACATGAATGCCTGTGTAATCTTTGTGTTTTATCTAGAAAATGACCTTCCTTTTGAAATAGGGCTTAGGGTATGTTCACAGGAACAAATGCTTTAGAATTAGATCTGACGTAAAATCTTGCTGTGTCCTTTGCAACTTGTGTGATTTAGAGAAGAAAAAAAAAACACCACTCTGTGCCTCAGTTTACTCATCTATAAAATATAAGTTAATAACTATCTTATGATAGTTAAATGAGAAGATACAGGCTATACCAACAGAATATCTAATACAGTGCCTGGCAGGAGGAAAAAGAATATCAAGGGAGATGATGACATCACACACGTGGCCAAGGGCATGATCAAAGCCCCTAGATTATTTGGAGGAGGTTAATCCAATTGTATTCATTCTGGGATGCTTTCCTTCAGCCCCAGGTGTTGCTGACAGGAGAGCTGAGCTGGCCAGATGTGGCCAAGAAGCACCTCATCACCCCTACACACACAAACAGGCACACGCACATGCACACGTGCACAAACAAACTTTTTAGTACAACCAGATCTTTGGCCTCTGCTCTTGGGGCCAGTTCATAGGAGACAGGTCTGATAGGTTCTTCTGGGATTTCCCACAGTGGTTCTGACCATGCCTGTGGTAAATGCTTAGCTAGGAATTAGAATTCTAAAACATAATCCTTTTGTTACCATCTTTTGCCTCCCCTTTTGAAGAGGCGATAGATTTCTAACTTGGCCTTCTGCAATCTGTGCAGAGTCATCCAGACGTGTCCTGCAGATCCCTCAGGGAATTGCCTATGACCCTGCAGAAGCCTGGATGGAAGAGCCTGTTTGTACTTTTCCTGGAGAAGGGCATGCCAAAAATTCTGGGTTTTGTTTTTTTTCTGCTTTTTCTAAGAGCCACCTCACTTTTAATTCCCAGCCCCAAAGGCTTTATCTTTGAAACAAACTAAGAGGATATTACCCATTTTATAGTCTCTGCGTGTGCATGGAACACACTTCTGTTTTGAGAGATGTAGTTGGTTTCTCTGGCACATTCAAATTTCTGCTCAGATGTCACCTCTCAGAATGGCCTTCTCTCATCACACTAAAATAACTTGTGTTCTCTCCTGTCTCATTGTATTTTACTGCCATGTTTTGTTTTCTTTCTATTACTTATCACTAACTGAAATCAAGTATTCATTCAGTAGAGTCTTGATTCTCTCCTTTATTGGAGTATATGATCTATGACTGTAGGACCTGGCCTGTCTTTCTCATGGCTGCATCCCATAGCATAGGATGATACAGAGCACATAATCAGCCTTCAATAAATAGTGGCCCACTAAATGTCACATTTATGGGAGTGTGTGTCATATCCATCCAAAGAGCCCATGAGGTCCATGCTCAGCTACGAACTTTGTGCTTTACAAACAATTGACCATTTGTACAGTTTCCACGACTGCCGTCCACTATCAAAGCCATTAGTTTTTAGGCTTGGGGTAACCCAAGAATGGGTGAAGAAATAAACTCATATATTGTCCCAGTCTTAAGTATATATTATTTCTATTGGGCAGCTGCCCAAAGCAAAAAGCCTTATGGGTTAGAGTCAGCATAGCTGTAAGAAAATATCCAAAGAGGTCATCTAGAAAGGCATGTTTTATATATAGAAGGAGGAAGATAAAGGTCAGAAACTGAGAACTGAAGTGCTACTGAGGGCCTATAAAAAAATCATAATAAAGGAAAAGCAGATTATTGGTAGGCTGCAGGAATAAGACTGCAATGATTTGAAATCTGTGCCGTGATATTGTTAAAGTTAATTGTTAAACTAAGGAGAAGATTGGTTGTGTTCCATTCTTTCTCCCTTTCTGATAAGAATATGATACAAAGGCTTTTACATTCTGAAACATCAATTAAAGAGCATTTCCAGCAATTTGGAGGACAATTTGGATGTCTGAAAGGAAGGAGGACCAGATAAGTCAGGGATTTGGTTTTAAGAAAGAGAAATCAACTCAGGTTAAATTAATCAAGAAGAGAATTTACTGGAAGGATATTGGGAGCTCACAGAACTGATGGGAGGCTGGGGCCGTAAGACTTGGAAATTGTGGACAGGAACAAGAAATCTCCACGTTTGCAGCAGAAACTATAGCCAAGGCCATTTCATAGAATAGCATGGGCCATTCCAACATTGCTACAGGCATGGCAAGGAGTCTCACCTCCTGACATATGTCCTTGTCCTCTTAATACTTTTTTCAAGAGTCACAATGCAAAGAATAAGCTGTAATTATGGTTGAGTAGAGAAAGAACCTAACTGCTGGCCTTCCACAACAATGAAACCCCTTAATGAGTAATGGTATCAGTAATTGCTCCCCACCAAATCTACATACAGAGACTTTTCCCAAAGGCATGGGAACTTAAAGAACAAGCAAACCAACCAAACAAAATAATTATACCTATTGACAACAGTGAGGCATTGTTATGGACTGAAAATTGTGTAACCCTCAAAATTTAAAAGTTGAAACTTAACCCTTCAGTGTGATGGTATTTGGAGGTGGGCCCTTGGGGACATAATTAGGTTTGTATGAGGTCATGAGGTGGGATCCCCATGATGATATTAGTGACCTTATAAGAAGAGGAAGAGAGACCAGAGCTCAGCACTCTCTCTCTTTCTCTCTCTCTCTCTCCCTCTCCCCTCCCCCAGTCTGTGGTATTTAAATATCTATTAAATTCTTTTTATGTGCTAGGAATTGCACTTGGTAATGTAGGACACAATAATGAGGGTTATCTTCCTGCCTACATAGAAACTTCCTCCCAATCTGGAAACCAAAAATAAGATAATCATGCAAAAAAAGTGGGAGAATGCATTGTTTTTGTTTTTTCAGTTTTTTTAGCTGAGTCATCCTGCCACCTGTTGGCAGCTCAGCTGCTGCTCAGCTCAGGCTGGGGCTGGAACTGCTGTTGCTCAGAGCTCAGCCCACACTCTTGAGTGAACTCTTAACCAACTGAGCCACTTGGCCAGCCCCTTAAAAGTGGGAGTTTAAAAGAGAGGTACAGAGTTCTACAGGAGCCTATCTGCATAAAGTGTGTTTATCAAAAATAAATTAATTATAAATAGCATTACTAACACAATTAAGAACTACAATTTGCTCAATGACAATGCAATTAGCAACAGCTAATGCATGTTGTGAAAAGTCCCCAACATGTGCCTATTCATTGAATCCTCACAGCAACCCTCTGAGGTGTTTATGACGATTAGTATACACATGTCACTCAGGGGGAAACTGAAAACAAAGGTTAAGTAAAGTGTCTAGCGGAGAAGGTAAGTCACTATGGAAGATCTGTGCTATCTTTACCCAGGGATGATCTTATTTAGAACACAGAACAGTCTTCCAAGCCCTATTTGCTGTATCCCACTGGCCACCCTGTCTAACCAGCTGTGCTTCTGCACCCTCTCTTCTCCATCCCCACTGTCATCATTCTGCTTAGATGTATGTCTCCTGAAATGTCTTATCTTCAACAATACCTTCTTTGTCACTTCGTATGCCTCTACCATTAGTTCTCTACAACTTGTAACATCAAAAAAAAATGTCTCCTGAAATGTCTTATCTTCAACAATACCTTCTTTGTCACTTCGTATGCCTCTACCATTAGTTCTCTACAACTTGTAACATCAAAAAAAAATGTATCTTTTATATTCACATCATTCCTATCCTTCCAGCAGGCAAGAACAATTCTCCCCAGCTAAAAACTCTTCAGACACCTTCTATCACTGACTAGATATTACTCATCTAACACATTGTCACCTCCTTTCACCACTCCAGTGACCTTAAACCATGCCATGATTTCATACATTTGGAATTTTTGCAGATGTTGTTTCCTCTTGACTGGGATATCTGACCCAATTTGAACACCTGGGAATTTCAGACCCATTCTTTATTAACTTGAGCATCTGCATGCAGGTTTTCCCGACATGCCTTTAGGCAGACTAAAGCACACTTTTCTTGTTTTTCTCATCTCTGTAACATCATTTATCTTCTAATATAATTGTTCATGTCTGCCATTGCATGACTTTATCATTTCTTTAAGCTTTGGGGGAATATCATTTTATTTTTGTACCTAGAGTGCATAGCCTAGAAACTGATGAATAGTGTGGTTACCAAATATCTGTTGAATATATGAATAAATGAATAAATAATAAACTGGACCTTGATACCTCCTCATTATCTGTGTCACTGTTGTCTTGCTTGTTTTAAATTGATTCCATATCTTGAAAGGAAAACTTGTATTGTTTACTCTTTGCCATGTAAAGACATGTTTTTTTTTCTTTTTTCATAAGATCTGTTTCAAACATCAATGAACATACTTATTACTATCACAATGGCTGAGAGAATGGTAAAGGGGAAAAAGTGTTGGTCTAGAAAATTTCAAACCCTAAGAAAGTGGTCCCAGAAATAATAATAAATGCCTAATCTCTATGTTGTACATCTGAAACTAATATAATATTGTATGTCAACTGTAATTGAACAATAACTTTAAAAATATATATTATTATAGAGCTTTATTAAAATATTTTTATTATCATTATCACTGTTCACATTCTCACCACCTTCTATTAATCAGAAATATCAATTAAATTTTTCCTAGGTGCTAGGAATTGCACTTGGGAATGGAGGATAAAATAATGGCGGGTATCTTCCTGCCTACATAGAGATTCTTATCCAGTTTGAAAACCCAAAATAAGATAATCATGCAAAAAAGGAGGAGCTTAAAGGAGAGGTACAAAGTTTTACAGAAGCCTATCTGCATAAAGTACACTTATCAAAAAGTACTTAATTATAAATAAATAGCATTACTAATACAGTTAAGAACTACAGTTTGTTCAGTGCCTATATGCAACAGCTAATGCATGTTGTAAAAAGTTCCCAACACGTACCAATTCATTTAACCCTCTGAGGTGCTTATGATTAGCATACTCGTATGGCACAGGGGGAAACTGGAGCATGAGGAAACAAAGGTTAAGTAAAATGTCAAATGACACATAGAGCCTGAGGGATGGCAGCAGGCACAGAATCAGAGTTGCCTGACTAGTCCTAGTTCTTTTTTATGAATGAGAAAGCTGAGATTGAGACAAATTAGCTAATGCATCCATGACCTTCGACCCACCCAACAAAGAATCTGAGAAGCCAGGTCATCTCATTCCATCTCCTGTGCCTGTCCTGTCACCCCATCCTGACACTCAGCTCTCATCAGATTTTTAAAGCTTGGCTGGGTATCCAGTGACGTGACATGCTTACATTTACCAGGCTAATTAATCAATCAATCCTTTAAGCACATAATTGTTGAGTGGCTACTACATTCCATTGTTCTTGTCATTAGGGCTAAGGCAGTGAACAAAACAGACACGCCCTCACAGCATTTACCTAGAGGGGGAAAGAGACAGCTGTGCCCATGACAGACACCAGGTGCCGCTCAGGTCTGCCCAGGCCAGCTCTCCACCTATTCATCAGCTCATGCGTGTAGAACATAACCATGGAATACTTGACGTTTCTGGCCCTGAACCTAAGCTCCTTTCATACCCACCTTTGCACTTGTAGAGATGGCTCTGCAAAGCCACTAAGCTGTGTCCTTGGTCTCCAGCTTTGAACTTGAGTTTCCCTTTTGGTCAGGATACTTGGCATGCTTGGTCAGTTCCGTAAGAGCTAGGGCATTTTTCTTGCAGAACAACCCCTCTCTGAAGAGGCTTGGCTCCCTGCGTCTCTATCCATCAGAGCATGCATGGATCTGGATTTCAGAATGAGGACCACTCTGCCTGCTTTGCTGAGCCCACCCTCAGAAGTAACAGCTATTCCCTTAGCTTTCACCCCATGCTGTCCCAGCATTTCTCGGAGTGGTGGCTGCCTCAGTGTATGCCATAGTGCTTTCATGAAGGTCATGAGCAAGTGGCGATCAGTTCAAAGTCCTGAACATCTTCTTCAAACAGGCTTCCTCTTGGTGTAATAAATTCATTTATTATCAACATCATCTTGGTTTCAATGTTTCTGAATTATGAACAGTGACTGTCCTCGTACAATAAGTAAACATAATTATACTGGTATATCAGGGTCATGGGATCATGGGTGATTTCTTTTGATTTACCTTTTCATATTTTTTTTAATAACAAAAAAGAGAAATGAATGCATGAGAAAAAAAATGCAATTATAAATATCACCCCACCGTTCCTTGTTTGCTTATGTGTATATCGGAATTATTTCCATATCTATCAGCTAATTCAACTTGGGTTTTTGAAAGGTAAGAGGAAGATGCATTATTTATTGGGCACTGACCCAGTGTCTCCTGCTTTCCAGCTGCAACCTGTCCATTTGCCCACTCTGGGCCTCTTGCCCCTCCCCCAAAGCTCTGCCCTCCTCCTGTAGTCTAGGCTTTCAGGATGAATCGCCATTCTTAACTGTCTGCGGTCCTTTCCTGGAAGACCTATAAATACAAGCCCAAAGTGCTTTCCAGACAGGCAAAGCCCGGCAATCCTAGGACATCATTCAGTTGGAAGTGGCAATTAGACATTTTTAACAAGTTCTTTTAATACAAAATGGAGTAATTAAAACTTGCACATTGGAGGCGAAAACACTTTTGAGATTATGTTCCTTTTATTAAGCTATTTCAAATACTGAAGTTTATTGCAATGCATACTTCTTTCTTTTCCTTCCTTTAATTGAATTGCTGGCACTAACAACTCGGTGAAATAAATGTCTGACCCATTGAGAAAGAGATTAAGTTATGGAGGGTGTTTATATTTAATTGGTATTGACCAAAAAAACCATACATTTCCACTAAAATTGGATTGAATTGGAAGAGTTCACTCTTTGATCTAAATATTATGGTTATTCCAGCTATGACTTAACTTATGACAGCTGCACTTTTAGGCTAATATCTCATTTTTGTTTGAAAGGTCAGCAACTTCATGCCTGGCTTACTAATGCAATAACCAGACATTTGGTTAATAATTGCATTATGCACCATGACTTAATAGTATTACTGCCAAACTTTGTTGGATGCAAATCCAGAAGAAAGTGCATTTCACTTGGTTCATTGGGTATCAGTTCATGTAAAGTTACAACAGCAAACAGGCAAAACATAGTGACACAAATTTGGGTTCTGAGGGACCAGATACTGTCCTATATGCTGTTAAGTGTGTTAGACTCCCTGAATTTTTAAAAATATATACAAAACAAACAGGCATGCTAATTATCTTTTTACCGATGGACTTCATTCTTGGTCTCAGCACAGAAAGAATGCTTCTCTTTTACTAGTTCCCTAGGTTGAATTCCCTTTAGCCACTGGATCCTCAGTTTTTCCCCCTGTGTGTTTCTTCTCTTTGGGCTATGATTAATACTAACATCCAGCTTCCTAGCCCTTGTTCCTAGAATGTCACTCCCTCTTTCTTGCCATTGATTTCCCTAAAACTCAACTCATTTCTAGCATCCTATCTCCTGGTATTGGATTGGCCTCAGAGAGAATAATTGACTCTTCAGCCATTGGTCCATTATTTGCAACTCCAAGTGAGAATCAGCTTTGTGTATCAATGGTTCTGCGCTTTGGTCTCAATTCCCTCCTGACATGGCTTGTGGAACAATCTATTTCAGAGCAAAGGACTTCAGTCCCACAGCTCCTTGCCAGCTCCTCATCCCTTAGGCTGCAATTAGCTATACTGCAGAAAAAAGTTAAAACGTTAAAGCTGATAATAGGGTGTACAAACAAACCAAAAAAACAAAAAACAAAATAAAAGTGATGTGATAGCACTGCAAGCAAGGTCAGCTGTTCAATATGTAATCCCCAAAACGTGTGGACAGGAATGAAAATAAGGCCTAATGGGAGAAGAATGACAGTACATTAATTTCCTATTGCTACTCTAGCAAATTAACACAAGCGTGATTTTTTAAACAATGCAAATGTATTGTCTTATAGTACCAGGGATCAGAAAATCAAAGCCAGTCTCACTGGGCTAAAATTAAGGTGTCACCAAGGCTTGTTCCTTCTAGAGACCTAGGGAAGAATGAATTTCCTTTGCTTTTTCCAGTTTTGAGAAGCCATCCACATTCCTTGACCAGTAGCCCCTTCTTCCATCTTCAAAGTGATTAGTGCAGTATCTTCCGACCTCCCTCTGATTCACTGACCTGTTTCCATTGTCACATTTCCTTCTCTGACCCTTATGTCTCCCTCTTATTGGTAGCCTTGTGACACCATTGAACCCACCTGGATAATCTGTGCATCTCAGTGTTCTTAATTTAATCACATCTGTGTCCCTCTTGCCATGTAAGAGAGTATATTCACGTGTCCTTGGGATTATAATGTGGATCTCTTTGGAGTTGATGATTCAGTTTAGCACAAACAGGAGCTCTTGAGCTAAGCCCAAGGAGTAATAAAAGAAATACCCATTTTGGGAAGATAATTTAAATATATATATTTGGGCAGATGGTTAATCAAAGCTGTGAACCTAGTCAATGTTCTCCTGGAGTTGTAAGTAGGGGAAATAGAAGAGTTTGACAAAGGGGAGAAGATGCAAATACTCTATGGTCTTGGCTCCCTCTGAAAAACAGCTGTTGGTGGAGCATTCCAAAATACCCCTGGTCACTGTGCATGCCTAATGAGTTAACCATATGGCCATGGTCATATTTATTCCACAATTTAAGCTGGCCATCTCTGGGCTCATGTCTTCCATGTTCAACTTCATGCTTTAAACTCATAACCAGACCATCCATGCGCCAAGGACTAAAGGGAGAATTCTGGCCACACAGCGTTCCAAAGACTCACCAGAACACGTCCTGTGTTTTGATTCTGGAGCTGACAGGTGAAATGGAGGACTGTGTCTTGTGTATACAAGTTTATACAAGTGGCAGACCTTCGTTTTTATTTTTATTTTTTTATTTTTTGGGGGAACAATGTGTTCTTCCAGGACCCATCGGTTCCAAGTCAAGTAGCCGTTTCAATCTAGCTGTGGAGGGCGTTTTTCCAGGACCTATATTACTATTTTGATAGAAAGCAATAAGTCAAATTTATCTCTGGACATCAATATATTCTATAGCAGGGGTGATACATCAACCAGCAATGTCCTATGGCCCTAAGAAATCACTAATGTAGTCACTCAGAGCCCTCAATTTTTGGCCTTTCACGATTCAACACTGAATTGTCAGATGCAGTGTTGCCTAACTTCCCTTTATACTTACAATGACACCTACATCTAGGGTCTTTCAAAGCCTTCCAGGGACTGAGCTTTGCCTACACCTTTCACTTGGTTTTAACTCATGCTCTCCATATTTGCTATACTTTGCTACAATGCCTTTATTTCTATTTCCCATATGTTTCAAGCATATGCCTTTCTCATTACCTTGGTTCTCAGACTTCCCTCTGCCTATAGTCCTTTGCCCTCCGATTTTCTCAGATTGAATCCTTCTCATCATTGTGGTCTTAGCTCAAATGTTACCTCCTTAAAGAGTCTTCCTTTAACCACAGTTATCATTTTCCACTTCTCACCCCCCACATTCTTTACCCTTAGTGAATCTCTAGCTTATTATCCTGTTTCATTTTCTTTGAGAGAAATGAAATCCTATTTCAGTGAGATCCTAGAGCCATAAGGAAGGAGTGAGAGGTGACCACCATCTCCCATGAACATGAGACCTACAATCTAGAAGCCATTATCAAAATTAGCATCTTAAGAAGGTGCCAGATGAAAGCGTGGATTCCCAGTCTAAAATTTGTTTCCACATGCAAACTGGGTTAGACACTGAAAAAAATAGCCAACACCAAAGGAAAAGGGAGACCAAGCAAAAATATTAAAAGAGGTGGCTAAAAATAGACAGTAGAGAAGAGTAGGGGTATTTCCCAAGCTAAAATGCAGAAGACTGATGTTCTTTTATTTTTTCTTTTATATTAAACACATTTCTCGAGATGATTGTTTTCATTTTATTAAGACTATTTTCACAATATCAAACAGACTGAATGTGATGAGCCAGGCATTATCCAAGTCATTTAGGGTGTATTCACAAAACAGGGGCTTCCTGTGTCAGTCTTGCTATCTATTAATGTTTGTGGTTAAAGCCAGAAACTCTCTTATATCCATAAGGAGGAAATGTACAAAACTCTACTTTTAAACCAGTTATTTTTAATCACATAAAAATAGATTTTCAGAATTCTACTAATTTTAAAAGAGTAATTTGAATAAACAATGCAGTAATAATAAACCTCTTAATAAATGATGACTAGGTAGGTGGTAGAGTACTTTTCAATTTAGAATTGCCGTTAAATGGACCATTAGACACATGGCCACAAAGACCCCCAGGAAGTATCAAATCCACCTTCCTCATTTTACAGATGAAAAAAGTCAACAGGCGGAATAACTCTCAAGGTGCCACAAATAGCTCCTGGCAATTCCGGGATGAAGGCTGATGTCCAGGCTCCTTTTCATGTAACCACACTGCCTCATTTGCTGGAGCAATTATTTGAAGATTTACCTTGTCAAAGTCCAGATGCTTAATACATAAAAATGTGATTCTGAGACTAATGCTTTCACATCAACAGGCAATGTGATCACTCTTTCTTAAGGAAGCAGATCTGTTAAGGATCAAGCATATGGAGTCAAAACAAAACCTTTCGCATGTGCAATCCTTTTTCATTCATGAAGCCAACATTCAATGTTCTTCTCAAGGTGCCCCTGCTTTAGGGGAATATGTTAACATTAAGGTAAATAAGAGGATTATTGCTACTTAATGAACTGGGACTCAAACCTGCTAGGTCGCAGTCACATGAAAACACTTTCGTTAGTAGCTTAAGTAATAGAGTACACAGCCAGGAAAGGAGTCTCTGATGGCCAAATCAATTTTAGGAAACAGGTCTGCCTTATTTTTCTTTCCAAACTTTATAGGAGGGATGATATCTACCTTGCCCAGAGACCCTCAGAACCATTCCTGTCTCCAGTTAGTTGTAGACCAAAGATGGCAGGACAAGGATGGTTGGTTGCTTTAGCTATAGATGAGATAATTTCCTCAAATGTAAAGTGAAATAATGGTAATTATTTCACAGGATTGGTAAGCAAATTAAATATGAATAAAATACATAAAATACCTGTGGCATAGTAGCTTTCTACTAAATGTTAATACATTGACATGACAGGTTAATGGTAGATTAAAGACTGAATTCTCATTTTTTTTTTCTGTTTTTTACTCATCTATATAACAAAGGTTGTGGAGATTCTACTATGTTCAAACTTTCAATTCTGGTCAACTTCAAGTAATAATACAACTTAAATTCCTGAAATTCATTCTCATGGTCTTAGGAATTAAGGGGACTCTTCAGGGAGACATGCAAGGTCAGACAATTAAGTTTGTGAACTCATCCTAGAAAAAGTGCTACATACCTCATTGCTGAATATCACTACAGTCACCTTCAAAGTACTCCCCTTGGGAAGCTATGCACCCATGCCAGTGTGTAGTCCACCCTTCAAAACAATTTTGGAACTCTTTTTCTGGAATGGCTATCAGAGACGTTGTCGAATTACCCTTGATGTCCTGAATGTCATCAAAATGTTTTCCTTTCAATATTTCCTTTATCTTCAGGTAAAGAAAGAAGTCATTGGGGGACAGATCAGATGAGTAGGGAGGGTGTTTCAATACAGTTATTTGTTTACTGGCTAAAAACTCGCTCACAGGCAGTGCAGTGTGATCTGGTGCATTGTCGTGATGCAAGAGCCATGAATTGTTGGTGAAAAGTTCAAGTTGTCTAACTTTTTCTTGCAGCCTTTTCAACACTTCCAAATAGTAAACTTGGTTAACTGTTTGTCCAGTTGGTACAAATTCATAATGAATAATCCCTCTGATATCAAAAAAGGTTAGCAACATCATTGCAACAAGTTTGCGAACTTAATTGTCAGACCTCATATATGGTTCCTTAAGATCTTACTCTTGCTTTAATCATTTAGATTCTTATAGCAGTCCATACCACACAGACTCATAAGATACTGGATAATTTCAATTGTCATTTTTTCCTACTGGAAAATCAATCTAACTGGGACCTGGAACCAATTTTATAGATATGGCTCTATACTTTGGGAGGTAGATAAATAAAAGATATCCAGTGGCTGATCAGAAATGCATTAAATTGTACACAGTGAGAAGAAAAGGAAATTACCTCCATTACCAAAAATGGAAAATGAAGAGGTGTTTTAAAAATAACATATAAAATATCCACATCAGAGTAGTCAAAGTGTATTCCTCATACTCAGACCTTCTGTGTATAGATATTGGCAGCAGCAGTAGCCTTGGTCAAGGTCATGAGCCCTGCCAAGCCTCAGTTTCCTTTCCTGTTAATTATGGAAAAAATAGTACACTCATAAGGCTGTTGATAACACCACATATCTAAAGCACTTAATAGAATGTCTGACATGCCATAATTATTAACTATCACTAAAATGATTATTATATTTTATATAAGTTATAGAGTAATACACTGAGGGTACCTTCAGTTCAGCTCATTTGCTCAATTTGGTCCCTAGGAGGGATCCCAAGAGCATA
Source organism: Aselliscus stoliczkanus (assembly GCA_033961575.1). Classification (NCBI taxonomy): domain Eukaryota; kingdom Metazoa; phylum Chordata; class Mammalia; order Chiroptera; family Hipposideridae; genus Aselliscus; species Aselliscus stoliczkanus. Next base: position 137,017,554 of record CM066734.1, read on the forward strand.
ATGTAGACTCAGATTTTTAGAGTGTTTTTTGTTTGGGACAAAAGAATGATGTGAACAACTACCAAATATAACAGAGACATACACACAGATAAATAATATTATATTTGGCTTTTGCTATGAGGAAGTTCCCCAAATCAATATCAGAATATGTTCCAGACACTTTGTATATGTGATTTCATGTCACAGTGAGGCAGATATCGGGGCCACTTTTATAGGGATGGGGAAACAGAAGTGCAAGGAACAAACAGCTGTCAGATGATGGAGCCAACTTATAAAGGCAGGTCTGTCTCACTTTTAACACCACCAAACTTCTCTTCATGCAAGGGAAAAGTGGCAAGAGATGTTTAGAAAATGTGTACAAAAGCTTAAAGAAGGAAGCAATTATGACCAGATGAAGTAGGTAATGATATAGCCTCATGAAAGACCAAGAATTTGACTGAGGCTTTAAATTAAGGGAAGAATTTGGGCATTTGACAGGTGGGACAATATTTTAATCAGAGAAATAAAATGAGGTAAGCTTCTAAGACTCTAAAACAGCAGGTATATCCGGTATAATTTTATTGGCATCTGGATACAGAGGTTGAAATAACTGGAAAAGGTGACTGAAGGGAGATTATGATACGATGTATGCTGAATAAAATGACAACAAAAATAATCAATATTTACTGAGTACATTGATATGTTGTACACTGAGTTTGGAATTTCAGAGAATTAACTTTTTATAGTCATTTGTATCTTTGTATATTTATAGCAGCGATTATGTGGAACTGATTAAGAAATGTTTACCTCGGTTTTACAGAGGTATCAATTGAAGGTATATTTAAGATGTTTTCTTTAAGGTCTTATAGATGGAATCTTTGCCCTTCTGTGGACTATAGTTAATTTTGTACAAGAAATCAGGAGATAATCTAAGGTGAGACCACCTCTTCTGTATGCCAGGGAAAATGAAGCCCAATTCTAACAGTCTAATCTCATTTTATCCTGAATAATCATATGACTTTGTACCAAATAAGATAGAACTCAATTCATTAAATACATAACATTTAAGTTTCATTAAGTTCAAGTCAAGTTGCATCTTTCTTGGGATATATTTACCTTCCTTGATTGAAAATAATGTATTTTGATTTATTAGTTCTTTTCATTCAAGTTAGTATATATTTTGTTGACTATTATAGTTGCTCCTCTCAACTAATCATATTTGTGACAGGTTGATGTTGATTTCTTATGATATTTTTTTCTCCTGTGATCTAATGTCCATTTCTGGGAGCAGCTAAGCCTATTGCCTAAATAGTCACAATAGTTTATGTCATTTTTACAGAAGAAATCTATAGGAAATTGATCCTGCAATATGCATCATGTCTGTAAGTTGGTCTGTAAGCTCTTCATATGTGTTTTATGAATCTGTAAGAATAGAGATATTTAAACTAAAGTTAATTAGGCCTTACATCATATAGTGCTTTCTTACTTATAGAGAGCTTGCACACAAATTATTACCTTGACCTCAGAACTACTCTGCAGTAGGTAGTAGAGAGATTATTATTTGCTGTATTGTATATGGGTAAACTTAGGAAGGAAAAACATAATTCATGTTGTTGAATATATGCCATCTACAATATTGACGTGGAGATAATTCACCTAATGACCTCTACTAATAGGTGTATGGATTAGAAATAATGAGTCTACTGATTTTACCTTTTATTTCTTTTTCCATTACTTCCACTTTTTAAAGGCCTTACTTTTTTCACACCTTCCTAAAGCATAGCTGCCTTATGCAACTCCAACATATTTCCATTACCTAAGGAATTCGCCCCCAATGTATTAATATCATATACAACACCCTCCACGATTGGATCCCCAAATACCCTATGTAATCAATATGGCTGTTTCTCATCCATACTAGCTTTCATTAGTAAGCAAATATTGTTTGGCCATCTGCATAATGAATCATTTTGTGTGTTTTGCATTGTATGGTTGAAACATAAAATATAAGCCCCCTTCTTCACTGGAAAAGATAAACTTGGGTATAAACACTATAATACAGGATAGAAACAGGAGGATGTGTGAGGAGTTAGAGAGAAGTAAACTCCATTTTAAGTAGGTTGCATAAGTAGGTTATTTATATTGTGCTCTGTGTGTTCCTGACTTTCTCAGGAGGTGTCTCATGGGGTGTGTGAAGGGTGCAGAGGCGGCAGAGGAGGCATCAGAGGGACAAGAGTCTCATTCTGTCTTCTCTGCTCCAACAAGTCCAACTCCTCCATTTGTTCCAGCCTGATACCCTGGGTTTTAACACTATTTCACTTGAAGAATGACAACTAGTGCTTACACAATGACAAAAAAGAAAAGAAGGAGAAAATAGAGATTCAAAATGACATAACTAGGTGATCGGGAACATTTTCAGGAAGAGCTTAACATGAGGCGGCCTTAATTTATAGGCAGGAACTGGATAAGTGTAGAGGACAGAAAATGTTCATATTTTTATATGATCACCTTTTCTATTTATCACACATTCTACCTGATGTATTAAAGTGCTTTTGATATCATTGTTGTTTGCTTTAATTTATTTGATTTGTTTTTTATTTGTTTTGCAGATCCATGGTCAAAGGAATGGTTTAAAAAATGTCAGTAAGACGTGCTCAGGGAGAGACAGTCTTTGTCAACATAATCGAAACTTTAAAAAATATTTATTTTCAGTTATTTGTGCATTTATCTAGGTAAAGTTGCATGAGCAAGTGTCATTAGGCCAAACAATTACTTAGAAAGCAGCATGAGTTAGCAACTTGAATTTAATTTGGCTATTTTAAAAGTAATTTGCATCACCTAAATTCACTTCAGTCTCAATTTGCGGTACCCCAGTAACTCACTGAAATTACAGGAATAGCAACATGTTCAGTATAAGATTGAACACATCCTACAATATGTAGTACCAGTTTATAATCTTAAGTATACATTATGTATGTGTATGCATGTGTATATATGCATATTTAGTGTTTATATATTATATATATATAATATATATATTATATATATATTATATTATATACATATGAACATTTTTAAATCAATAGGTGCATTTGCTGAATTCATGAGAGACTATGTATTAGGTCAAGGAAGAACATAGCATATTATATAACAAAATAAAAGTCGGTAATAAAGTGGATAGGCATGAATGACCTATTTCTTCTTGGTGATAAGGATCTTTACATAACACACAAAAAAAATCTCCTATTTTTCAGGCTGAAATTTACCCAGTGAACCTAACTTTCCTCGTTGAGGCGTACATTTGAAAATAAAATAATAATAGTAGACCCACTTCCCTCCCTGACTAGGAAAATAGCCTCCTGTGCTCAGTACAATTTTTGTTCTGGGTTTTCTTGGACTTCATTTATAATCCAAACAAGCTGTCAAATATTTGTCCTAGAAAAGACAGATTTTTTTCCCTTTATAAAGTCAGAGAGTATGCATTTCAAGGAAATATTTAAAGAGTAGAGTACTAATGAGAACTTTATGAGAGCTCAACTGATACTAGGAGAAATGGCCTGTAAGGTAACTATTACTTAACAGATACCACTCTCTGTGTTTGTTAAGCTTTCAGGGCAAATACCTGACTTTCCTCATGTTTGTGTTTCTTCACTAATTTATACAGCATTTACTGAGAACCCTATATGTGACAAGCATTATGGCAGCCCTAGAAGATGTGCCATGAGTGTGATGGGGTCACTACCTTCAGAAGGGCTTTCAGAGTCTAAGAAGGAGGCTACTGATGAGCAAGTGCATGCTTTCGTCCCATCCATCTCATCATACCGTCTGCTCTTTGAGCGTTTAGAATGTGCCAGGCAACATGTTAGAAACTAGGGGTGCCACAAAGAATTAAGATGTTTTCTTGTTCCTGTGGAACTTAGACTATTGGGGCACAGAAATGAAAACATATTATTTCATATAATAGTATTAGAATAAGGGAAGAAGGTCATTCTGAGCAGGAAGAACAGGATTAACAACAACAACGAAACATAGCATAACAAATTGAATGTCCGTATTGGTCAATAAGATAACTTGACTCTCCCAGTTGTGAATGCTGGACTCTATCAAGGATGCTATTTATGGCATAAACTATTCTTCAGCTGATTCTTCCATGGGTTAAAAATAAAGTGCTTCCTGCTGCATGAGGCTAAATAGTTCCAGAGGCAAACTCTTCCTTTAGGGGTTATGGCTCCAGATTATGGGGTGAAGAAAATAATATGGAGTCAAGATCTTGTTGCTTTTCTTTGCATTTGAGACAGGAGAACCGGAGATAGGACAGAGACAGGGAGGGGAGGCAGTTGGTTGAATGGGCTATAATGCATGAATGCACAGGGGGAAAAAAGAAAGAAAAAAGGACCCAGGCAGAAGGGAGCCTAATGGCCAACCTGGCCTTCCCACATGAGCATCTAGGGAACCTTAGAGGTGCCACTGCAAGATGGTGCCGGGAAGCTACCTGGGCTCAATGTTCTCAACGTTGTGTAATCCAATTATCCCCAAACCCTTAGTAGGTCATAGATGGCAAACACTGGAGTATTGCTGGCTTATTGGTTCAAGTGAAAGGGCTAAAGATACAGTCCCTAATACAGATAACTGGGGTGTAAGCCACCTACCAAAGAAACATGGTGGCTTACAGGAGAACTGGGATGCTCTTTCCCTCTAAAGTGAATAAGACTCACTACGTCCAGTTATTGGACTATTTACTTAAATCAAACGCATAGTAAACCCAAACATTTTTTGTTTTGTGAGTTATTCTTAATCCAGAACTAATAATTCAGTCTGCTGTAAAATACAAATTTGTTTACAGAAGTATTTTTTGAGGAAAGAAGGAATGGAGGGAGGGAGGAGAAGGAGGAAAGGAGGGAATATTGAGGGAGAGAAGAATGGAAGGAAAAAGTTAGCTTCTATAACAAAAACTTATATGTGCTTTCTTATTAATCATTCAAATTAACTATGTTTTCTAATTAATTAACTAGCTGTTGGTAACAATATCTAAATTAATAATAACCTTTGTTATAAAAGATATTTCACCTAGGAAGCATGTATTGTTTAAATCTGAATTACGTATGTGGGATATAAAACTGAAAGCAAAAAATGAAAAATATAAACAAACAAACAAACAAAAACTCATAGACGCAGACAATAGTATGGTGGTTGCCACAGGGAAAGCGGGTGAGGAGATGGTAGAAGAGGGGAAAGCACATCAGAACTATATGGTGATGGAAGGAGAACTGACTTTGGGTGGTAAACACAAAACGCAATATATAGAGATGATGTATTACAGAATTATATACCTGAAACCTATGCAACTTCACCAACAATTGTCACCCCAATAAACTATAATTAAAAAAATAAACAAAAACCAAAAAAAAAACAAAATTCAATATATAGATGATGTATTATGGAATTGTACACTTGAAACTTTTATAATCTTATTAATTAATGTCATCCCAATAAATTTAATAAAATGTTGAAAAATCTCAATTACAAAACAAATGATTACTATAGCCAATTAGTCCTAGTGGAAACTGAAAGAAGTGGGTGAGATTGATTGACAGGCTTCCTAATGAATAGATAGTGAGCTGACATGGCTTATGCGAGGCCCAACACTAGGGAAGGGAAGCATCACGGATCGGTTCAGGTGTTTGCATTTCAAGTTCAATGCTCCGTACCAGTGTAAAGACAATTGGCATGTTTCAAAGTTAATATAAACTTAGATGTTGAACACTGGCACCGATATTCTTTCCTCCCAAATTTCTTCCAGTGTTGTTGCCAACAAGCCAAGTGTCAAACCGGAAGAGAGACAAGATTAGCAATTGGAGAAGGAGTGTGGGGGTCACTACCTGAGTCTGTAAGGACTCAGAGCAACACAGGAACAGTGGAGAACAGATACAGGGCAAGGGGTCCACGGTGGAGGTTGCCACGTCGCAAGTGTAGGAGGATCCCATTTTCAGTCAGGTGTCTGCTACATGATAGTGGAGGAAGTTAACATTTAGAAGAATCCCCTGCGTTGCCCAGGTACTTTCCAACCCGTTGTTTTAAGAAACAGCAAAGCCTGGCAATGTATTGGTGCCTGAGTGGGAAAGAAGTTGTTCATTTTCAGTGCATGTACTTGCGTCTACACCTGTGACTGCGTAAGCACAAAGATATATAGGCCACATTATAAGAGGTGATGAAAGAGGGATAATACTTTCACCTCTGGTCATTTCCTGGAGTCTATTCATCTCCCCACGGTTGTGAGATTTAAGCCAGACTTCTGGATTCCATGCATCACGTGTGATGGAGTCCCCTGATGACTCACCTCTCTCCATGATGCCCAGGCTCAGGCACTTAGGTGGCATAGAGGATGGAATTATGTCTGTGGTTAGTACACAGTGCTCTGTCCAACAAGAAGCACACTACAAATAAGATTCCATACTTATGGTCAGCCAAGTGCTGTAGGTATTCTCATGACTGTCTTCTCATCTAGTTATCAGAACAACCTATGAGCTAGACATTTTATTCTCATTGTAGCAGATGGGAAAACAGAACTTCAAATGTTCAGCACTAAAAATGACCCCAGGGGATATACATAGCAGAGAGCCAGAAAGCATGGCCAGGTGTTTTGACTTCAAATCCTATGCTTATTTAAAGACTCATCACACCACCACCAAACACCCTATAATTGAAAACAACACTATTTATATTAGAAGGCTGGACTCCTGCTTGTACTGAAGGCTGAAACCATACGTTCTACTTGAGAAGTCTTCTGTGAGCAGAAGACAGGAGTGAGAAGAGTGTCAGTAGGATGAGAGTGAATGAGGTTGGAGAGATGGGATTGAAAATTACAGAAGGGGAAATAGGTGGGAGGTTTTGCAGAGGACTTTGCATCCTTCCAAAAGAGTGTACATTGGTTTATTTGCAGGTCTAAATATTTGTGGCCAGATATTTAATTTTGGCTTCAAATGAAAATATAAAATTGAGCACAAGCAGGCCAGAGACTGACGACTGCAGGGAAAGAGCACACAAATAAGAAAGACAGGAAACTAAATCTTCCTTTACGATTGCCAAGAACCAGACAGTCAGCAAACACAAAGATCTCCATCACCTGCTGTTTGGCCTATGCTGAGCCAAGGAATTTATTTTCCATTTTCCCTTGATCATCATATCAATGTTCTGAGGGAGAAATTATGAGTCTATGTTTCAGAGAAAACCGAGCTTTGATAATTTTAATATATAGCCAAGGCCACACATAATTGGTGAGTGATGGAGAAAACTGCAGCCACTCTGAGTCCAAAACTCGAATTCCTCTGTATCCCCCTTGAGTTAGTTTATACCAGGCACAGTGTGTGTCATTCAAGACTAAAAATAGATATGGACTTGCATTTGTGTAATATTATATGGTGTTTTAAAACTCTGTGTGTCTTTTTGCAACCTTCCCCTTAAGTCAGCCATGTTTGAGACAACTGCAATTTAGGAGGGATAGTAAACTCAAAATATTAATTACTAGGACTTTAGCCCTAGTTCTAACACACAGTAGTTCATTTATTTGAAATTAATTTGTTATACACTTGCTATGTTCCCCAAACCCTTCTAAAATAGGAACCACTAACCATCACAGTTATTCCACTCAAAGAATGAAAGGCATACTGAGAAAGAGAGACACATACAAATATTTATTGCCATGCAGAAGATGAAAGTTTCTAAAGGGGTGACTTGATGGCGCCAATGAAGTAGAAAGAGGGGAAGCTGCAGCCCCAAGGCGGGGGTGGCCAGCCACAACTTTCTACAGATAAATAGATTCAAGCCAAGTCTTGAAGAGTGAGTAGAGGGCTAAAATTAGGGTATGGAAAGTAACACAGGTTGAGGTGGCTCTTTTTTATTTTATTTTAGCTGAGCCATCCTGCCACCTGTTGGCAGCTTAGCAGCAGCTTGGCTCCGGCTGGGCATCGAACTGCTGTTGCTCACAGCTCAGCTCATACTCTTGAGTGAGCTCTTAACCAACTGAGCCACTCTGAGGTGGCTTTTAAGATAGAGAAGAAAGTATGTGGGGCCAGCTGAGTGGCGCATTGGTTGAGAGCTGGTTTTGGGATACCAGCGGCCCCGGTTCGGATCCCACATATGAGGGCCAGTGACACTGCCCTCTACAGCTAACAACAGCTCCACCTGGAGCTGGGCTGTGTAAGCCCCGGCGATGGTGTAGGCTGCAGCCCCTGCTGCAGTGGGCTGCCATAGGCTACAGTGAGTGGCTGGCAGCCAGCGTGAGCTGCCAATAGCCGCGGTGAGTGACCATCCAGAGGCCGGCGACCGATCTGCCTCACCTGGGAAGGGTGCAATGACGATACCAACATGGGCCAGTGAAGCAACGTCCTCCGCAACTAGACTGAAGAACAAAAGGACAGCAACTTGTCTGTTCCCCTTCCCCGGTTCCCCAATGCTGTTCCCCTCTCCCAATTCCCCAATAAAATCTTTAAAAAAAAATGTATGTGGCTGATGAAGGAAGCAAAAGAAGAATAATCGAGAACCTTGAAACCCATATTAAGAAGTTTTGTTTTAGTATGAGGACAGTGGGAATCCCTTGAAGGATATTAAGGAGAAGAGTGATAAGACTAAATTATAGTGTTAAAAGAATACATTGATGCCAATACATAAAAGAGGTGAGGCCAAGTGTATCAGTTAGAATTGTTGAATAACGAATCACCCCAAGTTTAGTGGCTTAAAACAACAGTATAATCTCTTTAATGGAGCTTCGGGTCAGTTAGAGGATAGTTGATCTAAGCTGGGTGCAGCAGGAATTGCTCTCCTCTCTGTGCCTTTCATTCATTTTAGACCAGTTGGCAAGCTGAGCCTATGTATCCCCTTGAGACATTAGAGATACTAAAGGGCAAACGGAAATTCATAAGATCTCGCAACACTGGACTACACAATTGGGTAGCCACTCACTACAGGTGGCCATTTAAATTTGTTTTAAATAATTAAAATAAAATTGAATGTAAACTATAAACTGTTATGTGTAATAGACACATTCCAGGTGCCCAGGTATCACACATCACTAATACTTAACAGCACAGATAGTGAGTTATTTCCACCATCTCAGAAAGTTATATTGAACAGTGCTCTCTTCCTCTCATATTACACTAATAAAGCAAATCCTGTGGACAAACACAATGTCAAGAGGTGAAGAAATACATTCAGCTCACCATGAGGCCATGACAAAGGTGTGGACACAGGGAGAGGCAAAGAACCAAGGACCACAGAAACCAAAAACCAGTTTTTGGTTATTGTGAGGGTTGGTGGTGGCCATAATCAAATAGTGACAATGAAGCTGGAGAGAATTTTACTAACTGGGGTGCAATCTGAGAGTGGTTATTACTACTAATGGGCTTGAGGATTGAAGTTTGGGATCCCTGGAAGAAGGAAGCCAGGATGATGCCCAGGGTTTTTACTTGGACAAGTAGGTGGATGGCAGTGCCCAAAACTGAGGCAAAAGGAAGGCAGAGGAAGGCAGAGGAGATAAGGCACACCAATTCCTAGCACAATTCTGAGTACAGACTAGTAGAGGACCTGGTCCAAATGATAGTATTTATTTATGTGATGTTATCACTGCCATCATTTATATGTTTATCGTTGCCTCCTCCATCTTTCAGATCTGCTCTTCTGAATTATTTCTCCTTGATTTTTTTAATTGAACTACACTTTACGTATAACATTATGTAAGTTCAAGGTATAAAACATATTGATTTGATACATTTATATATTGCTATTATATATACACAGTAATATGATTGCTATTGTAGCAATACTTAGCATCTCTCTCACATCACATAATTATCATTTTTCTTCTGTGGTTGGAAGAATTACCATCTAGTCTCTTAGCAATTTTGATGATTATATTACAGTCCCATTTCTATATTCACTACAGTGTGCATTAGCTCTCTGGGACTTGTTTATTGCTAGCGGCTAGTTTGTGTCCTTAAATATCGCTCCTATTTCTCCTATCCCCAGCCTTGGGTAGCAATCATTTGATTCTCTGATTTTACAAGCTTGGCTTTTTCAGATTCACATATAAGTGATATCATATAGTGCTTTTTAAAAAAATACTGTCACCATGCATTTAGTCTTCTAAGCACATAGCTGATTTTCTATAAATGTTAGTTGCTTGTTGGAAGTACATGGCAAATAAATATATACGTATTCTATCTATCTATCTATCTATCTATCTATCTATCTATCTATCTATCTATCTAGATATAAATATAAATATGTAGATATTTTCTGAACGTGAACTCTTTGAGTTTAAATTCCATTTGACTGTTCATTTTAAAATGTCTGTAGTCATCAAGAATGTACTCTCCTTAACATAGTTTTGGTTTGGTTTCCAAAAAATAAATCACCTCATTTGACTCAAGTTCTCTCTCTCTCTTTTCCTTAGAGCATACTGCTTTAGTAATCCAAAGCTTACAGGATTCTTTAATAATCCATACACAACCTTTTTAGCAAAATGCACAGACTTCGTGTAGGGCTTGATAAAAATGAAAGAATGACTCTCTTAGGCATGTAGCTAACCTCTTTGTTTAAGTGTCCATGGGCTGTTTGGTTTCGAGGGTAGAGGGTTGGGGATAAAAGCATAACTCAGAAACGGGGTAATTGCTCTGTGGGATGCATGAACAGACATTTTCTCCAGTACAAGTTGATCCTTGTGTCTGTTCTCAGCTTTTATCACTGTTTTTCTTTGTATTAGAGAAATTCAAACACTGTGTGGCTTTATGCAGGTTTATGAAGATTCCCAATTCCATAGACACAAAGTGATGACTTCACAGGATTTTTGAACTTGGGTGCTGTGGAATGAAAATAGTGAAGCCCTATATTTTTTAAATTCTTACAAAAATATTAAAGAAAACCAAGTTTCACATAAATATGTAATAAAAAAAACATGGTTGATAATATTTTTTATGTGGCAGGTACTTACATTGTTTCAAGTACATTTTATCTTTCTAACAATTCTATGATTTAGGAATGACTATTAACTCTATTTCTTAGATGAAAAAATGGGACTTGGATGGGTTGTGTAATGAACTCAAGATCACGTAGATATTATCTGATGAAATCTAGATTTAAGCTCAATTCTGACTCCCAACTCCATGTCTTAATCAATGGATTAAACTATAGGACATCTATGATCTATTACGACAGCATGTTCCTGTTTTAATGAGACTATATTCATTTAAATAAATAATGATAATTGAATCCATAGTTTTGTGGACATCTTCTTGGTTTTACGTACACTTTTATTTTATTACTTAAAGTTTTCCGACAAAGTTGTCTGCTTTCCCAAGATCACAAAATCAAATGGCAGAGACTTTTTTGAAACACAGTTCTCCCAAAGCTTATTTCATTCACTTCCCAACTCTTCTTCTTAATCATAGTTCTTACTTCTTGGCTTCCAAGAGCCATTTAAAGGAATAGGGCTCTTTCTGATTCTGTCTTAGAACAGTGATGGTTTCAGTTATGCTTTCAGGGACTAAGGGGATATCCCTACTCCAGTAGCAGCAGTGTTTCCTGCCTGATCCCTCATAGACTGGTGGCAATGATTGTGTTTTGCAGGGGTGGGTGGGTATCTTTCATCACCCCAATGACATTGAAGGTTCTGAATATCACCGGCCACTTAGTAGCCACATGGCATTGGGGAAGATACTTCATGATCTTTAAACATCAGTTTCTTCATTTTTAACAATAAAACCTATCTCACAACATTTGAGCAGAAAATGAGATAAACTTGGGGGTTATTTAAGCTTACACTGAAGCATGGTGACCAAAGTGCCTCCCCACAAAATTCTTATGAATTCAAAGGAAATTTTAAAACGTACCTTTTCAGCAGAGAAGCTGGATAAAGACCACATTAACCAAATAATCCAAGTTAACATCACCAGTAATGTGTCAAATCGAAATTGTATGTCTCAGAATAAGGTACAATGAGAACAGAGCATAACATCTGTGATATTCCTGTTGAAGATGCTTGAACTGAACCTAACTCCAAGGGAATAGCAGACACACTCAAAGAAGGGGTTCCTTAAAACACAAACACAAACAAAACCCCACGATGCTGACCTATAGTCTGCAGAAGTGGTGAAGTCATGACGTCAAGAAAAGATGAGGATTTGCTTCATATTGAAGACTAAAGAGAAATGACAACTAAATCCAATGGGTGAATCTAGACTGCCTCCTTTTATTATAAGGATAGTATTGGGTTAATTGGCAAAATTTGAATGGGGTCTGAGGATTAGCTGATGATAGTGTGTCAATGTTAATTCCATAATTTGTATGGTCCTATCAGATTATGTTGGAAAATTCCTTGCTTGCAAGAAATATACAATAAAGTCAGGATGATGGGGGCATATCAGCAACATGTTCACAAAGATCTCAGAAAATAAAAGTTATTGTTTTGTTTTTGCAAATGTTGTAGAAGGGCAAGTTTGCCCACTCTCCCCCACAAAAAAGGAGAGAGATAGCCATACTAGATATTTACTAAATGCTTCATTTCCTTCAAATTACTTTATACATAATAATAAATTTAAGTCTTAAAACATCAAGGTACATACTATTATTATTTCTAGTATAAAGAAAATATAACTAGGGCAGAAAGAATTAAATGTTTGTGTTTACATTTTTAAAGAGGAAGAAGAAAAGTTGGAGAAGCGGAGACAGGGAAGCCACAGGAGCCAGCACTGCCAGCGGCATCATTAAATATTACACTTTATCATGAGGCAGGTTTAGATGCAGACAGTCTTGGACCTTAATCCATGTCCCGGAAGTCTATGATTTGGTGCCAATTACTTAAAGTCTCATGCATTATTTCCTTATCTGTGTAATGAGAATACTCTCTATGGCTTTGTGAGACAGAGATGAGCTAAAAAGTATGAAATAATGAGCCTAGCGCCTAGCACAGGATATGCCCCTGCCATATGTTAGCAATTATCATGAACTCTGCAAGTGTCTTCCCACCGTATAATATGTGACCATGTGACCAGGACACTTTAAGGAGCAACTTGATGTTTTCACAAAGATAATTATTGTCAAAACATTTCCCCTGCACTCTTCAGAGACAGAGTTTCCCAAAGAGCACATAGGATTTTCCACTTACCTTTAGCTCTGTGCAAACACTGTTGGACCAATTTCACACAATTCAGACTTAGAGCTTTAAGTAGGCGGTGCTTATGTTTAATCAAATGAAAATTGCCATATTTTATAGAAGAGATAGGAACAAATAGTGCCTTAATTCCAGCTCCCACTTTCCTATTTACTAGCGCAGAATAGATTGAATAAAGAAATATGCTCATATTCCAGGAAATTATAATTCCCTGAGTCTGCAAAGCTCTTTCATATCCATCATATCATTTGATTTTCTGAACCAACCTTCAAGTTGGGCAGTGCAAACATTGTTGCTCATAAGAAATGTATGCTTTAAGAATCTAAAACAAATAACATAGTTAACATTTATTGAATGTTTATTATATAATGGGCACTATTCTTTTGACAGACAATGTGATGATGTATTGCAGAATTGTACACCTGAAATCTATGTAACTTTGCTAACAACTTTCACCCCAATAAACTTTAATTTAAAAAAAGTAAAATAAAATAATGGGCACTATTTAAAATCCTTTAGGGATAATTGACTCAAGTGTCCAGGAATCCAGTGAGGCAGGCACTATTATTCCTAGTTTACCTGGGAGACTCTGACGAAGAAGTCAGGATTTGAACATTGACATCCTGCTTTTTCGAGGGCATCTCTTTACCAATACACCACTAACCTCTGTACTGATGGGCAGAAGTTGCCTAATCTCCCCAGGTTTCACAGCTGTATCTGAGAAAACTGATAGGCTCATTCCTTATGTTTGTCATTTCACAGCTCTATAGGTTACAGCAGGCTTTCTCATGGCTAAACCAAAACAAATGCACGTATGTGTCCTGGTTTCAATCTGGAACATTGGCCCTTGTCATAGTTTAACCTAGTATTTACTGCTTCATCTCCCCTTCAGTCTCTTTCCTGCCTTTCTCTCCCTCTCTCCCTCGCCCCCATTCTTCTCTCTTAAACGCTCTTTCCAAGCGTCTCCAGCAGGAGGAGCCATCACTCAACCTTACAAGTCTCTTATCACTATCATTGGCCTCATTGCCTTTCTATTTTTCTTCCATCCACCAAATTTTGGTACCTTTTTAATAGATTCCCAATGGGTAGCCTGACAGTTTGTGGGTTATGAAGGAAATACATTGTAGGATAGAATATTCCTAGAAATATGGACAGAAGGAGCTTGTGGTTCTTATAAACAAAACAAAACAAAAAAACTGTCCCTCTCACCACAATGCACCATCATAGACATCACAAATAAGTGACTTTCTCCAAGAGAAGCTTAGGATGAGTCTTGGACCACCTTAGGCATCCAGTGTACTGAGACAAGGGACAAGAGCTGCTCTTTGGAACTACCATCCCCAAATTATATCCTGCCCTGTCTCCCAAGGAGCCTAGCAGCTCCTCATTGGACAGACTGTGGAGGGTCCTTTGGAATCTCAGGTCTACTGAGGGAGACTTCAGATTAGTCTGTCACATCTCAGTGACCCTCTTGTCCTAATCCACCAGGCGGCAATTGTATCAGCCTCATTTCTAGCAGAGGCAACTTGGTGCATATTAGTGAACGTCTCCTTTATTATTGTGATACTTCAGTGTAAAAGCTTATCATCAGTCAAAAAAACAAAAAGAAAAATTGATCAAGCAGGAAATTTGGCCCAAGACTCAGGCTACATTGTCACATTAAAGAAAATGATTGATTTCAATAGGCTCTTCTGTTAAATGCACGCAATTCCCTTTTCTTGACATGTTCATTTGTTTCTGTTCATGGGCAAAGCAAGAGGCGATCAGAGTCACGTAGTTAATAGGCCCTGACTGGAACTGCTTCCATCAGCCCACCGTTCCATGCTGCAGCTACAAGCTGGTGTCACACACCCTGTGCTTCCCCGGGACAAAATTTCCACTCTCTTCTGAGCACAAACGCTCAGAGACGTGCATCCATCCGAGTACTAAATTATTGAGTGCCTAGGATAGCCCTTGTGAGCTGGCGAAGCCTTACTTCCATAGGTTCATTATTTCTCTCAGTATGTGCCTGAATAACGAGACACAATCCATTCAATATTGTGATAACTGTAGAGTACCAGGTGGGTACTAGAATCATAGGGGGGATCACTTCGTAAATTATATCAATGTTTAACCACTATGCTGTACACCTGAAACTAACATAAAATAATATTGAATGTCAACTGTAATTGAAAAATAAATAAAATATTTCAAAAAAATTTTTTTAATGCATCACAGTGCAGCTTACAGCCCAACTCTGTCCTCTACTGATATAACAACCCAGGAAGTTACATTACATTGAGGTACAATAAATAAAAATTCAATGTGGTTAACAGTTACTTAAAAATGTAAAAAGGATGTATTTCCTAACGCACATCTTACAGTGTAACACATTGCTTATCCAAAGCAAATCTTAGTGTCAGATTTGGATTCAGAAAGACCTGGTTCTAATCCTTTGCCTCACAGCATGGAAAGTTACACTCTCTCCCAACTTTCACTCTCACCATCTTTAAAATGGGAGGTGGGGGTGGTGAGAGCTTACTTGTTATTCTTGGACTGTAGGGAAGATTAAAGGATAAAATTACTGTAGAGCATCCAGCCTTGTAAATGCTTACTAAATGAAGATTATAATATTTTATGGATGACTTGTGCCTAGAAGCAATCCCTTATGTCTGGACAAAAAAAATATGAACATAAAAGGAACAAAGTACAACAGAACCTAAAATAAAATAAAAACAATCCTCAAGCGTTTCTATTCTCTCATCAGGTGCTTATGATCTCTTGACTTAACTACTGAGTTACCTTCTCCAAAGGATTTACATCACTTAATTTCTCCCTTTGTAAATAAGCACAAAAGCCTTAGATGACAATATCTTTTCCCAAAAAGAAGAAGAAGGAGAAGGAGAAGGAGAAGAGGAAGAAGAAATTGAACCTTTTCTCTGCTAAGAAGACAAATCACGCATGGTTACTTCAGTTCCATCAGAGATACTGACTCCATCTTGACAGGTTTACCCTGCACCTGATTTGCCTCCAATCGAGATGTTCACTCCAAGATCCTCCTAAAAATATCTGCTGTGATTTTTACAAACTCTTCAGCCTCCCGCCATAAACAAGTCTATAATTCTCCAGTTTTATGTATGGAAAAGAAGCCATATCTTTTAGGCTACCGAAATCCCTATCTAAAGCTCTGTTAGTATCTCTCCCCTTGGTGAGTGCAAAGCTCAGACTTCCTCTATTTTCCAAATTTAGAATCAAGAGATTCTCTTTAGAATGTCTCCCCCATTCTCTTGAAACTTAGCCTTCCCCTTTCTCATTGCCTCCTAAGAGTCCTGCTTGCTTCTGAGAGAGACTTCTCTATTTTACTGGATTTTTTCTTTCTTTCTAATTCTAGGCAGGAATGACCATACCCTGCTATCAATTCCATCACACCTGGAAAATAATGTCCTGATTGGTTAGTTTAAATGAAATCTTGTAACTAGAAATTTTATTCACTTAATGCTTCATTCATGATCATCTCTATCTTAATTCTGACAATTCCAATGGTTGAAGTCTCAAGGAAACTAAATCTGTTGCTTGTTGTTTCTATTATCTCTTTTTCATAGATAAAAAGCTGACTAATATTATGAACTTTGATGATGTTTGACTGCAAACTCATATTTACTGGATTTTAATCTATGGAGATATTATGTGTTGAAATCTGGAATGATTCAGGCTTCTCCAGAATTGGGGGTTGTTTCTGTGTTGGGAAGTTCAACCAACCTGGAGTCATTTGGTTCGTCCCAGTGTTATAGTTCTAATTCTCTGCCCACAGCATGGAGAATTACACTCTCTCCCCAACTTTCACTCACCATCTTTAAAATGAGGGAAGCCACTGGGCGCCACTCTTTCCTAGCTCAATCTGGGAGTCTCAGCTTCAGCTCACCAATCTTGCAGCTGGCCCAGAGATTAGCATTTAAATTGCAGTGTTACATTGTCATTTGTCCTCAAGGAAAATCTTTCATCCTCTTTGCCTACTTCCAGTTTCAACTCATTTTTGTTTCTATTCTTGTTATCATACTTTCTTTGTTTTGGTCAAGATCCTTTGAAATTTCTTTTGCTTTCTTTGGATTTAGCAATGCATTCGAACATATGTTTATTCCAACCCTTAGTTGTATTGAAGTAGGGTGATTCTTCAGAGTATATAATCACTCCATCATACTTGTTAGCAATTTTTGAGGAAAGTAATGCTTTTTTAAACAAAACACATAGAGTACAATGATGGAAATATTTGATGTAATAAAGAATTGCTGTGTGCAATATCTAACAATGCTATAAAAAATAGAAAAATATAAACCATAATCTTAGAGAAAAATTTTCCACATAAAAGTTTCATTTGAGAACAAGTATCAATTTCTATAAATCAATACTATTGAGACAATAACAAAATTAAAAAGAAAAATGAGCAAAGACCTATACAAGGAAAACACAGAAAGGAAAACTAAATGTGTAATAAACACTTTGAACATTCTTCAGTCTTTTACTACCCAGGGAAATGCAAACTAAAATGTCTCCTGGGGAGAGACATTACTTCCTGACATCTTGATGTCAGGCTTCACCAAGAGATTAACTTTGACCAATGGAATAGGAGCAGAATGGCCATGTGTCGTTTCCAAATACAAGCTTTAAGTGCCAGCATGGCGAATATATCTATATATCTCTATCTCTATCTCTATAGATATCTATTATCTATATCTATATCTATATAGATATATAGGTATATAGATATCTATATATCTATATAGATATAGATCATAGATATCTATAGATATAGATATATGCATATGTATCTATATGTATACACATATCTATAGATAGATAGATAGATATAGATATAGATATATACAGACCCATACACACACACACACACACACACACACACACACACACACACACTATGATACTATGAGATTTGCAATGTTTTAAACTGAGGTGTGATGGAATTGATAGCAGGGTATAGTCATTCCTGCCTAGGATTAGAAAAAAAAAATCCAATAAAATAGAGAAGTCTCTCTCGGAAGGAAGCAGTACTCTTAGGAGGCAATGAGAAAGGGGGAGGCTAAGTTTCAAGAGAATGGAGGGGACATTCTAAAGAGAATCTCTTGATTCTGAACGTGGAAAATAGAGGAGGTCTGAGCTTTGCACTCACCAAGGGGAGAGATACTAACAGAGCTTTAGATAGGGATTTCGGTAGCCTAAAAGATATGGCTTATTTTCCATACATAAAACTGGAGAATTCTAGACTTGTGTATGGTTTTACAAACTGAAGCATTCGTAAAAATCACAGATATTTTTAGGAGGACCTTGGAGTGAACATCTCCATTGGAGACAAATCAGATGTAGGGTAAACCTGTCAAGATGGAGTCAGTACCTCTGATGGAACTGATGTAACCATGCGTGATTTGTCTCCATTAGCATGGGTCCTGGAGGAAAGGTGATTTAGAGAAGAGTCACAGCCAACATGGGATGGACATGAAGTGTTGCAATTAGAGGAAATCAAAAAACTTTTGATATAAGATGTTGAGATTTGAATGTATTTATTACTGTAGCATAATCTAGTTTTCATCAACTGATATATTACACTAGGTAAACATTTAGGCATACATATAATGGACTTATAGTAGACAGTTAGTGAAACATTTATGGGATATTTCTAGCAAGACATTTATAATGACATAAAACAAATTAATTGATCAGTAAAGCAGAAACAACCAACATGCCCATCAACAGAAAAATGGAAAAAATAATACATTGTGGTATAGTCATTCAATGTAAATTTCTGTGAAAATAAGAAATAATACACACAATAACATTGATGAACCTCAAGAAAACAATGTTCAACAATAAAGTAAGATAGAATATAAAAGGTATAATTCTATTTATGTAAAGTTCAAAAACATGAAACCATAAATGTATTTTTTGAGAATGTAAAATTGTATGATAATATTATAAAGAAAAGCAGAGGACTAAAAGACATAATTGGGTAATGATCATAATGGATACTGTTTTGTGTCCCTAAAATCTCCCTGTAGTGTTGACAACTGATAATAGAGATACTGAAAAATCTGAGACAAAGAATGAAATACTATTAGTTTAGATGAGAGGTGAAGAAAACCTTAACATAGTGAAGTCCATATATGACAAACCCTCAACTAATACCATAATTAACTGTGAAAAACTGAAGCCCTTTGCTCTATATTCAGGAACAAGACAGGGCTGTCCCCTCTCACCACTGCTATTCAACGTAACATTGGAAGTCCTAGCCGAGCAATTAGGCAAGAGAAAGAAATAAAAAATGTCCAAATTGGGAATGAAGAAGTTAAACTGTCATTTTTGCAGATGACCTGATGCTATATATAAAAAACCCTGAAAACTCCACCAAAAAACTATTAGAATCAATAAATGAATAATGTAAAGTTGCTGGCTACAAAATCAACGAGCAAAAATTCATTGCATTCCTATATACTAACAATGAAATCTCAGAAAAAGAAAAAAAATTCATTTTGCAAATGTACAGAAAGAATAAAATATCTAGGAATAAACTTAAACAAGGTGTGAAGGACCTATACACTGAAAACTGTAAGACATTTGTAAAAGAAATTAAAGAAGACACAAACAAATGGAAAGATATTCTGTGTTCATGAATTGGAAGAATCAACATAGTTAAAATGACCATATTACCCAAAGCAATACACAGATTTAATGCAATCCCCATTAAAATCCCAACAGTGTTTTTTAAATAAATAGAACAAAAATCATCAGATTTGTATGGAACCACAAAAGATCCTGAGTAGCCAAAGCAATCCTAAAAGAAAGAGAGTAGTGCAGGAGGTCACACTTCCTGACTTCAGCTTGTACTTCAGAGCAACAATAATCAAAACAGCATGGTATTGGCAGAAAAACAGACACACTGGCCAATGGAATAGAATTGAAAACCCAGAAATAAACCCACATAAATATGTATAGATAATTTTTGACAAAAGAGCCAAAAACATACAAAGGAGAAAAGAAAGCCTCTTCAATAAATGTTCTGGAAGAATTGGAAAGCCACATGCAAAATAATGAAACTAGGCTGCTATCTGTCACCATCTATTAAAATTAACTCAAAAAATAAAAAATTAAATTAAATTCAATTAACTGAAAATGGATCAAAGGCCTAAACATAAGACCTAAAATGATAAATTGCATAGAAGAAAACATAGGTACTAAAATTATGGACCTTGGGTTCAGAGAGGATTTTATAAATTTGACCTCAAAGGTAAGGGGTGAAAAAGATAACTATTGCATTGTTTTGTACATCTGTAACTAATAATAATAATAATAATAATAATAATAATAAACTTTTTTAAAAAGGCAAGGGAATTAAAAGCTAAAATAAATGAATGGGACTATATCAAACTAAAAAGCTTTGGCACAGCAAAAGACACCATTGACTACACAAAGAGACATCTAAAAGAATGTGAGAAGATATTTGCAAACAACACCTCCAGTAAAGAGCTAATATCAAAAATATATGGAACTCATACAACTCAACAACAAAAAGACAAACAATCCAGTTAAAAAATGAGCAGTGGACCTGAATAGACATTTCTCCAAAGAGGACATATAGATGTCCCATAAACATATGAAAAGATGCTCAACATCCCTAATCATCAGAGAAACACAGAAACCACAATGAGATACACCTCACACCTGTTACAATGATTATCATCAACCAGACAAATAACTAGAAGTGTTGCAGAGGCTGTGGAGAAAAAGGAGCCCTCATACACTGTTGGTGGGAATGCAGATTGGTGCAGCTGTTATGGAAGGCAGTGTGGAGATTCCTCAAAAAATTACAAATAGAATTACCATATGACTCAGCAATTCCACTCCTGGGTACATACCCCCAAAAATCTGAAAACATTTATCTGTAAAGATATATGTACTCCAATGTTCATTGCAGCTTTATTTACAGTGGCCAAGACATGGAAACAACCAAAGTGTCTTTTGATAGATGATTGGATAAAGAAGTTGTATATATACACAATGGAATATTACTCTGCCATAAGAATATACAAAAAAGCGCCATTTGCGACAACATGGATGGATCTTGAAATTATTATGCTAGGCGAAATAAATCAGACAGAAATTGTCGAGAAACTTATGACTTCATTGATAAGTGGGATATATGAGTAAAGCTGAAAGCAACAAAGGAACAAGGCAAACAAATAAAGAAACAAAAACTCATAGTCATAGACAATAGCTCAGTGGTTACCAGAGGGTAAGCAGGGAGGGGGGTGGTAGATGAAGGTAAAGGGATCAAATATATGGTGATGGAAGGAGAACTGACTCTGGGTGGTGAATGCACAATGTGATGTATAGATGATTTTAGAATTGTACACTTGAAACCTATGTAATTGTATTAACCATTGTCACCCCAATAAATTTTAATCAGAAAGAAAAAGAAAACCCTAGTAGGAGAGTGGGGAAGTGAACTGAAAAGGAAAAGAAACCAATAATGGGCAATTGGAGCTGCACCAACTTGACCAACTTTGGAAACCAGTGCAGAGCCCACATTTCTAAGTTTCTCCTCCTCCCTCTGCAGAGGGCCCAGGAGCTGGTGGGGGGGAGGGGCAGGGCAGGTTATTCACCATTACTCTCAGTCATTGGTTTAGGGCTGTTCTCAAAAGATGATGATTCCTTAGTCTTTCTGGCTAGCAATGCAGGCGCAGAGACCAGATAAAACCATTAGCTAAACAAATGAGTATCTAGCATATGGCAGTTGAGCCCATGTCTGCAACAGTGCTTCTTTGGGGAAAACATACAGATTATGCTAACTAAGATAAAAAGTTATAAATATGCAATATCAGAAATTAAAATAGAGAAATAAACACAGTTATAGAAGAAATTGTATGACTAGTTTAATCAGATCTATGCAAATTAAGGAGAACACATGAGTAAAGGGGTAATTTTCCTGAAAATATAAATTACGAGATTCATATAAGAAAAAGAAAATGTAAGCAGACCTACTACCATTGAATAAATTGGAAAGTTCTCAAAAAAGAAAAAAATAACTCAAAAAAATAAAAGACTAAGCCCAAGCAGTATAATAAATTAATCTATCAGACTTCTGAAGAAATATTGCCAATGTAATTGAAAGAGTAAAAAAAAAGTTTAATCAGTCTAGTCCTACCACATAGTGAAACATCTTGTGGTATTTTATTATATATATATATATATATATATATATATATATATATATATATATATATATATCTATCTCAGAGAAAAAGAAAAGAAAGAGAGAACAAATATACACTTATAAAATCTACATATTTACTATACAACAAAAGTAGAATTGTTAATAAATGGGGCAAAGATGGAATATTGAATAAAACAGTTGACTTTTTAAATAAGAAATTTGGTTCCCTAACTCATAGTTTATACCAAATAAATTCCAGTTGAATAAAATATTTCAATAAAAATGTAAATCAATACTAATAATAGAAGAAAACATGTAAGACTTTAGGAGACTTACATATAAATAATAAAATCCAGAAATCAGAAAGAAAATGTTTTGATGTTAAACATAAATGTGTAAAAATAACTTTTATAGGAAAAAAATTGAGTTACAAAAATAAAATCAAGTGACAAACAACAATTTGAAAATTTGTTCTTGCCATACTTCGAATATTTATTGAGATGAATACCTGACCAAATAAAGAATTACATGTCAATTAATGAAATAATGATACCTAGTAAAAAGATATGCAAAACAAAGGGCCAGACAATAAGAAAAATAATATTAAAAAGATACGTACATGAAGAAAGTTCTAGGGCTGGCCAAGTGTCACAATGGTTAAGCGCTGGCTTGGGAAAAGCCAACGGCCCCGGTTTGGGTCCCGCATATGAGAGCCAGTGACACTGCCCTCAAAAAAAAAGAAAAAAAAAAAAGAAAAAGAAAGTTCTAATTCACTCACTAAAATGCATAAAAACAAAAGACAAATTAAAATATACACAGATTTATAGATAATCAATTCAATCACACAATTTGATGATAATGAAGGAGAGTAGGCACTCACACACATTTTTGGCAGATGTGTGAATTTGGTGCCTCCCTATATTTTGGTAATACCTATCAAAATTTATAAAAAATATTTTCAAAAACATTTTTCAAAAATGTTACCAAATTCAAAATCCATATAATGTTTTCTCCAGAAAGTCCAATTTTTAGAGCCTTTTACTTGTACTTCCATGTGCACCACAAAAGATAGCATTGTTGCAGTAACAAAGTACTAGAAAGATTTTAAATATTCATCGATAAGAGGCCAATCAAACAATGGAAAGTGTATCCATGCAATAGGATACTATTCAGCAGTAGGAAAGAACAACTCATATGTGATGATATGGTGTCAGATCAAAATGTTTTTTTATGAGAAAAAAAGCAATGATTAGATTAACGGGTAAAATTCTGATTATTAAAATATTTGCGATTGTGTATTTAAATATTTACTGTTTAATCGATTTCAGCTGCCCATTCTTGAAATGAAGTGTCAGGCCAACCAATTGACAGCACCACCAATGCACAAGATGAGAAAATTCACAATTGGAAGGAATGAAGGACAATCAAAAGCAAAGGTTGTGTTAGATATAATCTCTAACAATGGTTGTCCCTGGCTAAGGAAACCAGTAAGTCAACAATGGGAGGACAAGTTACTCAATTGCTAGTATTTACCCTTTCATTCAATATGAATTTCGTATCTTGGATATTTATTTCTATATCACTCATGACTTGGGAATAAGAACCACAAAAATAAAATCTGCTATCCTTAATTCAAACTATGAATTAATTGACTCAAAGCTGGAGAACACTCTTGGAGGCTGATAGGAGCAAAACTCAGCTACAGAAAGATAAGAGGTAGGCAATTGAACAACTGTAGTTAGCCAAAATGTTTTAGAATGACACTTTTGCTGTGCATGTTTTTGTAATGAATGGAAAACAAAACTGGACAAGGTCAACAAACAATCCCTCACCATTCTCCATGAACCTCTCATCTGTGTACCACTAGCTACAAGTCCAAAGTTCCAGTAGAAACAGGGTTTGAATAAAGCTCAGGCTTCTGTCCCTGCCTGACTGCTAAGGGCTTTGGAGGAAAGGACAATGTCCCTTCTGTGTTCATACCTGGAGGCTGGACACTATCTCCTAATATTACACACAGCTGGAGGCCCCATAAAAACAGAATGGGGGTTAGATGCTAGGAGGTAAAAAAATCAATCACTACAATTATTTTTCTCAAGTGAAAAATAAAACCGTTCAAAATAGCTCTGGCAATTCATGGGACGCCATTCAGTTTTCTGTTAAATGATCTTGCAGGTAGGTCAGCTTTGTGGACATCTGTATTCCTGAGTCATTTCTACATAGGGACCTACCTATGCTGTGGACAATAGGGGTCACGCTCATGCAGTCAGAACATGTACACCGATGCATCTCACCCAGAGCTCCTCACAAAGTTCATTGTTCTGTCTCACAGAGAGACTGCTTTAGAATAATGTCTGGTGTGACTTTTATTTGTTTTAGTTTCATGCTGTTTTGATTGCTTAAAAAAATTAAGCAATAGGGGCTACAATACCTCCCTTAATCTTCGTTAGCATCAAATATGTTACCTATTTTAAAGACTTATCCTCACCCCCTCAGTGCATGTTTGCTAACTTGGCATGTGTTACCTAAATTCACCAAGCCATTACTCCCTTCATGATTTGCTGTGGGGCATACTTCCTCAGTGGGGCCTTTCAGCTTCTGACTGATCTCCTAAGAGGCTTGAATTTCCAAGTAGAAAATGTCCCTTTGCAGATGAAATAGGGTTCCCTTTTTCTTTTTCATTTTTAAACTTATTAAATTTATTTAGGTGACGTTGGTTAATAAAATTATATAGGTTTCAAGTGTACAATTCTGTAATACATTATCTCTATATTGCATTGTGTGTTCACCCACCCAAAGTCAAGTGTCCCTCTGTCACCATATATTTGACTCCCTTTACCCTTTTCTACCTCCCGCCTCTCCCCTCTCACCCTCTGGCAACCCAACCATTACACTGTTGTCTGTGCCTGAGTTTTTGTTTGTTTTGTTCCTTCGTTGCTTTCAGTTTCACATCCCACATAAGTGAAACATGGCTCGCAACTTTTTCTGTCTGACTTATCGCTTAGCATGATAATCACAAGATCCATCTATATTGTCTCAAATGGAAATATTTCATCTTTTCTTATGGCTGAGTACTATTTCATTGTGTATATGTACCACATCTGCTTCATCCAGTCATCATCTATCAGAGGACACTTTGGTTGTTTCCATGTCTTGGCCACTGTGAATAGTGCTGCAATGAACACAGGGGTACATATATCTTTATGGATAAATGTTTTCAGATTTGGGGGCGTAAATGCCCAGAAGAGGGACTGCTGGGTCATATGGTAATTCTAGTCTTACTTTTTTGAGGAACCGCATACTGTTTTCCATAGTGGCTGTATCAATGGACCTTTCCACCAGCAGTGTATGAGGGTTCCTTTTTCCCTACCACCTACCTCTCTCACTTTTTCTTTTAGCCTTATACCTTCCCACCTGAGGACAATACATTATATTCAAATGTTTACCATGCCTGTTCTGAGGATGGAGTCTCAGAATTGCATTTTGTTTATTTGCTTTATTCTCATGGCTAAAATGATATGGAGATGGGGTGCGATGCAACAGGAGATTAAGCCCTCTCCACTTAGAGCCACTCACACTAGTTCCCAGGTGTCCTGGTGTCAGGAACCTGGACAGGTTGCTCAAGCTCCCTGCCCCTCATAGCACTCACTCATCTGTTCATTGAGGATATTGTCAGTTCTCATCAGATTGTTGTGAAGAAAAAATGAGGTGACTACATTAAAAACAAAATTGACATTTGACTCATGGTAAGTGTTCAATGAATATTTAATGTCTTGTTATTATTTCAAGTATTTCTATTAATGCTGGATATCAGACAAGCTAGGCTTCAGAACATTTCTGCGGTGCATGGAAAAAGTAAAAACAGCATGGTGAGAAATGATGGCAGGTTGTAGGCTGGCTGTCAGGAGGATACATCGTAGCTCTTATTACTAACCTAACACACCCAAATGTAGAGATGGCCAGATTGTAGACATGAAACTTGACAGTAGTGTTTTCCATACCATAATCAATTCTGTTTTTAAGCATGTGATTTCAACAACAACAACAGTTTAGAAACTAAAGTTGTGTGTGGAAGCAAAAACTGTGAAGTAAGGACCACAATCCTACTTCCTACCCCCAAATCACCTCTTCCACCTTTCACTGCCCTCCTCCACCCCTGGTGAATGAGAAAGACATTATGTAAGGCATGTTTACTGCTGGGCAGGTATGCTTTGATTTTTAAGGCAGAAATTTGTCTGTACTGTCATCTCATTTATTGTATGTTTCCTCCCACCACGTGGTGGGCAGAAATACTAGAAGATTCCATGTTGGGCAAACAAACGCACTATGTTATTTTTCTTTCTCTCATTATTTTTTTCCATTTTATTAGTTTTCTTATTAGAGATTAGTTATTCTATTAAATCTTCCATCATAAACATATCATCTTGAACATGTCATTTAATGGCTTTTTGTATTGTCTTTTTTTTTCTTTATTGGATTTGGTCCTGTCTCTTGTCAGATTTGATAATTTTATTGAATATTTGATATTGATATTGGAGATGAAACACGGTTAAAGACACAAAATGATGTCTTTAACCATAAAGGACTCAACTTTCTCTGATAGTGAAACTACAGCTCAGATTACCTGGAACCAATCAAAGACTGAGATGATTTTTGGATTCATTTCAGTGTGGGGGTGAACTGGTCTGTTTTGAGTGCCTTCACTGATAACCTGGCATTTATAATGGGGGCCTCCTCTGCACAGTAAAACTATGCAGAGTTCTGATGGGTTTTTAGCCTCTGGCTGTTAATTTCTGCTAATTTGGCGTCTTGATCTCTTACCCAATGCCATTTAGGAACTGGCAAGTGTTTTAGGGTTTAAACAATGCAGAATGAGGGTTCACCTCTCTGCTGTCTCTGGGATCTTGGCTCTTCAAGATCTGGTTTTCTGGGTTCAGATTTTGTTTCTCTAGCCCCATGGCTGCCATATTTACAGCTCAGTATTGGAGGAGGCCATGGAGATGGCGTAGCCACAAGTTGCCCTGAGAGCTGGGCCTGGGCAATAAGAGGCTCCTCATCCCCTCCCCTGTCCTTGGAATGTGCTGCCTGCACCATCCCCCAGTCTTTATTTTCAAGGACAGTCTTGAGAGAGTGTCATCGAGACCACCTGGACTGAATATGTGACTGAGCCCACTTCAGCTCTCTCTATAAAACATTCAAGATTCTGGTGGCAGGTATGGAGAGCTACCATCAGCTATTTTGTCTTTGTCTCTTCCACTCTCTCTTCCACTATTCTCATCTCTGAGCTTGCTGGACTTAAGATTTCTCTGAGGTATGTGAATGAGATTCAATAATATGTACAGAAATAACTTTGATCTCTCAACCTGAGATATTCACTCTAAATTGGTCTGATTCCAGAACTCTGATTTGAAATATACAGTACTGTAATGATAGGAAAGATTCATTTCTTTAAGCCTAAATCTGTAGTTGTTTCTTAATACTCATTCTCTCAGAAAAAAAAGGAGCTAAGTTATTATGAACTAAAATATAACTATTATTGGGTTCTTAGCCATAACACTATCAAAATTTCCCCAAAATGTCAGCCACAATTTTTAAAATAAAATATATTTCCTGTTTTCTATATTCCAAATCTATTATCTATCTATCTATCTAACTATCTATCTATCTATCTATCTATCTATCTATCTATCTATCTAATTCTCTCATGGGATCCTCAGGGTAATTCTATGTGCTGTCCCATTTTTAGATACAAAGGGAATAAGTCTCAGGAAACATGGTTTACTCAAAGTCACTCAGTTGTGCTTCTAATCCAGGCCTGACTCCAATGTTGTATGATGTCAGTCATAACAATATTTACCAACACTTCCAGAGAACACAAACATACTGTGAGATGTTAAGAGGTTTTCTGTTAAAAAATTGCAAAGTTGTGCAACCACATGCTCCCATAAATGTTATGCATAATATACTGATAAATGATCAGTATATTCACAGCTCTGAGAAATCCTGTAGAAAATACCACCTTTAAATACCTATCATTTCTCAGACCTATTTGACTACAAAATCCTGCTCTCATGAGCTATCTATTCCCATGGCATGAATTGCTAATGGCCTAAAGGAACACTGCTGAGGAATATAAAGTAAATTGTACAATTTTACACTTTTCACACAGAGTAGAGCACACTCCCAATCAATGGCTCAGCAGAGAGCAATGGTGAACTAGCAAGAGATATTTAACTTTTCGTAATCTCTAATAAAGAAGCTGAAGTTCAGAGTCAAGCTCCTGTCACCTTAGGGCATAAGGATGCCCATCAGGAGGCCTAGCAAAGCCTGGGAGCAGTGACCAGACAAACACAGTGGAGTCCGTGGTCCTCAGAGGGTGTGGGTGCACATCTTCAAGGATCTTAGCTGTTTAACTGTTGCAGAGGCTGTACTTACTACCTTCCTCACCTTTCCTAGCATCAGCTCAGGAAGTGGTTGGGATGAGCCTACACCCAGGAGGGAGCTAAATTTCAGCCTCCATGTCTGATTCTTGTCTTTAAGTTCTCCATCTGTAAAATAAGGTAATGACACTACTGTGGTGCTTTTAAAATAGATCTGAAAATTCTTTAACACTCATGCCATTGACAAGCCATTTCCACACCCTCCCTCCTTGAACCTGGGGCAACCTTGATGTCTCACTTATAATCAATAGAATGAAGCAGAAGTGATGCTGCATGGCTTCTGAGGCAAGGTCAGAGAAGAAGAGGAAGCTTTTCTCTGATCCCCTTGGGGACTCGCTCTGGAGAATGGGCCACCAGGTAAGAAGTCTGACTACCCTGGAGCCAGCATCCTGGAGAAACCACATGTAGGTGCTCTGTGAAACACCCCAGGTATACTTCCAGCTGGGTGGCTCACAGCACAGGCCAACCATGCAGATGCACCATCCTGGACGTCCAGCCCATTCGAGCCTTCAGGCGACCACAGCAATAGCTCACAACTGACTGCAATTATGTGAGTGACTTCAAAGGAGAAAGTTCTCTACATTAACTTACCCCTTTTATCATTAAAAAATCACAGAATTGTGAATCAGATATAGTGGTTTTTAGGCATCTAAGTTTTTATGTAATTGGTTGCATAGGAGTAGTAGTAAGTGAAAACCTACCTCTCAGGACTGTTTTAGGAATTAAATGAGATAATAGACATAAAATAATGGGTGCAGTGATCATTGCTCAGAGCAGGATATATCATCACCACATCCACATTTAAGAGACTCCCAAGCTTCCAACCAGCAGGCCAATCCCCAGGAGAAAGGGTTGTTTTATCATCAAGATAGTCTCGTCGATTAGAATTAGTCTAAGGGGTCCCAAGTGGTTTTCTGAGAAAGATAATTATACCAAAATGGGGGGACTTAGTTGCATTATTTATTGAAAATGTAGCAAAGAAAATATGTGTATAAAACAGTCAAGTAAGATACGCTTGTTTTGTTTATAGATCCAGGATTTCTCAGCTTTGGCACTATCGGCATCTTGGGCTAGAGAATTTTTTCGTCATGGTGGGTGGGGTTGTCCCGTGCATTGTCAGCTGTTTCACAGCATCCCTGGTTTTTATTTACTAGATACCAGCAGAAGCCCTCTCCTGTACAGCCCAAAATGGCTTCAGACCTTACTGAATGTCCTTTGAAGAGCCACATTCACCCTGATTGAGAACCACAGGCATAGCCAGGCATGTTTCAGATGATTGTCAGAACTGGAAGGTTTATGTGGGTTTTCTAAGATGAAACTGGTATTACTTGCAGAAACAGAAGAGAAAGTAGGTCTCCGTATCTCTAAAGATGGCATCTTTCCCTCTGTGGGAGACTATCTATGGTGGAATTGAATCATTGCTAATGTTTGGTACCTGTCAAGCCCTTTACCAAGGATCCTGGGGTGCAGGGCGGACAAGGTTATGGCAGACAAGGAAAGCATTTCCTGGGATGGAGTTGTACAGATAACAGGTTGGAGCAGAATTGGAGTCAACATGAGGATAACTCAGAGGAAGTACACAGGCAGAAGGTCATAACCAAGAATAGGTCACCAGGGATGCAGGTATCCACATAGGGAGAGGCCTATTGCCAAGGCGAGATGGAGCTACCCAGGAAGGCTGAGCTCACCGGGATGGGGTTCATTTGTATCTGGAAAGTCGTGTGTCCATTAAAGCCATTATATGGGAGAACAGGTACATAGTCAAGAAAATACAATCAACATAGGTAAGCAAAAATGCCACCTCTCAAAAATATTCCTCATGAAATTATATTTTGTAAAACAAAGTTTTCTATGTGCATAGAAAACAATAACTACATAGAAAATACAATGATGTAGAATCATGATTGCTGAATATGAGTCCCTTTTAAATATTTTTCCTTAGGGCTCTTTGTGGTTTTCCAAAATTTCTACATCTTGTCATTTTCTTTTAATTAAGATACACTTTAGATGAATATATATATACAAGGATTGAATTGTAGCCTGCAGGAGTGTTTGGGACAATGAAAGAAATGTCATGGGATAAACAAGAATAAGTGTGCTTGTCTAATACTCAGGGTATTTAAAAATAAGAGGAGACATGTCCAGCGACCTTTGGTCCCTGGATATTCCTCTGTTGAGCGGGTTCTCTACCCATTGTTGCATATACTTGCTGTATTGAAACTAATTCAAAGAGTGATCAAATTAATCATAAAGTGGCTAAATCTGTTTTATTTGTTTCACGTATAGACTATAGTTTTTCTTTTTTTCTTTTTTTCAGCTAACTGTGCTCCATGACAAGGGGAAAAAATGAGTTAAATGTCTAGAAATAAGACTAGGCATTCGTATTTATTGAGTGGATTTTGAGTTATTGCATAAACTCTACTATATTGTAGGAATAAATGGGTTATCTTCTTTAATGCTCATGATCTTGAAAGTGGGCTCTCAGTATTCTTATTTGCAAACTAGGAAACTGGTTGAAAAGGGTTCAATAGCTTGCTTTAGTTACACAACTAGTAAGTGACAGAGTCAGGATTTGAACTGCTCTGTTTGAATCTAAACCCCAATCTCTGTTCAGTATGTCACATTGCCTCCTAAGTATAAAATTGTGTCTTGAATACAGTTATGGATTTTCAACCTCTTCTAGGAAGGGAAAAAAAAAATCTTTATGTTCTATACTGTCCTTAAATCTCAATGGCATGCTTCAGATTTCATTTCTTTTCCTCTAGCCCCTTAACGAGCCAATTAAAGTGATGCTAAGATCAAGGAGACTTGGGTTTTAGCTATTGACACAGCCCACTCATTCTCTCTGCAAACTTCATCAGTGAAGAGTGAAAGTCATCATCAAATTTCATTTCTTATAACATTAGTTTAGAAAGATGTTTTCCCCTCTTACCAGTTAAATTGTCTTTTACTTGGTAAACTGTTTCTATTTTTCAACAATTGCATTGCAATGTGTTCAATTTTAACCGTCCTGCTGCTCAATCCTTTATAAACCCAAATAAAGAAATAGTTATATAACCAAGAAACATCAGAAAGTGAATAAAAAACAGATATTGCTTCAGAAGACTCTCCATTTGCTGGGGATGAAAAAGCAATTTAACATTTTATTTTTTATATTTATTATTGCATTATTCTTTTGTTTGCCTTGTAAAGAGCGGAAGCCTGATAGCATCTGTCACCCTCCCACAGTTTAATTACATATTCTATATCATCATTCTCACTTATCAATGTTTCTGCTTGCCTGAATCTACCGTATCCATGGCTTCCAAGTTCATATGGCATGATTTTTATAATTAAGTGAAACGGCAAGGTAGCTACCCTCCATTCCTAAATTGTACATGTCATAGATTTAAAGTCCTTCTAATAAATTTCCCTGAGTCTGAATACCCATTTGCGCCCCATCTTTCTCTGATGACTCAATTATCTCCTCAGGGGAAAATCTGTTCAATATTGAGAATTACCTTTCCTCCACAGAGTGGGGCTAGACACGGTGACTCTAAAACCCTCTTTCTTTTACTCTATATCTTCAATGAATAATTTACATTCGTGACTATCTGTTGTCTGTCTTCCCTGACTCTTAATTTTGAAAATCACAGAAAGTATATATTCACTCCATCTCATTACTTTCTACACTGAGCAATGAAAGCTGGCTGTGGTCTTACTGGCTCCTTGGGTTCACCTCCATTCATAGAAGAGAGTGACTAACTTTCACTCTATTGTTTTAATGTTTGTTCTTTCCCTATTCAAACATGTATTTTTTTAAATTCAATTTATTGGGTCGACATTGGTTAGCAAAATCACATAGGTTCAAGTTACAATTCTGTAATCCATCATCTATATATCACATGGTGTGCTCACCACCCAGAGTCAGTTCTCCTTCCATCACCATATATTTGATCCTCTTTACCCTCATCTACCACCCTCCTCACCCTTATCCTCAGGTAACCACTAAACTGTTGTCTGTGTCTATGAGTTTTTGTTTCTTTATTTGTTTGTCTTGTTCTTTTTTTTGCTTTCACTTTTATATCCCACATGAGTTGAAGTCATATGGTTCTCAACTTTTTCTGTCTGACTTATTTCGCTTAGCATAATAATCTCAAGATCCATCCATGTTGTTGCAAATATGTCTTGTTCATTAGTATCCACAGACACTTTCAAAAAAGACATAGAGCATCTCCCCCATGGCATTCACTTTTCTTAATATCAAATTGTATAAAAAGGTAGAGAATGTGGAAAAGGATACATACCATCAGCCCTGAACAACATTATTTGATGACTCATGGGACGTACAATCATATGAACAAAGGAAAACTTTGTAGAGAGTGAAATCATCAGTGGTTACCAAGAGTTGGGGGTAAGGGATGAGCACGGGGAGCAGAGGACTTTTAGAACAGCAAACCCCAATGTAAATATGGACTTCGGGTGATTATGACATGTCAATGTAGGTTCATCGACTATAACAAATGCACCATTCTGGTGGAGGATGTTGATAACGGGGAGGCTAGGTGTGTGGGGGAGAGGTCATCCCCTTAATTTTACTGGAAACCTAAAACTACTTTTGAAAACTAAAGTCTTTAAAAAGCATAAGTGATAGAACCTACATACAGCACTGTTAAAACCTCTGACATTACAAAAGTTAAATAAAATAAAATAGTATTCAAGAGGAATATAGAAAACAATCATGTAAACACACACACACACACACACACACACACACACACACAGCAAGTTGGAAGTCACTTCTCTTTTATGCACAAATGCTATATTACCCTTTTACCCATTTTATCACAAACTTCTAACGTCTGATAGATTGCATTGCCACTGCTCTTTTCTTAATTTAATCTGAACAGAGGTGGAATGCTGAGAGATCCAACTTATTTGGGGTGGGAGTAGGGTCAATTAGCTTTAAAAGAGCAGAATTGTGGTGACATGTATTCAATATTTAATGATCACATGTCAGATGCTAAGCACCTGGTTAGTGCAGGGGCTACAAAGACCTGTATGACAGGCTTCCTGCTCTAAAGCAGCTCACCATCTACCTGAGGAGAGGAAATGAGACCACACCTATGGTGCAAAGAAACAGTCCCTGTAATTAGTACAACTACAAACCATGTTTTAGATACAAATATAGCTTCTGTGTAAATCTCTTTTCTTATGCAAGTATTATTTGTTTATGACTATTGTTATAGAGTTGAAAATTATCATATTATATTAACATTTTAATATATCCTATGATACCATTAAAATAAGTGTTTATTAGAATTAATGTATTGGTTCTCTAGAATGAACATTAGATTTAGAGTAACATATGTGCTCCCCAAACCCTATTCAATGATATACAATTCTGTAAAATTGGATATTTGTAGGGGGTGTTTGATTATTATTGAATTATTTTGCTCAAAAACCTCCACCTATAGGGCCGGCCGAGTGGCGCGGTGGTTAAGCGCTGGCCTTGGAAGCCAGCGGCCCCGGTTCGGTCCCACATATGAGGGCCAGTGACACTGCCCACAAAAACAAAACAAAAAAAAACCTCCACCGGTTCTCTCTTGTTGATAAAATGGACATGTCTTAGGCAGTTATTCAATTTCCTCCCAAATTCAGTCCAGTCCTACGTTTTCAAGCATATTCTCTATTCCTGCCTCCCCTATTCCCTGTTGTTCCGGTAAAAGAGAGTTTGTGTTGTGTTTCATGCCTGCTCAGTTCTTTACTTCTTGTCTCTTTCGTCCTGTTCCCTCTGTCCTGAATATATCTCCTTCCATTCACATATCTCTGGGGCATCCACCCTCCCTTTGACCAACCCTGGTGTCTAGAGCCCTCAGCTGGGAGTAACTGCTTCTACTGAAATCCTAAGGCATTTGAATGGTGGTGTTGTAGTTTATACAGCAGCTACCTGGAAGCCTCAACCTGGCCTCTCAGGACAGATGGCGAGATTCCGGAGAAAAGGACCTGAGTTCCTGCTACCTCCTCCTACTTCCACATTTCCAATTTGGACTCATACTTGTTGACTGAATGAGTGAATTAATTTGATTTCCCAACAGCACATCTTTAAAAAGATGGGACTTCCATATTGATTTTATTGGGCCCTTAAATATAAAATCATATGAGTTATGAAGCAGATTGAAATATGAATTAAAACTCAGAATGAAAAGAATAAAAAGTGTGATGTAAACCTATATAAGACGAGGAACAGACCGTGAAACGATCCTGTCTATTTTTTAGTAAGAAGCAGAGAGATGAGACAGAGATATCGGATGAGGAAAAAGATTGAGTATTATAACATGTAGGAATCATTCAACTCCTGGTGTTCACCTTCTCTGTGCAGGAGAATTATCTTTAAGTGGAAAGGCAAAACCAGTATACTTCAAGGGCTTTTAGAGCTAAGGTTTTAAGGCAGCCTAATATGGTGAGAAAAGCATTAGAGGTTAATAAAGAGACTCTCGTTCACATCCAACTCTCCGACATACTATCTGGAAACCTGGTACAATTCACCTGACCTATCTCTGTTGATTTCCACTCATGCAATATAGCAATGATTTTAAGCATTCGTGGAAAGAATCAATAAAGATAACATTGGTGGATATACCTAGTAAGTTATACAACCCCAATGCAAACATGAGTAATTATTATTGAAGCAAGAGCTACATTTAAATTATTCATGGGTTACAAATATTTTTAACAGAATTCAAAATAAATCTGGATAAATAAGTCTGGAGAGCTAATGTACAGCATGGCTGTAGTTAATGATGCTGTGTTGTATACTAGAAATTTCTAAGCGAGTACATGCCAGGAGCTCTCTCCCCGACACACATTCGCAAATGGTAACGATGTGAGAAGATGGATATGTTAATTAGCTTGACTGTAGTAATCATTTCACGATGCGTGTATATCAAAGCATCACAGTGTACACCTTAAATATATACAAGTTTTATTTATAAAATGAAAGAAGTGGCCTGTAGTAGGTAGAGCTTGGTGTACAGGGAGATAAAAAACAACAAGAAGAATAGATTATAATAGTGATAATTGCAACAACAAAAACAGGCGCTGCAAATATAGACCACTTTCTACCAAAATCTACCAAATAGATGTTTCTCTAAGGCTTTTTTGTATATTAATGGATCAAATAGAATATTTTTTCAGATCAATGTATATATGTGTCTATATATATATATATATATATATATATATATATATATATATATAAATCTTGGGCCGGCAGAGTGGCTCAGTTGGTTATTATAGCAAAAAGTTTACCTACACAAACAAACATGCCTGGGAACTAAAATTATATATTTCTTTAAAACAAGAGGGGAAATATCAAAATATTCTGAGACCCATCCTGGAATCAAACTCTTTCATTCAGTCGCAGCCCTGATGGGTGGGCCCACTGTTCTCCTGTCTTAACTCAAACATCAGTTTTTATTTGCTGATGATTGTGTGTGTTGGTTTTGATTACTGTTATTTCTACCACACAACTCTGACATCAGAGTGATGGCTCTGCCTTAGCTGAGGGTCGCCGCTGTCTCTGCATTTTGCTATTGATCCCTGCACTAACCTTTTTTATGCTGCATTTCTCTCATTCCAAACCTCATACAAATACCATAGTCTTTCACACCTACTAAAAACATATGAATGATCCTTCCATCACTGAACAGCTGGTTAGTAAGCTGTAGCAGAAATGACAGAGAGCAGGGGAAATTCCACAGAGCAAAGGCAGGGAGGCCCAATGTCCGATCTCAGTGTCACCTCATTGACCTCAAAAGAGTCATGCCAACATTTTTCAATTTCAATTCCTTTATCGTCAATATGGAAATAGATGAGAGCGATGATGACTTCAACAGGTTGTTGTGAGAACTGAGCCAAGTAACATGTGAAAGCTCGTTGTATACTATAAAATTCCCCACGAATATCATTTATTACATTGTAAATGCTTTGTGTTCTTTTTGAATAAGTCTAAGTTTGGGGGTGAATGCCTATGGATGATGACAATAAACAGGGATGGAGTCTTGTTAGTGGCCACTGGGGCCAGCAGAGTCACTGGGATGCAGGTAGCAATTCCTGGCTGTTGCCTTCCAGAAGGATCTAAGATGCTCCAGAGAGACACAGTTCTTCAGTCCTAGCTGCTTGCAGAGGTTGCCCCTGCTTTCTGCAGGATTTCCTTACATGTGATTCACAGCAGATTATTTCCACATTTGGAAAATGACCCACATGGGGCACCCCAGGCAGCTGGGCTAGAGAACACGCCTTGGATTTGGGTCCAGAAGTCTCGGGTTCAAGATCAGGCTCTGACACTCGCTGGTTTGTGAATGACCAAGTGATGCCATCTTCCCTGACTTTGTTTTCCTCATTTGCAAAAATGAAAATAAAACACTTTCCCCAAAAGATTAGAGCAGTGGGTTAGTGAGATAATGCAAGTAAGAATGCAAAAGAATTGCCTGAGAACAGACATCCAAGCAAGGCTTAGCCCCTTCAAAAGGTACTGCCATCTCTCAAAACTCCATGGAAATCCTCATTTGGAATTGCCTTCAATGGACTGAGACAACAACAACAACAAAAAAACAACTTTGTAGTGTTTGGTTGAGTTTTAATGTAGTGGCTTTGGAAATATTTCCAATTATCTCTAGCACTAGCTGGTTGCTGAGAGCTGTCTTCACTGTAATTAGTCTTGTGGTGAAGACCAAACGCCAGGATGCAAATAGGTGACATATCCTGACACTATTGAAGATTTAAGGCAGGTTCATTGTTAGACTTGTGGAAATAGAATCAAAGTAAAAACAATTTATTTTTCACTAAAATCAGAGTGAAGGTTAGAGAACCCTAGTATTTGAGTTTGCATAGGGCTTGATCCCAAATTGTAAAGATGTTGTTTGAGTAATTCTGTGTGGTACCCATGAGTGGGACAGTCAGCACACTTCCTGAATGAGGCTGACCCTGGTCAGTCAGGGTTCAGGGACCCCACTGAAGAATAGACACGGCGTGGCATTCATTCAAGGAAATTAGAGTTGCACTCTCATAACATCAAAGCAGTGAATTAAGCCTGCTCAACTAGCATCAATATCGTCTACACAGGGTGGTGGAATCAAAATATATGATTTTTTTCTAAGGTGTCGAGGCACCTGGATTACTCATGTCAACATCTTTTTCTATATTTCAGGTGCTGAAAGAATAGAAACCAAGTTTGATGATGCAACAGCTTTTTACTCTGACATTTTATCCCAGCTGGTGAAGTAAGGCTTACAATGCCTTTTAGAATTCTTGTAAATTATCATCATGCCCTTCAAATGATACGCCAAAGTGAATTTAAAATGGAATAAAGAACTAATGCAAAAAACAAAATAACAATAAAAGAATTTCAAAGTTAAAAAAAAAATCTGTACTGCAGAGAAAAATATCCATAGATTTTACTGTATTAAATTTTTCCACACAATAAAACTTTTATACATGTGTGAAATGATAAACCAGAAACTTGAAAAAATATTTGCAATATACATGAAATATTAGGTGCAAATATATCTAAGGTATGAATAACTACTGTGAATTAATGGAAATTAATATTTAGTACAAAAAAAATGGGGGAAATTCAAAGGTACAAATTTTCAAAGGAACGCAGGTGGTAAGAGGCATAAGGAAAATGTTCAATCTCGTGGTTAGCAACATTTGATCTTCTGAAAGGCGCTCCAGAACAGAGTAGAAGCCACACTAGAATCGGCCATCTTTTCTGCTTCTCTGCTGCACTCTGCAAGTTTTGACAGCTTAGAGGCAAGCAAGCTTTTAGGAGCGGATGTCACCTGAGGTTGAGTCCTGAAGGATGCCTAGAAGTCAGCAAGATGAAGACAAACTCTGCAGCCAATAACAAATGCACTGCAGACTGAAAGTCCTTGAAAGGAACACATAAATGCATGCAGTTTAGGGGTGCTGGAGTGTGTCTTGCCTGAGGCTGAAGCTGAGAGGTCGGCCAGAGGATTAAATATTCCTGAATGGCATACTAAGGGTTTGGACTTACAATGTAGGTGGGGAGATGTCAACACAAAAAGAAAAACAAAACAGAACCTGACCAAAGCAAGCGACCCCAAAGGCCATCTATGAATATTTCTGTCTTTGCTTCATTCCTGCATCCATTTGTGCCATCAAGGTTTATTAAGCACCGACCAGGTGCCTCATAATTTTCATAACCTAGGGGTCAAATGATGCCATTCTTCTGTTCAGTGAGCTTTCATGTTCATCTTTCCACTTTCCTCAGTTGTTAAAAGGCACCCCACAACTCCACCCAAACATACTATATGCAAAGGAAACTATGTAAAATTGAATTTCAGGTAAATAGAAGATAAGAGGCTATTGATCTCACTTTTGCTTAAGTATTGGAAGCCAAATCACCTCTGTGGAATGAAGGGTATGTCCCCACCCACAAACTCCCATTGGACCAAACAGAGTGATCCCTGTTCCCTCACCTGGGTGGAAAGACAGAGGTTGTCTTGGTCCCCCAGATGGTTCCTAGTACCCCAAAGACACGTCGATGGCAGTAGGGGAACCTGGTTTTGTCCCATACATCTGTGATTTCCAATCACATGCATTTAAATTCAAGCTTTCAAATTCTGAACTAGAATTTTGTTTTTTTCAAATTTCATTGCATGTAATTTTGCTCTCATCCCATGTCTTAGTAACTTAACTTTTGAAAATGTATGGATTATTATGGATCATTATTGAAGATTATGGATCGGATATATAATACTACAAAATGTCATTTCAGAATCTCTCTAAATGATTTTTTTCCCTCTAATTTGACCAAGGGAAATGATATAAATTAATGAATCCCTAATGTTAAACACATCTTTATTCCTGGGATGTCCTATTAAGTTGGGTATGGAACTTTGTTTTTTTAAAATGCACTACCAATTCCATTTTGCCAGTTTTTATTTAAATTAAGAATAGAGTGATACTTTCTGTTTTTGTGCTGATTTTGTCAGTTTAGCTGCAATGACTGAGCTAGTCTCAAAAATGTACTTGCAAACTTTCTCCTGTTTTTTTTTTTTTTTTGCTTTTGTTTTGTTGGTATGTCTGGAAACAATTTGTGTAGCATGTAAATAAGTTGTTACTTAAATGTTTGAAAGCATTTACCTGTAAAACACTGCCTAAAGTAGACATATTTTGAGGTAATTTTTGACAGTCTTAAATTATCTCCTTTTCATTGATCTATTCAGTTTTTCTACTTTCTTGGGTCAATTTACATAATTAATATCCTGCTGAAAATTATTCATTTTCTTGAGATTTTCAAGTTTATTAGCATAGATTTGAATTCACTTATACTTCAAACACTTTCTGTGTCTATTGCTGTATTCATTTTCTTTCTTTTAATGTTTGAATACTCTTTCATTATTCCTGATTAAATTTTCCATAATCTATATTCTGGCTCACATGCTTTTATTTTTTCTTAATATTTATTTTTCTATTCCTTTTTTAGAATTCTGAGAATTTTTTTCATTACTTCTTATCTATTCTTAGCTATTCAATCTGTTATGCATTGCATCAATTATCATGTTTCATGAGTTTAAAATCATTTTGACAAGAATGGTTTCCTTTCCATATAATATTTTCTAATTTCATACTATGCCTTTTTATAACTATTTCTTTTTGTTTCATAGACGAATAACAAAGGTTTTCTCATCCTATAATACAGAGGAATATAGAAAATACAGTTTCTTGATATTCCGCAGTGGATCCAAATGTCTTCATCATTCCCCAACTGCTGGTAACATAGGAAATAAGATCACTGAATTTAGTCCAATCCAGTAAATAGAGTATAGTTTATAATTACTGGACTTTTAGGTAAAAGTATGAATCTTTCCAATTTCTAATCATTTTCTTGTCTCTTCTTCAACATGGCACTTGGAGTAGGAGTGTGTCTATGTGTTTTGAAGACTGAACAATCTCATCCACACAGTTCCCTTTGCTTTTTCCTAAGTCAGCTCCCAGCACATGTCACCACAGAGCTCCAATCTGTCCCTGCAGTTTTGCTCCAGAGGATGGCGGTGACTGGCTTCACCCGGCTTGGCGTCCTACTCTGTGTAGAGCTTAGAAGTGGTGGGGTGAATACAGGCTTCTAATCTAAATTGGAAATTGCTTCCAAAAATAGTGTGATATTTACATCTTGCTGAATTAGAACTCTTCTGTAGTATTTTTCCTGCTTATTTGATTTTTCAGAATATCTGTTTTTGTGGAATACCATTGATGTTATAGTGATATGTTTAATATACATACACATGCTTTTCTTCTCTACTGTCTTATCCAGGCATAGCTACATGTATGCTTAGTTTTGAAAATGTTTGGGTTATGCCAACAATGCAGCATATTATAGTAGTAACAGAGATATTTATTTTCTCTACCCACACACTATCTTTTTACTTCTAATAGTACAAGTTCTCCTTTCTGGGAGAGACATCATTCTATGTGTGAGGGAAGTATGAACTCACATTCCTTTGCTTCTGTCATGAGAATGGGGACTTGACCCAAACGGACCAATATAAGAGGGCACCATCTTCTTACCTGCAATAATTTGTTCAGGGATTGGTCTGTAACGCATTGCAGGTGGAAACTGGGTTACAGTTTCTTACAACTGTTAAGTTACAGTTTAATTTTGTTATTTTCTTTCATTTTTTTACCATTTTAACTCCAATGTCTAACACAGTGGTTGGTATGATTCAGGTAATCAAGTATTTGCTGATCAATTGAATAAATTGGATTTATGGTGACACTAGCACAAAATAGCTGATTCTAAAAGGCATGACTACACAAAAAATAAAAAGAGAGAAATTCAGAACTTAATTTTAGATTTAGAAAATTAACTTTCTAGAAATTTAAGTAACTTAAGTTTACTTAAACCATTGTAAGGTTTAAGAAAAGCATAAATTTGGGTATCTTGTGGTCATTTTCTCCAGCCAAATGGAGAAATATGCCTG
The DNA here is from genome assembly GCA_033961575.1 of Aselliscus stoliczkanus. Lineage (NCBI taxonomy): Eukaryota > Metazoa > Chordata > Mammalia > Chiroptera > Hipposideridae > Aselliscus > Aselliscus stoliczkanus. The sequence continues at coordinate 137,059,320 of CM066734.1, forward strand.
TAAAATAAAAGGTAGCCCATAAAGCAAACAAAGATAAAGACACACAGAGATGAAAGACACATAGGGAGTCTTGGTGCTATTATTTGAGCTCCAATCTCTACCATAACCCACCCTAGATTTGGTGCTAAAACCAGATCTGTCCATGCTTTTTTTTTTTTTTTGATGATATATCATGAATATCATCTTTATCTTTTCACTAACATATTATCATTGTGTTTCCAATACCAATAACCAAATACGTTTTCACAGATAACGTTCTCATGTCTAGATCTCAAAGAATAGCACAGGAAGAAAAGTCATGTTCAAATGTGATGCTCTTTTCAAGTATTCCCCTTCGCTGGTTGTGAAGTCTGGGGATAAAGGCGCATTGAAGAGGCAAGACAAGTTGGAACACTGACCTTGAACTTTTTGTTCAAATATTTCCTTTGTTTAGAGGGGCAACCAGGCATTGCTACGCCTCTACCACTTGCCTGATATGACTGGCCTCATTAGCAGCCAGCAAAGAAGATGCCTTTGCTCAAAGCCAGGCAGGAGTAAGGCTGCCGTGTCAATCAGAACCGGTGAGGAAGTCCCACTGCAAACTCTTTATCAATATGGCTCCAGCATTAAGGCCCCTTCTCAGTACAGTGAACGCCATGAAAACGTGTACCCACTACTTGGCATTTCATCCATCTTCCCTCCAGGGCTCTTTCCAGGCACAGGAAGTTTCTGCTAGGGTTTATTCTTCTTGTTCCAGCACCCTGATCTTATTACAGGTGGGTGTTTCCTGGCAAGCCGTTTATTCATTCGTGTTCCCTCTTCACTATACTTTTAAAAATCAACGTTTTAAGACTACGGAAAGAATTGTTTACAGGTTTACAGTACTGGTGCAGGTTTGTGACTATTTTTATATCCCATTATTCATTTCAATGAGCAATTGGGGGGAAAAAAAGAAAAAAGAAAGAAGGACCAAGACCAAAGCAATTGTATTCATTTCTTTGCTTTGCTTGGGAGTCCCCCAGAGTCTTCTTAATAAGAAAATCTTTGAAAACATTTATAGCTTCTTTCATAATTATTTGTGTACTCTGCTTTTCTATTTGCTATTGAGACAATTTGGGAAATTTATACCCTCTGGGCAAAAAAGGAACTTTTTCATTGGGATTTTCAAATTTTACAACACAGAGTCATACATTTTATTTGACAATGGTATTCACATCCCCACTATCTACTGTTTTACCCCCTTTCTTAGTTCTTATTTTCTGAAAGTATCCTGTTTCACTTTTTTGGATCCAAGTAGTCACCACAGTATCTAATTCATTAACATTTGCTAAAACAAAACAAAACAAAAGACTTTGAATTTATTTTTGATTTATATAATATCAGTTTACAAATTTTATTTTCCCTTTTATCCACTTTGGTTAACTTCACTTTGTTTAGTTTTAATCTTCTAAGTCTAAAATTAAGTTCTGCATTTCTCTCTTTTTATTTTTCGTATAGTCAAGCCTCTTAGAGTCAGCTATTTTGTGCTAGTGTCACTGTGAATCCAATTTATTCAATCGATCAGCAAATACTTGAGCACCTACATCATACTAACCACTGTATTAGACATTGGAGTTAAAATGGCAAAAAAATGAAAGAAAATAAGAAAATTAAATACAATCACTTTTTTTTTATCATGGTGCTTCAGTTTATGTGAAACACAGAAATAAAACAATACATTAATGGTTACAAATTGTTGGAAAGGTAAAGAAAACCACTATTCTTCACAACAGCAGGCTGACAGCTAATTTAGGAAGAGCCATCTTTAAATTCTTTCAGCCAGAGAAAAAGCCCTGGCCAAAGTCTTGACTTGGGAATGAATTTCCACAATAGGGGGTTTAAGATCCATGTACCTGGAATTAATGACAAGGGTGGGTTTACATGATGAGATGAAATTTATGCAAATTCACCTAGACGGTCAATCCTTCCATGTAACCCTTCGACTCTCCTCCTCCTCATCCATCATCTTCAAACCCAGCATACCTCCCATCATTCTCAAAAGAGGGACATCAGCTCTCATATGCCCAGAGAAACGTAGATACCAGACAGGACTTCTCTCAACTCCCAGCCTCTTCATTGCCCATCTCTGTGCTCCCATAATGCTCTCCCTGCCCTTGACTGTGGCCCTTGCCACACATATGGATTAGCCAAATTTACAGGTTAAGATGGTTTCAACAGTTGAGTGCAGGAGCCATTTATGAGTGCACGATGGTCGAGATGATGGAGTAAAAGAAGTCTCACAGAAACAAAGGGAACTATTTCCCAGCTGAATTTTTAAGTTAAAGTTAGAATCTTAAAATCACACCAGCAAATCCCCTTAGAAAGCCATTTTTAGAAATCAATTACATCTTAATTCAATAGGTATTTAAAGCACATGAAAGTTCTTCCAGCATTTCATCTTTTAAAATGGCAGAAGCAGTCACTTTGAACTGGCTAAAAGGGCAAGTAACACAAGGCTGTTTGGTTAAAGAAATGTGAAGCAGAGGGTTAAGTGTTAAGGGTGCAAAAATCGGTGTTTATTTCACAGATAATCCCACCAACACTCAACATGATGTGTTTTTCCAGAAGCACAAAGAGCTCTGTTACACACACACACACACACACACACACACACACACACACACGCACCTACAAATTCCCATCATCTCTTTGTCTGGGCTGAAACCCAGACTGACACAATTTGCACCCCGGGGAAGATGCTTCAAGCACCTGTATTTTTTTTTTAACCCGCCAGTGATTCTGATCTTAAGTTAAGGGTGAGAACTGCTGTAGAAGGGTTCTTAACTGGATTTCAGACCCCCCCAAAGGTTTTTCAATAGGAAAAAAAAAAAATCCTGGTTTTCACTAACTTCTAACTGAAATTTAGTTTGCCCTTCTAAAGGACTGACAGCTAACCATGGTACCTTGCTACGAATAGAACTTGAAGATAGATTCAGGTCATCTGATACAAATTTTTCAAATATCTCAAGATTGTTATACTCATTATTACTCAGCTCTTATGTTATTTATGATACCTACCACTAGATGTTATTTAATACATTAATAAAGAATGCTTCATATCTATAGCTACAATTGATATCTATGTTGCAATATTTTGATAGCTATATTTAAAACTTACCTTCAATAATGTCCCTCTCTTAAGTATTTACACAGTTCTGACATTATTTTGAGAAGGGAAGGGGCCCATAGCCTTCACTAGACAGTCCAGGGGGCCAGATAGAGAATTTGTTCAGGCCCTCCTGGTGGCTCCAGGTGGTTCTAATTGGCAGGTGGCCGTGGCATGCCCAGACCACCTACATCAGCAGTGTCATCTTTGATCACATGGGAGTTAGCTCCCTTGCTAGCCCAAGGTTCTATGCTTTGGGTTCATTGAAAGCACTAAGTTCAATTTTGCATCAAGCTATTTTTGTGTTAAGTGTTCCTGTCTTAAATTTTCAATCTTTTTCTCTTATTACTGGACACGGATGATGGGACATGTCCAGGGTAGCGGCCTGCGTGGGTCTGAGTTTCAATCTCATTTAAAAGTTCTAAGCAAATGCGTTTTCAGAAGTGCATACTTGGTGTTACATTACCAAAAGAAATGTACTCCACAGGGCCTCACAATGGATGCAAATGGAAAAAGAATAAAATCTGAAACCCTCTTTGAACTAAAAGGCAATGCACTTTCACAGCCTGGTACTAATATTATTTTAACAATGTTTTTCTGTATGTGCAGTGGACCAAGCAAATGTGTTTTCTCCATTTTAATTTTATAAGGAGTGTTCCCTCCCACAGTGACGTGTTCCCTTCAATTCCCCTGCAGAACATGTCACTGTGGGAGTTTTTGGAAACTAAGTGAACCAAGTCTTCTGTCCTTTAAGAAGAGCTGTAGTTTCTTCACAGTAATTTCTCTGCGCTGTCTGCAGCCTGCCAATATGTCTGCGCTTGATTTACTCTTCAGCTTCCTCATGAATATTGACTTACCTTCTTGACCATATGCTAATGGGGTGCTTCTGCTCTTGGTCTGGGGATTTATAACATCCTGTCCCCAGTTTCCTCTTTAAAGCAATAATAATGTTTAATTTAAAAATACTAATGAATTGTTAGTACCTTAGTGAATAATAGTTAAAATATTTTAATTAAGATTGAAAAGAACAAACAAAACAGTAACAAACTCATAGAACAAACTGATGGTTGCCAGATGGGGGGTGGTTGGGGAGCTAGGTAAAAAGATGAAAGGATTAAGAAGTACAAATTGGCAGTTACAAAATAGTCGTGGGGATGTAAAGTGTAGCATAGGGAATACAGGTAATGATATGGTAATAACTATATGGTGTCAGGTGGGTACTACACTTATTGGGGGATCATTTTGTAAGTTATATAAATGTCTAACCACTATGCTGTACACCTGAAACCAATATAACATTGAATGTCAACAGTAACTGAAAAATTTAAAAAAAATAATTTTCAAAGGGTACAAACAAAAAGAAAATATCCAAGCCAAAAACTTAAGATGGGCCTAAAGCTTACCATGAAAAAATACTGAAAGAAATCCTATATTTCACCATACCTTCATCATAATGCACTCCCTGACTCCCTCTTTAATGTTAAACAATCGGCAATAGCTTCTTGCCTTTTTCTATAAGAAAATGAAGGGCAGGGTAGGAGGCATTACGTTTGCTCCAAATGAACAATGATGTATTTGTTCTGCCCACATCGAGAGCAAGGGTGTTAACTAGGAAAGATATGGTAGTGGCCATTTCCATATAGACTAGCGTCTCATTACAAACTAATCGGTAAGCTTGATTCACTCGCTTCTCTTTTTACCTTCTACACACACACACACACAGATGGTAACTCTGGGTGGTGATGGATATATTAATTAGCTTGATCATGGTAATCTTACAGAAGGTGTACCTATATCAAAGCCTCATGTTGTACACCTTAACTACATACAATTTTTTATTCTCAATTATACCTCAAAAAGCTGGAATAAATAAGCATTTTTAAAAATAGAATATAAATGAAAATTCTGTATTGTTTGGTGATTAAGAATAAGAAGTTCCAGAAACCACTGTGGCTATCCTTATCCCCCCACTACATCCCCCTCCAAGTGGTCTCTATTCTAGAAGTCTCTATCTCACTGGTCTGCTCAGATCAGTCAACAGTTCAATTACTCATTCAGCCACCATTTGTTGAGTGCCTCCTATGCGCAGGCACTAGGAAGGAGTAACATCATGAGGTCAGGTCAGACACTGTCTCCTGGTACTTAATTCTCCGCATGGGGTTACTGAGAGACTGTAGATCCATGATTCCCCAGGGCTGGGGGGTGGGAGAAACCAAGAGCGCCTGCTAATGGGTATGAGGTGTCTTTTTGGGGTGAGGAAATGTTTTGATATTGGTGATGGCTGCACATCTTTGTGATTAGATTAAAGGCCACTGAGTCATACACTTTCAAAGGGTAACTATTATAATATGTGAATTATAGCTCCAAATAATTTCTCAAAAAATTAAGGGTTTGGACTCAGTCCCCCCTCACTCCCCTGAAATCCTCTCCATCACTATGTTCTGATATTGCTGATCAGAAAGGTAGATTTTAAAAATTCACAAGCCACTTGAACCCTGGTGAGATTCTCAGAAACCCCAAGTAAGCTGGCATAAGTCCTATGAAAGCCTCCTTTTCATTCTGATTGTGAAGAATAGCAGAACTCAATATCTACATCCATATACAAAACATCAGGTGTGGTCACATACCAAACTACAAATGCTGAGTCTTAATCATAACAATAACAATTCAGTGAAAACAATTATGTGACGATACAAGGAGCAACCCTTTGCCTCCTTCCAAAAGTCCCCATGGTTCCTTGTCAATCTACTCTCTCTGTCCTTTCTCCTTCAGTCTGTTGACTGGGGCTATTGGATTCATGACACTCATACCTATCCCCAGGCTTTGGGTCCTTTTCATTTCTATTGAATTACCTCAAGAAGGAGGTGTACTAAATAGGGAGTCTTCGATAAAAGCAAAACAACACAAAAAACCTGATATGATAGGGAAGTCACCCAGAACTATGCTGACATTTTATCTCGGCCTCTTACTAGCTCGGTGAGCTCATTTAAACCTGCCTGAAACTCAGTAAAGATACCCATGTTCCATATTTGTGACCAAATCAAATGAAATGTGTGTCTGGTCCCTATCAGAGCACCTGGCGCACGCATGCCGATTTCGCTTACCCTGCCGTTACCTAGCCCAGTGTAGTGCCGCACACCCAAACCCAGGACTGACCAGGTCAGGCTCCCTCATTCACCCTGAGGGTACCTCAGGGCGATCTAACAGAGCAAAGGGAGGCTGCTGGCTTCCCCAGACAGTTCTGCAGGACCAGTTATTATCAAAGCCACAGGGACTGAGGACAGGATGGTATCAATTTAGTTTTGGAAGTGCTGCCAGAGCGAAGGGGGAAAACTGAAGTGAGTTGATGCTTTAATCTGACAAGATTTCCATCAGATTAAATTTCCATCTTCCAAATTTAGAACAAAGCCCAGCCATCAATTTCTCAGAGGGGACCTTCCCCGAGAGTGAGGAATGTAAACTTGGCCCCTCCTCCTTGCCAGCATTCTAGCAGGTGGGAATAGTATCTTATTTTGGTTCTAATTTGCATTTTCCTGTTCATTAAATATGTTAAAAAATTTTATGTGATTATTGGGCATTCCTATCTCCTTTTTGATGAAGTATATTTTGAAGATGTTTGGCCATTTTTATAGTGGTTTTTTTTTTTTTTCCTTTATATCATTTCTCTATATAACCCAGAGCAAGTCAATAGAAGTCCTTTGAAAGAAATACACTGCTAATATCTTACCCTAGTTTATGGTTTTAACTTTGTTTTCTGCTTTAATTTATTTTTAAATTGTGGTAAAATACACTGACAAAATTTACCATCTTTACCATTTTTAAGCGTACAGTTCAATACTGTTAGGTATGTTCACGTTGCTGTGCAATAAATCCCCAGAATTTTTTATATTACAAGCCTGATATATTATACATACAACAACAATTTCTTTTTTCTCATTCCTTTTAGCCCCTGGCCATCACCATTCTACTTTTTATTTCTATGAATTTGATTACACTGGATATCTCATATAAAAGTTATCATACAGTATTTGTCATATGGTGACTGACTTATTTCATTTAGCATAGTATCCTCATGTTTCCTCTATGTGGTAGCATGTGTCATAATTTCCTTCCTTTTAAGGCTGAATAATATTTTATTGTGTGTATATATCTGTACTGAGATTTTCCATATATCCTCTTCCACCGTACACATATAACCATCCCCATTATCAACACGCCTCTCTGAAGTGGTACATTTGTTTCTACTGATGTACACAGGATACAAAATGGGTCCAGCACCTAAGAATATACTGTGTTGCTTATTTATCATCACACCCACCCCCTCTCACTCAACCCAGTCTCAACCTGATACTCTGGCTGCTGCTTACCTTTCTCCTTTTCTTAGATACATCAAAGCTATTGTGTATATTCATAGTCCACCCCTTTTTCTTGTCTTTACTTCCCTCAAATCTCTGCTTATTCCCATATTCACAGTTCTCTTCTTCCTCACATGTCTACTATTTTTTATTGTGTGCTGGACATTATGGGAATAAATACACTTTAGTGACCGTTAGTTTTATTACCTTCCTCAGAAGTGTTAATATATGTTATAGAAAGCAGTAAAATTTTCAAGCAAATCACCTTGAACTTGTGGAAGTTTGAATTTATGTTTTGTTAAGGCAAGTCAGTGGAAAGCCTGAGGTGTTCTCTCTGCCCCTTTAATTAGGAAAGACTGAAATTTCTCACTGTCCCCACCTGAGAGGGTAGTAACTGAAGCTGCTCAGGTTTCTGTGCCTTTCTGCTGTTACATGCCAGTGAATCTCCCCCATGGTTGCACAGCTTTGTACTCAGCCAAGGCCTTAGGAGATTCCTATGTATAATTTGGGGATCACTCCAGTGTGGCTCCTGTCTTTCTGGAATCTGCTCCCACCCCAGTTTTCACTCTGTCACCTCTTATCCCCATCCTGATACCTGAAGGCAATAACACTGAGTACGTGTATTCGATTTCTTCTCATCCTTCGTCGTGGGGGTTTGGAGGCGCCTTTGGAGCAAAATTATATGGACATGGACCTCAATGAATGGGCTTCCCTTCTTTCCATAAATGGCTGACTCATTTCCATCCACCTTCGTGCATTCTTTACTCACAGAGCCAGCCAGCCCTCACCTCTCCTGCTCTGCTGAATCCTTCCTTTCACTTCTCCGCCTCTTGGCCCATGACTTCCATTTCTTCGTTTGAGGTCTTTCACCATTTGGACGCCAACTGTGCCTAGTCAGGCCATGGCACCACCATCTCTGCTGCGCATGGGTATTACTGCCCACTCGCTCAATCTGGTGTTTTCTGCCGGCCTTGCACCTGAGTCTAGAATCTCACTCTCTCGCCATTCTCTCGGACTTCATTTAATGTTTACATGATGACCATAGGATTTGTTGTCCAAACCGGGACACCTTGAAGAGTAAAACAAACAATGGTTTTGTCAGGAAAATATGTGTAAAAGAAGTTTATCTGAGAAAAGTCAAATATGTCACTTTTGTTCTGCTTTCCAAATCTGCCATCTATTTCCCACCTTGGCTCTTTTCTGGCCAGCTGGATACCATATATTCCACCTTTCAGGCAGGTAAATAATGGGTAGCCTCCACACTTAAGAGCTTCTAACCAATTGCAATGTGCACCTAACAGATCCCAGTTAGGAAACCAGCATCTATACTATTGGGTTGTCGGAAAAGTCATGAGATCTTGTTTCTGTTTTTCATTGCAAAAATGCGTCATGACTTTTCCGACAACCCAATAGTTTCAAATAGAGGGGATTGAATACAGGGAATTAGGTAGCTGGGTGATAGAATTGCTGAGGGGCACACAGAGTGGTGAAACAGCCTAGAGGTTAGGGAAGAAGTCACCAGCTCTCAGGATAGAGGCACAAGAGATGGTGAGGTTTCCAGGGCTCATCATTCATGGCTTTGCCTACTAGGTGGCTGTTGAAATCACAGAGGACAGAGGTACTGCCAGAGATGGCACCAGAGGATGAAAGAAAGGGGACAAACACTGGGACTTTTCCTTTTCGACAATCCTCCAATACCCTGCCTGTGTTTTCACTGGGTGATCCTAAAGGGTTCCCGCTTCCAAAGGAGTCTGTGAGAAAGCCAGGTGTTGAAGTCAGCTTGGGGCGGGGTTAGAAACAAGTCTCAGAACAAGCAAGTGACAGACACATGATGACTTCATCAAATCTCCATGCCTGCATACCTCTCCTGGAGATTTGACCAATAACATGCATATGAACAAACTCTGCATGCAATGGACCCTCCTGCTTACCACGTAAGAATCTGGAACGGCTATGTTTGAGTCCATTTGCTTGGAAATACTAAACGAGGAGCATTAGTTTTTCACATTTAATGCACTGCGATGTAAAATATCACAGAATCCCAAGACTACAAAGAACAACAATAATAGTCTGGCCGAATCACTGAATGAATGCTTCTACCAAGGGAGCATCAATCCAGCATGACTGATTACCTCTGAGAAGTTCTCTGCAGGGGATATTGATCAGGGTGTCTGTCAGCAGGCACTCACCTTGGATTGTCTCCAGCTCTTCAATGAAGCCTATCCGAGGAGACCTACTGCTGCAATATAAGACTTTAGAGATTTCCAGTCATTGCTAGGGAAATACGTGCATCTGCCATGACAGGACATTGGCACAGTCAAACTCTTCGGAAGTTTTGTTTTAAGGGTGCACGGCAACAGTGGCATACGTTAACTTCATTGACTTTGGAGTCAGAAAGTCCTTGATTTGTGTCCCAAGCTTTTCACTAACTAACAATTTAACCTTGGGCATGTTTCAGAGGCACCTCTGTTCTAATTCCCTCATTTTATTGTTTTGTTTTGTTTTTAAGAGGGCAGTGTCCACTGGCCCCTCATGTGGGATCCGAACCAGGACCGCTGGCATCCCAAGTCAGCTCTTAACCACTGCGCCACTCAGCCGGCCCTAATTCCCTCATTTTAAAAATCAGGATGCTATTATGACCTATCACACAAGATTCTGAAGTTGTGTACTAAGTAATGTTCAGAGAAGGTCCACCACATAGTCAGGTCCATAAATGCTAGCTGCTATTACTATTTTTAAAATTATTTTAAGTCATTCTTCTATTAATAGAAATAAGCTATTCCCAAATCAACTGAAAGTGCTGTTTATACTCAATCCATGAAGGTGAAAACAGGTTAAATGAAAGATATGGAAAACAGACATCCAAACATCTAAGTAAGCTAACACACACACACACACACACACACACACACACACACACAAAGTATAATTTTAAAAATGATCATAACATTCAAAATCACCCTATAGTTTGTTTGAGCTATAGAACAAAAATGAGGTGAAAAATGCCAAATACTTTTTAACAAAAAGGAAAAAAAAAATAGACTAAAAATATTATAACTTTGGTTCCTTATGTCAGCTACTACTATCCAAGCTGGGTAATTATTTGAATCTGTTTCCTCTTTTAATCTTTTTTTTTTCTCTTTATTTTGTTAAGATGTAGTGAATTTTTTTCTGCATACTTATCAAAAAATCTCCTTTTTTAGGCTAATCTCTATAACTGTGTTACCATCCGGATGTCCCAGTGACATTGCCCTTACACTTGGATAAGGAAGGCTTTCCCGTATGTGGCCAGGGAAGAAGGAAACACAGGCTCACTTTTTATGACTTCCCTTGTCTTCACTTCCCTCAAATCTCTGCTCATTCCCATATTCAACTTATAAAAATCAGTAGTCACCACCACCCCCTTTTTAGGGAAAGCAATGGGAAATAATTTGAAATCACTTTAGAATGTCCCATCCTCCTAACCAAACGTACATATTACAAGATTGAGCAAAACTTAAGATTCTATGAGAGAGTATATAACATCTCATGTGTGTAGTAGAAGAGATGAAACATTAACCAACTGTAGACTAGTGCAATGATTACTGAATTGATAGCTTAAAAATGTGTAATTCAGCCTCTGTTCTTCCACTTACTACATGCTCTTTGACAAGTTTTTCCATATTTCCAGGACTCTGTTCTCTGTTCAATCTTCTATAGAATTAGAGATTTAGACTAAAAATTCTCTGAAGTCTTTTCAATACTAGCAGTGTGTGTGTGTGTGTGTGTGTGTGTGTGTGTGTGTGTGTCTTCAGGAGGCAGAATTAAAGTAATTTTTTTTCTATAGTTTCTAAACTTTTAATGACTATAATATATTGCTTGTATAATTTGAAATATACATTTTTTTAAATTTCAATTCTGATCTTGGCAGAGTGGCTTTCATCAAAATGAATCACATATATTAATTCTGTGAGCCTAACAGCCTCACCTGAAGGCAGGGAAGCTCAGGGGGATAATAAATGATCACGACTGTGTGTTCACACTCACAGTAGGGAAAGTTTAACTGGAGACACCACAGGGCCCAGCGAAGTGGACACACCTGGTGCCAATATACCTAGGGGGGGTGCCAAAAAAATGGATACAAGTGGACACTTTGGTCAACGTTGCCCAAGCAGTAGTTCACCGTAATCAGAAGTGTCTGGACACTGATGGGAACCACTTTGAGCATCTCTTGTAATTGCAGAAGTCAAGTGTGACTTGTATTCATCTTTTGTTATCGGTATATGTTGAGTATTACAATTTTAATATGGTTTTCTTAAAGTGTGTATTCATTTTTTGGCACCTTCTGTTTGTGTATATACATATATATGTGTGTATATATACATATATATATATATATATATATATATATACATACACATATACGTGCATATTTGGCATTCCATAGCATCACAATTTGTTTAATCTGTATTTTTATGACTTAATGTTAAACAGTTTCCAATTTGGCAATTATCAACAGTTCCTTTTTTTAATTTAAGTACGTAAGTTTAGTTGGTATAAAATCTAATGCAATCTTACCATTTGCGACAACATGGATGGATCTAGAAGGTATTATGGTACATGACATAAGTCAGGCAGAGAAAAGACAAAATCCATACGGCTTTACTTATATGTGGAATCTAAAAACAAAACGAAACGAAAACAGACTCATAGAAACAGAGCCCAAAGGGATGTTTACAGAAGGGAAAGGCTGGGAGTGGGTGAAGACAGGGAAGGGGAATATAGTCAATAATTTTGTGATAAGTTTCCACGGTGACAGATGATTACTAGAGTTAGCGGGGCGATCACGTTGTAAGGTATAGAAACGTCCAATCACTATACTGTACTCCTGAAACTGGTGCCCGTAGAATGAGTAGCCCAGACTCTGCTCACAAAGCCTTTGTGGATGGATCAACATGGAAGGGTTGCAGTTGGGGGTGAGGCAGGAATTCCAACAAGACAGGCTGCATTTTCAAGGCCAGGTCCTCCCTCCTGGGCCTTGTCGAAGCCTCTGCCCTCAATGAGAGTTGCTTCTCCATCCCAGCTGCCATTCAGCTGAATATTGATTCCACCTTCCCCACCAAGTACTATTTTTTAAAGCACAGCAGAATGGCAGAGGAGAGCTTTTAAAATAGATGATTAAGTTCTAGAATTATAGGAAGGTTAGGAAGTCATTTAAAAGTTTCTTCAGAATTATTCGTCTAGCCTTTTAAAATATTGATCAGCCTAGAGTTTCCTTTGCCAACTGCAGTCTCGTTTCAACAGAGGCACAATGTTGCATGCAGTTGCATTACCGATCCACAAATTCCCTCTTCCAGAGCCCATACAATCCTCATTCCTGCCTCCCTCCCTTCCTACTTTTCTTTCCTCCATAAACAATCTAGAACCTACCATGCATATCACCCATTAAAAGTGACACTTATGAAAAGAATAAATTAAATAATTATCTACTACTCATAGTTTCCATGATCTGAGGACATATAAAAAGGTTTCTTAAATAAGTATAGCATTAAAAAGATATTCAGTAGACACATGGGAAAAGGTTATAAAGTTACACACACAAAAAAAAATACAGAGAAGGACTAAAAACTCACATAAACTTTATCTACTCTAGCTCTGTGCAAAAGCCATGTTTTGTTGTTATTTTATTTTATTTATTTATTTTTTTGAGGGCAGTGTCACTGGCCCTCATGTTACCGGCCAACTGAGTAGCACCAACCCCCACCACTGAAAACCTTTAATGTTTTCTTTTCTATAGAAATGTTAAGTATAAAAATGTTAAGTCTCCTCCCTAGTTCTTTAGTTTCTTAGCTCTTGGGCCTTGATTGCTTTTCTGACAGGAAGATCCCCCTTGCTTCTTAATTGCTTTGTAAATCAGTTCCTGAATCTGAAACAATATAAGTCTCCTACCCCTGCTTCAGATAACTATTTGAAAGCCTGAGACTTCCTAATATCCCCCAGGCAAGGAAGCTAAATGTCAAACCCATTCTGTGTCCGGACAACTGACTCCACCTGAGTGATGGACTGAATAGCCACAAGTTTCATAAGAACTAACAGATTTATATTTTTGTCCTCATTCAGGAGCCTTGAGGATGCAGGGGATACCCCAACAAGCAAGAAGCCAACACGGTCTTCCAGGTGGAGCTTGAGACCCCTTCCTCTCATCTGAGATCAGCTAGGGCGAGAGTTCCGTGAACCCCAATAGGCAGGGACAGCTCTACGCCCCTGCCCAGCAGAAAGCAGATACAGAAGAAAAGACCTCCTGTCCCTCAGCTTCCCATAGAGATTTTAAGGGGATCACGTCTCTCAAGGAAAACCTAGGCAGGTAGTTAGAGGCAGGCATTGGGTCTCTGCATTCCTGCACGTCCCACAGTGTGACCGCCTGGGGGACATCCCCTCTCCACCCAAAACTCCCTTTGGTATTGTAATTACCTACCCCTGCGGGAAGAGCAAATGGGCGCAAAATATCCAACCAGATCAGACCAGTCACTCACACCTACACAGGACCTCTTGTTAATCACAGGGGCCAATCAAGTGGTCCTACGCCCAGGAAGAACAGCCCATCCTGCAGAAAAAGGATAAAAACCCCAAGTCCTGGGAGGGAAGCGCACGGGCTGCTACTGCTACTTCTGCTGCTGCTTCTTCCCTTTAGCCTCACCTTTGCATATGCCCCCTCCACACTCTTTGGTAATGGGCCCTTAGGCCATCCTCTAGTCTGGATGTACTGCCTTTTCTAATAAACTACTTAATTTACTGCTTTACTCTGGTATCTCGTTCAATTCTTTGCTCGAGTTGCCAAGGACCTGGACTCTGCGCCGAGAAAGGCCCACTCTCCGACAACACTCATATGTGGGACCCAAACCAGGGCCCCTGGCTTCGGGGCCCCTGGCTTCCCAAGTCAGCGCTTAACCACCGCGCCACTCGGCCGGCCCTGGTATTGTTATTTTAAATAGAATCTTTTAATCTACTCAGCTTTAAAAGCTAGTAGTTTCCTATTTTATAGATAGAAAGGCAAGGATCAAGGAGACTGATTTTCCCCAGATTAAATAGAAATAAACGGCAGAATCAGGAGATGATCTGAGGCTGCCTTTTTCTACCGGTAACTGTGTGGGCAACAAAAATGGGTTCAGAGGAGAGGTATAATGTGCTGGCGAGGTCTTGCCTATTATCTAGGGGCCTGAAAGGAGAGAGCATTTGAGGCAGAATGAGTTGCACCAGAAGAAGATGGTTTAAAACAGAAGAGTTTTTTTTTCCATTAAAAGAATAAGGGAAACACATGCAGCTGACAAGCAAACATTAATTCTTACTAAATTGTAATGTGTAGTGGAGTGGGGTTATTTGTGCTTTATTGAGCTGATGATTTAATATGTAATAGGATACCCGAGTAAACTGTTGCCATAAAGAGACAAATGCCTTTTGCATTTTTATAGTTTCCAGTCACTACATTGTCTACAGAGCACTCCAGGAAAGCACGGGCAGCCTCAGTCTCTCAGAGCCTTTCGGAAACACTCCTCTAAATTCATCTTGCCTACTAGGGCCCAGAGCACAACTGAAAGAAAGTAATTAATTTGCGGAAGCCCCATTGCTATTCAGAGGGAGCTTAATGCAAAACATCCAAAATGAATCTAGGAATGGAGTGCTCTCTCATTGTGCTTGTCTAGGGCTCCAAAGTTAAAAGTCCCATTCAGAATTACAACTTACAGACACCATCACTCTGAGGAGTACCTGGAAGCATCCTTGCTGCAAAGTGATTGCATTATCCACGGTGCCCAACGGCAATGACTGTAACTTAAACTGAGCACCGCTTTAAGATTAAAACCTAGTGAAATAAAGACATAATCACATTTAACGAAGGTCGAGCTTGTGAATGGAACAACAAGGAGTTATTACATTCACACACACACACACACACACACACACACACACAAAAGAAAACACAGGAAGCTGGGGAACAGTTCTAGCAAGGGAACCGGATCACCCACATCACTCACATCTGAACGTGTGTTATGGAGCTAAGGATGCAGAGAGGGAATATCACCTCCTGAGCCAGCCCAGTCTATCAGCTGTCTCTGTAAAGGGCCAGGCAGGAAATACCTGAGGCTTGGTGGGCCAGGTGGTCTCTGCAACAACTACCCCTACTCCCTCTGCCTCTCTCTCCAAGTTCAGGCATTCATGAAGGACATCTGAGGACATAGCTAAAAGGTGGCCTTCTATCAGACAGGAAGAGGGCTCTCCCCATGATCTGAAATCACAGCCACCTTGATCTTGGATTTTCCAGCCTCCAGAACCGTGAGAAATCAATTTCTGTTGTTTAAAACTATTACATTTTCTTATGGTAGCTTGAGCTAACAGAGTCGTATATGTGGCAAATAACTTCCCCCTTTGGATATTTGTGTTTGACTTGATATAATTTTTTTTTTTTTGTACATAAAGTGTATTTTCTATTTTTATGTAATCAATTTTAACAATGTGTCCTTTCATGCATTTTGGCCCTTATGGTCAGAGAGACCTGCCTATCAATATTTTCAATATTTAATCCCATTTTTTTTCTCTTAGCTCTTTTATTGTCTTATTCTTTCATTTTTTAAAACTATTTTGTTCATCAGAATACTATTTTCATGCAAGAAATAAAGGAGGAATAAGAAATATTGTGCTCTGGTGTTGAATTTATAGTTATTTACTTATATATTTTAGCCACTCTCCTTGTCCTTCCTTCAACCCAGATAGTAGCTTCTTGTTTCAGTGTTATTCATTATTTTCTCCACTTCTCACACTTATTTAGAAATATTTTAGAACTTGATATTCTGTCCTACTGGCTTGTCTCTCGAAGTCTGTAATATAAAATTATTCTAAGGGCTGGAGTTTTATCTCACATTTTGATAATTAATAGGCTTATCTTCTCTCACCATTTTTTTCCCCTCCAAACTTGAAAATGTTAATGTCATACATAGATATTTTTTTCCATATGAACTTTAGAATGTATTAAGAAAGAGACAACAAAGCCCAAAATGGAGTCACTTGTGCTAAGCTCCGCATCAGCAAACTGAAACTTAATACCTAACCGAACTTGCAGTTTCAGCCTCTCCCAGGAATGTAACCTTAACTGATCAGTCTGGAATTTCCTAGTCAGCCCTAGTGCAGTCATCTGCCTGATGGAACCCCTGTGTCACCTAAAGGAAGGCGGCCTTGCCTGAAACAATAGCCTTTTTCCTTCACCCTCGCCACTCACTTTCTTCCTATAAAAGTTTCCATTTTGTACCGTTCCTGCAAGCCTTTCTCTGTTTTCTAGGTGGAATGCTGTCCGATTCATGAATCATTAACTAAAGCCAGTTAGATCTTTAAATTTATTTGGTTTAATTTTTTTCCCCTCTACAAATTAAATCACTTAACTTCAGAAAAAGAGAAAGCCCTCACATGTGGAACCTGAACCCAGGCCACTGGCTTCCCAAGCCAGCGCTTAACCACCTCACCACTCGGCCGGCCCCCTTTTTCTTTTTTATTGTGTCACATTATGATGGCTAATTATTTTAGAAGGAATATCATCTTAACAATTTTAACTCCTCCCACCCAGTAAAATATACAGCCTTCCATTCATCCATGTCTCCTTTTTATGTTCCTCAGCAGAGTTCTAAATTTTATTCATGTGTTTTCTAAATCCCTAAAGTTCCAAAGGTATTTAATTATTTGTTCCTCTTGCTGCTGTTGAAATGTGATATTTTTTATTCTATTTTCTAATTGTTTATTGTTTGTATAAAGGGGCACCACTGAGTTAGTAAATTCTTTATTTACCAGCCACCTTACTCAGGATATTTCTAATTATTAATGTTTTTTCTGTTTGTTTGTTTTTCTGGTTTCAAAACAGGTGACTTGAAAAGAATTAAATCTTAGTGTCCCTATTTCCTCTCAATATAGTGATCATTCAGGCTCAGTGGGGAGCACTGATCTCTGGGACTAGATGGCCTGTGCTCATAATTCCGGCTTTCAACTCGAGTTTTTTCACCACTCTAGGGCTCTGTTTTCTCATCTGTAAAAAGGGGATAACAGCAGTACCTGCATCATAAGGGCTGCTGAAAATTACAGAGTTAGTGCATGCGAATTACTGAGACAAACGCTTCACATATAACAAGCACTCCTTAGATGTTATCTCTGTTGCCTCAGGTCCTCAATCCATAAATATTGCAGCAATAGCAATGCATACCCAGGCTTGGGCTGAAGGGCAGTGCACAGGCTATGTGATGTGATGTAAATGTAAGTGCTTTGCAAATGTATACCGTTATTAGAATGTAAGAGAATTGCACAGTCAGGTCACAGACACATGTATTCATACAACTAACATTTGCTACAGACAGGGGAGAAGTAGAAAAGGGCCAGAAACCAGATTCAGGCTTTATCTCATCTGCTAAGGAAGTGTTTTTTTCATTTTAGTGAGGGCTTTGTTAGGGTTAAGTCCAGCCGAGGGACTCACATGGCTGATTGGGAACGCTTTTGCTAGATAGAGCCAGAGAAAAGCTCTGATGACGGCTCCCTCTGTGAATACACCAGTTGGCCCCTTGATGCAGCCGGGTTGTGTCCACAGAGCTGGGAAGAAACGTACATTGTCTGTAACAACTAAGAGGGGGCTGAATGAACATCACATGCTAGATTCCTTGCTAACTATTTTAAATTCACTAAGGTATTGACTTTACAGAAAACTTAGTAAGCAGGAAATAATATCATCTTTACTTGACAGATAAGGAAACTATATCAGAGGTTTGAATAAATGACCCAGGCTTATCCAGCTGTACAGCAGGGACCAGGGTCCCAACCCTCGGAATCCAAGGTCTATACTTGTAAACAATTTTCTAGACGAGCACAGGCTTGTGTATGGCTTTTCTGCCTCCATTTCCCCAGGCATGTCTCCTTTTCCCTTTAGGCAGTTCGTGTCTAGGCTGTTCATTTTGGATAAAAGTATTTGGTCTTTGGGAATGATCTGGCATCAGTCATTTATAGCCCAATATTAACTGCAACCTGGCAACTTGTTCCAGGGTAAAAGGAAAGGGAACCAGCAATTAACTAGCCTACTGCATCCACCTCACCCCCTCTCAGAAAGAAGTTTTTCGAGTTTGTTTTATCATTGCAAATGAAATAACTGAGACACAGCTAATGTCACCTGTTCCATATCATGAAGCTTTGGAGGCCTGTGACAATGACTTAGATTTAAATCACTAAGACGTAATTTTCTATGAATTATTAAAAGTGGTCTTTTCTGTCAAGAATTTCAAGCCTCAGTGTGACTCGGACAAAGTGTATTCATGACAAAATCTATCCTAGTTGTTCCTGTAGTCTTAAAGAAAGCACACAACATCAAAGAAACCTTGAGAGTGATATGGGACACTGGGAAAAAATTAAAGTTCAGCACATTATAGTTGCAATTATTGGTGGCATTCCTCCTTACTAGGTTTATGCAACTTAAATTGCATCAATCACAGTAATAGTAATTACAGAGGGCTTACTTTACAGTAACACCATGTTAGTGTTTTATATTCATTAAATTGCAAACTATTCCCAATGAAGTAAACCCTATTATTATTCTTCCTCAGTTACAGATCAAGAAACTAAAACACAGAGAGATTAAGTAACTGACTCAAGGTCACACAGCTTGTAAACTAGGATTTGGGTTCAGTATGGTTTCGGAACCAACCACTACGCTTTCTCTTTTTAAATTCGCTTTCTCTTTTTTTTTTGTTTTTAAAGATTTTATTGGGGAATTGGGGGAGGGGAACAGACAAGTTGCTGTCTTTTTGTTCTTCAGTCTAGTTGTGGAGGATGTTGCTTCACCGGCCCATGTTGGTATCATCATTACGCTCTTCCTGGATGAGGCAGATCGGTAGCGGGCCTCTGGATGGTCGC
Source organism: Aselliscus stoliczkanus (assembly GCA_033961575.1). Classification (NCBI taxonomy): domain Eukaryota; kingdom Metazoa; phylum Chordata; class Mammalia; order Chiroptera; family Hipposideridae; genus Aselliscus; species Aselliscus stoliczkanus. The sequence continues at coordinate 137,078,706 of CM066734.1, forward strand.
TCACAGTGGCTATTGGCAGCTCATGCTGGCTGCCGGCCACTCACTGTAGCCTATGGCAGCCCACTGCAGCAGGGGCTGCAGCCTACACTGTCACCGGGGCTCGCACAGCTCAGCTCCAGGTGGAGCTGTTGTTAGCTGTAGAGGGCAGTGTCACTGGCCCTCATATGTGGGATCTGAACCTTGGCCGCTGGCGTCCCAAAACCAGCTCTTAACCAATGCGCCACTCGGCCGGCCCTGCTTTCTCTTTTTACGTAGTTCAGTCCTGGGTTTTCAAAGTCTTGTGATGCACTTACTCTGAAATCATGGTCCTTCTTGGTTTTAAATGCAAATTTGAGGTTTTATCAAGTAGCCCAAACACTGGACAGCTATTGCAAATTATGCTCAACTCCTTTGTTTCCTACCTGTTGCTTCCAGTTGAGGTCCTTGGATTCATTATGCGTGCGCACACATTCCTGGAAGCATATAGACATTGAAATGATTTACAATCAGTTGGGTGCTCCTTCTTCTGAAGCTTATCTTCCCTGAATTTTCAGCAGTCCTGATAGTTCAAAAATCTTTCCTCTTACTTCTCATCTCATTAATCGAGCACAACTGATCTCACAGGTTCATTGCACACAACGATGCCGCTATGAAATACGTCTTTACTGTACTAAGTCACAACACGACTGGTGATAGGTTATGGTAGAGGGGGAAGATACGGAAGCGATGAGTCACAATACTTAAGTTAACTGTTAAGTATTTGAAAATTTGTGTGCAATGAATCTCTGAGATCAGTTTCGCCCAATGGAGGGTTAAGACTCCTACGTTTTACTCAAAATCGATTTCCCTTGAACTGTTTTGACTTGGGCATCCCCTTTTAAGATAGAAAACAAACTACCAAAAACCCCCAAAAACAAAAGTAAACTTCAAACAACCTTTACTAAACCTATTCAACCAGCTACGAACTCCTTCCTCACTCATTGCCTTGGCTAGGTACTTGTTTGCATCACCCACGAGCTTATTCTGTCAGCCAACCCCAGCAACTTCTCAGCGCTCAGTATCACCTCCCTTAGCACACCACAGCCCGCAATTCAAAAATCTCCAGTTCCTTGGGTTATCCCCCAACAGGGGCAGTGCAAACACCATTTCATTATCATGATTATGTCCGAAGGTGTAACTAACAATGTGCCTATGATCAGTCAAATTGTTCCTGCTACAGAAAAAAATTATATTCTCAGAATTATATACAGAAGCTCAGGTTTGTGTGGGGAATGATGTAAACATTTAGAAACCAGTATTTAAATTCTGTTTTTTGTGTGGGCTTTTGCCTGATTTCAGTACAGATAACCTGTATTTGAATAGGCATAATAAATCATAGTGGGAATAAGTTATTAATTTGTTTATTTTATTAAAGTATAGTTGACATACAATATTATGTTAGTTTCAGATGTACAACATCGTGGTTCAATAGTTATATTCCTTATGATGTGACCACAACAAGAAATGTAGTAATCACCTGTCACTGTACAAAGCTATTAGGATAATATTGACTATTTTCTCTATGCTGTAAACCTTGTGACTTATTTTTGTTTATTTCTGTTTCATTTTGTTTTAGATTTTACATATAAGTGAAATCTCATAGTATTTCTCTTTCTCTGCCTGAGTGATAAGTAATTAAGATAAATAGTGATAAAAGGTTCAGATTTAGCCTCTTAAATTTAAAAATAATAATAGTAATAAGAACAATTAATGTTTATTGGATGTTTGCAGTGTTCTGAGCACTCTGTTTAGCTTAACCCTCTTGCTAAACCCATGACATGGCAGTATTTATAAAAACATTAAAATATTATTGTTGCATTTCTGAAAATATAAAACAACGTCATGACACATTAGTTGCACACATCTTATGGTCCATCCATCTAATAAATATTTGTTGGCAGTACTGGCCCCTGCGGACACAGGAAAAATAAAATATTCTCGATGGAATCAAGAATGAGAGATGGATACATAAACAAATATATTACAACAGAGTGCACTGTTTGCAACTGAATACACATAAAAATCTTATAGACAAGAAAAAAAGGAAGTATAAAGCTCTTGACTTTACAGAGAAGAAGAGTTAAAATAGTCAGGGAGTACTTTCTGGAGCAGATGTTTCATAGATTAGATAATGACCCAGAATACATTCACTTTCTCCACCACCCCGATCTCCACGTTGGATGCAGTATACATCCTGGCCCTATGACTTCAGGTTTGGCTAACGTGACTCCCTTTGGCCAGTGGTTATTAGCAGAGGTGATCCAAAGGTAAATGTCCTGTGTGGTCGAGCTTGTTTCCATGAGCTCCTGGCTTTCATTGTGAGAGGAACCCTGATTCGAGGAGGGTGAGAGACTTGTGGCACAGAGCCCAAACCAACCTGCATCTTGGAGGCAAACCCAGCGAGTGAAGCCTGAATCAATCAAATCCCAGTGCACTGGCAACTGTGTAAGAGACAAGAAGATACCGTATGCCTGATGCGGACTGATATTTGTGTTCCCCCCAAATCCTTATGTTGAAGCCCTAATCTCCAATATTATGGTGTTTGGAGGAGGGAACTTTGGGAGGTAATTAGGGTTAGTTAGGTTATAAATGAAGGGACTTTATGGTAGGATTAATGCCCTTATAAAAAGAGGAAGAGACAAGATCTGTCTCCAACTGTAGGCACCAAGGGAACGCCATGTGAGGTCATAGCAGAAGAGGTTCTCAGCAGACACAACATCTGCTGGCACCTTCATCTTGGACTTTCCAGTCTCCAAAACTGTGAGGAATAAATGTTAGTTGTTTAAGCCACCCTGTCTGTGACATTTAGTTATAGTAGCACAAGCTGACTAAGGCAATGGCAACCATATTTTGTGGCTTGTGCGTTTCATAGCAAGATTTGAGGGATAAGAATAACCAGTAAATTAATCTTTTTCATCATAATACATGTTTAATTCAATGTGTTTATCATATTGCAAAGGTATTATCTACATCTATATAATGCTTTGAATTCCACCCTCATTATTGCTTGTGGATTGAGAACATCCTCCTACTGTGTAAATGACTGACCTCTTAGAATGTACAATTCCTTTCTTCTCAGGGTAAATAGAGATACCAAAAAAAAAAAAAAAAAAAAAAGTCCAGATGTAGGGTTTCCTGTGTTTACATCTATAATAAGCAGAAACATGAAGAAAAATAGGTAAGGATGTATAATCAATAAAACATCGTCTTTTCAGTCAAATTTGGCTTGTATTAAAAATCTCAGCAATTGGTTCTTAAAAGAGCTGATCACTGTGCATGCTTTCAAGCTATCACCTCTGCCTAGTACAGAAAATTCTTGATGAAAATGTGAAAAAAAGGAACATTTTGCTAATGCAACTTATGTTTTTGGCGTGAACACATGTTATTTTTAAATTCTTCATCCTGACAGATTTTTGATTTTTCAAAAGGCAACAAAAAGTGCCAAGGGAGATAATAAATGAATTTCCCTCCCTCCAACTCTTTTTGTCCTGACCTTTATCAAAGTCCATTTTCTTTTCTTTCGGGGAAGAAAAAGTGATTCATATCATCTGCCTCAACCAACAAAAAAATCTGAGGGGAGAACAAATAAAAGACCCTTTCATCTGGCCATAAACCAATAATTAATTGCACTATTAAGTAATCTAGACAAACCTGGGGGCAGGGGAGAGGAAAGGGGGGGGGGCATCTCCTGAGAAATATTCCTAAAGGATTTATGTTAATCAAAGCCTGTGTGATTCAGAGAAGGAAGAAAGGAAGGCCTGAGAAACACAGCCCATAAGGAGGCCTGGAGTGCCTCACCCCAAGGGGTGGGTGAAGAGAAATAAGCTTCCAGGATAAGTCTATTGCAAGGTGCCTCTCTCTAGTTAATCGGGCTGCAGGGATGCTTTGTGAATTAGCATCCAAATAAAGTCAGCTGCGAGCATGGTTTATTTATTTATTTTTGCTTGCATAAGAGATTTGCTTTGGAGTGAAGGGAAGGTGTGATTCAGGGGTGTGGGAGACCAGTGCCCCTCCTCATCACTGTGCATGTTCTCAGGTGGGTTATCCCGATTTCTGACACAGCTTGGGGTCCTCTGACCACCTTGGCCTGGTTCTCGGCCATATCCCAAGAATTTGGACAAGGCCTGGCACTTCAGAAAGGTTCGCATATGCTGGTGAACGAAGGGATTGCGTAGTTACTATTAAAGTTGATCTGGTCTTTCATTCTGGATGATTCCTTTAGGAATAGGTTGAATAGAGATTTGAGAAGCAGTGAGGGAAGTTAGAGGAAAACTGTAGAAATAAAGCCAAGACAACCCTTCAGGGCAGCTCAAGGGCACGAGCAGTGAGGATAGAAAGGAGTGGGGAGGACTTTATGGAAGCAGGCCCGTTACCTGCCTCTGAGTCTCTTACTGACCCTTATCCCCAATTCTCCCCTCCCCCCAAATAAAATATAAGTCATGTTGACTTTGGCATTTATCTGTCCATTCCACCAGTATTACTGCCTTAATCTGTGACCCCTTAAACCAGACCCTGAGATAAAAATTTGAGAGCACATGGATTATTTAGGGGTGAATAACACCAGGAAAGTGTTGGAGCCACTGTGCCTTGACAAACTGGAACCACGGTGAGCAACTAGTGTACACCCACAGGGAAATGAAGTCGTTTTCAAGACCTGTTTTCAAGACCAAAGTGGAACATTTTATTGCTGTCCCGTTGCTCATCTCAAGATAATGTCCACCTACTTAGTCAATGTCAGGTTTTAGAGGTTCTTCAATGAAATCAAGTAGCATTATATTGATATCTCAATGATGTCAACATAGAGATGCTCCAAACTTTAATATAAATCCATGCTCATTATGAAATCCCCGTTAACACCTTAAAATCCAAAGATTCAACCCACTTAAAGCCCAAAGATTTACAAATATTTTTAATTAAAACCCCGAATGAATTATCGGAGTCTTTTCGGTTAACGGTACACAAGTGCCCTCCAATTTCTTGTTTTGCTGAGACTCAGCTGGAGGGTGGAGTTCCTGATGGGTGGGCTGCCTCTTCCTGGAGTGGCCCTGGTTCCTTCACACTACAAGAATTTGTCTCAATTCAATGCCAAGTCTTACTTTTAAAGTCAAATGAGGTTATAGCACATTCAAAATTATTGCAACATCAAAGTCCTGATGACAGAATTTTTAAATAAAGGTGATCTCCACACACTAGAGAAACATTATATAGTCTAGAACCCAGTATTTGAGTTCCTTTCTAAGGAATTAGTGGTACTGCTGGGAAGGAGATTTTTAAAATATATTTTACTTTTGCCAGGATGTTAGTCAATCTATGTCAGGTTTCCAAAATTAATAAATTACAGCCTTTCATTCAATCTTTAGAAATATCCCAATATGAGGTCGATTTGGACAAGATGCATTTACTGTATGTGAGGGAGGAAGCATCCTAGGCATACAGTTTCTCTGAGAGCAGGGGAAACCATGGCCCTGTTTTTATAAATAAAGTTTCATTGGAACACAGTCTCACTTCTTCATTTACATATTGTAGGCGGCTGCTTTCTCTTCTTTCAAGATGGAGTTAGGTAGTACGCATACAGAGAGATGTCACGTTGTGGCAAGCCTGAAATATTGACCACCTGTCTCTTCACAGAAAAGGTATCTGTCTCAGTGGCGTTAAACACCTTATTGCTAAATGTACAAAGTTGCAATGGGAAGAGCCCAGGTCACTGGGTCAGAAGCCCAGATTAGATGCTTTTATCTCACATCAAGATTATTTAAAACTCATTGGTTTCCATTCCTCCATGTCCTGTATTTTTAAAATCTCATCTCTGTACTGTGCATTGACTGTGGCTCTTGGCATATCTTCTCCAGCGTTTGTGGAGCTTTCTTAGACTGCTGGGCAGCTATCAATAACTCTGTCTGGACGAGCAAAGGCTAATGGAATGCCCTCGTCACAGATGCATTTCAGCTCACGGTTCCTGTTCAGCAGATTCCTGTACTGAGCCTGCTATTACGTTTTGGAAGTGCGTGTCTTGAGAAGCCTAGTGAAGAATGCCTCTTCCAGAGGATCTTCAAGTCACTAGGTGTGCCCTCTATTTTTGGAAGTCCCAGGCCTCGAGTAGTGTCTCTTCCTGCTGCGTCTTTGTTTCTACCTTCTTCAGTGGCTGCCGCTCTTGAGCTGCCTCTCCGTCTGTTGTTCGGCTCCTTTCAGAGGACGCCACTGAGTTTCTAATAGTGTAACTTGGCTGTTTAAGTTGGCTCTGTCCCCTCTCTCACATACGTAGGTCAAGTGCTGTTTGTCATGTCAGAATCTTTTTTTTCTTTTTATTTCCCCTTTTCTCACTGCCCAGGCATTTTTTGTTTTTTACTAGATTCCTAAATCGAATAGTTCTGTGTCTTACAAATAGAACACACCCTGTTCAAATAGTTCTTGTCTACCCACCCAGGTTAGATAGCCCCATGGGGGTCTTGTGTTCCATTAGGTAACCATCTAGCCCAGATGTCCAGCCTGGAGAACTTATCACCCAGCATTGATTCCCATTAATAGTCTTCATCTTTGCTTCCAGTTATAATATCATTAATCCCCCAGGCCTAAGGGAATGCCCTCTTATAGTATCAGAAAATCACCATGAAGTCATCCCAGTATTCTGTGAGGATTTCTGATTCTAATCCAAAATTACTCCTTACATCATTCCCTCTTTGCCCTAAATGAAACATGAAATCATGTCTGGCGAACAGTCTTTCTTACCCAAACCTGGTACTAATAATTTTTAAAGGAGACCCTCATGAATGATCTTGGGCAAAGCAAAACAGCCTCCTATGTCTTCTAAGACTCCAATGCAACATATGCCTTAAGGCAGGTTCCTGCATAGTTCAAGGTCACCCTATAGCAGCAGCCTGCATCCTAAAACCTTATGGCTAAAACAAGGCTAATTTTGTTTTAGCTACAAAGGACTTATAGCAAAAGTAAGCACATACCAAGTCAGACTTTTGGCTTAGTATCATCAGTATGAGAAAGTACAAGACAAAACTTGCATTTGAAGAGAGGATGTGAGTGTGAGAATGGTGAATGGCTATAGAAACAGGAAAAGACAGAGAGAAAAATACAAAAGGAATACCTACTCCATAATCTTGCTAGGTTTCGTCCAACTTAATATCATCTGTATAATTTTTTTAAAGATTTACTAAGTGATTCCACTGTTCAAAGTGAAAGAACGCAATTTCTTTTACTGAGTGTGACTTCCCTGAACTGTGTAATGGAGATGGGTCAAAAAACTTTTTGAGAGCTGGATAAGAGATTAAGAAAAACCTGATTTTTCTTAATTTCTTAATCAAGCAGGATTTGACTCTTGCTTGATTTTGAAGAGTTACTTCATCTGCACTTAACTCATTTGGAAAAATTGGATGACAATACCTCCCTCTATGGCAATGACCATGGGTGAAGTGGTCACTGTTAGACATTTAGCATTATGGTTGGTGCAGGGTGAGAATTTTCTAAGTGGTGATTGTTGTTGTGGAGTGTTTGGGCATTTACTTCCAGGAAATGCAAAACTAGAGAGGATGTACAGTTAGAAAGAAAATATATGTATTCATCTGAAAATTTAAAATCACGTAGAGTAACTTGGTGGACATACACTTCTGGCCATGTTGAAGTAACTGGTACTAGACTTACCCTCCTTCCTTAAGTAGCTAGAAAACTGGACAAGATGTGAAACAGGCTGTTTTTAGACAATGGAAAATGGGCAGTGTTGGATTATTGGCCCTGAAAGAAAAGACACAAATAAGGCGAATCACCCTGCATTTCTGCCTTGAGGCACTTTCAGGAATGTGGTATGGGGAACAAAGGTCCCAGTTAGCTGAGAAAAAAAAAGAAAAGAAAAAAAATGAGTTCTAGGAGTCTGAAGCAATTAGAATTTGCAGGCAAAGTACTGTAAAAGAGACAGCTACATACACACACGTGCAAGTACACATATACACATACATGAACACACATGACATCTGCAAAGCTGCATAGGGAATCTATCTGCAGAATGTTGCTGAACTCAAAGTCCAGGTAAAGAACTATTCAAGGACTATTGGGTAAAGAATTCACAAAGATTGCAAAGGACTAGAAGATGTTAGTGTTCTCTTGAGCCGGAGTGGAGAGTCTCATTGATCAACTGAGGCATTCAGTAAAGCCTGGAGAAGGGTAATCCTTTGGTAGAAGGAATAAACAAGCCCAGAGGAAAGGTTACTTAGAGCTGTCATAACATAAGCTTAAAATCAAGGCTGCAAAGACAAGCCATATTGATGTAAAACGTCAGCACCTACCAAAACAAAGTCCAACTCTGTTAAAGGGAGGCCAATTCCTGATATTCAAAAAGCTTCCATTCACAATGTTTCACATCCAATTTGACATTATTTAATGCAAACAAGCAGAAAAATGGGACCTATAACAAATCAATAAAAGCAGACTCACAGATGATAGAGATGATGAAAATAGTGGGCAAGGACCTGAGGACATGCATTATGAGTATGCCATGCATATACATTAAATCATGCACATATTGAGAAAGGAAATTGAAGATAGAAAAATGAACCAGATGGAAATTATAGAGATAAAAATGCAATATTTAGAATGAAAAAAAATATTGGATGAGCATAACTACAGCTCAGGAAAAAAAAAAGATGACCTTGGATACACTTGAATAACGACTTTCAAAACCTGGAGCAGACAAACAAGACAAACAAGTAAACAGAAACTCACAGACACAGACAACTGTTTAGTGGTTACCAGAGGAGAAGGGGGGAAGGAGTGATAGAAGAGGGTAAACGGAGTCAAATACATAGTGATGGAAGGAGAACTGACTCTGGGTGATGAACATACAATGTGATAAATGGATGATGTATTGCACAATTGTACACTTGAAACCTATGTAATTTTATTAACGAATGTCACCTCAATAAATTTAATAAAAATAAAAAATAAAAAACTGGAGCAGAGAATTAAATGATCCACATTGAACAAAAACTCAATGAGGTGTGGGATAACATTAAAAAAATCAATCACAGAGTAGAAAAGAAAAACACATTTGAAGAAACAGTGGTCATTTTTCTAATTGAATGTAAATTATAAAACACAGACATAATAAGTTGATCTGAGCATGAGATGAACCCCAAGTATGATAAACACACAGTAAACCACACTGGGGTACATTGTACTTAAATTGCCAGTGCTAAAAAGAAAACATTAAGAGCAGTCAGACAAAAAAGACAACATACATAAAAGGAAACAAGGATAAGAATGATGTGATAGTTAATTTCATATGGCAAATTGAAGGGTCTTGGGAATGATATTAACATTTGAAATGGTGACCATTGAGATAAGAAGACTGCCCTACATAATGTAGGTGGGCCTCATCCAATCAGGTGAGGGCCTGAACAGAACAAAAGGAGTAGCCTCTCCCAGCCAAAGGGAAACCTTCAGTAAATTACCTACAGACTACACTCCTGCTATCATCTCTCCTGGATCTCCAGGCTGCCAGCCTTTGAACTGTAACTCTACCATCCTCTCTCCTGGGTCTGAGACCTACCAGCCCACATTGTAGATTTGGAACCGCCAGTCCTATGGTAATGTGAGTCAATTCCTTATAATAAACTTATATTTATTAACTAACACACCTTCATAAACAATGCAAGTCAGAAGGCAGTAAAATAACATATTTAAAAGGCTGAAAAATTGTCTACTTGAATACCAATCAAATAAAAATAAACCAAATGGAAGTGAAAGTAAACAATTTTTTTTTTAGACAAAAATAATCTGATATATTCTATTGCTAGCAGACCTGGACTACAAGAACACTTAAAGGGGACCATTCAGGAAGAGGGGAAGTGACATCCGATCAAAACATGGGTTTACACAAAGAAATGAAGAGCACCAGAAATTATAAATAGTAAGGAAATGAAAATAGTTTTCTCTTTAAAAGGCCTTGTTAAAATATAATTGATTGTTTAAATAAGAAATTGATTGTCTAAATAGTGATGCGCCATGAAGTCTGGAACATATGTGGACGTAAAATATGTGACAACTCGGTCAGTTGTCAGCTTACTGCTCCTTAGTGACAGATCCTCCTTTTCTTGACTGTTCTACACTGTTAGAGCCAGCTTTGTATGTCTCTTTCCTTTCCCAAGTGGCCTGATGTGAGGTTGGTGAGTCAATACTGCTGGATGGACACTACAGGAGGAAAGGAGTCCAGCCTGCAAGTCCTGCTGGGCTCCTGCACGGTGCGCTGTTACATCTACCGGGGCCAGTGGCCAGCACAGCACCCCCGCAGGCCTTTCCCTCTGCTCCACATCCGTGTCATCTTCCACGTGGCCTGGGTTAGCCTACTAAATTGTTTCTTAGTCTATAAAATAGGAAAAACGCTGTATCTGGGAGCCCAAACCTGCCTGAATTTTCAAAGTAGAAAGTCACAGCATCTGACCCAGTTAGTTATAAGGCAATGTACAGACCTCCAAAATTCATTTGAATGATAGCGAGGACAAGTATCATTTGTAAAGAATCCTGCATTGTCCTTTTTTGAGCGTTTTGAGCCTTGCCTCTGTTTGGGCCCACTCCGAAGTCTTTGGAGTGTACTTTTTTTCTAATAATGGCCCTTGTGCCATTTTCTACTACTGTTCAGGCCAACTTCTGTTTCCTTGAAATATATTTCTTCTTTTAATAAACTCCTTTATCTGCAACTGCACCTCTCTGATCTGTGTCTCCATTCTTTGCTCCATGAGACCACGGTCCCCTCACACATACAATCACACAACTAAAAATCCTGTTTCATTTATTGGGGGCTCGTTCGGGATCAAAAAAGGAGGTAAATATGATCTGTGCTTTTCTGTCTGCCTTGCCCACTCGCCGGCCTTCATCAATATTTTGTTGTCCCTTTCTCCTATCACACAAACATTGGGCCTTCCTCAGCCAGTTAAAAGAGACGGGCGTGGCTGCCATTCTTCAAGACTCCAAAGACAGGCTACTGAGAAGGGCTCTGGTTAATCCCCTCTGACTGCAATGGATTGGAGGAATGTTGGCCTTAGCCCGACTGCCTTCTCTCTTGGGGAGCAGAAGGGAGCCCAAGGATAGTGCGAGGTTGGGGTGAATGACTCTTGGATGCATCTGAGGAACTCTGGTCACCGTGACTCTGTGACATGTTCCAAAGGCTCCCTGGGTCTTCCCCTGACTCCCACTGCCCATATGGGTGCTGGCCAATGGCTGTCCCTCTCGCTCCGCTCTCTGCTACTCTGCTGCCTTTGCCTTTCTGTGAGAAGGCGGGATACTGGTGTGTGCCTAGGTTGTGGGCCTTTGCAGGCAACTGAGGGACCCTTGGCCGCAACCACTCTGCGGTAGAGTCCCAAAGGCCACACGGGTCCCTTCTCAGCCCAATCGCCCATAACGGTGCCAGTGGAATGTCTCCTCCATCCTTACTAAAAAAAAAAAAAAAAAAGGGGGCCGGCCGAGTGGCGCGGTGGTTAAGCGCTGGCTTGGGAAGCCAGCGGCCCCGGTTCGGGTCCCACATATGAGGGCCAGTGACACTGCCCTCAAAAAAAAAAAAAAAAAAATCCGGCCCCATTGCCACCAGTAAATAACTTAAATCATCCTTCAAACCTTACCCAAAGGAATCTGTGGCCATTTACCAGAGTGATCAGGCATTATAAATAAGTAAATAAGTAAATAAATAAATAAATAAATAAATAAATAAATAAATAAATAAATAAAAATCCAGATTTGAGGGGAAGTATTAGACACTGACTCTGAACTCATGCTAATAGCTGGGGGTCCATGACAATTCTGTGCCCTACTAATCAAAACTGGGGCTCATGGTAGTCAGGAAACTAGTCAAGTTTATCTCTTGTCTTACTCACAGTGGGGTCAGTTGGTGTAGACCTGGCCTGCAGTTATTCTCCAGGAATTAAAGAAGGGACATCACTACAGGGTCTACAGACATAGAGAATCTAATAAGAGAATAATACGAGGGCACTGTGATAAAACTTTGAGCAAATTAAAATGTTTCAGTTTCTTGAAGACTCAAATGAACAAAATTGACCATAGAAGATATTTTTAAAATCATAATAGCCCTGTATGTATTAATAAAATTGAATTCATAATTGAAAACCATTTCACAATGAAAATACCAGACCTACAAGGCTTCACTGGTAGATTTTAGCAAACATTTAAATTAGGAATAATACACAATTTAGTTTTTAAAAATAAAGGAGCAGAAATAACTTCCCAGCTTGTTTAATGAGGCCAACTTAACTTCATTCTCAGACCAAAACTGAGAAAAATATTATAAGAAAACCATATTAAGAACCAATATTTAATAGACATAAGTGCAAACCCTCACCGAAAAAGAATGATAAACTATGACTAAATCGAAACTGTGCCAAAAATACAAGGTTGCGCATACATCCCCAAATTAATCAATGTAATGTAATGATTTCATTAGAATAATGGGAAAATGACATGACAATTTCAACAGATATAGAAAAGTCTTATAGTAACTTCAGTATGTATTCATGAATAAATACTCAGCGATCTAGAAATACAAGGAAACGTCCTGAAATGACAAGGATCTCTGAAAAACATACAGATGACACCACACTTAATAGTGAAAGACCCAACGCTTTTCCTCAAAGATCACAAACAGGACAGAAATACTCCACCCTCATTTCTCTGGTTCCACACTTCACTGGTGGTGCTGGTCAGTCTCATAAATCAAGTCTCAGCAACAAAAGGAACCATAACATTGGTATCTCAATTGGAAAGGAGAAGGTAAAACTGTCTTCGTTTTGTTTATTTCTTTCACATATGTCAGAATCATCTATGAAGGAAATCCTATAAAAATTATTTTTAAAAGGTATGACTATATTAGGTGAATTCACAGGATACAAGATCAATATATAAAATCAATTCTCTTTTCATACACTAGTAAAAATTCAATCAAAAATTGAAATAAAAATAAACAATGTCATTTGCCAGAGCATCAAAAAATATATTTAAGGATAAATCTGATAACCTATAAACTGAAACACTGGTGAGAAAATTTAAAAGATTCAAATAAATGGAGAGATTTATGGAGTCACATCCCAAAGATTCAGTGTTTTAAAATATCAACTCTCCATAAATTGTTTTTAGTTTCAATACAAACATTATCAAAATTCAAGCAGGACATTTTCTAGAAATTAAGAAGCTAATACCAAAATTCATATAAAAATTCAAAGAACCTAGAATACCTCAAACAACTTTGGAATTAAGAAAAGACAAAGATTGATCCACAAACACAAGGTCAGCTGATTTTTGACCAAGTTACAAAATCAGTTCAGTGGAAAACAATTTCAATAGATAGTACTGGAAAATGTAAATATTCCTATGTAAATCAGTAAATAAATTTAGCACTTTACTTCTCATCATATACTCAAATTAATATTAATTGGATTATAGACCTAAATGCAAAACCTAAAGCTTTAAAACTTCTAGAGAAAACATGTGACCTTGGGTTAAGCAAAGGTTTTTTTGATAACAACATTAAAAACACAATCCCCGCAAGAGAAAACGATAAGTTGGATTTTATTAAAATTAAGAATTTTACGCTTTGAAAGATACTGCTAGAAAAGCCACAGGTAAATAGAAAGAATTAGACAATCACATGTTTGAGAAAGGCTGCCTTCAGAATATATAAAGAAATCTCTACAATCAATAATAATAATAATAAAAATACCAAATAAGCAAATGGGAGAATGGTTTGACATTTCACCAATGAATATATGCATATATGCATAAAGCAAATAGGCATGTGAACAAATGCTTATATAAGCCATCTGGAAAACACAAATTAAAATAAGAATGAGATAATAGTATATACCTATTATCATATTTAAAATTAATTAAAAAGGCTGATCATACTAAATGTCAGCGAGGACATGAAGCAAATGGAACTCTCATGAATTGCTGGTAGCAATATAAAGTGGCATATTCATTTGTACAAACAGTGGCCATTTTATTAAAAGTTAAACATACAACTAGCATATGAACCAGATATTCCACTTCTAAGGATTTCAGAAATGAGAGTGTCTCTCCAAACAGAGAGTGGTACACAGATGTTTGTAACAGCTTTACTCATAATACTCCAAAACTGAAAGCCTCACAGTCTATAATAAATATATGAGTGAAGAAGCAAATTAAGCCATGCCCATACAGTGGAATCCTACTGCAGATATACACAACAGCATGGATAATATCATAGTAAATGTAATCAGTGGGGAAAAAAAAGTAAGACCCCCGCAAATACATACTGTATTACTCTGTTTCCATAAAATGCAAACTAATCTATACAGACAGAGCAGATTTCTGGTTACCTAGAGCAGGGAGCAGCATGGATGCAGGGGACATGGAGAGCTATTACAATGGAGTCCAAGAAAATGTTTGCAGATGGTAGATGTGTCTTTCATGGTGGCAGTGTTTTCACAGTTTATACATGTATCAGAATGCATCAAATTGTGCATCTTAAGTATGTATACTTTATTGTATGTCAATTCTATTTCAATAAAGATGTTAAACATTAAAAAACTAAAACAACAAAAATGAATAAATGAGTCTTCAGAAAAACTAAAACTTTTGTTTTGACAAGTCTCAATGAAGAAAATGAAAAGTGAAGCCATTCAAGTGGAGAAAATATTTTTTATGATGTTGATCTGACCAGGGATTTATTTTCAGAATATATAAAGAACTCACACAGTGTAGAATAATCAAACAAGCCGATTTCTAAAATGGTCAAATGGTTTGAGTAGATACTTCAAAAAAGAAGACATTTAGAAGGCCCAAAGCACATAGCAACACATCCAACATTGTTTGTCATTAGGGGGGTGCAAATGTCAAGTACAGCAAGATGCCATGTCGAACTTGTTAGACTGGCTTAGAATACCTTGTGCCAGTTAGGGTGTGGGGCATTTTTCACACTCCTTATATACTACTGATGGAAATGCAAAATGGTATAAGCACTTCGGAACATGGTGCATTACGAAGTTAAACATACAAATACCCACCCTATAAGACTGTACATTCCCTCCCCCCGCAAAAAAATATATATGCCCATGTGAAGATAGGTCTGCAAATGTTTATTGCCCTTTATTCATATTGGCTCCAAACTAGAAACCCACCCAGATGCTCAGCAATAGTTGCATGTGACCAGGGAATAGTGTGTGGGAGACCAAACAAACACTGACACATTCAGAAACACAGGAAAACTGCACAACCGCACGCTGAGTGAAAGGAACCAGAGACTAAGGAGCGCATATCATATGACTGCATTTATAGTAATTTCTAGAACAGGTGAAAATGATCTCTGGTGACAGAAAATGGCATTGGTTGTCTGGGGCCTGCTTTGGGGATGGGACTGACTGTAAGTACGCCAGAGACTATCCTGGGGCTGATGGGGATGTTTTATAGCTGACTGTAGTGGTGGTTTCAAGGGTGTACATACTTGGGTGCACTCAGAGACCTACCTGCTTATAACGGGTACATTGTATTGGATGCACAGTCCTCTTAGTCAAGTTGACTTGAGAATAACAACAGCACTGTATTAGTTGGCTAGAATTGCCATAACAAAATATCACATTCTGGGGCCTTAAACAATAGAAATTCATTTTCCCACAGTAACAGTTCTGGAGGCTAGAAGTCCAAAATCAAAGTGTCACAGGTCTGATTTCTCTTGAGGACTTTCTCATGGCTTATAAATGGTCGCCTTTTAATTTCTATTTCCTCCTTATGACTTTATATTCTTAGAAGAAGCTCAGTCTGTTTTCTCAGAGCTCATGAGGTTAATCAACTCACATTATGGCTAGCAAAATGGCATGGATTCTCATCATATTTACACAGCAGATGAGAAATTTGTATTCTTGAATGCATTAAGTCAAACCAAAGGTCTGACATAATATGCATTGGGATTTCTGCTGCTCAGGGATGGATTTATTTTATTTTTCCAGAAAACTAATTAATGCCAACCTCTGTCAGATTTAAATTATAGCGAAAACCAGAAGTACTTCAGAACTCAACACCTATGTTGATGTTTGACACCCGTCCCAACCTAAGGGGAATAGTAATTATAAATTCCAGATAAATATTTGTTGAATATACCTTTCGCAGAGCCATGCTTTGATTTGGAGCAACACTGCACCACCTTCCATATACTTCTTATCAGTGTAATTCTATTTGGTTCAGCTGAAACAAGTTGCTATATCTGACGTGGTTCTCCCTTCAAAGAGTTCAGAGTTTCAGGGGGACAAGGCAAACCATCCTTATTTTCAGAATATAGATGAACTGTGGACGGTGGTATGTGATTAAGTAACAAAATGAGTACTGAGAAAAAAAATTCAAAGAAGTTCAGGAAACAGAGATACACAGTGGGTTGTGGCCGTCAGGATGTTTTTATAATGAAGGGGTACAGTGTGTTCACAAAAACCATGGTCAGGTAATGAACTCCAATGTCAAGCAGAAATGTCCTGCATTCAAGAAATATTTTACACAAGAAACCCCTCTCTTTTAGAAGAACTCTTCTGTCTAGCTGTGCTTTCAGGAAACCTGTCATTCATTTTCTAATATTATGTACTTTGGGGACATAATGATCTTTGGGATTGCAAGATGTTTTCGTTAGAATAGTTAGATATAGCTCTTATGGTTTATTACAAATAAAGCTTCTGTTCATTAGATAATGTCTGAATTGCCTGCCCATTTTGAAGGGTAGAGGTGAGGGCTCTGCTCAAGGAAACAGCTGATATATATCCTACCATCTTGGGACTGTGTCAACTGGAATGCGGAACACCTGGGGCCCCACGGCAGAGGAGAGACAGCTATGGGATCAGGTACTAGGCTCTCGTATGTTTTGAACAGTAAGTGATAGTCTCACTTCCACCCGCCCCTCCCATTGATCAGATGTGGTCCAGCAGTCTTGTCAGGCTGTAGAGAGTTTGGGAAATGCGGCTGAGTGCATAGATTGTGTGTGTGGGATCACATCTCTGGCACAGACTGCTCTGTGGTCAGACACTCCTTTATTCCTGTTTCCCCACATGGAACTTAGCCATCCCTTTTTCCAGGGAAGATGACACAAGTTTCAAGTCTGAGCCAGTAAACTCATCATAGTGAGAGCCTTGGATCTCTACATATTACAAAACAATTGCTATGTTAAGTTCAGACTTTCTTCTCATAGTCCAGAGAACTATGAATAAAAAGCCTAGTTCTCGCTCCCAGATAGCTAACATGAAACAGAGAGAGGAAAGCCATGAGAAATGTTCCCATTTAGAAAGGTGTAAATGGTAGATAGGCCCTAATCGCTGGCCCTTAGCAATTCTTAAATTCTGTTGTGCAGACGCTGTGAGTCCTCGCACCCTGGTGTGGACCTATGAGGTTATGGCTGTGCCTGCTGGAAAGGTCTCCTGTATCTACAATTCTCCATGGTCTCTAGCTTCATCTTCTTGTTGTTTTTTTTGTTTTCATTGTCCTCCTTCACTACATTTGAAGAGAGTGTTAGGGAATGGGGCCTCCTTAAACTGTACAGCTTTTAATTTTTTTTCTGTTACCTTCCTCCTCAAAGAATTCTTGAGGCTTAAGAATCATTTTTGATAAGAATTTGGAGTCTAAGTTTGTTGGGTCTTGCCAGTACAACTTTCTTTAAATAATAGTACACTTATTATGTATTTGATTCCAGTCAGTTACATGTTTCAGTAACCACTCCCAGATTGCTTTTTTTGAAGGAGAAGTTTTCAGCATTGCTGTATTTTATTGATGATATCTTACCAGCTCTTTTTCTCTTGTTCTTCAATCTCTCTCTCTTTCTCTTTGTCTCTCTCTCTTTGTCTCTCTCTCTCTTTCTCTCTTTCTCTCTCTCCCCCCATTGACACTATAGTTTTTATAAAATAACTAAATTTTAATCTGATTTTAATCTGATTAGTGCCCTGAGCAATAATTTTTTACCTAATTGAAAAATGTGCTGGGTCAGAATACTCTTAATCAATTTTTTTCCATGATACACTTAACCATTGAGAGATTTGGGATGTTATGGTGGTAACTTTATTCTAACTTTGCCTCAGAATTAACTTCATTTTTTATTATTTTACTTTACATATTTCACTTAATGTATAATTATATTCAGTCAACTTTAGACAGTATACTTTACAGTTCTCCAAGTAATGACAAACATGTATGTGTGTAAACACGATGATAATCAAGATAGAGAATATTCCAACACACACACACATACACGCACACGCACAAATTCTATTCTTTTTGTCCAATCCTTCCCAAAGCCTAGATCCTGGAAGTGACTAATTCAGTCTCTGTGCTGTTTTCAAAATATCATATAAAACAAATTACACAGCATGTAACCTTGTAAGGCTGGCTTCTTTCATCTAAAACAGTACATTTGAAATTTATCTATCTTGTTGCCTGTATCAGTACTTTTATTTTTCCATTGCATGGGTGTACCACAGTATTTTTGTTTATTTTCTTAAATGCATTCCTCGGTTCAATGACATTTGATTTGGTTCCAAGTTTTTGGTGAGTATGAATACATCTTTTGTAAACATTCCTGTGCAGGTTTCCCTATGAACATCATTTAGCTTTATTTAGATTCCATCAGAGAGTGGAATTGCTGGGTTGCATAGAAGTGTATGTTTAACATTAGGAGACACGGTCAAGGTCACCACCCCATTTTGCACCTGTATCAACAATGCGACAATTCTAACTCATCCACAACCTTGCTACCATTTGGGATTGTCAGGGTTTTATTTTTGTTTTGTTTTGCCATTCTAATAAGTTTCAGTGGCACCTCATTGTGGCTTTAATTTTAATTTCACTGGTGTTGACCATATTTCCATGTCCCTATTTGCCTTCCATATGCTTTCTTTGGTGAAAGATCTGCTCACGTCATTTATCGATTTCCTTTCGGATTGTTTCTTTTCTGATCATTGAGTTTTGTATCCTGAGTTAGTTGATGTTCTGTCTATTTGTTTCAATACAGAACCATAGAGTAAAGCTTCTTTTAATCTGCCATCTTCTAACTGGAAATGTTTCTACTGTGCATTGGAAATGGCACCAGGATTGCAACTTTGCTCAATGCCCATTGCCCACTTCTGCCTTAGGGATAGAACATACATTGTTTAGGTGGGCAAGTGATAATCTACAAAATTAGACCAGGTTTTTAAGCCTTCCCATCAGCTATGTATGAGTCTGTGATTCAGTTGTGGCCAACAGGATGCGTGTGGATGTGGTGACTGCATCTTCAGGAAAGTGGCCTTAAAAAGAGGAAGCCTGCCTTTCATTCTTTTCAACTTCATGTAGGCTAAAATGTAGTTTTAATGGGTGGGCCTCCATCATGCAGTTTGCACCTTGCAGCTACCTTAAAAATGGCGGCATCTGATGGTAGAACCACACAATAGGTATACATTAGCTTGTTTAAGCTTTGTTTGTGTGTTTGTTTACTTTTCTGTGCCTTGTAACTGAGCCTAATCCAAAATCATAAAAGACATTAGGACACCCAGGTTTCAAATTTCAATGGAATCTAAGATCTCCTCAAAGATCCATAAAACATTTTAGACCAGAGAAGTGAAGGAGTAGAATTATTTAAAGGAAATTATTAATCAAATACTGAGATTTTGAGGCTATCCATCTTTGAAGAGATAAGATCAGAGGCTTGGCCTGAACACAAAGGCTGAAGAGTTAGGAGAGACAGTATACAAAGAAGTGAAGGTATAGGAGAAAACATTAAAAAAACGAACAACAACAAAAAACTTTTTTCTTGAGTTTATGATTTTGTTTAGCTATGATTGAGCATTTGACCTATATGAAGCTAATATTAGGTTTCTGAAATAGTAATACTTATCAACAAAGTTCAAGTGGAGTCGGAGGAGAGTTCCCTGACTCAGGAATAGGCTGCATACTGTTCTCTGCTTTGGACAAGAATGTGGAAGCATCTATTCAAGCAACAAGTTCAGGGCTTCCATGACGCTTACAATGTGCAGTACTGTACTTCTCAATTTGTCTCGCTCCCCATTACAACTTTTCTTTGTTGATTCTCTGAACCTCTCCTTCACAATTGTTTTTATGTTCTGAATTCCCAGTGCTTGGTGAAATGAGAGAAAGCTTGCAATATTTGCTCAGTGGAAGGAGAAATACATGACCTCCAGCTTGACAGCCAGACTGGGCTCTGACCTTGGAGTCCTTCAGGTCCCTGCTTCATATTGGTCCATTCTTTCTAAAGATCCCGATCTCAGATGAGGTGGAACTCACCTCCATGTCTGAGCCAAGCAACAGAGTTCTGTCCAGACTTCTCTGTGTTCTGTACCCCACCAAAGAACAAGAGAACAAAGAGGATTCTGACACAGGACGCCCAAGTTCTAGGCAATGTGAGGCCAAAGGGTTCACATGAGAGTTCTGGCCATGGAAGGCTTCACCACTGTCCTGGGGGACAAAGACAGAAGCATGTAAACCAAAACACACTATGACAACAGCAAGTAGAGTGTGCTTTGGTCATGGAGAGAAAAATAATTTAGAATGCGAGTGAGGTCACGGAAAATGAAAGTACGAAGTTTACTTTTGGGTAGATTATTCAAAAGGCAGATATTGGGGCCAGCTATATTCCAGGAAGGTGGACTGGACTCGTCAGAGAGGAATAAAATTGCATGAAATAGTCGTATCTATGTTTTTGTTTTTTTTTTTTTTACTTATTTTGCTAGGTCAGCCATACTTGTTCAAACAGTACATGGCCATTCAAGAAGAGATACAGATGGTCAGAGACAGGCAAAAGCCCCAGATGCTGCTTTCTAGTCTCCGGTCTCCTTTATCTGCTTCTCTGTCTTGACTCTGAGCTCAGATATAAGCCTACTGCTAGCACTTTGGATATGTTTTCCCAGCACCTGATTACTTTCCTTATAAAAAGATGTTGTGTTAAACTCATTCTCTGGCTTTCTTGATATTGGTGTCCTGCCCATATCGTGGTGCTCTTACCACTTCAGCACAAACATCTGCCTGACCTTCAAATGCCAGCTCTTGCACCGTTTTGCCTGCGAGTTTCCTCTGGTTCCGTAGCTCGTGGGGATTAAGCCATTTCACCTCATGAGACAGCCCTTACCCATCCACTGATGGGGTTTGGTACATAAATGCCCCCGTCCCTTTGACTCTCAGATAGGGTAACTCTGAGGTACGTACTCTGCCCCAGGTTCCGGAGTTTGCCCAGTAGAATTAAACTGTGTTCCCACACTGAAGCTAGCCCGACAGTGTTCCCTGAAAGCCTGCCTTCTATTGCATTTACTACAATACATCCTCCTTTACCTGCCAGGGCTTTCAACCCCCAAATCACCTGAGACTTTGTCTTAGCCTCTGCTTATAGGGGAGCTCAAAATAAGAAAATAAGATACTTATGTTAAACGTACATTGTTTCCCAAAAAAAACATTAGATAATAATTCAAGCTGCTACCCAAGTCTGGTCAAACCAGGTACTTTTCCTATTCTAATACAGATTTAGATAGATAGATATAGATAGGTGATAGCAATAGATGATAGGGATAGAGATAGAGGTGATAGGGACAAAGATATACAAATGATATAAATAGAGATACATAAAATATATATGTATATCAAATATATAAGGTATATCAAATATATACATATATTCATATCATTATGTATATATTTTATATTATCCATATTATCTATATTTTATATATAAATTCAAAATCAGTTTATTCATGGAACTGTAAGTAGTTCAAGGTAGAATTGTAGTATTGCTTCTAAGCATCTATCCTTTTGATCTTGTGCAAATTAAGTGAACTTACTTTTCACTCATCCATGCCTCCAAATCGATTGAACAAAAGTATAATCGAATTAGCATGAGATGCCAAGGGGATCGGATTTAAGTATCCACATTCAATTAGAATTCTCACTGTGTTGCAGAGAAGAAACTTTTGCATTTTTTTTTTTTTTTACTTTATTCTTTTTGGAATTTCTGTTAGAGCCTTTGCTTCCATGCTTCTGAGTTCAATCTGCATTTTTCATCAGCGATTCTAGTTTAAGGGAAACTTTGTTCAGTATCTATTTGGAGTCACTTACTATGTGCACTCAGTAGAAGGCAGAAAAGCCATGGTGGCTATGTGAATGAAATGAGCTGGTTTCAGTCTGGAAAGGTATATAGATGATGAGTGGCTGACCATAAGAATATCTGAAAATGACGGAGAAGCTAAGATGGTGGCTTGCCTCTGAAATCTATATGATGGTTCTATAAAGTGATTAAATTAATTAATTCCCATGAGCAAACTCTTGTCTTTTATCCTTACCACACACTAATGTTGTGGGAAGTAAACATACTAGGAAATATCACCGAATGTTGGTTTGATGGTGGATTTGGGAAAGGCTTGTTTTTATAAAGAAGAAGATAGCCCTCTGAGCTACAGCAGGATAAATGGCAGTAAAGGGTGCAGTTTCCACTTTTATTTCAGTGACTCCCAGTGTGAGGAGGCCATGTGCTAACAAGGGGCTGTTGGGAAACCAATGCTTCTGAGATTATCATGCTAAGTGCAATAAGTCAGACAGAAAAAGTCGAGAACCATATGATTTCACTGATATGTGGTGTATAAAACTGAAAACAACAAAAGAACAAGACAAACAAATGAAGAAACAAAAACTCATAGACACGGACAACAGTTTAGTGGTTACCAGAGGGTAAAGGGGGAGAGGGGGGTAGGAGAGGGTAAAGGGGGTCAAATATATGGTGATGGAAGAAGAACTGATTCTGGGTAGTGAACACACAATGTGTTATATAGAGGATGTATTATAGAAATGTAATTTAAATGTATTATAGAAATGTAACACTTGAAACCTATGTAACTTTACTAACCATTGTCACCCCAATAAACTTTAATAAAAAAAAAAAGAAATTAGCAATCTTGTCTTCTAATTTCACTACAATGCCTCCTAGTGTCCCCATTCACTTTTTCTTCCCAAGCTAGACATCCACATTTCCTCCACTTATTATAATCTGTTTCTTCAGTTACTCAAAATCTGGTCACTTTTTTGTGCATTGCTGTCTACCACTGAAACGGGAACGCAAATTCCTGGCCATAGTCTGATGAGAGAGTCTGATGACACAGCAGGATTTGCATTTATATCATCTGAGCTCTTCATCTGGCACTAACAGAAATTGCAGATTCTGTCAATGACTTTGTAGGAATCATGAGTCGCAGAAGAGGTCCCACAGCAGATAAGTTTCAATAGGAAAATACAAATTCTGTTCTCATAAAATATAAATTCTCTTCTCATCTACCATGTATGGTAGATGCTCTCCAAGACCTCCAGCCTCTCCTATACACATACTTCCTCCCAGTTATTAAATCAAGCACTAATCTAGGTGCTATTGTGAAGGGAATTTGCAGAGGTAACTGGGTTCCCAAATATGTTGACTTTAAGATAAGGAGCTTTTTCTTGGTGGGCCCAACCTAATCAGGTAAGCCCTTCACAGGGACTGGAATCCTCCAGGAAAACGATATTAGAAAGGCAAGAAACATCTGAAGACTGTTCTTCACTGATGGGCTTTAAAGATCAAGGGGATCCCCTTCAGTAAGGGATGGTCAGTGTCCTCTAGGAGCTGATGCTGACCCCCCTCCAAGAGCTAGCCAGGAGACTTGGCTTTCAGGTTTATATTCGTAAGAAACAGACTCTGCTAACAACTGATGAGCTTGGAAGCTGATTCTTTCCCAGAGCCTCCAGATAAGAACTCAGCCCAGCCAATTCCTTACATGTGAGCCCCTGAGCAAAGAACCCAGTTGAGACTTGTCTGGACATCTGTCCATTGGACATCTGACCAGTGGAGCTCTGAGATTGTAAGTGGTGTTGTCCTAAGCTGCTGAATTTGTGATAACCTGTTACAAAGCAATAGAAAATGAATATACTCCCATATTCCCTGGCAGAGAGTCACTTCCTCTACTGGACCAGCAAAGCGTGCATTACTTGGTGCTGTTGAGGGGTTCACCTGTGTGCTGCTTATCCTCGCTAAATCTCGAGGGATCTCTCTCATATGAAATGCACAATAGCTTAACTATGAAGAGCCAGTACCAAACATCAGATACTTTGAGTTTAAATCCTGGCTTTGCCACCTTCTTTGAGCGGAATGTGGATCAATTGCTTAATTCCTCCGATCCTAGGTTGGCTTATTCTTAATGTGGATAAAACAGCAGTACTCATATCTAAAATATTTTTTTCATGATGCACACACACTGCTTAGCATGAGTCCTTGCACATGTTAGGTAACTATATGAGGCCTGATGTAAATATAAATTATACATTTAAATATAAATATAAATTAGTGCACAACTCAGTAGAGTCCAGATTCCATATCATTGAACCTTTAATTAACACTTGCTTTCCTCCAGGCTGTAGGAATAAAAATGATAGGATGGGAAAATGTCACAACCTTTACTTTGAAACCTTTTCCAAAGAAGTGGAAAAAACTAACACATGAGCAAAAATATCACTAACATCTTTTAATGTGGCCAGTGAAAGAGTAACTATGAGACAGAGGTAGCACCAAGGAAGGAATGATCAATTCTCCGTGTGGATGAAGGGCTTGAAGGAGCAGGGAAGACGTGTTGACATTTGAACTGGGATTTTAAAGAATGAATAGAAGTTGATCAAATAATCAAAGTCTGGAAAAGCATTCCAAGCAAGCCAGTAGATTATCCAATTTCTCTGAGAAAATAAATGTTATAGGATATATTAGGCATCATGCAGTTTCTATAGGCAAGAAGCTTTAAAAGACCAAGCTCACAGGCTGTTTTTATTGAATCATTTTCAAGGACATCTGAGGGAGATTCTCCCTGTAGGCATGATGAAATCCAGGGAGTCAGGAGATGTTGTCAGGGTTTCTCTCTCTCTCTCTCTCTCTCTCTCTCTCTCTACTTCTCTCACTATTTTGGCTTTATTCTCAAGCAAGCAGGGTAATCTGATGAATAACATGGTTTGTCCTTCCAAGCTTAAATTCTAACGGTTGTCAAGCTACAAGATGCAAGATTCTATGTTGACTTTGTCCCTTAGGCGTGCCCTTGAATCAAGCTGGGTGGCCCTCTTTGGCCCCATGTGAACCAGGATGTGGGACAGGCAGAACATGAACATTGACAGTCCCCAAGAAATCCCATTATGTGGGTGGCTTCTTTTCCCAAAGGACATATAGGTGGTTTGTACCAGAAGAAAGGGGAAGGATTTCTGGCCAGGTTCAAACAAGTAGAAAACAGATGTTTGGGTATCATTGGAGGATAAAAAGGAATGGGTCAGACCGTGGTGCCTCTTTTACACCATGCTAAGGAGTCTCAGCTGTAGCCTGCAGGCAGTGAGGAATTTGTGAAGGACTTCAGTCCGTGCAGAGGATGCTGGGATGAGTGCTTTCAGAGTGTCACATTGATGTCATGGGGGGGACGCGCAGCTATGAAGAACACGCTGGATGGGCTCCAGAGTTTCTGGAAGCCACATAATGTGGATGGCTATCTCTCAACACACTTGAAGGTAGCAGCACTCAGCAATGGAAATTCAGAGAGAAGCCCAGCAGGAAATGGTTATTCCCTCCCTGGCCTTTCCACTTAACATTCATAATCTTCAAACGTATGACTGCCAGCAGCCACATCATCTAACGCAAAGGTCAACATGAAATAGCATTTTCAAGTGGCACGTCCAAATGGCCCTTTGCAATTTGACATAATTGCTTGCTTAAGTGCTTGCGTATTGCATTTTCTTGCTTTCATAAGTCCGATGTTGCTGCCAGTTCTTCCTTGTTTGAATTCCTTTTCTAAATTTTGCTACTTTCCAATAGCTGAGGATTTCTTCTATGTGAGGCAACCTCTAGACTGTCATTATTTTAGTGTTTTGATTTCAGTGCCTGGGCATAATTTTCTACTTCAGAGAAACATCATTGTGGGTACAAGATGCTTTATGAGTTAGAACCCTATCTTCATTTGTCCGTTAGTTTATTAATAGTCAGCCACCAACGTGTTCCGTATACACCTGCTATGAGCAAGGTACTGAGGAAAGCTGTGTGGTATCAGAGATGGAAAAAGCCACATCCTTATCTTTTGTGAATGTAGAACATATAAGAAGAGTTTACCATGAACTGCTGTAAGATGAAAAGAAATCAGGATCAAATCATACCAAAAAAACGTGGAATATACAAAATCTATTTCAAGAAAACTGTTTTTTCTTTTATTTTTTTGTTATTGTTGTGTTGTTTTATTTTGTAATGATGAAGTGAATGCTGTAGATTTTTATAAAGCTTGTGCCTCAAAATAGTTGCTTGTGGTGTTGTGTAGACCCTCAGGCTATCACTTAAGATGGTTTACTGAGTTTTCTTACAACATTTGGCAAATGGGGTTCTCCAGGAAGCCGACTCAGAGATGGAGGTTTGAATTCAGGAAGGTTATTGGGGGTCCCCTTAGAGTCAACACCCATGGAAGGTAAAGGAAAGAAGAAGAATTGAGGATGGAGAGGTCAAGCTGTGACATGGTCTCAATGGAAGTCTTCGGTCAACCCTGCGAAGCGTTCTGCAAATGCGATGACACTTAAAAGTCATTCTGTGCTGGCACAGGAGGGCCAGGTCTTCATACAACTGTTTTGATCAGTCATTGGCTGCTGGCCACCCCAGAGAGGGTGGGTCCTGGGGCAGCCAGCTCTGACTGGGGAAGATGAGATCTCCCCAGGGAGGGCTGTGCTTAGAGCTTTCTGTTGAAAGGGTCTCCCAGTAGTCAGGTGCGAAGTTCTCTAGTTCTAATGAGGGTCTGGATACTCTTACAGCCACCCCCCTTATCCTTGGGGGATACACCCAAAGACCCCTAGTGGATGCTTGAAACTGCATGTAGTACCAATCCCTATATGTACCATGTTTCTCCTATATATACACACCTATGATAAATTTAATTTATAAATTAGGCACAGTGAGAGATTAATAATGATAATAATTAATTAGAACAATTATAACAATATACTGTAACATAAGTTATATGGATGTGGTTTCTCTCTCTCTCTCTCTCTCTCTCTCTCTCTCTCTCTCTCTCTCTCTCTCTCTCTCACAACCAGGAAGGCTCCCAGGTGACTAATGATAGACCATATACATTGTGGACATGCTGGAAAAAGAGGTGATTCATGTCCTGGGTGGGATGGAGAGGAATAGCGAGAGATGTCATCACCCCACTCAGGAATGTGTGCAACTTAAAACTGAAGAGTTGTTTATTTCTGGAATTTTCTATTTAATATTTTTGGACCACTGTTGACCAAGGGTAGCTGAAACCATGGAAGCAAAACTTCAGATAAGATGGGACACTGTACAGTGTCCCCTGCAACCCCATCATTTACAAGACTGTAGGTGTTAATGGATGCAGTACCTCTTACAGAGATTGGGGTCAATTTTCACCAACCATTTTTTTGGGCTAATCTCGAGGTTAGATGCATAGAAGAAAGATGGCCTTGATTAGAAACACCTGCCATGTTATATGAGCAGGATTTAATCTTTCATTACACTTAGATACTGTAATTAAGATGTGGTATGGACAGCCAGCTTTATCCAGACACATATTACCATTCTTCCTATATATCAGTTATAATTTAATTCAAAATCTAATTCTTGAGCCTCAACTCTAAGCCAAAATACTACTACTACTACTACTACTACTAATAATAATAATAATAACATAATAACTAAATTTATTAAGCATTGCCTTTGTGCCATGCACTATTCTAAGCAATTTACGTGTAACCACACATTTCATCCTTAGAGTAAGTCTATGTGGTATATAATATTATCTCCATTTTATAAATGAGTAAACCAAGGAACAGAGTGGTCAAGCAACTCATCCAAATTGGCACAGCTTTTATGGAAAGAAGCAGGGATTTGCACCCAGGTAGTCTGGCTCCAAAGGCTGTGTTTATAAACGTGTTCCACCATCAATGACCTCATCATTAGCCAACTCTCTCATCTGACTGATTGCATTAATTATTCACTCCTGTTTGCAGTCCTGCTCTTTGCCATGGGATTCTGTAGTTCCCTCCCCTTCCCAGTGCTGAGAATGGCTCTACCCTGGACTCAGATTCAGTCACTTCACTAGTTTGGCCA
This sequence comes from Aselliscus stoliczkanus, assembly GCA_033961575.1. Taxonomy (NCBI): domain Eukaryota; kingdom Metazoa; phylum Chordata; class Mammalia; order Chiroptera; family Hipposideridae; genus Aselliscus; species Aselliscus stoliczkanus. The sequence continues at coordinate 137,106,859 of CM066734.1, forward strand.
AAGAGTCTGAAAACACCATGCAAGTAGAGACTTGAAAGTGCTTGCCTGCTGGAGCTTGGTCTTTCTCATTCTTCTTCCGTGGACATGAGAACGCACCTGAGCTTGCCTGCTCATATTGGAGACAAGCCACATGGAATGGAGCTGAGTTATTCCAGTTATTTGGCAAAGGCCACCCTACATCACCTGACAGGGATGGACCCCGAACCAGGATCCACAGAGCCTCCTAGTCTGTCCGAAACTGACTTGAAAAGAATGGGTGAGCACTGTGCAGCTCGCCTAAACCCTATAGACAGTGAGCTAAATCGTTTACTGTTGCATGCCAATGGGGGGTGAGGTTGTTGTGCAATGAAAAGAAACAATACAAATAGAATTATGGAAGAAAATTAAAGTTGACATAAATGCAATGATAAGGGGAAGCACAGTATGTGATGGGGACATAGCGGCAATGGCTAACAGGATGTGCCAACTTATTCCAGACTTCATACTCAGTGAAGAGTTCCTGGAGGAATGCACATAAAATTAGTCCTGGAGAAATAATTCAAAACAAAACAAAACAAATAGGATTTATGCTGGGGAAATAGGTCTTTCTTATATCCAGGGACATTCAGTAAGACTGGAGTGTCCTATTTGCTGCAGCCATGTTTTTGAGAAGTTGCATGCAAATCCAAGTGTATTACATCTAATCTCTCTCTTACAGCAGTAGGGTTCCCTAAGTAAACAAATTTTAAAATGAAGGTTGGATATGTTTTTATTTTTTAATGGAAATTTTAAAATCTGGAAAGTGAAAATTTTTCAAAAAAATCTGTTGCATGTTGACTCAAGTAGGTGCACCTGTATGAAACATAGATTTGTGTGTCATTTGAAATTTTTAGCAGGACCAGTTACTTCTGTTGAATCCTAATTCACACATGTCTATTTTGAGTGTTGGCTTCACACATTTCTGATAAAAAATATTAATTATAACTATGGCATTCAAAATGTTATTCCACTTCTGCATGATATTTTCCCTTAAAAAATATTTATTTTCTCTAGACAAAAAAAAAAAATGTTTCCCTGGGAAAAAAGTCCAAATCCTCCCTTCAGGGTTGGGGAGTTTCTCAAAAGCCTAAATTCTTGACCAACTGACCAGGAGGCAGGCTCTGAAGATGAAAACAATCACGTATCATCATGAGAATGCAATCTTTCTCCATTATTATTAAACAAATTCTTTGTAGGGGCTGGCCACTTTATCTTATTTTACCAGCGCTGGACATGAGCCCTACTTTATTTTCTCTTGCCATCAGTCAAGAAAACCATGCTTTCTAAAAGTCTTCGCATAAATAAGGATTTATTGATTTATTATGACTAACCTTGCAGTGTGACTTCATTCAATAAGCAAACATGGCCAAAGCACCTACCCCGTGATGTGGCCTCTGTGTTAGGCTTTGTGGATGCAAAACCAAAAGTGATGCAGTCTCTGCCCAGGCAGCCATGGTTTATTAGTGGAGATAGATGAGTAACAGGATACTTAGAGTAAAGTGACAAACACTGGTGGCATCTGAAGAGCACTTTGAGTATGAGGAAGAGGAGGAAACGGAACAACACATGCTGAAGCAGATATCAGTAAAATAGTTACAAAGGGGTATTGTTTTATCACCGAATATTCCTAAATTATCTTTATTTACTCCTCATCTACGTCAGTGCTTGGCACATTTTTCTGTAAAAGGTCAGGTAGTAAATATTTTAGGCTCTGTGGGTCTCTGTTGTAGCTGCTCAATTATTCGATTGCAGAGCAAAAGCAGCTACAGACATGCAAAAACAAAGAGGGCTGCTGTGTATCAGTACAATTTTATTTGCAAAGCCAGGCAGCAGGCTGAATTTGGCCTGTGGGCTGTAGTGTGCCCCTCCTCTCTCCACCGCCTGTCCCCCATTCTGTCTGAGTTTTAGATGCTGAGGTCCTCAATTCTGAGATTCTTCCCTCCTCACTCAGCATTCTCTCCATAGATATGACCATCCACCCCCATGGTCTCAAACACCATCTGTTTTCCAAATGTATAACCCAGACTCGATTGATCTTGTCAAGTCCAGACTCACTTACCAGGTACCCACTGAACATATTTCCACGGGCTATTTCCCAGCTCTGTCAAAATTAATAGACTTTATCTCATGATTTCCCCACTAAGCCTCTAGGCCAGATCCTGTCCTGAGCCCCTTTCTCTGTTTCCACAAATAGTAATTTAATCCACCGATTTTCTCAAGGCAGAAACCTGTGAGTCACAAAGAGTAACTTCTTCTCCATCAGACCACACACCTCTCCTCTGAACTCAGTTAATTATAGTTCTTAAATGACTGTCTCTCTGTCACCACTGCCACGCCTTGCTCATGCCATCATCACTTCTGGCATGGACCGTTCTACTGCCATTGTCACAGGTCTACTAAGGTCCACTCTTGTGCTCTTCTAACCCATTTTTCCATCCACCAGCCAGAGTGGACTTTTTAATAAGACCTCAGATAATGTCATCTCTGATTTAACCCTTGTGAATTATTCCTTAAGCTCTGAGGCTGGGTGCAACATCTTTACAATTCTTCCCACAGGCCTTACTCTTACTCAGCTCAGACCCATGCTCATTAGTTACCTATCGCTGCTGCAGCAAGTGACCATACACTTCGAGACTCAAAACAATACAAATGTATTATTTTACAGCTCATGGGGGCAGAAGTTTGCAATGGGACCAGGAAGCTAAAATCAAGATATTGGCAAGGCCATGTTCTTTCTGGAGGCTCTGGGTGAGAATTCATTTCTGTGTCTTTTCCAGTCTCAAGAGGCTGCCCACATTCCCAGGCTCATGACCTTCAGCCAATCATCATATCATTCTGAACTCTGCTATCACCGTCAGGTCTCATCTTTGACTGCTTCTCCTACTTACCTGTTAGAAGGATCCTGTCATCCTACTGGACCCATGTAGATAATCCAGGGAAATCTCCCAAAACCAAGATCCTCACTTTAATCACATCTGCAAAGTTACTTTTGCCATAAAGACCGTACATTCACAGTTGCTGGAGACTATAACACCGTCAGCTTTGGGGGAGCAGGGGAGGGCATTATTCTGCAAACCACGCCCTGTCTCCTTACGCATCATGCTCCGGACACACAGCCTTTTTCTTTCTCATTTAAAGCAGCTACCTCTTCCTCCTCCAAATCCTCTGGATATAATACAGTATTCCCTTTCCCTGGAATTTTCTTTCTTCAGGTTTGTCTCGGGCCTGAACACAGAATGCTCCTCCTTGAAAGAAACTGTATTTGATTCCTCCCCCAATCCCTTTTAAATTGAGCTAACCCTGATTTATTCTCTTATACCTTACCATTTTCTGTTAACACTGCTCACTGTTGAATTTAAATAAATTATGACATAATTATTTATTTGAAGTCTGGAGGCTCCAAATGAGGACAACGGCAGTGTTATTCTTTAATAGTGATTAAACTATTGTACATGTCCACTAAATACATGTTGAATGACTAAATGGGTTGGTGACTAAATAAATACATCATGAAGAATTACCTTTGATCATGATTTTAAAGAATGAGTGACAGGTGGCAGGTGATGAGAAGGATTAAGACACATAATTTGAAAAGACTAAAGAGGACACACCTATAGTTGGCAATGGTGACAGTGGACTAAGGATAAATAGAGACTGGATCATAAACTGCCTTCATCATTTAAGATGCATCAGTGGCAAGTAATAGACAGCTAACCTAATAGAGCCTTAAGTAATACAGACTTCCAATTAGTGTCTGGAAGTAAGTAGCTTCAGATCCGGGTCAATAGCTCAAAGACATTAGGGCATTGAGTTCGAATGTCTGACATTCTCTTGGCTTTTCCCTCATTATTGCAAGATGGCTGCCATAGCAACAAGCATCATTAGAGTGTCCGAGAACAGTGTCCTATATGTGGAGGGAGAGAGTGGAAGCAAAAGGGCTCTCTTCAAATTCTCCTTTTTTTCCTTTTCTTTTTTCTTTTGGTTGGTAAAGGACATCAACTATTTCCATAAGCCCCTAGTAGATGTCTCTTTTTTTTAATGGTTGCTTTTTAAAAGTTAGTTTTAAAAAAAAGATTCTCAGTTGAATATTAATTTCAGATAAGCAATGGACATTGTTTAGTATAATATTCAGGACGTACGTATACTAAAAAAAAAATAGCCTGTTATTGATATGAAATCAGGATTTAATAGGCACTATGTGTTTTATCTGGCAATCCTAGTCCTGTTTCCTTAGCAAGAGCAGGGTTGAATGCTCACCCCTAGTTTGGTCACAGGTAACCACTAATGCAGTTACCATGCCTGTCACCAACTGACGCAGCGTAGTCCCCCGGGCCCAGACACATCACCAAAATAGGGTCCTGTTTGCAAGGATGAGACAGGCTAGTTGTTTGATGAGCAACCAACTGTGTCAGCCACAGGGTCTGAGAAAATTGATGATATGGTTTTACCTTATTTGGTAGATAATGTGGGCATATTGAAGGATCTAAGCAAAGGAATGATGTAATAATTTTGAAAAAAAAATTGTAAAGATTTGTGCTCTGGTTAAATGCAGAATGGCAGAATTAGAGGAAGGGATAATCGATATAAGGATATTCCAGTAGCTGTGTCAAAGAATGATGAAGGTGTATGAATCTAAAACAGAAGGAACTTAAAAACATGTAAGAGAATTTTATAAGCATATTTATTAATCACGCTTGTCAAGATTTCAGACTTTCAAGTTGAAATGTTTGGTGTTATATCCTATCTTTATTATGAAATGTCTGTGTCACCTTGAGTAAGTTACTTTATCTTAAGGGCCTTGGTTTCTTTTATCGGTAAACATGTAGATAATAAAACTATGAGATTTACTATCAGCATTGAATAAGGTCATTCAAGTACTTAGCAAAAAACGAACAAACAAAAAAACAAAGAAACATTACATGTGCTTAGTGAATGTTAGATATTTTTATCACTTTGGTCATTGTTAGTTTTCTTATTATTATTATGGATTGTGACTCATTAAAAATGATGTGGAAGGAGGGCCGGCCGAGTGGCGCGGTGGTTGGGCGCTGGCTTGGGAGGACAGCGGCCCGGTTTGGGTCCCACATATGAGGGCCAGAGACACTGCCCTCAAAAAAAAAAAAAAAAGATAAAGGGGTCCTAAACTCTGTAAATTTAAAAAAAAAAAAAATGATGTGGAAGGAAACACCAAGGATTCCCCCAAGTCTGCTCCGCCCACCGTCTTGCCCATCTCATATAATGGCAATTCCTTCCTTCCAGGTGCTTAGAGCAAAATCTTTAGTGTCAGCACTGACTCTCATTTCTCATCCCATACTCTGTTTCCCAGAAATCCCTTTGGCACTCCATTCTAAACACACTCCAGGTCCCCCCACTGCTCACCTCCACTGCTCCCTCTCTGGTCTGAGCCGCCATCATCCCCGTGGGTGACCGCAAACACTCTTCTCATTAGCCTCCTGCTTTCACTCTTGCCCCTGCTGTCCATTCTCAACACAGCAGCCAGAGTGATGAAACATTAAATCAGATCGTGCCATGTCTGCTCAAAACCTTGCAGTGCCTTCCCATTTTACTAAAAATAGCAGCTAGAATGCTTAAATCTGCTTGGCTGGCTCCCTAGTCCCTCTCCTGCTTCGCCAGCTCCTCTCCTTGGCTCACTCCACTTCAGACACCTCAGCTGCCTTTCTTTCCTTCTAATTCTCCTTCTTAGAGCCCTGGTCCTGGTTGATCCTTCTGCTTGGAATACTCTTCCCACAGCTATCTAAAGGCTTAATTCTCTTACATCATCAGGCCTCTGCTCAAATCACGTCCACTCAGTGAAGGGGACACCTACATGAAATTCCAAACTAACACCCACCCATGCCTACCAATTTGACATTTAAAATTGATTGCCCTTGTCTATTTTCTCCTTGTTTATTTGTTCATTTGACCAATAACCCTTATTACATCCTAATGTACAATATAATTTACTTATTTATTATAATAATTGTTCACTGCGGGATCAAGCCTTCCTCCCTCATTAGAATGTTAGTCATGCAAGAGTACACACCTTTATATGTTTTGTTTACTGATACATCAAAGCCTCCAAAAGAGTCCCTGACATATATTAAGTGCTCAGCAAATATTTGATAAAACCAGACATATATCTAGGTTTTTCTCTATCTGGCTGCATAGATGTCAGTCATTCTTGTTCTTTATGTATTAAGAACAAATAGTTAATAAATGCTTATCCTGGACCAGGCATACTTCTGATGGCTTTGCAGGCACCGTCTCATTGAATCTTTGCAAGGACTCTGTGGTTTCCATCCCTCCATAGCAGGGCACCACAGTAGCCAAAGGTGGGAATTAATCAGAAGAGAAAATCTTAGGATCTCAAGCTAGAAATCATGGCTTTGAATCTTGACTCTACTCCTCAGTAGGAGTCATGTCTTAGATAAGTGATGGACACTCTTCCTTGCCTCGGTACCCAGGTTTTCTCATTTGTGATACCGGGCATAATTACAGTACTGACTCATAGATTGTTGTAACTATAAAAGAGTTAATACATGGAAAGTATTAGCATGGTGTCTGGAACAGAGTATACACTAAACAGGTGTTAGCTATTATCATGACAATGAATATTTTATCAATTCCACATATTGTAACCTGAGGCTCAGAGAAGCCAATTAAGTTGGCCAAGGTCAAGCAGATAGTAAGTGGCATTTAGGCCTCCAACTCCCAAACTGTGTTTTTAACCACCACTTAACAAGGAACACAAAAGGAGGAGCCCTTTGGGGGAAAATATAATGAGTTGAAATGTGGATTTCTGTATCCTCACCACAGGATATTTTCCACCTAAATTTAGACTTCCTAGAGCATATCGACTCTCTAGCTATATATTTAATTTTCTCTCCGAGCTAGCATGAAGCAGAGTTGATCTTTGGAAGACAGCAGGGTTCATGTGATTATTTTCCCGGCCTTTGCCAAAAGTCAGTCATTTAAAAGTCTTTGTGGCACACGACCAACTGCTTTGTACATCAGCTTGCTCCGTGGAAAAGTTGAAAATGTGATAGATTTGCTGACAAGCGTGTTTTATGTTTGATGTGCATACATTTTTTGCAATGATAAAAATAGAAGCAGTTAAGACTTACTGAGTGGCTTGTTTTTCCTTCTGCTTCTTGAATATTTTGATCTTGACATACAGCAGGTGTCTTACTTGTTTTCACCTGTTTTTCCATAGCACTCACTTCTTTATTTATAAAAAAGTATCCACACCTACTAAGTGCAAAGTTGAATCTAGTTACCTTGGGGGCAAATAGAAGAGTAACAAATATTGCATTACGATCTGGTGGGAGACAGGGAAAACCTGTCTTTGTCAAATGTAGTATTAAAATCTTAGGACAAGCCACAGCCTTCCTCATTGGAAGCACTACAATAGCCTGCCTCTTCTCCCAAGATTCTCTAAGCCATTGTGCACCCAGTACCCAGGGTGACTTCATCACCTTGTAAACCTAACCATGTTTCTCTCCCACACAAAGCCCTTTCTTTCATGGCTTCCCCTTGGAGTAAATTCCAAAATCATCACCATGACCAGGCACCGTGAATGACCCTGCCCCTTTCTCTCTCCTAGCCCACCTCCTGCTAACCTGCACCTTTCTCACCCCACTCCACCACACTAGTCATCTGTCTTCTATTTCTCAAATATCCAATATAGTTCTTGACTCAGAACATTTATACTTATTGCCTTTCTACACTGTATGCTGTCCTTACTGATTTCCGTACAACTGTTTCTCATCCTTTAGAAGTCAGTTGTATTCCCTTCTTTTTGAACTCTTTCCATAGCACACAATTTAAGTTGTAGGCAGGGATTTTTTTTTCCTTTTATCCCCTGCTGTATTTGTATTGTCCAAAGTATCAACCACATGGTGTTTCATAAGTGACTATTGTTGAATGATTGACTGAATAATTGACTATGAATATATCTGCGATGCTAATAAGGGATTAGTGCCCAAAAAAGTCATAGAGAAAGTTCTGTGAGATGCCATAAGAGACAGCAATCATGCAAGAATGGTCATCATGCAAAGGTTCATTGAGAAAGATGATCTCAAATAGAGATTATCTATCATTGTTACTGTTATAGATGATTATTTAGTATTTACTATATGTAAATAATATTCTATGCCTGTACTGTAAATAATCTTATTTAATCTTTATAAAACCCAATGGTTAGATACTCATTTTATAAGTGAGGGGATGTGTCTTAGTCCATTTTGGCTGCTGTAACAAAATACCAGGCACTGGGTAACTCATAAACAACAAACATTTATTTCTCATAATTCTGAGGGTGGAAGTCTGAGATCAGGGTGCCAGCCTGGTTGGATAAGGTCCCTTTTCTGGGTCAGACTTCTTGTGTCCTCACATGACAGGTGAAGAATGCTTTATAAAGAATAATTTTTTATAAAATGCAGTGATTTTATAAAATAGTGAAAGCCTTTGGAGAAGGGATTGGCATGCCTCTATCTGAGCTTTACAGTGATAGGGAGAACAGTTTCAAACAAGAAGTAATTATGTTCATTCTCCTATTAATATTTTCCTAAAGTATTTTGACTCACAAATAGATCTTTTTTTTTTATTTTTTTTATTTTTATTTTTTTTAATTAGTTTCAGGTGTACAACACAGTGCAATAGTTATACATTTTACCCCTCAAAGTGACAACCCCCCACCCCCAATATACCACCCCACTCCCCCCCATATCATATATATCTATTACTCTTCCTCTGACTCTCTTCCACAGTATAATCCACATCCCATGACTATCTATATATATTCAATTACAGTAGGTATACCACCCCCACTTTAGTAATACAGTGCAGTGATCAAACCTCTACTCCATCCATGAAATGGTCTCCCTAACAAGACCTATGATCATCTGACATTCCACAGAATATTTACAACATTATTAATTATATTCCCCAAACTGTTTTTCCTATCCCAGTAGCAATATTGTAGTTGCCTATTTTTGCTGTCTAATCCCTTCCCCTTCTCCCTCATCCCCATTCCTCTCCAAATTAGCAACCCTGATTTTTCCTCTATATCTATGGGACACAAATAGATCTTTTCATTATCAACAATCCCTGTGTTGTCACAGTCAATGTACTAACTCTTTTTTACAGATAAGAATAGTTACTTGTAAATTAAATTTAATATAATGATGCCTGGAAAGGGCAAGTGATTTAAAATGTCCAAGGTCAAATGTCAAACATAACCTGAAACTAGAAATTTTCAAAAAGTCATTTGGCAAAATCTAGGATGTTCACCTATGGCGAGAAGCATAGTTGTCACAATTGTCACCTCTCATGCAGTGGCTCCTGTGCGACAGCCCCTTGTCTGTGTTGTCTCTATTTATAATGGAGGCCACATTGCTGAGAAATGAAGAGCAAGGACATCAAAAACAAACAACTAGTTTTAAATACCAGCTGGTATTTGTCTCTAGAGAATTTACTTAACCTAGCTTTGCCTCAGTTGCAAATTGTTCTGTAGATTAAATGAACTAAATAATATAAAGTGCTTAGACCAGTTCCTGGTATTAAGTAAACTCTTTCAAGTATTTTGCTTTGAATGATCCTCATACTAATTCCTTTCAATACACTGAGAACCACACATATCCCGGGAGTGTGAATGCCCAGGAACAGGGAAGCCCTTGCAAAGAACCCTAAATATGCAATCACCCTTTCTAGAAAATTTGTGTATTATTGCACATAGGGAAAATTAATAATTATTAAGTACACACATTAAAATGGGATAAACCCAGATTTCCCCTTGACTGAGAAGACAGTTGGGGTGATGGATAATGAGGAAGAAGTTGCCAGTATCCTACCAACAATGAATTCACTGAGAATTTAATGGTATAGCAAGGTTAAAGCCCTTAAAATACACATACACCTAGGTTTTGCTTTGTCTGGCTACAGAGGACCCTTGAGAAAAGGGCTCCCCTTCCCCCGCTGATCTGCTGCACCTCCTGTTGCCCCGTTGATCTGAGTTGGGCAGGGTTCAAGAGTCCCTCCCTCTGGACAGGGGATCACAATTCCAGCATTTCTCTACCAGCTGTGGGAACCTGGAACAACTGTTTAACCTCTCTGTGCCTGTATTTTCTCATAAATAAAATGCACCTAATACTTCTCAACTTCGAAGAATCTTCAAATTACCAATTACCACCTAAGCGTGTGGTGTAACCTCAGGACTTTATAATGATTACAAGAACAAGAGAAGATATACTCTCTGTTGGTACATACGGGCACTCCGAATGTTTCGTTGAAAAGAGGTACTGTTAACTTTTGGTGAATGAACGGATGATCTTCAAACACTATCAATACGGTGCTGTTACTTTTTCCCTTACAATGTTTATTGAATTTCTATTCTTTTATAAAATTCTGTCTTTCGTCATTGCTTCACTCACCCATCCCAAAGGGTGCTGTCAACACTCGGTAAGATAGAGTAGTGTCAACCATCGTCTACAGCACCCCAAAACTCATTCCCCAGCAGCCCCGAGTTCCATCAGGCAGGCCACGTTTATTCTTTAGGACCTTCATCTGAAAACTGAAGAGAGTACGTGGCTTGCAGTGACTTAGCGAAGTTGAGGAGTCACTGGATAGGAAACTGCCGGGCACGTAGCCCAAGCTGTTACTTCCCTCTCCCTTCTCATAGTTCTGCTGACTCCGTGTCATCCGGAGACACTATTTGTCTTTAGCCCTCTCAGCAGAAATTTCCTAATGTTTGGGGGGACTCAATTACCTAGGGAGGCTCAGCAAATCCAAGAGTTAGTGGATGAGGTGAGTGGGCTGCGCTGGGCCTGCCTAGAACTTTCAGGAGTCCTCTAGGAATGGGCTTCACCCTAGCATGGTATTCATTCATTCATTCATTTGCATTATTCATGATTTCCATGGCTTCCCTTCTCATTCAAAGTAAAAGTGCTTGCCAGGCCCTAAGCCATCTCCCTCCTCTTCCTTCCCCAAAATCACTTCCCTGAGCTCCTCCAGTGCCCACCCCCCCACCTTTGCACTGGTAAAGGCACCTGGTCCTCTTGCTTTTCAGCTATTCCCCACTTCTGCTGGGAATTCCCTTCTACCCAGGGTTCCATACCTGCCACAGGCAGAGGGTCCCATGCTGTTTTTCTTTCTTACTTTTCCCCATGGTACTTTTCCCCATCTGACCCACTTCTTATTTCATGCAATTATTTGTCCGTTAGCTGTCACTATCCTCCCACAAAGCTATCACCATGAAGGCAGGGACTTGGTCAGCTCTTGGTGCCATGTCTGGCCTGTGGTAGGTACTCACTGCCTCGCCTCTGGTGGAGGAATGGACACACGCATTCAGAACTACTCCTTTCAACCACCTCTATACAGGTGGGGGGATCCGGAGCCCAGGTAGGCAGAGCTCATGGCGTGCTTCATGAAGTTGAAGAGACTGATGCTGAAGAAAACAATTACTAAAATACACATTTCTAACAACCTGTGCGGGTCCTGGACGTCTGTCCCCTCCAATCCAGCCCTTGTCCTTCTGCTGGCCTGCTGCAGGCTAGAGGCTGCCTGGCCCTGCCCGCTCCTGGCTGAGTATGCCGGAGGGGAGGCAGTGACATGAGCTTAAAGGGCCTGAGAAGGGAGGGAAGGAGCACTGCCGGCCTTCTCCGCCTCCGGCAGTGGCTGCCTCTCCTCGAGGAGCTGAAGTCACCTCTTCTTGTTTGTCCAATCTCAGGTTCCTACCAGTTCCTCACTAGTGATATTATCTGGGTTGCCTCACTTGTTACCACCTCCTTTCCAAGTCCCTCCATCATCAGTGCAACTAGTTACCTTGATTATATTCTCCCTTTGAATCCTGCAAGCATTTCGAGCTGTGTGGATCTTTCCTCTTTGCTCAGACTGACTGGTGCACCACCGCCTGACATGCTGCCCCTGGAAGGCACGGTGGCTGGAACAGTGTATAGCAGGGCGCCCCCTTGCCCAGTGGAGCTATTCTAGGCGAGGCCTTCTGAGGCAGCGACGTGTTGTCCTTTGAGTAGGGGAGCGTAAAGAAGAGTCAACAAGGAAAGCCAGGGTGGTGTGCTTTTCAGACCAAAGGAGATGCATGTGAAGGCTCTGGGCCGGGAGGCAGTTAGCACTTTCAAATAACGGAATGAATGGCACCAGGTCTGGAGCATAAAGAAGGAACAGATGAGGCTGGAAGCATTGGCCAGCCATTCTGGGTCTCGTTGGCCATGTTTATGTGTTTATCCTATATCTCATGGGGTTCCCTGAAAGCTTTTAAGCAGGGAAGGTCACAGTAGTGGCCCTATCTGCTGTGTGCTGTGTCAAGGCAGCTGCAATGAAGGCTGTAAACCTGGCAGCTAGGAGACAAAGTGGGAGGCCGCCGCAGGGCCGGCACGAGGCCATGGTGGTTTGGACCAGGGTGGTGACTGAGGTACAGAAGAAAGGAAAGAGCCAGAGAACAGCCAAGTCCTGGGCGCTCTCCTCGCTCTCCCTTCCCTTCCAGACTGCTGACTCGCTCCTTCGGTCCCTGGGGTCATGGGCGCAGCCAGTTCCATCGGCTTTATTTTTATGCCGGTGTCTGAAAGCCTCAGGCTCTCTGCGGACACGGAGCAAGGTGAACAGGAGAATATACTCTGGCGACCGTCATCTCCTTTTCATAGACCAGCTGGGGCACAAGTTCAAAACAACATGAAGCTGTTGGGGGAAACCGCCCCATCGCTCCTCTTTCTCAAGTGGTGGCAAACTGCTGCAGGACATACCACACCCGGCTTTCCTAATTCTGGGCCTGCTCCATCTTCCCCACGCACGTTGGGGTATTTCCAAGGCCTCTGAGGCTATTCCAGCGCTTTTAGTATGGACTGCGGTCACTACATCTATTGCAACGTTCCTTGTGGCAGAGGAATGGGTTTACAGCCGAGCAGGGAAGTAGGAAGAGATGACACCAATTCATACATAAAGCGGCTTCCTGGCGGGGGAGAGAGCACTAAGCCTGAAGCCGGAAGGTGCTTTATTGAGGTCATGCCCTTACTCGGCGACCCGGGAAAGTTTAATGACAAAGCAGAGACTTTTACTTGTGATGTGCTAGTTACTCACATGTGCTGACCATTATTCCTAACGGGACAGGCACCAGCTAAGACCTTCCTGCACACTGTCTACTTAAGCCTCTCAGTGACCCTTAGGAGGGAGATGGGTTATTTTCTCCATTTTTCTTAGGGGAGGAAATGAGCTTAGAGATATTAAGGGACTAGCTTAAAGCCACACAGCTGACAAGTCAGAGGGAAGAATTTGGCCTCGGCTTCCTATTTGAGCTTTTTGCTCTTACTATGACCCCCGCCACCCAAGCTATACCAAGAACATGGGATTTGGAGCCCACGTTGGGATCTTGATCTGATGCCTGCTCCTCTGCTTTGCAAGCTGTGTGTTGTCAGGCAGGAGCCTGGCCTGTCTGAGCCTTAACCTCCCTTGTTTGTGAAATACCACCATTACTAATGGCCTGCTTGCAGTGTAGAATTCTACGAGATTCAGGGCACGGGGTGGGTCGTATGGGGCTCCATAGCAGATGCCTAGTCCACCAGCTCCCTGGGGCTCTCTACTCGGTGCCTCCTCTTTCCACACGAATGGACCCTCAGCTTTGTGTCTTCAGCTGTGCGACTCTAAGTGAGTCATTTAAAACCCCTGACCAGTGACACTGCCCTCTACAGCTAACAACAGCTCCACCTGGAGCTGGGCTGTGCGAGCCCCAGTGATGGTGTAGGCTGCAGCCCCTGCTGCAGTGGGCTGCCATAGGCTACAGTGAGTGGCTGGCAGCCAGCGTGAGCTGCCAATAGCCGCAGTGAGCGACCATCCAGAGGCTGGGGACCGATCTGCCTCATCCGGGAAGAGCGCAATGACGATACCAACATGGGCCAGTGAAACGACGTCCTCTGCAGCTGGACTGAGGATTGGAGGGACAGCAACTTGTGTGTTCCCCTTCCCCGATTCCCCAAGCTATTCCCCTCGCCCAATTCCCCAATAAAAAAATCTTTAAAATAAATAAATAAATAAAAATAAAACCCCTGAGTCTCACATGGGTGGAGTGGGACTAAATGTGATTTAACTAGAAGTATTGTAAGGAAGATTAAGTAGGAAAACTATAACACAGAGCAACCCACACATCACAGGTGTTTATTTTTCTCTCGTTAGGTAGAGCTGTCATTCTCTCTGCTTAAAACACTTCGGTAGTAAGTGCTCTGTCTCCTGCATGGTATCAAATGAGCTTATCCTTTTGATATAATTAGTATACTGGGAAAAACACACAAAAACACTATGTGGGAGCTAAGGATTAATATCATTACTAAATGATGTCAAATCTATGGAATATTATAAAGAATGAGTAATTAACACCATGTACTAAATTACCTAGTGCTTGTAACATTATTTATTCATTTATCTGGAGCCTATAATTTTGTGAACCATTAATTGTTTTATATATAAGAGAACAGTGTGCTGCTATCTACTGTGTTACCAAGGATTGTCGATCGTAGCAGACAGAAAACATTTTCAAAAATTAGCTGTAACGAGTGGATGTGAACACAGATTTTAAAACTCTGCTATTCTTGTGGTATCTTTTCTTCATTATTTTGCAATTATTATTCCATGTGCTCATGATCAATCCCCCCATTCCTGGGTGATTGCCCTATTAATGGCAGAGTGATGAGAATGGAATTAAATATTTGCACTAGGGGCTATGCTTAATTGAGTTTCTTCTCTGATTATTGCAAGCTTTGGTTTTTGAAATTAAAGCTAACAAAAATGATGCCATTTAAAAGCCTGGAAAAAATTAGAAATCTTTTAAATATGATAAAAATTTTTACAGAGTCTTGGACTTCAAGTTTTGTGTTGAGACACAGGGAGTAATTTTAGAAACAAAACGCAGTTTGTTAATTTTTGAAAAACTGTATCCAGATTACATGGAGCACTCACATTGTCTCAGAAACTATATCAAACACTGAAGAGGAAAGTAAACCATAATATAACTCTAAAACAGTTTAATATGTGACATGATCTCATTTACAGTGCAATGACTAGGAGACTAATATCATCCTTATTGTCATTCACTCAAGTGCAAATACTTAATGGAGATCTCCTGAGATTTTGGATATTGGTATCTTCTGTTTGGCAGGCGCTATGCTTGGTGCTTGGGATATATCTGGGAACAGAACAACGTGCAAGACCTCTGTTTTCCATCTATTATTATTCTAGTGCTGCAAACAGATCATAAAGAATAAACACATAAGTGGATGATGACTGAGAATTGTGTTCACCACTGAAGGCTGAAAAAAAGCCAGCTGTGGAGAGATTCCAAAGAAGAACACGCAAGGAGGGCCGGGAGCAAAGACCTAGAAACAAAGAGAGGAGAAGGAGGAGGCAAAACACCTGAAGCAAGTGAACAGGAATAGTGTGATGGGGTAAGAATTTGGTCAGGTGGTGGGTAGGGACCAGATCCTGCAAAACATTGAGGGCGATGGCGGAAAATGTAGATGTTGTTCCAACAAGGCATTGAAGGGTTTGAAGCAGAGTGCTTCTTCAATTCTTTTTTTTTTTTTTAATTTACTTTGACTATTATTCTCTGGAAAATGGACAATGGGGGCAAGGATAGAGGCAGGGAACTCCATTAAGATGCTACTAAATTGGCCCAGGAGAGAGACAATGTCACCTTGTACTGCGATAGGAGGATCAGAGATGGACATGAGACTTAAAAAGTTCCAGAAACAAGATTCATGTTAGATTGGATGAGGGAGAAGGAAAGAGATTCTCTGGATTTTCTGCCTAAACAACTGGATTCATGAGACATCTCATTTGCTGATAAGAAAAAACATGGACATAAACGTTTTTTGTTTGTTTTGCTTTTTTTTTTTAATATGGCACAGGAAATATTAATTGTTTCATTTGGGCATATTGTTTGAAATATAAAACTAAAGATGTCCAGTAGACAGTTGGGTATATGTGTTTGAAACTTAAAATGTTTGTCTTGCAGACACAATTTGGGTTTTCAGCTTATTAATGCCATTTAAAGGCAGGGACCAGCATGAGAACACCCAAGGGGAGAGTTTTTGTAGAAAAGAGAACACCAACCTGATCCATGGGCTTAGATGCTTAGAGGAGATAAATAATTTGCTCAACATTGCCTGTCTCCTAAGTGGCAAACTTAGATCTTGTCTGACTCCAAAGTCTATGCCTTTATGTTTGTTGCCTATTAGGTACTATTTTAAGTAAGCTTTTTGAAATATAATAAATAGAACTTTGATATCCAGGGGTGCTGAGAAGGGCACTATAGGCTAAGGGCACTATAATATTTATGGCACGAAAGTTGAAAAGGACAGAGAGTGCACAGAGGATGGTGATTTTGTTGTTCAGTGGGGTGTCAGTATATGGCCTGGGGAGAATCATGTTAGAAAATGAATCCATCCAATGTGTAGGAAATGGAAGAAAAAACAATCAACAACAACAACCAAAAACGACAACAGCGTTTTTCTTCACTGACTAGGAATCCATGGATGAAGATGATGTTGTAATTCATGCCAATTTGAAATACAGATGATTGTGCAGTTGGATGTTTTATTGTCGTTATATATGGATGATTGTATACAAAAGGAATTACACAGTTGTTCTCTGTGACTTTCAAAGATAGAATCAAAAAGAGACATTTTTTAGAGAGTCGGATTTACATTTAATTAATAAAATGGTTTCAAAAATGATCTCTCAAAGTAGAATTGTTTCAAA
The DNA here is from genome assembly GCA_033961575.1 of Aselliscus stoliczkanus. Lineage (NCBI taxonomy): Eukaryota > Metazoa > Chordata > Mammalia > Chiroptera > Hipposideridae > Aselliscus > Aselliscus stoliczkanus. The sequence continues at coordinate 137,123,635 of CM066734.1, forward strand.
AACTTCCCAGTCACCACAAATGTTGAAAGATAATTATTAATAGACTCAGCACGCAGTGAGAGTGTTCCTTGTTTGTCACATGTTTTATTCTTTCTCCTTTCCAGTCCATGACCCGTGTGTTGGTCTGTTTGGGCTGCTATAGCAAGAATACCATAAACTGGGTGGCTCAGAAATTAACTTTAATTTCTCACAAGTCTGGGGACTGGGAAGTTCCAGATCAGGCACTGGTGGGTTCGGGGCCTGGGGAGAACTGGCTCTCTGCTCTTCGCACTGCGCCCTCATGCGGTGGAAGGGGGAGAGAAATCTCTGGGGTCTCTGTTTAAAGGGAACTAATCCCATTCATGGGACAGACCTGATCACCTGCCAAGGGCCTCATCTCCTAACACCATCGCCTTGGGGCTGGGATGTCAATATGTGCCTCTAGAGAGGGACACAGACACTCAGTCCACAACAACCCAATTTAACTCAAAATGCTCAAGTTGAAAATTGTGCTTTGGGACATTGGAATGAGAAGTGGATCCCCTGTCACCCAGCCCAGGTCACAGTCATTAATTCTTTCAACAAATATATTTGTAGAAAACTAACCATATTTAAACTACATGCACAACGCTGTCAGAGCAACTAGAAAAACATGCCAACAGATATCCCAGGACTAAGACTGGAAGAGAATGAAAATGGCAGAGCAGGGATGGAGGTGCTGGGAGGTTGAGCCCGCAGTCACTCCCCGCTGATGCATGGCCTGAAATTCCCCCACATGCCCCTGAGAAGATGATATAGCAGCAGACTTCAGGCTAGGACTTTGAAAAAATACTGTATGCTAATACTTTATGATGGGGGAGGAGTAGAGATTTTTATAAGCTCATTAGTGATATGAGTGGTATGCAATTTTAATTTTAGGAGGAAAAAAAGAGCTTAGGCTAAAAAATTAATGTGGTCACAGGCAATAGTCTAGGAATGCTAGGATGATGGGTTAATAATTTTAGGATTTTTGTTCCAAAAAACATGTGGCTAGAAATATAACATTATCCATGCATGCATCACAGTGTCTGAGCTTCCTCATAGATCTGGTCCTGCTTGGCTATCATCCATGATTTTACTTTGTTTCACAGCCTGAGACCCAGCCCATAGATAGGGGGTGTTTTAGGAGCACTAGTTTAGTTTACTAAGGAAATTTGGTGCCGAAACAGTGCATTTTTCTTTTCTGGCCTTTGGCATCAGCTCCAGACATCTGAGTTAGAACTCATTCCTGTGACCAAAGCGCCGTTTTATGTAACTAGTTCAATTGCTGAGTGTTTATCTGAGTTTGAATCACTTTCCAATATTTTATCAAAATAGTGAAGGGAACTTTTATAATTTGGCTCTGGGTGGAGAAAGTCCAGACCCCCATGGCAACAGGGATTATGTCAGATTTACTAGACATAGCAAGTAGCAGCTAACATCTGTCAAGTATTGATCAAATGCTAAGCTATGTTCTAGGTCAGGGGCAAGCATTGTTCTTAGGCTAAATCCAGCCAGCTGCCTGTTTTTATAAATAAAGTTTTATTGGAACATACCATTGCCCAGTTAGTTGCATATTTCTGTGGTTGTGTTTGCTGTCCAATAGCACACTTGAGTAGTTGTGACAAAGGTCTTATTGCCCACAAAGTCTACAGTTTTTTTACTTTCTGGCTCTGTATAAAAAATGCTGATTTTTCTAAATGCGTTACTGCAAATTACAACCTCTCTGACCCTTCACAAGCAGTGTAACCTTCATAATATTCACGAAAACTTCATGATGTAACGTTTTTACATGTGAGACAAATTAGGTGAGCCAAATAACAGATAAAAGTTGTGCCAAAGCTAAAGATTATACAGCCTGGGAACAACAGGCCTAGAATACAAACGAAACCATTTTCTCTGGATTCTATGCACTTAAAAATAGTAATAATTATAAATACAGAGGGTTCCAAAAAATGTATACACATTTTAAGAAAGGAAAAAAACTGTATTAAAATTGTAATACGATAAGTGACACTAGCATTCATTTGATTAACGCCATCTTTTAAGCAAACGTCATACTACACATTGCTACCATAATTCAATTCAACTTCGAAAAGTAATACATAGATAACATATGTTAAAATGTGTACATTTTTTGGCACCCCCAATAGATGTTTATATGTAAGTTTATATAAAATGGATTTATCGAGATCTAATTCAAATACAGTAGCCTCCCTTCCACAGGGCATATGTTCTAAGGCCCCCAGTGGATCCATGAAACTATTGATAGTATAGGACCCTAGGCATATATGTAGAAGCACATTTGACCCTTGAACAATGCAGGGTTAGGAACACCGACCACCACGCAGTTGAAAACCTGCTTATAACATAAGCCAGCCTTCCACACACTCAGATGTCCAAACACAGATCAGAAACACAGTTGGTCCCTGAACAGCACAAATGTGGACTATGCAGGTCTAGGGCAGCAAAACTCGCAGAAACTTATTTGTCTTCACAATTTCACAGAAGATTCATTCTTACTTTAGATCTTAGCAACCACAGCGTACAATGTTTTCTTCCCTTATAAAGAACTTTCACCCTTTCATTTAGAGGAAACACTTTGTGGCCTCTCTTCAGCATATTTGAATTTCCAGCATCACTATGCTTGGGCTTTGGGGACATTAAGTGAAATGAGGATGATTTGAACACAAGCACTGTGATACCGCAACAGTCGACCTGATAAACAAGGTGGATGGATACCCAAGTGATCAGCAGGGGAGAGTCCATGAGTGGACACACTGGACAAAGGGAAGATTCACGCTCTGGGAGCCACAGAGCAGAACAGCATGAGATTTCACCACATTACTCAGAATGACACGATATTTAAAACATATGAGTTGTTTATTTCTGAAATTTTCCATTTAATACTTTTATCCCACAGTTGACTGTGGGAAACTGTGAAAGAGCCCCAGGCAGAAGGGAACTTGACAGATTCAAGAAGAGGAATAAAATGGTATCAAATGAGGACAAAGAAAAAGACGAAGACCCGATTATAAAAGATCGTTCATGCCATGTTAGAGCTTTGGGGCACTACAGAGGTTCTGTTTGTTTGTTTGCTTTTCATAATGCGTATGTGTGTGTGTGTTGTGTGTGTGTGTGTGTTAAAATCAAAATCTTGAAGCAGAGCTCTGAAGACTGGAACTTGTAAAAATAAAATGCAGTATTTAAAATATAATTTACGCAGAGGGTAAGGGGACAGGATGGTAGAAGCGGGTAAAGGGGCTCAAATATATGGTGAGAGAAGGAGAGCTGACTCTGGTGGTGAACACACAATGTGATATATAGATGGTGTATTACAGAATTATACACTTGACACCTATGTAACTTTACTAACCATTGTCACCCCAATACATTTTAATTGAAAAAATATCCCCTAAAAAAAGGAAGGTTTGGAAGGAATACAGCAATTTCTGCTAAACTTCCTGAAACACAGATTGATTCAGCCATGCCAGGTCCTATATAACACCCCCATTTTGCCAATTAAGAAGCCACAGACAAATATAACTTTGTATAAAAAACAAAATAAAATATAATTTACCCATACTGGTTTTATATACAATTTTATAGTATATAAATACTCCATGTTGGCCCCATTTTGCCAATTAAGAATCCACACACAAATAAACAGATTTGTATTAAAAAATAAAATAAAATATAATTAACCAATACCAGTTTTATATCCAAATTTACAGATCACAAAATTCTGCCACCATGAACAGAAAGCTTTCCAGAGTTCAAATAATAGTGTCCCTTGTGTTTTTATTATAGACCCCACTCAACTGGAGGGAGAGGAGGCCAGAGAATACCCTGACCCCCTTTGCTCTGCGTCTGACTATTGTCACTGAGCAAGCTTATGCCCTTACCCACAACATTGTCGTTAATATAAATTATTTCCTAGGAGGCGACTTTGTTGCTGGTGCTCCACCTCATAGAACCAGTGAATATATGTGGGCATGCGTGAATTAGAAAATAATTAACTATACAGTTCTTCCTTAGGAACTATGCTTTCACTGAGTTTTACTCAACTCTACCCAGTTTCACCTAAAAATACCTGGGTCCTTTTGGATTGGAAGAGAGAGGAAGGGTGACTGGGACAAGCAGTGGAAAGAGAAGCACACCACGAATCCTAATCAATCTCAGAAAAGACTCTGTTAGCAATTCACACAATAACGCTGCACAGCAAACCATCTCAAAATTCAGCAGCTTTCAATAACAAGCTTTTGTCCTCATGTCCCCGGATATTTATGTCAATGATAGCTTGGCTGATCTAGGCTGAGTGATTCCTCTTTAGATTGTGGGTCACCTGGGCTTGACTCCAGGCCATGGGTTGTGTTTAGGTCCACTACCCCTGTTTGTTTTGTGTGTGTGTGTGTGTGTGTGTGTGTGTGTGTGTGTGTGTGTTGGTTTGTGTTATTTTCTTTGTAACAGCAGGAAAAATAAGAAACATGCTTCCCCTGGATGGTTGCATATCAGGAACACTCCCTCTTGTAGGCAGGGCACCCTATAGTCCTCACGCAAACTTGGAACCAAGTTCCCTAATTTTGGATTTGAGTGGCAACTTGCAAAATTCATCTTTGGAAATCCAAAATGCAAGACCAAAAGGTTGGCATTATATCCAAGATCCATGAATCTCATCCTTGACTTCCTCTCAGCCCTAATTTCTTTCAGAACTGCCAGGTTGTTTCCCAATCTATACCTTTGCTTGTCATGTGCATTTTGCCAGGAAGGCCATCTCTGCCCCCACCTTTACCACGTGACACATACATTCTCGTCTTTCAAGGCTCAGATCAACGGACTAATTTCTTAGCATGTTTCCAGTGTTTGACAGCTGATAGTTTTTGTTGTTGAATACGTAATCACATCTAAATCAACCCTTCTATTAATTATTGAATTAAATTGAGTCCCGGAAAGTAAAAGGGACTTATTCTGAGACATGCAGCATGCAATCCCCTGAAAACACTTGATCCAGAAGCAGTGACAGAGGCAAATATCAGGTTGCCAGTCTTTAGCATATTAATCTGTTTGAGTCATTTACGTGGCCAGCTCACAAAGACTTTCAGATTAGCTCTTCAAAAATCAATTGACTTGCAAGATCTTAATTATAATTAATTTCTTTAATAATTTAAGACCATGATACTTTTAGAGTCACCTCTCTCCTTTTTAAGTCTCTAACTTAAGTTAGGTTTTCTTCTTCTTGATCTTTAGTTCTATTGAAAGCTATTCTGCAGAAGCACACATCGGAAATAAGCTAAGAGAAGAAGTGGGGCAGAACCTGCTGTCATAAAGCTATGACATGGCATGGGATCTCTGTGACATTGGAATGGAATCGTCATAAGTACGAAATGACTGACAGCATGGCAAAGTAAACCAGGTCTCATGGACATCTTTCACTTTGCCTCCCTGGGACATATTCAGCCTTATTCTACCTCCATCACTCTAAATTTCCTTATGTCGACCTCTCCGTCACCTGTCTTAGACCAAATCATTTGAATGAGCTTATTCTCATGTAATGAAGCCTCAGGAGGGGCGTGGGACTCCAGTCTGGGCTATAAGTATGCCCACCCCCTGTGTCATGAAGGAAGAATGCTGGACACCATTCCATAAAGATTCCACCCCATAGCTTGACCTGGAACTCTAGTGATAGAAAACCACCCTTTCTGCTGATCTTCAATATAAAAGTACATACTTTAAGCAGTGCAAGTGGCTTCTCCTCTATCACTGTATTATTCCATCAGAGATGATAGTTGGACAAAATCCTTTGGAGCCAGTGGATATGGTGACGTCTTAAGCCAGGCCACTGGCAGGAATTCAAATGTAAGTGAGCTAACATATCCCTTTTTTTCTCACACATGTTTGAGTTGGCTTTCTGACACTTTCAAATGCAAGTGAGGTCTCTCACTGCATCTGGGAGCTTTCCAACTAGGTGTAAGAAGCCTATGGAAGACAGTCCAGCCAGGAGGGTGGATTATGTCCTGAGCCTGGCAACAGGCATATAGGGAAGGCCCAGCAAGCACATGCTGGAAGTCCACAAGGTCTGATGGGTAAGGGGGAGCTCAGCAGGGGGCCCAACAGGGGACCGTGATGTCCTTCCCCCTATCCTTCTGCATGGCACTGCAGTGTTTCTAGTGCATTCTTGCACATATTGCATACAAGATCTGAGATAGCAGGCAGCATCCACTACCCACAGCAAATACTCAGAGGATCTATGCTTCTCCTTAGATGATGTGATCAGGAACTGGTAAATCCACAAGTCTAACCCACATCATTTTGCTCTAATTGATGTCATGCTCTTTACAATACGACAGACAGGAGGTGACAGGAAGTGGAGAGCAGTGAGTCTGACTGAAAGCAGATCACCCTCAACCCTGGGTGTGAGCCCTTTGAAAACACAAGTGGCCCAGTGGGGCATGTGCATTCAGGGATTAAGGCAGAAACGTAGTTACTGAAAGTGGGAAACAAAGTGAGAAGTTGAACACAGAAATAGACCAAGAAATTCCATTTTTAAAATTGTTGGATTACTCGGGACTCGGAGCCAATTTTTTTCAGAACTAAAGTGTTTAAGATATAATGGGAATCAAGGCTCATGATTTTTCCTATAGAGCAAAAACAACAGGGAAATTAAAGGATTATCACATGCAAAGTTTCAGAAGTAGAAAGTAATGTGGCAAAAGTTTGGGGAAGTGAGAAATAGATTGGGTGCAATTAAGGTAAAGCACATGAAAAAGAAAATGAAAAATGATGGAGAAACGCCAGTTCAGGCCAGGTTGTGAGGTACATGAATGCTTTGTTAAGAGGGGTTTACGATGTTCTTAAGGAAATTGAAAAACATCACAGTTAAGTTTTTTCTTTCTCTTCCCTTCCCAAATTTATGCCAGGGCTCATCCACATCAGATATAAATTATGCTACACTTTAGGTCAAAGCTGTCACTTTTTACCTGGTAGGAAATACGGAGTCTGATCATCAAATCACTTTGGCAGCTTTTCTTTCAATCATTTGCTTAATGTAATGTGTTTTATTCATTCATTAAAGGGAACTGTAGAAGCCATTTTCTAATTTGGAGTCGATTTGCCATCCGCTAGGGAAAATCTGTCAGTCTTCATGGGAGACATTTGAAGTTAATTTTCCTACGTAGCGTGGTTCAGGTCTGTCGTGAAGATGCTGCATGGTGTTGGGAATATCATCTCCTTCTAGGCTGGAGTCCTGTTACACCTAAATTAAAGGACTTGGATTCAAACTCAACCACAATAAATGGTCCATTCCATATCCAATATTCTGAGCGCCTTTGAAATTTGGAGTAAATGGAATTTTTGTTGTTAACGTGAGAGCATTTAAAGGGTGAAGAGGCACAGAAACGGCCCCCAAGTTCCCTGGGCTTATCAGTTAGAGCCAGATGGACTCCTGTGTAGCACATGATCCCACAATTGTGTGCAGAAAACAGCTGGCTTGTGATGATGACCTTGGGGGACAATACTCAGAGTTGTTCTTCTTGAAGATGTGTCCTTGTTTGATTTTCTTGTTTGGCTGGTTGTTTTGTTGATTGCTTTGATATACTGTTCATGTAAATGAACATAGATTTGTAGAAACAACTCATGTGGCATCATGTTGTTATTTTGTTGTAGTAGCCTACAATGGATTAAGCCAGGTAGCTACTCTGCCAAGACATTTCTCCCCTCCCCCCTCTTTTCCCCCAAGGAAAATACATACTTTTGCTTGTTTTTAAATGGACAACTCACCTTGATTCATTTTAATAACCATGGACAGACAGCTTTTAAAACTTTTACCAGTTTTTTACAATAAATCTTTTCCCATTTGCCTGATATTAGTCTAAATCTTCTGTTGATTTGTCTGTTTCTGTCTCTTAACACCCATTCCATTTGTGTTTGTTTGTTTGATTTTCTTTTACTCTGCTGTGTATCCTGGACACCTGTTTGCAAACATTCCAGGGCCAAAAGATTGCTTGCTTGTAACTCCGTGAGGGCCAGTCGTGTTCAGTCTACTTATTTAGACCAATGCATTCCTGTGTTACAGTGTCCTGTCCAGCTTAGAATTTGTCTCAGACTTTTGATTCTCAATGAGCTATTAGTATTAATATTTGCATGAAATAATCTATAATTGGTTTCATAGATGTCCACATTGTACTTTCATTGTTTCCTCCACATGTGTGTGAGATGCAGGTAAAATGGAGAGAGTCTCACTCAGTTACATTCCTTTTTTTTCTTTTTTTTTCTTTTTTGAGGGCAGCGTCCCTCATATGTGGGACCCGAACCAGGGCCGCTAGCTTCCCAAGCCAGCGCTTAACCACCACGCCATTCGGCTGGCCCTCACTCAGTTAAACCAATAACTCCTTCCCCTTTTCTCAGCCTTTCCACGTGAAGCAAAATGAACACCTCCCTTTCAAGAACGGTTTGCAGGGCACCTGGTGACATGTGGCTAGGGACAGTTTTCACTCCCTGTTTAAGGTGGTAGAAGTTTTCAAGGTGTGTACCTCTGCAACCACTTGTAGCTGGAAATGTTGATAGCCTTAACCTTACTGTGGTCACTGAGAAGCATAAAGGTGTCAGGCCATAAACCCATGGATCCTATAGAAAATGGATAAACTCATAGGTTACCTGCCTGTGATATATATACAGAGGTCAAAGGCTGTGAATTCCTGCCATACAATATCAGTGGTTATGTTCTCTTCCTACACAATATAAATCTACAAATATTAATCAATTAATGAGTTAATTGGTAGTACTTCTTTTGTATTTCAATAAGCTGTTTGACAGCATGAAGTGGGAAAATGAAAGTCAATTTTTAATGAAAAATTAATTTCTTAATTTCCATTTATCAAAAAAGTTGACAATGAACCAATAATTTGCACAAGATGTTTATCACAACTGACCACCAAGGGACCATGGTGTATCTGTGCTCACACGAAGTCTGGAAGATGCGTCAGCATCTACTTCATTGAATATGTTTTTTGTGGGGTTTTTTTGTACAAGAACTGCATCCAAAAACTTCAAATAAAAACTCAGGTAACTAATTTCAATGGCTGTTATCTGTATCACGGAGTCAAGCAAAGCTTTTGGAATATTTTGTTTGTTTAAGAAGAAGCATTTGACAATTTTGCAAATGCCATTGTAAATTCAGTTAAAAATTCAGTGTTAAAAATGGCATTATGTTTTGTTGTAATAATATTAATATAAACTTTGTAGGACACCATGTTATAGTAGAATAATACTATTTCTTAATTTGGATAATTATGAGACAGAAATGCAGTTGCAATCGTTTGTGCTACTCCTGCAAATTATACTTATCTCCAAATCAATACATTCTATTGAGTGAAATACAATCTGTATTTGTCAAAAGTACAAATGTGTACACATTAAAGGCAATAGTACACATGTACACATTTACAGCAGTTGTACTACAAAATTTTTGTTACAAAACTGGTATGGGATGAACAAATATATGTCCTTAAGTATGGTGTATGCCTGGTTTTTCTCTGCTACGCATCATCAATCTGAGTTTAGAAATGTTTGAATCCATTTTATAAATCACTCTAGGTGTCTTAAAGTAAAAGTGAAAATGTTTAAAATAAACTTCTTTTGCATGTTTCTTTAAGTCAATTAGAAATTTTTATCAGCAGTTAATAATTGGAACTTAAAAATACTAATTTCAATTATTGGGGCTTTTAGCCAATTGTTACCTTACAAACAAGAAATGCTGAATTTACTTTTACAACACCAAGGGAAGGGCTGTACAAATAAACAAGGAGCACAATGTTTAATTTTGATATTAAATAATTGCACCCTGAATTTTTCAACCCAGCGGAAGAATATTTAGATGGAGCTCCTATATTTTATTGGATGAATTTATATTCCTTATTGAATGGGATTAATTGAAGTAGCCAATGCTTCGTTTTACTATTTGAGGACATTAAAAAGATAGTGGACTCTTCTTGGAGAAAACAAGACAAATGGGATCATGAAGGGTAGGAACAGTGGGGCCGGTGATTGAAGGAGGGAAATGTATTACAGGAAGTCCAGTAGAAGACCAAAGCTAGACTGTGTTCAAAGAGTCAGAGGACTAATATATAATGTCATGCTGCGTGGTCATGTGGGAATTATCAATGAATACTTTTCTAACTGAATTTTCATTGAATACTCAAGAAAATAGCCAGATTTCAGGAGATTAAGAAGCCTCTGCTGTTCCCCAAGACACGAATGCCCAGGTTCCCTGTGGTTTTCCCATGAGAACACTAGTGATGCTGTTTCCATCTTTGGATGGGCCAACACTCAACCTGGAACATGAAGGATCATGGCCGACACACGGACCAGACCCGCTATGTTTATTATTGCATGGCAGCACTCAAAGGGCTCCCCTCTACATCCATGACGGGAAAAGCCTAGAATTTCAAATTGTGAGTGACTTGAAGAAGGGAGCAAACAATCTTGAAATGCCTTTTATTTCATTTTATTTTTTTAAGAACATCTCCACATAAGGGGAAAGAAACAAAATAGACCCTCTGCCTTAAATGGTTCACTGGACAGTTTTTCGAATTAATGCAGTTTAACTATTACATTAACTTAATGGCTATTTTCCCCTACTTTAACCATGTTAAATGTGCCGGCGATAATGAGCTTCTCATGCCGTCTCTGTTAAGTCTCAGAGGCGTCTTTAGAGCGGCTGCTTATCTCCTGGATCATAAAGCTGCATAATTTAGTATTCAAACAATTCATTTAAAACTGAAGGCCTCAGAATTACTGTAAAATTAATCAGAACAAAGTCATCTTAACCCATCAGCTCGGTTTGTCTCCAGTTAGCAAATTTGCAAATGAAAGTGGGATAAATAAAAAATGTTGACTGAGCTCCAATTTCCTTCTTTGGATACAGTCTTACTCCCAGCGATATCAATATAAGTTTGAAAAAGGTTATGGGTCACAGTTCTAAGGATTCCTTCATAATGGTGATAAATCAGGGCTTTAATTTTGTTCCATGCTGTTAACTCCAGAGCCACTTTTCAACTGTGTATTGCTTCACTCTCACTGTATTTTTTCATTCATTTATTCATTATCTTTCAAATTTGACAACCAGGGGACACTATGGTGTAAGTTGGAGTGATCAATATCCCTGAACAAACAGCTTTAGAAAATTATCAAATTGCTTTGGGAAAGTTTTCCAATTATTCAGATCATGCTGGAGACCCATGGACTTCAATTTCTAGAATATTCAATTAACTAAAGGAACTATTGTACAGTCATATTAGAACATAGTGAATCTCTAACGATATCCTAAACTGCCTGGGCGAGTTGTTGCTTTAAAGAAATTCTCCAGTTTCTCAAGCATATCTATAGTTCATGTTCAGTAACAGTTGAATTTTTTCACTGAATTTTAAAATTCTATTTTGGAATGTGAGAAACAACCCGGCTATGAGTTGTATCCACATCCTGGGGAAGCAGGCTGGTCTCTTAATGTAAGCCCAGAGCTCAGAGTGACATTTCTTAGATTCTCATTGTGACAGGTGGGATCTCCATAGATGTGACAAAAATAAAGGAAAGGTGCATATGTGGAGACGTAAAAATGACACGTTAAGCTGATTTTTCCAAAAATACTTTGGCATGTCAGATCCTTGAATTGTCTAAAACACAGATTAACAAACTTTTCTGGTAGTGTCAGATAGAAAATTTTAGACTTTGCAGATGTAGGCTTTGCGGACTATTTATTCCCTGTTGAAATGCAACTCTCCCTACTCTGCCATTGTAGCTCTAAAACAGCCATAGATCATATGCAAAGGAAAGGTCATAGCCGTGTTCCAATAAAACTTTATGTATACAAACAAGTGGCACTTTGCCAAGTCCTAGGTTAGGGAGCCTGAATCCCTAACACGAAAAAGTTATTGAGATTCAACAACTGTTTACCATGAAATCTTTTGTTTCTTTTGTTTGAGAACCGTTTTGCAAATCTATTGTGTGAAAGAATATCTGATATGGAAGTATAATTGAAAGAGCAGGCTTTAGGATCTAAGTGAAGCATGCCAAAGCCTTTGTGCTTCGACTTGATAACCCTATAACCTTTGACAAATGGCTTAATTTTTCCAGCTGCAGCAGAACCATTCGTGAAGTAGGAATAACCGTCCACACTTTATGCGGTTGGTGTGAGGGTTAAAGGAGAACGGATACATAAGGTTTATGGCATGTGGTTGCCTTCAATAAATATTAATCTCCTTCTGGTGGTTACTTATCCCTTTCAAAGACTATCCTTCGTCACTTTCACCTTTTGGGTACTAGACTCATCAGAGTGATCACTTTGTGAGGCATCTAAATATCTAATTACTCTGTTGTACACCTGAAACTAAAGTAATCTCGTATATCAATAAGTGAAAAATAAATTTAAAAACAAGCAAACAAAACAAAACCCAAAGACTACTCTTACTGGATTTAGTGCATTTTACTTTTACTTGTGGCCACTAATCTCTTCCTTTAGTGCCCTACGAGTGAACACAAACCCTCCTAGTGTGTACTTTGAAAATGAGCAAACACATTCTTGTCTCTAGTCATGGGTCATTTGGCATTTCTCAAGCGTGGCTAGACTTCTGTTTGAGCGATCTGGACCATTTTAAAGCTCAAGGATTCTCATTAAAGTAGTTTTGTTAGTGAGAGCTGAATAAAGGATGCCGGAAGCTAAACTCAGGGCCCATCATGTCACTCGGTCTTCTCACTGCTATTTTCATAATAGTATCAAACATTTATGAAGGGTTCATGATATAACAAGCCTTGCCCTCAGATATTTCAATGTATTTACCCATTTAATCCTCAAAATAATCCTATGGGGCAGTTCCTAGTTTAAACCCAGTTTAGAAGTAAAGAAACTGAGGCACAGAGTGAATGAGTGCAGGACTAGTTGACCAAGGCCACAGCGCTGATGAGGAAAGAGTCAGAATTCAGAACCAAGTGGTCTGCCTCAAAGCTAGCTCTCTCAACCACCCATCGTACTATTTCTACCTTGGAGAAAAATTTAGCACCTTCCTTCAGAAAATACTTTCTGAGCATTTGCTAAGATATTTTGGCTCCTTTAAATGAGATCATTCTGGTATTCAAAGGCAGTGGTGCGTAGTTTATCAGATGCAAGCTTTGAGATCAGATAAATCTTCATTGAACTTGATTTTACCACTCACTGCTTCAGTGACCTTGCACCACTTGGCATTTTGAAACTTTCGTTTCTGTAACCAAAAGATGAAGTTAATTATACCTTCCTTATGCATCTAGTTCAAGAATAAATGATCAGTTATAAAATCTTAGTTCCAGGCACTGAAGAGGTCTCATAAGGGCCCTTTCCTTTCCACCTCTCTTCTCACTATTGCCTATGGGGTCTCAAATGGATTCATACAAGCCAATAACTGTTATTCAATGATTACGCTTGAGAAGAAAAGTGGGCAGTCTGCCTCTAACATGCTTTTCCTTCTATTTTAGATGAGATCAGACGCATTCAGGGTGGTATGGCCGTAGACATTGGGTCCTGGCGCTTCCCTTCTATATTAAACAACTCCCTTCTTTTTTCTTTTTTTCCTAGAGATTCAGCATTCTCATGCCAATTTCTTCAGCGAGTAGTAATATTTCCTTCATGTGATTAGTACTGGACTTACAAATCTCTGTAGTAATTGCATTTTATTTCAGCCTCCCAAAAGTTCTGTGAAGGATAGATGATTGGATAAAGAAGTTGTGGTATATATACACAATGGAATACTATTCTTCCATAAGAAAAAATGAAATAGTGCCATTTGCGACAACATGGATGGCCTTTGAGATTATTATGCTAAATGAAATAAGTCTGATAGAAAAAGTCAAGAACCATATAGTTTCACTGATATGTGGGATATAAAACTGAAAGCAACAATGGAACGAGACAAAGAAACAAAAACCAAAAACTCATAGACACAGATAACAGTTTAGTGGTTACCAGAGGGTAAGGGGGGAGAGGAGGTAGAAGAGGGTAAATGGGATCAAATATATGGTGATGCAAGGAGAACTGACTCTGGGTGGTGAGCACACAGCGTGATATAGAGGATGTATTACAGAATTGTACACTTGAAACCTATGTAAATTTACTAATCATTGTCACCCCACTAAACTTTAATTTTTTAAAAAAAGTGAGTTATTATTTGTAGAGCACTTAAAACTGTACCTGGCATGAGTATTTTGAAAATATATAACTTAAATAATTTTTAAAAAGTTATGTGAAGTAAAACATTGCTACCCCATGTGTAAATAAGAAGTCTGATCTTTATCACATAAGCTACTTACATAACCAACCACTAAGGAGAGGTGACATCAGGGTTTAAATTTTCTTCTCATTCCAAGTTTGAACAGTAGCCACTGTACCCAAATGGCTGTGTGATTGTTTCTGCCTACTAGATATTGGGAACTGTGATAGGTGCTATCACACCTTCCAGTCCTCCTCAGGTAGCTTTTAATCTTTGAGACCCTTTTGCTATATGCATAGGAAAGAGAGAGGAAGAGAGAGGGAGAGAGGGAGAGGGAGAGAGAGAGAGAGAGAGAGGGGGAGGAGGAGGGAAAGGGAGGGGGGAGAGAGAGAGAGAGAGAGAGAGAGAGAGAGAGAGAGAGAGAGAGAGAGAGAATGTATTCACATACATCCAAGTAGAAGAAAGATTGACAATGCATATACAAATGCAAAATAGAGAAAAAAGCCACAAAATAACCAACATCTTTTTTTTGTGTTTAGCCTTTTACAAAGCATATTCACATTTATTAATTTTTTGGACCACGTATAACAATCTGGTAGGAAGAGAAAGGTGTATATTTTTCTATTCGCAGGGGAAAAAACAGAGGTTGTGCCTTTATCCAAGGCCTCATACATTCTACATATCAAGACGAAAATGGAAATGGCAAAGGGAAAGAAAAACTTAGAATTGGCTCATTCATCATCCAGTCTATTTTCTCTCAAGTTGGAAAGGTTGGAAAGCTGTGAACTTCACTTGTACAGCCTCTCTTGCTGCTAGGGTTCTAAGGTAACTGGGGACACAATTGGGGGTCAGGACTGGGTCAGAGGCATCGTCCTGTGATCCAGGCTATGAGGGCTCACTAACAAGAGAGTGGATGCATGAGGTCTTCTCGGAGCAGATTTTCAGTGTTGGGTCTCCAGCTTCCTCAGTGTTGAGAAGCTGAAGCCATAGGGGTTTCCACAGGTGACTTCCTGATCCTAGGATTTCAGTCCCTGCTGATCAGTGGGAACTTCCTTCCAGGGCAGCTCCACTAGCGGATGAATTTTAATTGCTCTGAAGCTCACTCCAAAGCCACTCCCTCAGGCTTTCCTGTTTTGTAGGTACCTAATTCCTTGAATTGAATACTTAGATGGTTCCTGTGTCCTGTTCTGAAATCATATATGCTCCTAGCTAAGAGATCTGTATTTTTGCCAGGATTTCTGGAGGCAATGCTTTGATGCATCTCAGATAAAAGGAACTCTAATACCTAAGTATATGGAGAAGCAAACACCTACTTTGCATTTTCTTAAAATCAATTCAGTGTCTATTTGACTTGCCTGAAGAACTTAAGGCCTTCTTAGGAATAGGAATACACACACACACACACACACACACACACACACACACACACACAATCAAATAAGCAAACAAACAAAAACCCCAAGGGTTAAAAAATAAAGGAAAGCATACGGGATGAGCCTCTCTGATCTTGGGTACAGTATACTCATAGTAACCTTTAGATTTATATATTGTATTACATATTATAAAGCTGAATATCTCATTCAGTTCATGCTACAGACCTCTGAGGCAAGCATGGCAGCAATTATAAGTCACATTCCACCCATTAGAAAGGAAGGGCCTTTAGGAAGGTGGGGCCATGTTGTTATTTTCCCTCTCTGGGGCCATATATTTAGCTCCTGGTGGTGTCTGGCACAGGACAAGCACATAGTAAGAGCTCAATGAATTAAAGAATCTGTGACTTAATGTATCATGCAATGATCACAAAGAGAGTACATGGTGGAACCAAGATTTCCGAATCCAAACCCTATGCTCATGTGATCATATCACAGCTAACTCATTACTTACTTTTACGTGCTTCCTCGAGAGTCTATGTATGCTTGCAAACAGAGGAAAACTGAGGCGCCAGGTTCAAAGACCCCATTAAAACCACTAGACTTCAATTCAAGGCCTGGCTCTGTCACTTACTAGCTTGTGAGAATTTCACTGAACCTGTTTCTACATATATTAACTGAGAATGTTAATCGCTCCTTTAGATTTAGGAAATAAGAAACTAGGGACAGTAGTCCTCCCTTATCCATGTTTTTACTTGTCAGTTTCAGTTACCCAGTCAATCATGGTCCAAAACCATTAAATAAAAACTTCCGGAAATGAACAACCCATAAATTTTAAATTAAATGCCGTTCTGAGTAGCGTGATGAGATCTCACGCCATCCTGCTTTCTCCACTCCCCCAGACACAAATCGCCCCATTGTCCAGCGTCTCCACACTGTATATGCTCCCTGCCCGTTAGTCACTTAGAAGCCATCTCAGTTATCAGATGGATTGTCACAGTATCACAGTGCTTGTGTTCCTGTCACCCTCATTTCACTCAATAATGGCCGCAAAACACAAGAGGGTGATGCTCGCAATTCCAATATGCCAAAGAGAAGCCGTAAGTGCTTTCTTTAAGTGAAAAATTATCTATACATAGGAGAAAATATAGTGTATATAGGGCTAGGTGCTATCCTCAGTTTCCGGCATCCACTGGTGGCCTTGAAATGTATCCCCTGCAGATAAAAGGGGGCTGCTGTACGGATTTGCTTATTGCTAGCCATGGACAAAGCTTGCGATTCTTATCATTTGCATTTTAAAACAGCAAAGTTAAAGTGCATAGATCCTAATGGGCTGAGCACTGCGTTAGATGAACTGGCACTCTTCCACAGTCTTCATTTACTGTTTATAATTTATATGGAGCACACACACCCACAGCATTTTGGAGCTTATGCAAATGTAGTTTAAATGTATCTCATATATTGAGGAGGTTGCTATCTCCCACATGTCTGTCTTACTGTAGCAGGGAAAAATCACTCATCCTTGCCAACACCCTCCCCTAGGCACTTGGGGACAGATCTGTTCGGATGTCTCCAGAAACTCAAATGCCTCGTTGGATTGAGGTTTCATTCTTTGCAAAATGAGGACACTGGAGTTGATCTCTAAGTTCATGTCCTGCTTTGAAATTCTTAGATATTCTGTGTGTGTGTGTGTGTGTGTGTGTGTGTGTGTGTGTACTGTTTCTTTGTTCCTGTTTTGTTCAGGGATACTTTCTAGAGGTCTTCATACAAAATTCATTTTGGCAATTCCAGCTACCACCTGAATCTTACAGCAAATTGGGAATTCTCTCTGAAACTGGAAACACTGTCTGAAAATCCCTGAAAGCAATGAGCAGTCCTTCTACAAAGGTACACACAGGTTAACGACCTGGCCTGGGTTCTCTGAGATTTGAAACCCCTAAGTTGTTGTTGGAAATGAAACAATCGTTGGCAGGATGGAGCTTCTATAAGACTGTACGCATGGAAGCTGATCAAATCTTCCAAACTTAGTTACACTCAATAATCACCAAATCCCAAGTAAATGAGTAGGTAAAAACATCTAAGATTATCAAACTCAGTGGTGTCAAAACCATAACTTTATTATGTTACATTTCAGCTTTTTCTCTTTTTCCAGTAAGATACTTAGTTCAAGCAAAACTCAAACCTGGGTATTCTCACTTCCTTGTTATATACAGGATCAAATCGAAGTTTTTAAGTAGGCGAGAGGAAGGAATTAACTTAGAACTTAATATGAATTCCCAGATAGTGCCATGGCACTGAGGAGAAGCATGCACCTGGCCTGAGACTGTCACATGTCCTCACCTGGCACCTACTGAGGTGCGCAGTCTGTCTGTTGCGCTCTCTCCTTCATCTACTCATGCAGCCATTGCCTGGGGTTTCTGAATTCCCACCTGCTTCCCCATCTCAGAATGTGTATTGATGTTCTCAGCGGGATTACCTTGTCTGGACCACAAAGCCCCTGAATAGCCACAGACTCCCTTTCGCAGCTACATTTGCACCCTCCCACAGACCTGGGCACCCCACGATGGCCTCGCCCAGTCTGAGAACGCAGCCTTCTGATTGAGCACAGCTGTCCGGTTGCCTCAGCCTGCTCTGTCCCCAGGCTGTGATGGTAAGGACACCTCTGTAAGAACTACAGGTGACAAGACGGTGTTGGCACTTTTTACTTTCAGGTCCCCGTTCTCACCCAGGGGTCCTGTTACTCTTTCCCATCCTTGGAGCTGCATTCTGGGGTGGGGATAGGATAAAGCACATCTGTAGGCTCCTCAGGAAAACCTGACTCTGCAGACCTCTGATCTGACTGCATTCATGCTATTTTTTTCTGCAAAGGATTTATTTCTTC
The DNA here is from genome assembly GCA_033961575.1 of Aselliscus stoliczkanus. Classification (NCBI taxonomy): domain Eukaryota; kingdom Metazoa; phylum Chordata; class Mammalia; order Chiroptera; family Hipposideridae; genus Aselliscus; species Aselliscus stoliczkanus. The sequence goes on from CM066734.1 coordinate 137,142,111, forward strand.
TTGGGCAAGACAAGAAAAGCTGTCTCAGGAACTATTCCAATTCCACTGAATGTGTCAGAATGTCTGCTTTACAAATGCAAAAGCCAATAATTGAACTATTCTGTTCTTAGAGAACAAATTCCCCTAATGGTGGTAAAGTGTTCTCATGGGCTCATATGGTCTTGGGAACATATTTTGGACTGTGCTTTTGGGGTTCCCTCCGCTACCTAGGTTCTCGCAGTGTCCAGCAGAGCACTGCGGAGAATCAACTGGTATAGGCTGGGGGTGGGGGTGGGGGTCTCCCCCTTAGCACACCCAGCCTTTTGTTTTAGTGAACTTGAGCTCGGTTCATGCTGGACCCTCTTCGCCATTGCAGCAGTTATTGTGAATAAAATCTATCCTTGGCACTGTAGTGCCCAGCTTTGTTTATCTTGGACCCTGAACAAGACAAAGGTACAGGTGACGTTGTTGAGAATCTCTTATACATGGCAGTGCCCACAGCTACCCTGTGTGTAGGTATCGCAGTCCACAGCTTACCTAAGAGGAGACCAAGGCACAAAAAACCTGAATTATCTGCCCAAGCTGGCACGCTAATAAGTGCCAGCTGGGATGTGAGCCCACACAGTTGGATTTACAGTCTGTGTGTCGTCTACCACTCTGTCCTGGTGCTGTAACCCAAACGCGGCTTCAGACCCACGCAGCCACGTAAGGGCTTTGGATGTGGCGCTGAACTTCCCACCTTTGGGAGCACCAGCTCCCAGGGAAAGCAGGCTCGGCGGGGCTAGGAACAGGAACAGTGCTTTGAACAGGTCTGATGAGAGGGAAAGAGACAAACTCCATAGTAGCTTCTGGGTACAGGGAATGTCAGGCCAAAGGAGGGCTAATGTATTTATTTACATTTAAAAAAGGCTACCATATGACCCAGCAATTCCACTCCTTGGTATTTATCTGAGAAAAATCAAAACACTAATTTGGAAAGATATCTGCACTCCTATGTCATTGCAGCATTAATTACGATAGTCAAGATTGGAAGCAACCTAAGTGCCCATCGATAGATGACTGGATAGAGCATGTGGTACATGTGTACATGGGACATTACTCAGTATAAGAAAGAATGAAGCATCGCCGTACGCAACATGACAGACCTAGAGGGCATTGTGACAAGTGAAATGAGTCAGACAGAAAGGCAGATACCACATGATTTCACTTCTATGTGGAACCAAAAAAAAAAAAAATCAAATAAATGAACAAACAAAACAGAAACAAACTCATAGATATAGAACATTGTGATGGTAGCCAGATGAGAGAGGGATCAGGGGGATGGGTAAAAAAGATAAAGGGATTAGGAAACACAAATTGGCAGTTATAAAAACAGTCACAGGGATGTAAAGTGCAACATAGGGAATATAGTCAGTAATACTGTACTAAATACATATGTATGGTGTCAGATGGATACTAGCGTAAGGTATATATAAATGTCTAATCACTATGTTGTACGTCTAAAACTAATATAATATTGTATGTCAACTGTAATTGAAAAATTTATTTAAATACAAAAAAAAAAAAAGAATAGCCTTACTTTGAGAGGAAGATCATTAAATTCCAAATTATATACCTGGGGTGGCAAAAAATAGATACATAGGAATTGCATTCATTTTTTGTTATCGATATATATTGAGTATTCCAAATTTAATACAGTTTTTTTTTTCCTTTCTTAAAACGTATGCACATTTTTTGGCCCCCTGTATTCGACAGAATTGTGGAGTGGAGTCAGTATAGATGGGCCTGGGGCAAGGCATTGAGGCCAATCTCTGGGCATACAGCAAGTGAGGCCATATTCTGATTTGCAGGAATTTGAAGAGGAAGGAAATAATGAGTAAATTAATAAAGAATCAAGCTAGCAAGGAGATTAAGGTAAAATTAAATCACTAAAGAAAGAAATTAAAGTTCCGGTTAGAGATCTCCTGGCATCTTTCACCTAAGCTTCAAGACTCCCAGATGCATTTTTAACTTGAACCACATTAACTGCTTTTTCCATTCTATTTTTGTTGTTTGCTTTCTCTAGGTCAACTGGTCATGTATCAGCAATTTCTTGTCATTAGGAATTCTGTTAATAATATTAGCCCTTCCACTATTTTACCTTCCAATAAATTCTTGCTCACAAATTCGTTAGATAAAGTAGGTAACAAGGAAGACTTTTTCTATATTTGAGAAGATGGGTGACCGTAAATTCTGGAAACCCAAACCATCTGTGATCTGCCATATTCCTAGTGCATGGTGGCGCCATTCCCATGGCTCTAGTCAGACAGAGGACGCCTGTGGGAGGTGAGCCTGAGGACTCTGGGGATATGGACGTCTGGGTCCTGACCTCTGTGCCCCACCCACTGAGTGGGTCACCTGGAACAATTCCTTATTCTGAGTCTGCTTCTTTTGTATAATCAGGAAGGGATGGTTAGTTGACTTCCAGGGTCATTTTCAGCTTCACAGTGTTGTATCTTTAGAGTAAGCCCCAAGATGAAAGAAAACAGTGTCTGCATATGCATAGGCCTCATTGTTGTACAGGTTACCTTTGGATATTTCTTATCCTGATTTGGGGAATTGCAAATGGACAAACTTCTGTAGAGGCTAGCTTCAACCCAGGACAGGTGAACTTTGATCTAATGGACCCTGGAGATTTTCCTAACATTAATGATTGTTTCTACCCTCTGAAATTGACGGAAAAGCTAAAGGGAGGAATTGTTATATATTTCTTCCAGTTCTACATTTCACCACCCTGTATTTCTTCTCATCTATCCCCAAACCCGTGTACTTCAGAGCGGAGTTACTGTACCATTCACTTTACTCTTTAATTCTCGTAAACAAAAGATGATTTGTGCGTTTTTTGGTTTTGATCCTAGTTTATGAAAATCTTTAATATCAATTATTGAGATGACTTTCTGTAAAAAGGAAAGGAAAAAAAAAGAACAACCTCTCTGCTTTAACTTTTCACATGACTCTTGGCAAGGAAAACATGTTTTATAGGAGGAAAATGTTTATTACTGATTTCAAATTAAATGTGGGCCAGGTTAAAGCTGGTTTCCCCTTCCAACCAGATTTGGGGGCGAGGAGGGAATGTTGTAATGAATAATTCATACCTGAGACCCATTTTTAAACCCTGGGCACATAAACACTCATTTGTAAAAGCATATTTTCCCACACAGAGAACGCGTATTATAAGACTTGTTCTGCTCTATCAGTTATAGCAAATGTATGTTCTGCAAAATCCCTTGAATACCTAATTTTCTGGCAACAGAGACTATCTTATTAAAAAGTCATTTTAATTTACTGTGTATTGGTAGAAAAATAACGGTTATTAAATAAGCAGCTTACTGCTCAGTTGAGAATCCCTTTCAAAAATACAATTAATAGAAAGGGAGACTTGGAAAGTGTCCCAGCTCCCCGACCCCCACCCCACTCGGGTCACAGAGGCCCTCACTACACTCCTTGGAACACCAATGTCTAAAAGACACATCTTAGATTCAGTAAATCGGAAGGATCTTGGGTGGGTCTTGATGGGTAACATTGAATAATTCAGGCCATCATCTCAGACTGAGATTGTCCATGTTCTTTGAAGGTTGCTATTATCATTATGCTTCGTGGGAAAAATCACTGGAGTTTTCATTTTAATTCATTTTACTTTCTAGGTAATGTATTTATAAGTTTCAAAAAGTCAAAATTATAAATCAATAATAAAATACATCTACAAATATAATAAAGAAATATGTTCCTTCACTGTAAACATTCCCCTGCATCTTAGTTTCCTGACCTATATTGGAGATTTTTCCAGTATGTACAAAAGATATTCTTATTTTGGTTTATATTACATTGTATGGAGACACCATGATTTATTATAGGAAACCCTACATATGGGCCTCTAGGGGGTTTCCAGTCTTTTATTATTTTTATTTTTGATGATAATGCTGCAATGCGAGACCTTGTACACATAACAAATATGCAAGCATATCAGCAGGATTAATTTTTAGCAATAGAATTAGGTTCAAACATTTGCTCATTTTTCACTTTCATAGAACTTTTCAATATTCTCTCAAAGCCATTATACCAGTTTCCATTCCTAGCAATGCTGAGAAAGCAAGCTGCTCCCCAGCCATGGCTAACAGAGAATGGCATCCAACTTTTACCTCCTTGTCAGCCTGACAAGTGAAACACGGGCCTGTCAGTGCAGTTTGAACTGACATTTATTTTATTTTTGACTAAATTGCTAATTTTGTTAAAATGTTAAAAATACATTAGTGGTTTGTTTGTTTTTTAATTGATGAACCATCTACTCATATTCTTTGCATGTTCTTCTGTTGGGTTGCTATTCTTTTCCTTCTTAGCATGTTGGACCTTTTATATATTATACTATGTTACATGATATAATATATATATATAAAATATATAATATATATAATATATATTAAAGAAATTAGTTTTTTGTTTGCGATATGAATTACAAATGCTGAATATGTCAAAATTACCACAATCATTTTTAATTTGATATAGTTTTAAAAGTTCAATGCTTTATGGCATATTATTTATACAGTAAAAAAATCATTTCAGAAATGATACAGTAATTCTTCCATTGTTTCTTCTATTACATTTTAGATGTATTTTGTACATTTAATTTTGTTTTCCATTTGGAAATTTCCTTGGTTAATGTTTGAAACATAGGTACAATCGTTTTTGTTTTCCCATGCCTTCCCAGTCAGGCCAAGAGGTATTTTTGAAAAGCCGTTTCTCCCAATTATTTTGTACTTTACTTCAGTGATAACTTTTTTCGGTATTGACATGGTCTATTTCTGGGATGTCTGTTCTGATTATTTAATCTCTTAAATTCATGTGGCACATCAGTACTGTTTTAATGATAGTGGCTTTATAATAATTTTAATATTTGGTAGGGATAGTCTGTTCATTACTATTTTTGATTCATTTTTTTCCATGCTACTCTTAGTTAATTTGTTTTACACTAAAAAGTTTAGAATCATCTTTCCTAGCTGAAATTGAAAGATAGAAAACTAAAATGGTATTTTATGAGTATAACATTCAATTAGTAAATTTATTGTCTAACTTTGAAAAATTTGACTTATTTACAATGCTGATTGCGCCCATCTAAAATTATAATTTCCCTTCCATTTGTTCAAGCTTTGTTTTATATTGCTTCAAAGACACTTAAAGTCTTAAAGTTCATTTCTTGGCATTTTATCTCTTGTATTTCCAATGTTAAAAGGATCTTCTGTATTTCATGTAATTTCTAATTGTCTATTATTTCTACTCATTCATGCATATCTATTTTGTATGCCACAACCTTACTGAATTCTCTCATTGGCTACAATGATTTATCAGTTGATTATTTTGCATTTTCCAGATAAACAGTCATTTTACCTGCAGGGAGCAACAATTTTAACTCTTACTTTACCATTTTTATACTTACAATGTATTTCCCTTTGTGTTTATGTCTGTTCATGTTTAGAAATAGGACAATTAACAGTCAGCATCCTTATTCTAGACTTTAGTACAAAAACTTTCTCATTTTCCTTTTGGGTCTGTTGGTTTGGAGGCTGAGGTGAATATATATCTATTATGTTAGCATTTCTCACATTTTGATTTTATTGATCTTTATCTAAAATCATTAATGGTTGTTTAATTTTATCGAGAGTCACTTTAATGTCCACAGATGTTTTGTCATGAGACATACTAATATAATTAATCATATTGAACATTTGATTTTGAGTAATTCTTATCTCCTGAATGTTGTGCAATGAGGGTTTACTAATGTTTTTTTATATATGCTGTTAAAGCCTACTTTGCTGAAATTAAATTTATGATTTCTGCATCACATTGTTTACTTCATTAAATTTTTGTTATCTATATTCCCCCATTACAATATAAAATTTATAAGGACATATTTTTATTTCTTGTTTTCTGCTAAAACTCCAGCATCTAAAACTCTGACTGGCACATAGTAATTCTTCAAAAATAAGTTGATAGTTATTCATTCAATAAATTGAGATTTTTGTTTTTCCTCTTCTGTTATATTAGTGTCAAGTTAGATGCACTTAGTGAAAAACTATGAAACAATTTAAATAGCATTGGAATTATCTCTGTTTATAGTTATAGTTAGCTTAAACTAGTTAGAAGGCTTAATTTGAAATGCTAAACATGGTTATATAGCAGTTAGTAAGCTTCCTGTGCCTGGGTTGAGACATTTAGTTCCATTTAACATTTTCTATCTTAGCACAGGTTATTTGCTATTTTATACATACTGTTTTTATTTGTATGTAATATTGAACTATATTATCTATCTATCTATCTATCTATCTATCTATCTATCTATCTATCTATCTCTATCATCTATCATGTAAACCATCTGGAAGTAATCTATACCTAATTTAAGAACAATAAAAAAATTAAACTTATGTCTGATTAAACAATATAACATTTTGTTTTTCTTGTTTTCATAATTAGTGGGAATGAAATCATACTGCTTGTGGTCATCTATGGTATCTTAGCTCAATAACATATATTTTTTAAATTCACTCTTGCTATTGTGTATTGTTGTAATTCATTCATTTCATTGTAGTACAATATTCTACATATGGGTTGTCAGCAGTTTCTTGCTAGTATGAGCTGTACTGCTGTAAATATTTTTGCCTTTGTCTGCTGGTATTTTTGCCTTTGTCTGCTGGTATACAAGAGTTCTCTACAGGATATTCCTATAAATAGGACTGCTGATTTTTATTATGCACCCATTCAAATTTATAATATAACTCCCAGTTACTTGTCAAAATGTTTATATTGATTTACAGCCCCACCAGCAATGTGCCAAGGTTAAATTTAATGAATATTCACAGCTAATATTTGATATTATTGGACATTACGATTTTCCCAGTCTTGGTGTAAAATGATATCTAATTGTGGTCTTAATTTAGAGTTCCCTGCTCTACGAATGAAGTGAGCATATTTCATGTGTTTTTTGACTGTACATTTGCCTTTCCTCTTCTGTCCAATTTTAGTTAAGTGCTAATTTGATTTCTTTTCATGGTTGTTAATATTTTTCAGGCCTATTTTTTGTGTGTGTATCAGTAGTTTATAATTTCTAGAATTTCCTCTGAGTTTTAAAAATATCAGCATATGTTAATTCACAGATTATTTTAGTTTTTATCTTGTTTTAATTTGCTAGATTTTTACTTACGGTTTCCTTTTTTTATTCCTAATCTTGTTTATTTGTGCCTGATGTTTTTATTGAATCTCATCAAAATTATTTATTTATTTAGTCTTTCTTTTCTTTTACCAGAAGATTTGATTTGCTTCCGTTAGATCTCACATGTTGATATCATCCAGAGGCTACTTTATCCCTCTTGAGGGTCCCCAGCTTAATTGAAGAATCTCAAGTTCATCCTCCTGCTTTGTCCAAGGTAGATTAAATGCTCACAGTGCTGTTTATATTCAAGAAGATTCTATCTTATATGATTGCTTATCTCTCACTGTCCTTGTTTTTTTATCTGCATTATTGTTCTCATCATTGTTTTCATTATTTCTCTATCTCTCACTTTCTTTCTTTTTTGTTTTTTTCCTTTAATTTCTAATGAGCCAAAGAATACCCTAGAAAGTTTTATAATTTTTGCATGAACTAGGTATATTTTACCAAGAGTTTTTCAGAGAATCCAGCCTTACATATTGTTAGAAATCAAATTATCCTAGCAATTATTTTCAAAAATGTACGAATACTTAATTTATGTGCATCTATTACAATAATAATAAACTTGAGTTTTGCTTCATTATAAAAGAGTTTTTTTGTTAAAAGTGAGTTTGGTTAGGGCTGGCTGAGTGACGCATTGGTTAAGAGCTGACTTGAGATGCCGGCGGCCCGGTTCGGATCCCACATATGAGGGCCAGTGACGCTGCCCTTTGCAGCTAACAACAGCTCCACCTGGAGATGGGCCTAGCGAGCCCCGGCGACGGTGTGGGCTGCAGTGGGCTGCCATAGGCTACAGTGAGTGGCCGGCAGCCAGCGTGAGTGGCTGGCAGCCAGTGTGAGCTGCCAATAGCTGCTGTGAGCGGCCATCCAAATTCAGGTATTGGTATTATAAGATGCAAAATATGGAATAACTGCTATATTTAAAAGCTAAATATATAAGTTGGAAGTAAAAAAAAAATGACTAAATAAAAATAGAACATAAAAAATGCAAAGCATATATAAGAAAGAGATCTAAAGAGGACATTAGAAAATAAAAAAATAAAATAAAACTGTTGAATTACAAATTCAATGTATGTTTAGCAGCAAAATAAAAAAGTTCAGTGTTATTTATATTTTAACTCAGAGTACAACACTGTGAAACAAGTCGGTAGATAATATGACATAAAGATTAAAGATAGAGAGGGAAGACTGGAAAAGCATAACATGCCCATATTTAAAGTCTAAGAAGGAGAAAATTGAGAAAATGAGGTAGGGAAAATATTTGAGGTGATAATTGTACAGATCTGATTAAAGATTTTGTTCTACTTATAGAGAAAGTAACTATAAAAATAGTTCATATGTGGTACCTGTGACAAAACCTGAGAATCTCAAAGACAATGAGGAGATGTTAAAAGCATCACTAAAGGTAAAATTTTATCACATATTCAGGAATGACAATTAGACTGACAGCAGGCCTACAATAGGCAGAAACAACGAGATCTAGAGTGTGGGCTAATATTTATTGTCAGAGTGCTGAGAGAAAAGAACTATTAACTTAGATAGACAGTAAATTACAACCAATCATTTGGAATTATTAGCCTTATTTTTTTTTTTTTTTTTTTGAGGGCTGTGTCACTGGCCCTCATATGTGTGACCCGAACTGGGGCTGCTGGCATCGCAAGCCAGCGTTTAACCACCGCGCCACTCGGCCAGCCCTCCAGCCTTATTTTTAACATGAGTACTTTCAAAATCATTTTAAGAGGTATTTCTTGTTTGTATAGACAATAGTCTCTCTTAATGTAAATACTAATACAATACAAATGTAATGTAGAAAACAAGTGAAAAAGGACAATGATATTTTTTGTAGTACTTAGGCCCCAAGATGGCTCCCAATGATCCCTGACTGAATATCGCAGTTATTAACAACCTTGTGTAGTCCCCTCCCATGCTATATTAGACTGATGAGACATCGAATATGGCAGAAGTAGTGATATTGTAGGTTATGTTTCTCTCTTTTGGATCACTTACTCTGGGGAAACAAAATGTCATGTTGGAGATTCTTATTTCTCGAGTATGGGAAACCCCTAGCCAACAGCCAAGAATGGAGGGTTCTGAGAAATAGCCACACAGTGACCTTAGAAATTGATCCTTCTGCCTCAGTCAAGACTTCACATGACTGCAGACATCTAGACTTCAACCTGAGCCTGGACCACCTAGCTAAACATCTTAGGAGCTTCTGAGCCAAAAAACAAAAACAAAACTGTAGACAATAAAGTTTTGTTTAAGCAATTAAGTTTGGGAGTAATTCATTAAATAGCAATAAACTATTAACATGTTGTTTAATATGTGTCTTAGCTCAGGCTGCCATACAAATACCATAGACTGGGTAGCTTAAGTGAAGAGAATGCATTTCTCACAGTTCTCGAAAGTGAGAAGTCCAAGAGCAAGGTGCAGCCTATTGGGGCCCCATAAGGGCCCTCTCCCTGACTTGCAGACAGCCACCTTCTCTCTGTGTCCTCACATAGAGAGAAAAAGGAGGCAAACTCTCTGGTGTTTCTTCTTATAAGGGCACTAATTCCATCATGGGGCCTCACCCTCAGGACCTCATCTAAACCTGATTACCTTCAAAGGGCTCATCTCCAAATATCATCATATTGGGCATTAGGGATTCAACACATAAATTTTAGGGAGAGAACAACACAATTCAGTCCAAAACAATGTGAGAGAAAAGCATTGATATTTTGGTGGATACATCAGCAGTAACTGTTAACTGCAGAAACTCCTTTTAAGGCACAAAATTATAGATGACATTTCAGTCTACCTGGAACACAACACAAATATTCTCTTCCAGAATCTGCTTGATGTCTTTTCCTGGAACAGATTCTTGTTTATACTTTTCTTTTTCCCTCTTACATACTCAGATAATTTTACGTAGAGGAGATTATCCCATTACTTTTCCACAATGTTATGGGATTCTCTCTAACTCAATGTAAAAAAAAATATGCATCAAATTTTGTCCATGCTGCAGAGTATCCCATGACTTGAATAACCATCATTTATGTAACCTATCCAGTAATGATGCTCATTTAGCTTGTGTCCATGCTTTGATTAACAAAACTGACATGAATATCTTTGTACATTCATCTTTGTAGTATTGCTAAATTACTGCCTTAGGAAAAGTTTCTACAGTGTAATAGCTTTGCAGAAGTGGACACCACATTTCAAATCATTGATTTTCTTTTTCTGTTTGAAATTATATGCTCATCCTTTCTGAAGTGATATGTTTATCCCTTGCCAAAAAGGAGAACCAAGCTAAATCCCTTCCTACATCACCCCAAACATATCATATCATTCTAGTATTTTCTAATTTACTATCATTCTTTAGACAAAGGAAGAGTATTATTTGAATTTTTCTTCATGTCACACTTTTTAAAATCAGTGTTAATTTAATGTAATGTTCGATTGATTTTTTAGCACAATCTTTCTTCCCTCAACTTTATTAAATTTCCCTGGAATTACAACAGTAATACTTCTTCTCTGTAGTAAGGGTAGCTATTGAAGTAGAAATAACTTAAATGTGGCTATAGGCACCTAGAGGCAAACCTGCTGCTGATGGACCTGGCGGGCACCTGTTCTCCAGCCACAGCTTAGCAAGGGTTTGCTGATAAGCAAATAGGTCTGAGTCAGGGCTGCTTAGATAGCCACCTCTGAGCCGTCATGAAACAATGTGGAAATCTTGAGCAGATACAACATTTATTTCTATGAAAGCCAGGTGTTATGACCTATGATGCAGATAGCATTTGACTTCTCAATGAAATCCAGGAACATGTTTCTTCCCTTCAGCCAGTCAGAAAGTCCCCCCACAGGAAGACCTCAGACTCGGGGTCTTTGTGTCAGCAACTTCCTTCAGAAGTTGTGAACTCAGTGCATTTACTCATCCCTCCTTTCCTTTCAGACATAAACACTGCAAATACGATTTATAAAGAAGTGCAGGGTGGCTTTGCTCTAATATTGATGTTTCTATTAAGGCACAGGAGACATATATCCAAGGTCACAGAGTAAAAATGCCTCTGCCTTTATCTATTAAGGAACCAATCTCCTCTCTTCCCAAGTCTTGTGCTTCGAAGGAAGGTTTCCATTAAATATATTCCCACAGCTTTAGTTATTTGCTTTCTCATTTAATGTTTTTGCTAAAGTACAGGATTTCTCCAGGTTTTGCTCATATCTCCACAAAACAAAACAGACACCACTCAATACAATTGCCTGCTCCCCATGGTCTCCTTTTTTCCTCAGCTACTATAAAGGGTGACCCCTTTTCATGGTGGATGCCCCCTAAAACAGATCCTCCCACTACTTATACCCAGACTACAATAATTTGCATTACAACCTTCAGTTGCTCACTCCCATCTCAGCAGCAGGAGTTAAAGCTGCCTGCTTCCTCGCTGAAGTTTTGCTGTTTAACTCCTTCATTCCCTTTAGGCAGGTATCATTACTGTACACCACCAAACAGATAATAGACACAGAACTTATTTACCAAGTGAAGGTTGAATGAGAGAACTTTCCTTTGCTTCCAAATCCCTCTAGTGCACCTAATTTCTTTGTATTCTTCTTATGATTGTTTCCCCTTCCTTTTCCCAGTAGTTGTAGCCATCCAATTTCATTCAACTTATCTTGACCTCCGCAAACACTGAACAGGGTCTACAAACAGTATGCTCCGATAAGTCTGGATAGAGATGTATACGCTCCTTTCCTTCTTGATCTAATTAATATGCTTGGCCTCAAACCAAACTCACATATTAGCCAAAAGTTCTTAAAAAATAAACACAGAGCAGCAATTTACTGGTGGTGAATTCTATTCTGATATTTACCACAGAGAGTTATAAAAGAAATCGCATTTACAGGGAAAATAGAGAATGGGAACCTATGCCAGACTTCAAGACTGAGGGGGTACCTTTGTTTCTGAGTTATATTTTGAAAGAAGAAAATTTCTTCTCTTGAAACAACCAGAATCTGGGAATCATAACAATTATTCTGGTGCAGAATAGATGCTATGTCATGAGGGCAGAGGATTGTAATATTTCAGCCAGATTGGAGGCCAAGCAACTGCGATTGGCTATGAGGCCTCTTGAGCCTGATAAGAATCATGACCCCTAATCTCTGAGAACTCCACTTGTCAGTTAATCTCCAGAGAAGAGCACCAGATACCCCCAAATAAATCCATTCAAGGGATGGTGATTATAAATAGCTGCTTTTCCTGTATGAGTGACCTCATACAGTCACTCTATGTTATTCAGGCATTGACTACCCATGTTGTGAATTATTCAGTCTTTCATCACCTCATCTTCCTCATGATGTCTGACTTTTGCCCTTATTCAAGTCATTAGAAATTTCACTGGGGTGGACAAAGAAATGGAGTCATGATTAGTGAGACGGGTAGTCCGTGTCCCTTACTAGCAGATCTGTTAGGAAAAGAGCTAATATTTTGGATAACAATATCACCATTTTTAAATATCTGTGATAAATAAAGCAAGACAGTGAAACTAATCAAATGAACAATGATAGGGTTTAAGTTTTTCATTCAACAAAGGCATGTTATGTGCCAAGCATTAAGATAGTTGCACATTGTGATGGATATGCTAAAAACTACTGATCTATACAGTCTAAAGGGTACATTTTATAATATGTGAATTATGTCTCAATAAAAGAGAGCTTGATGATTTACGTGTCTGCCTGTTAACAATAAACAAATAAATAAATATAAAAATAAAAACATTTCCAAAACCAAAATCTGATTATGTCATTCACCAACTTAAAGAGACAGCTCCTCTGGACCCAGATAAAACCCAAACATATTGGATCAACACACATGACCTTTATTACTCGGTCTTTGCCTAAGTCTCCCACCTCATCTCCGCCATTGCCATCCACCAGTCTCTGAGTCATAGAAAACACTTGCCTTGGCTTTTCCATACTACTAGCTCTTTATACTTCCTCAACTCATGCTTCTTGGAATAGTTATCCTCCTCCTTCTTCACTAGCCAGCTGCTGTTTTCCTCCAAAACAGAATCAGACATGGCCATGCGACCTCCTTTCAAAACCCCAGCCCAATTTACAAACGCTAACCCGGTGGTCCCATGGAGTCCTCTGCATATCACATACCTTTCCCAAATTGTATTGTCACTGACTGTTTATCCATCCATACCTTCCTTGACACCAGATGTTTTGTGAGAGCAGGGGTCATTCTTATTTCTTCTCGGAGTCCTCAAGCCTTGTCAGAGTGAGTGAGTTTTCGGTAAAGTTGTTACGACTTGAATGTGAATAACATGTTAATTGTCAAGCCAAAAAAAGTAAATGAAGTCATACATGGAGAGAGTTTAGAAAGATCTATATAGAATGTGGTCTGAACCTTGGTAAAATCCTGGATTTATAACAGGGAGGGGAAAGCGTAGGACATTAGGGTAAGAAAATGAGGTTTGTCAGAAAGAGAGAGCTCCCTAACTTACTACGCATGACTCTGTTGTATGAAGGATGTCCATAAAATTGATGCCCACACCAGGCCATTTACAAAAGTAAAGTAGGGTATTGCTGTACTTCTGGGTCAATAGGTGTAAACCACAACATTTCCGGGCAAACCAAAATGATGTGACCAGATCATGTTTGACTTTCCCTTTCTATTATTGCTGGGTAGTGGAGTGGTTTACAGAGTTTTGCTATTATAAGTGTTACTCCCCCAGAGATCTCATGAATTACTTCCTCATTTCATTCAATCTCTGCTAAAGTGTCATCTCTGTGGAAAAGTCTCCCTTGATACCCAAAATATCTACCGGGATAAGATTGTATGTTGGCACTAATTACTGTCAGACTCGCTGGCTACAATGTGGTCTGTGAAAGAAAGGGTGTTTATCTTCAAATCCTAGAAGGGTGCCCAGCTCATAGTAAGTGCTCAATAAATACTTGTTGAGCTAATTAACAGGCAGTGCTGTGATAAGCATTCTTCAGTGTAAATATTGTCACTTCCTTCATACAACAGATTCATATGCAATTAGTTAGGAAGCCCTCTTTCTGACAAAGCCTTATAGTTTTTAAGGATTAAATAATAAAAATTAGGGTAAGAAATCAAAAGATCATAAATTTTCAATATTCATTTCACATTGCCATATATGTTTTCATCAATGTTGAACCAATTTTCCAGTGATGAAGTTTCATCTTTGTTACACCATATCCTCAGCAGTATCTAGAATATTAAATACAATGACATTTTTACAGAGTGTTCAATCTGTTAGGCATAAATAACAAGAAAACCAATTAAAAAAATGACCTTTGTATTATACGAGGTCACACTATGTTGATCACAAATTTAAAAATATATATAGTGTTGTGTTTTTTAAATTTGGAGACTAATTTCATGTACATTAACCTTTGGAATCTATATGTGCTTATGAAATAAGCAGTTCAGACATGTACATCATTTCACACATAAATGGAAATAACTCCAGATCACAGTAGAGAGACCAAGGAAAGGGTCAGGTTAAAAACATTTATGATGGACCGGCCAAGTGGAGCGGTGGTATAGTGCTGGCTTGGGACACCAGCGGCACCAGTTCGGATCCCACATATGAGGGCCAGTGATACTGCCCTCAAAAAAAAAAAATTATGACATAGAAATATAAAAAATTAAGTTGGTTACTTGGGGAGAAATGTATTGATATTCTGGAACATGGAGAGATAGAATGAATAAGGTTCATAATGGGTAAGATATAACAAAATATAGCAAAATATCAGCAATTAAGTAACTTTTATCAAAACTGTATACACCACCCTCAGTTTCCCTAGCAATGGGATCCCCAGCTCTCTGTACTTACATTACAATTTTTGAATTATGTCTCAACTAGTAAATAAATGGCAGGGCTCTGTGAAAAAGGTGGTGGGAGGCATGAAACAAAGTAAAAGCTCCCAAAGGGAAGAGTTTGAGTTGTGTATATACGAAAGTTGTCTTGAGCTTGTGTGTGTGCGTGAGAGCTCATGTCAAAGCATGTCTGACACTTCAATCTTATGGTAAGAGCTCGCGGGTATAGACTATGGTCAGTGCGCTTTTGTACAGACTTCTACCCTCACCTCCAGCACAGTCTCACCAGTAGAATACAAATAGCTCTTGGGAGCGTGCTCTCCCCATTCAGTCCTTGACGTCACCAGAACCACACCTTGCCAGACCTGGGGACCCCATTCCTATACCTGACTGGTCTGAGAAGAGCCATCCATCCCCATGTCAGTGAGAGAGGCAATGAGGAAGATCCTAGGTACCAAGTGTCTACTGAGCTGCCGCCTTCCTAGCCTCACCCCATTACAGGGATCAGTCACCACGATGCACCTCTGGCCTTGGCTCTGCCTTCTACTTCCCATGGTGCTTCCTGCTAACACTGGAGCTTGATTTGTCACCTCATCCCAGAAGCCTTGCTGTTCCCAGCCAGCGCCAGTGTCTACTACAAATCATGACCTTCGATTCACGAAGCACACTTCCATCATTGATGGCTTACCTGTCACAGTTTAAACATCTTAATTTAGAAACATGGAGCTAGGGCTGCTTAGGTTGTGACAGTAAACAACATACATTGTAATAATAGTAAATAGTAGCACAATAAATTAATTTAATAGACACACCTCCTTAATTTGCTTGTGTGTCTGTGATGTGGTGTATATGTGTGCATGTGTGTGTATGTGTATTTTTTTGTGGTCAGTTTTGCAATATAAAATTTTCTCTCTCACACTGAAATTATTTCCCTTATTAAGTCAGTAGACAAAAATAAATGGAAAAACCTCTTACATTTATTTCTCTTTTAGTTCTAGAATAAAACTGGACAGCCAGAGCTCAGCATTAATGACCCTCCATGACCTAGCTTTGCCTTACCCTTCCAAGCTTACCTAATTACTATAAATAGGGTATGAATACCCTCCCTGCTTTTTTGGAGGGAGAAAATTTCAGGTATCCTAGTTTCCTTCTCTACTCCAGGTACTTTAAATATAACAATCTGAATTTTTCCACCATCAAGTCTTAACTCATACTGTTCTCTTAACCTTTCTGCTCCTCACAGCCTTAGCATTTTTCAAAGCTCAGCTCAAAAAATTATCTCTTCTGCTGTCCCTTTCCAATTCTCTGATTCAAATTAATGCCATGTACCGAGGCTTTTCATACCAGCCTGACAATCCTCTCCTTAAAACTCATTGCACTTCATCTTCAAGCGTGTTTGCATGTGTGCCTCCCCCAGTAGACGGAACATTCTGTGAAGTGAGACACAGCACCTCATGCATCCCGGGTGACATGCACATAGAAAGCCCTCAAAAACATGGCTGATTTTGGAGGTAAGCCAATAGAATATGAAGTCTATTTTACAGTAAAGGAAAAAAAAAACTAATGTTTACAAGCAAATATTCATGTCAAGCATTTGATAATGTACTATTTATCTCCCAGTAGGAATTTCTAGTCCTCACGTGTATTTGGGTTAATAGTTCATCCTTTTGCTTCCTTTCCATCCTCTCACCCACAGTATTTTCCCTACTAGGCTCTGGTTGAGGGAGGACAGTATGCTCTCGCAGCATTGTTAGAAAGGTCCCCAAATGTCATTTATCACTCTGGTGTGTGGGCTGTCTGGGGCTTTCAGCAGACAGCACTGTCTTTATGAAATGTCCATTATTTTGCCACCAGTGACTCATCTGCCACAGACTGTTTCACTTCCAGCAAAGGAGAGAAGGGTAAAGTCCTCACGATGTGACAGTGTTTAAGCGTGGGCTCATGTCCATCATGACCCACTAAAGCTGGAATTTGAAGCAAAAAGCACATACCCACAAGGCAGGAGACCTTTAGGTGTGACCAGCTGTCTTCTCTTTACTGGCAGAACTGATCTCTGTGAGGGAAATCAAAAGGGGCCCCTTACCCTCCTGGTGGAAAGTCTGCAAATCCCCCCAAAATCAGACAGGCCTGCAAGGAGACAGCCTTTCCTCCAGGCAGCAAAACTCAGAATTATGGGGGTTTCCCCAGGATTCTGCCTTCTCCCAACAAGAATTTTCACCTGAGTTTCAAATCACAGACATTGGGTTTTGCACTATTGAAGTACATTTAATCTAAAATAATTATTGTTCTAGCATATGCTGATGTTTTCCACAGAAACAGGATAAAGCAAGACACGCCCGGCCCAATGAAGACATGTGAGACTGTGTGTCCCTTTTTATGACAGGGAGTGCCAGGTGTAGGTTAATGGATGACTGTGAAAAAAAGGAAAATGGAAAGCCAACAGTTTCATTGCCGGATGGTGCAAAATCATAACGCATTTTCTGTTTTATGATGGAGGGGTCATGTGGCATTAGTACTCAATGTTCCTGCCAAAAGCATCGATCCAGATGGGAACATTAATTTATCTGACCAGATGTGTGACAATGTCACTCTGAAAGGTGGTTCCAGTATGCTGAACTGACATATATCATCACAGAAATTGCATTGCTAATAGAATATATCGAATCATCAGCTCTCTAGTGGAACCTCAATCATCTTGAACCATAAAGAATGTAGGATTTCAGAGTTAAAAAAGACTTTAGGTTTCATGCACTCTGAAAGTCTCATTTTATACGAGAGGAAGCTGAGGCTTGATGAGTTGAAACACGTATGATGCATGGACTTCTTAACCTATGTGTGGCCAAATTAAGAATGAATTCTGGGCCCCAGGACCACCTAACTAGACTTCTGCTCTCTAATGAATGTAATCTCATTTTCATATATTCCTCCATTTTCACTCAACATTTAAGTATGGAGCACCCACTGTATGAGAGGCATTACACTATTCACCAGGTAAATAGTGGGAAAAGACAAGCAAGTTTCCGGCTTTTGAGGGGGACTTACCTTCCAGCCTGAGACATACATGAAATATGTTTGATCAAAGAGAAGCACAGTGAATATATCCAACAGGAGAGTGTTGGAGATAGTGGCTGGATGGGGGCAGCAGGTTTGGGTAAAAGAAACGATGTGTTATTCCTGCTTGTATTCATAACTACAGAAGGAGACAATGGAGGGATGAAAGATGTGTGTAAGAGGTAGAAATAGTACGTGTGAGGCTCACATGAGCCTGGAGAGGAACAGGCAGAGGTTGATGTAGCTGCAGCACAAACAGGTAAGGTGGCCAGCTCCTGCAAGACCCAGTGAGCTGGATTTTATTCTAAGAGCGATTGGAAACCATTGGAGGGATTCACACAAAGGAGCAATAGACTCTGACGGTAAAGTACCTAATTGCACATAGTCTATCCCAGGACATGCAATTATTCAGGCTACAGAGCACTCAAGTAGCAGCAATACCTATAGAGAGCCACTCATATCCAATCCCATATTCAATTAAAATATCACTCAGGTTCCTATTTGAATTAAGGACAAGGTTGAGACAGCTTCAGAACAAACCTCAATCAACCCAATTTTTTTAAACAAATAGACTTTATAATTTGGAGCAGTTTTAGGTTTACAAAATTGAGCCAACAATAGAGAGAGTCCTCACATGCCCTGCCCTCTCCCCATACCCTATTATTAGTATATTGCATTAGTGGGGTACATTTGCTAGAATTGATGAACCAATATTGACACGTTATGATTGATTCAAGTTTGTAGCTTACATTAGGGTTCACTCTCGGTACAGCTCTATGGGTTTTCAGAAACACATAATGTTGTGTGTGCACCATTACAGTGTCATACAGAATAGCTCACTGCCCAAAACATCCCTTGTGATCCACCTGTTCATCCCTCCCTCCTCTACCCCCAGATCCCTGGCAGCTAATCTCACTACTGTCTCTACAGTATTGCCTTTTTCAGAATGTCATGTAATTGGAATCGTATAGTATGTAGCCTTTTCAGACTGGTGTCTCTAAGTAATGTGTATTAAAGGCCTCTCCATGTCTTTTCATGGCTTGATGTCTCATTTCTTTTTTATTGCAGAAAATCCATTCCAGTGTAAAGATGTGCCACCATTTCATTATCCATCCATCTTTTAAAGTATATCCTGGTTGCTTATAGTTTGGGGCAATTATGAATAAAGGGCTATAAATATTTGTGCACAGTATTTACGTGGACGTAAATTTTCAGCACATTTGGATAATACCATGGAGCACAATTTCTGGACTGCATGGTAAGCGTATGCTGAGCTTCGTAAGGAAATGCTAACCTGTCTTCCACAGTGGCTGCTCCATTTCATACTCCCACCAGCCAAGAATGAGAATTCCAGTTGCTCCACATCTTCACCAACACTCAGTGTTGTCAGTTTTTTGTTTTGTTTTGGTCTTGGATTCTAGTAGATGTGCAGTGGTGTCTCATTGTTTTAATTTGCAACTCCCTAATGACATATGATGTTGAATATATTTTGATTCATTTGTTTTTAAAAAGTAAAATATAAATTACTCATTCTTATAATAATATCATATGTATACATATATGCATATGAATTGTCATCATAAAATATGGCGATTGTTTAAATTAAAAAATCTATATTATAGTAAAAGTCACAATGCCATTAATTCCCCTCAAAATACACCCCCTCCCTTTGAACACCCTTATCCCATCATTCTTGCCACTTTCTGAAGCAGTTCCTAAAGCCCTCTTTCATGTCTTTACTTCATCCTCCATCATAACAATGCTCTGTGTCATGCATCACTTCTGCTACGGCAGTTTCTATCACATAAGAACATTACAATGTGTCCTCATCCACCTTAGTCACTGGATCTGGCACCGTGCAACTTCTGGCTTTTGCTCTTCCCCAAAGTTAAAATGACCATGAAAGGAAAATGATTTGAATCCATTCAAGACTTGGGGGTAACCATGACATGTAACTAAAGACACTCATGAAAAACGACTCCCAGAACTGTTGCAGAAAGTGGCAAGAACGATGGGATAAGTGTGTTCAAAGTGAGGGGGATTAGGGGAGTATTTTCAGGGGAATTAATGGCAATGTGTCTTTTACTGTAATTTTTTTTTTAACTGAAACATTTACTGTATGTTTTGATCACATCATATATATATATATATATATATATATATATATATATATATATATATATATATATAAATACCTTGGTTTGGGAGCATAATTCATTCCCGAAACAAACTACTCGTATTGCAAGACATCGCTCGTTTACCACGTTAAAATGTGTTAGAAATATTTGCTCATCTTGCAGAACGCTCACAAACCTTGTTACTCGCAATCCAAGGTTTTATTGTGTGTGTGTGTGTGTGTGTGTGTGTATGTGTGTATATATACATATATATGCATATATGTATGCATGTGCATATATATACATATATTTATTTATATACTTAACATACTATGGTGATGCTCCATTCTTTCAGTTCACCCAGCGTATATTTAGTACCTACTGTGACCAGGCACTGGGGAAGCAGGTAGTTCTGACAGCACTCTCCCTCCTTCTAGGAGTTCTTGATCTAACAGAGAGAACAGGCACATAAACAGAGCTGTGCTAAAGGGGGAGAGGGACCTGTGAGAGCCCTGAGAGCAATATCTAACTCTTCCTTGATGGGATCAGAGAACTTTCTGAAGTAAGGGATTTTAGAACTGAGCTAAAATAAAGCAGCTGGTGGTTGTGGGTTGGAGGCCTGGGTTATCCAGGCTGCTTTTTGAGGGAAAGTAGAAGTATAGCTCAGTGGTGCTGTCTTGTCAAACATGCATTGAAAGATGATGATGGAGCAGTCAGCAAAGACCAATATTAAGACTTGCTTGATATAAAAAGCATTGATGGTTATTCAGCTCTGAAGGCGATATTCCTAAGTCAGTTTCCCAACAATGTAAGATTATTTGTTAAGCCTAATCATTATACATTGTATTTTATAATATCTATAAAATAGAAATAGTTTGATAGCAATTTCACATGGTTTTAACGATGTTACACAATTTATTAAACACAGCTTGTGTTTCTACTTGTCTCCTTTAAAATGTTTTAAAAATTATTATTTTTTACATGGTAGAAGCATAACAAAATACTAATATGTATATCCCAAATCAGGTAATTTCACACTCATAAATCATAATAATTAATATTATAGTTTATAATATTCATGCTTTCTCTATATATGTATAGGCATATGTATTAACAAAATTATCACTAAATGCTATTTCACTTCATTAAGTGGAGGTTTGCAAAATCATTTTTAATGACTTCTCAGTAATAAATCTATGAAATGAACAAAGTATGATTTATTTACCAATTCTCCTTGAAGGTTAGTTCAGGCACTTTCACTTCTTCATATTATAAATAGGTCTTGATGAAATTATGGTATTAAATTTGGGGGAATTGATTTAATTATTTTACTGGGATATTTTTATGAGATTAAGTTTCTGGGTCAAAGTGTATACAACTATTTAGTAGGGCTTTAATAAATATTGCTAAATAATTATATAAATCTATAAACTATGACTACAATAAAGTATGTACACATACATACAAGTATATGCACATATACATATATATGAATGTCCATTTTTCACAATCCCTTTGCCAATATCATTAGTAGGAAATGTCAGTGTTACTTTATTTTGGCACAATAATCTCTTGCCTGCTCCCATGTTATACTTCCTACCTCTTTACCAACCTTCAGCTCTTGTCACTGACAATCCCTTCTCCACAGAGCAGCCAAGGGACCACTTAATAAAGTGAATGTATTCTGTCACCTCCCCCACATAAAATCCTTCAATAAGGTCTAGTGGGGATTAGAATAAAATCTAACTGGTCCAATTAGATAGGGCTCCTTCCAACCTGCCTGACCTAATTTCATTCCCTGCCTATGAGGTCCGTGTCATGGCTCTCCCCTCTCCCTGTTCCCACACTGTTGAGTTTTATCCACATCACTCCTCATTTCCTTGAGGAGTTACCCTGCTCCTCGCTGCCTGAACACACTTCCTGTGCAGCTCCATGACTAGCCCCTTCTCCTGATTGAGTCTCAGCTCACATGTCACCAGGCCAGAGAGGTCTACTGAGAGGACACTAACCAAGGGGTCTGTGCTCCAATTCCAGGGACTCTTGGTAACAGGACCCTGACTTGGTGCATTAATAGCACCTTCTAGTATCTGAAAGTATCTTGTATTTTAATCTGTTTTCCTTTTATAAACAGATATCTGGGGCATTGTCTATGTTTTCTCCATTCCGCCTTATTCCCAGCGCGTGGATTGTTCTTGCCACATCATAGACCATTAACAAACACTTGTTGAATGATTAAATGGGTTAATTGTTCAATATTTGTTCTTTCTATAATAAATTGCCTAGTCTTTTAACTTTACCCCATTTTTCTATTGGCTGTTCATCATTTCCCCCTACTATTGATAAGAATTATCTGGCACACGGGCAATACCAATTCTTTTCCTGATGTTTATTCTACACATACCCTACTTAATCATAGGCTTTTTAACTTTTTAACTTTGAAATGATACAATAGTTCTTATACTTTTTACTTAATAAAAATATTAGTATTTTATTTCTTGGTGACTTTGGAGCCATACTTACAAAATTTTTCCTTACAAATTAATATCCATATGTCCATATTATTTTATAGAATTGTTTTATTTACATTTCCATTAACATTAATAAATGTGCACATTTATTTTGGTATAGATAGTGAGATATTGGTTAAATATTATTTTTTCAGAACAATATCATTGTTTCCATTTTTTTTTAAATAATCCATTCTTTTCAATCATTTGAATTACAACCTTTGTACATTCTAAATTCACAAACATGGTTCAGCTTCTGAGTTTTCTTTTCTATTGAATTGTTTTGCCTGTTTGTTTCTATACTGTTGTCATAACATTTTTAATTATTTTGACTTTAACAAGTTTTAATAGTAGTAAGACAAGTCATTTAATAATATTTCTTTGTATTTCTGCTATGTGTATTCTTCCAAAACAGTTTGAAGGTATTTTTGTCAAACTTGTCCAAAACCCCATTGACATTTAAGATTCTGGTTTTTTGTTTGTTTGTTTGTTTCTGTGTCATTAATTAGGGCAAAATTAAAAACGTTTTAATGTATTTCTTCTCACTTAAATCCACAAGCTAAAAATCTACTTATGTCTCTTAAATGTAACTTGATCATCCCTAGTTTAATGCCTCTTTATATTTTTAAATTATAGTCATATATATAGTCCCTGAAGATTTCTTGATCAATTTATTCTTAATTATTTACATTTTTATTTCCACTATGTCTAGAATCTAGTTATATTTTGTAACAAAGGAATATATAACATAAGAAACTAAAGAAATGTAACAAATGAAAGATCATTTTTTTTGGTACTCAAAATTAACAATTTCACTACTATTCATTATTGGCTCAATTTTTTTTTAAGCCAAACCTACAGGATTTCCCTGAAAACCACTCACATTATTTCCAATTAACAGCATGTACCCAAATGATAAAGATAATTTTTTTACATACAATAATTATGCCATGTTATTTTTTTCTTCATACCTTGCATTAAATTTCTAGGAGGAAAAGAAAACTGAATAACAGAGATAAAAGATGGCGTCTTTTGTAATTGTTAATTGTCTTATTTTGTCTTATTTTTAAAGAATAGTTTCTGATCAGAATTATGTAGAAACACCTTATTATAGATTCAAGTCCCTGATTATAAATACAATTTGTTAAAATCTGCAGACTTTTTTGAGGACTGGAGAGCTCTTTGCTCTTGCATGAAATGTCTCCAAACTGCTGTTTGTAAGATTTTTTTTTTCCCTCTCTTCTGCTTTTAGAGCTTGTTTAGTCTCTCCTCCATCTACTACCATCTGTCACAATCCTATTGTGATTTATTTACACTGCATCTCTAGGTAAAGATGGCTCCCAAGTGAATGTAAACCCAAGTGCATGAACACTTGAAAGCCATTTACAGCTCGTATTACTCTTTAAAAAAAAAAACCTTAATTGGGGCCGGCCTAGTGGCGCATTGGTTAAGAGCTGGCTTGGGACGCCAGCGGCCCCAGTTTGGATCCCACATATGAGGGCCAGTGACACTTCCCTCTACAGCTAAGATGGTGAACAACAGCTCCACCTGAAGCTGGGCTGTGAGTCCCCGGGTCGGCATAGCTGCAGCCCCTGCTGCAGTGGGCTGCCATAGGCTACAGTGAGTGCCTGGCAGCCAGTGTGAGTGGCTGGCAGCCGGTATGAGCTGCCAAGAGCCACAGTGAGTGGCCATCCAGAGGCTGGTGACCGATCTCCCCCACCCGGGAAGAGCGCAATGATGATACCAACATGGGCCAGTGAAGGAACGTGCTCCACAACTAGACTGAAGAACAAAAGGGCAGCAACTTGTCCGTTCCCCTTCCCTGATTCCCCAACGCTGTTCCCCTCCCCCAATTCTCCAATAAAACCTTTATAAACGAAACAAAACAAAACAAATAAAACCCTTAATTTCCTGCTGTGCTTTTGGTGGATGTGTTTTCAGATATGTAACCATCAGCCAAATTGAGAGGTGGTTATATGAGTGGAGGTGACCAAGTAGGTCCATGTAGATCACAGTTGTGAAACATTGCTTTAAAGGCAGGTCTAACTTCAAAATCCATCCCCTGTATAATAACCTGGCCCTGAATCTACTCTGCAAGAAGAAGGAATAATTCTGCCCATCCTGCTCTCTATGGTACACTTATTAGTGTACCAAAAATTATCCTTAATTTATAGTGTACCAATCAGAGTGTATAGAAAAGAGACGCTTTAAAAGAAAGAACACATCAGTTTAAACATGGGCAGACCAATGAAGGGTCTGAGAGAGAGAGGGGAGGGAGAGGTAAAAAGAGGGTGAAAAAGGAGAGAAGGAACAAAGGAAGGAAGAGGTAAGAGAGAAAAAAAATAACATCATATTTTTATTATCTGCAGAAAATTAAAAGGCCAGTAGTGACTCTCTATTGAATCACCTCGATAAAATTATCCTGAATAATTTTGAATTCATAAAAAATTAAATCAAGGCAAGTATACAAGGAGTGATTATATATTGGCAAAAACACACAGAAAAACACACACACAACAACCATGGGAAGTTAAAGCTATTGGGTTGTCGGAAAAGTCATGATGAATTTTTTCTATGGTTTTCTTTGCAAAAATGCGTCAAGACTTTTCCGACAACCCAATGCGTGCTTATGGAAGGAGCTCTCGGGTTCTACTGCCAAACTAATTCATTAAAAAATCTTCATATCAGCATCTCTGTTAACCTTCTCTCAGTGCAAGTTTTTTTAAAAGCTCACAAAGGCGATCAATGCTAAATGCTACGACAATTGCAACTTTGTACTTCTCTTTGAAATCTAACAAAATGGGTTCCTCAACAATGAATATACAGTAGAAACAATGCCAACAGATTGAAACAGCCATCTGGAGTAATTATTCATGCTCCCTAAAAATAGGCTCTTTGAGAACGTGCGAAGTTCCTTGCCGATATAATTCAGTGGTCTCTAACAACACTGGTGCTGGCTGGCCGACTGAGAGGAAAGATGTTTTCAGTGGGGAATTCTGGTTGTGTATTTTTCTTGTCACGTAAAAAAAGCACCTGAAACTCGGATCTCAGAGTCATAGTGTACATCCCATCCACCAAGGTCAAAGTGTTCCCACCCCTGCCCTTCCTTTCCATTGCTGCCACTGCTGCTGATGTGGGTGCTTATTTCCTCCAGATTATGCCACAGAAACAGAACCCCACTTCACCTCTGACCTCCATGAGCGACCTCTGCAGCCCCCCACATTGGTTTGCATTCACCACTTCTTTTTTCATTCATCCATCAACTCACATTGGGACTGTATTAATAATGTCATTTACAATGTAAATGTCATTTAAATGACAATACTCTTTTTTCTACAATTGAGACAATTAAATATCACAAAGTGATTTGGCCCCAGGTTCTCAGTTAAATAATGGTAGAACTGCAAAGAAGAATACAGGTTTCCTAGCATCTGTTGGTCTATTTCTATAGTCCATCCTTTGGGGTCAAAGCCACTCTCCTTAAAGTGCAGAGGCTAGACCCTCCGTGAATTCATTGCACCCTGATTTCCAATATCCTGTCACCTACTCTTATTCATGCACCTCTGTCATCTATGGCTTCCCTCACTTGCTTTCCTATTTTAATGAGTTTAGATTGATAAGACTAAACTCTTTAATCGACATGCAGGCAGCTTTATTTTCTCATTGCAGCCTTGACTTGAAGTTCCTACAGCCTGGGATATAGATGGAGGCGTGATCTCTTCTTCACTGTAAACCCCTCTTCCTTTATGCTCACTCCAGTTTTGAAAAGGAGGAAGAAGCCGCCTTAAAGGCTCAGTCACATGATGGGGGTGACGAGGCGCCTACTTGTTCCATCATGATCTCCAGGACCTCTAGCTCATCGTCTATGGATTCAGTGTAGATGACTAACTAGGAGCCTTGGTGGTGGTGAAAGCTTTAAGTGCAATCCTTTCTTCTAGGTATGTGTGGCACTCAAGACAAAATTGTTCATGGTGCTGGTTAAAGAATGGTCAGGACCTCATTCAAGAGGGGACATCAACAAAAAATAAGGATATTAACTTCACAAAATCCCTGCCACTGCAGCCATGACTGGCATAGCTAATCAGCCACCTCCTTCTCTTTCTGAGCCAAGCTGGGTCTTCTGAGCGCTGTGCCTGACAGCATTCCACTCAGCCCCTACCGACCCACAGGTCAGCGTGAAAGTGAAAGAAGACATTCCTGAATACCACTTGGCCCCCAGAAAACCTCGACTCTGCTGTGTCATAGTTGTGTCAAACTCGATAAACCCATAAACAAACTCCTGACCTCCCCTCAAGGCCAGCACCCCAACTTGCTTCCAAACTTCTAACCTCAGCACATGGATATAGTCAATAAAATTGCAGTAACTATGCATGGTGCCAGGCAGGTATTAGGTTTATCAGGGTGATCACTCTATAAGTTTTGTAAATGTCTAGTCATTATGCTGTCTACCTGAAACAAATATAATATTGTATGTCAACCGTAATTGAAAATGTAAAGAAAAAAATAAACAGATTCAGATCTCGTCATGTCACATCTCTGCTTACAATTCTCCAGTGGATTGCTCTCACCAAACCCCTTGCAATGGCCTTCCTGGCCTTCAGGATCCGGGGCCCTCCCCTTTGTCACCTCAGTTACACTTCCATTGCCCTCTGCTCATCTCAGTTCAGCTGTGCTGGTCTTTCCTGCTTTTCCCTCTGCCAGGAAAGTGTTTTCCCCGAGACAGCTTGGGGCTGGCCCTCTTCCTGCCTGACTCAGAGGCCACCTCCTCAGAGAGCACTTTCATCACACCCTCCACTTACCCCTCACACTGGATCTCACCCAGACTCAAGCCCCTTCGTATCTTTCCCAGCATTTATTACCATCTGACACACTTTATATTTAGCAGAGTCTCTGTTTATTATCTGCCCTGCCTCCCCAAAGAATTCTAAGAAAGCAGGGATGTTAATCAGTAGTTGTAGTCCGTTCCCAGCATCTAAAGGGGTACTTGGAACATGGAAGCTTCTCAAAGAATAAACAAAAGGATCATTGAATTTGCAAACCCTGATCTAAGCAATGTCCTGAGCAGGAGTACTTTTGAAAACACCATGTGCTTGTGGAGTTTCATGTGATCCAGTCTGCAATCAACTGAGCAAGAGTTTCCCTTCTGGAAGCAATTGCATAAGCCATCAGCTGCCCTGACGGTGCTTTTATCAGCTCTGAAAGCAAGATTTGTGTTCCTCAGCTGTTTTCAGGGCTGAATGGGCCTCCCTGTGCTCAGCACTGGAACCCCTCCTGCCTGCCCCTGGGAGATGAGCCTTTTCAGGGAGATCTCTGCCTGCTGTGGAGTGCCCAGTAGTGGGCTGTGCCATCTGCAGCAGGGAAGGTGACATCCGGCCCTTTGTTATTCCAATATGCATCCACTTCCTCCATTTTTCTCACTCACTTTTTTTCTTCCCTTGACCTGAGTTAATCCTCTCATTATCCGCCTCCCACTTGGATCAAGTCTCTCTTCGGCTTTAGTTTTTATTCCAGCCCCACTTTTGCCAGCCTCTCCAGGGGCTTTGTAAGAGCCACTGTTTAAAGAACACTGTTTCAGGCCTGACCAGTTAGGCAGCCAAAGAACAAGAAAGAGTGAACCACTTTCCAAGAAACCAGCAGAGTCGCCTTCTTGCCTGTGGAAATCTAAGCCTAAGTATTAAACAAGGAAGGAGGGAGGCAAGAACCAACACTTGTAAAAATGTGCTTTGTGCCAGGAGAGGGACCTGCGGCCATTTTCAGTTTATCTCAAATAATGGTGGCATGCAGCCCATAAATTAAATAATCTCCATGTAGAATGCCACATTTTTAAAAGGAAATAAGAGTATGTCATCTTCTCCCCCAGAAAACCACTTAGGTGACTCCCCATCATGCACAGACTAAAACCCCAAGTCCTAACCGTGACCCACTGGGCCTGCACATCGCCCAGACCGCATGCCCCCTTTTTCTCACCACTCTACAGCCTCCTATCTAGCAATGGGACCTTATGTCTTTTTGCAAAAACTCTAGTGTCTGTGCAGTTACTGTTTATTCTGCATGGCCTGCTCTCCCTGCTCCCCCACTTAATCACATGAGTCACAGTCTCTACTCATCAAGGTCCTCTCCACTGACATGTATCCAGGAAGATCTTAGCTGGCCACTCTTTAGTGTGGCCAAGACAGCAAACAGAGGATAATCCATGAGGATAAACAGAAGATACATGCATAATCCATGGCTTACTGACATTGCATGTCACATAAGATAAAATAATAGTATTTTAGTTACAAGTCTTTCTGGCCACCTCATTTGTAAGTTCCATCCCCTCCCTCATCCCTTGCCCTGCTTTATTTAAGGCACTCTTTACATTTGAATGCATTTTTTATTATTTATGTGCCCCCTGAGAATACCTGTTCCCTTAGGGTGAAGCCCCGCTTTGTTTACTGCCAACTCTCTGGAGACTAGAAAGAGATTGGTGAAGAATTGGCACCAGATAAACGTGGTTGAAGGAATGAACTACAAGTGGACGCAGAGAAAACATAAATTCAAGGTCACAAAGCCACCAAACGGTTTAGACAAAATGTAACAAATGTTTATTTCAATGCCAACACTTTTCCTACTGCTTCAAAGCGAACTCTTTGTTTGGCCATGAGATCATTTACACAGTAAAGGCCACAGGGGTCAGGAAGGGATCCTGGGCACTGAACCTATGACCAGACCATTGGCAAAATCAGGAGAGCAGCCCTGGCAGGAGATTAGGTGTCACTATACAGGGAAGGAGCTCGGCCTGCGGGTCCCAAGGAACCATGCCCATCGCTGAACTCTCCCACCTCCCAGCTCTTTTGAACTTTGGTCATTTTGTTGAGCTTCAGTTTCTTAGTCACCCAATGAAGTTCAGAGGGATCTGTGAAATGATCATAGTATGCTTCCGGGCTCTGAAAATCAGACAGCCTGGAATCAAATTCTTACATGCTGATACCATCACTGTTCTTGGGCAAGTTATTACCTGGTAACTCAACTTGCTGACCCTCGATGTAAATTAGAGATAAAAACATTGTAAAGCAACTGTGAGTTCATCCATATAAATCCCTTATAAATTCCAAGCAAGGTGCTTAACACATCCCTCAATGTATGCAAATAATTGCTTGCTACCACTAATTTTGTTCCTCCTCTCCCTTCTCCTTCTTCTTCTAGTTCTTTTTCTCTTTTTCTTCTCCTTTGTATTATTAGTATTATTATTATTGTTATTATTATTATTTAGAGTAATAGTCATTTTTTCTATAGTAGGGATAAAACTGTGACCCTTTCTCACCATAGTACCAATGCTTCTTGGTGACAGAGACTATATCATACCTATATCCTTTGTCAAATACTCTACTAGGAGAATTTATAAACATTGCAACATGCTTACAAACATTTGTATGTTGGAATGGGAAACAACTAAATAATAAAATTAATGTAGCTTTTAATATGGCTTCATGTCAGTTTTTATCAATACATACACCCGGAAATTTTAGTTGAGCAACTCCAGGAATTTTTCATGTTCAGTACAAGTCATTTTTACGTTTTAGAATTGCTTATTCCTATATTCTTTTATTGATCTTCATACAATTCTACATAGTAGGCAGGCAGGTGGGTGGTCATTATTTTCTGTTTGGTCCACACAGAAGTCTTTACGTGGCTTACATCCGACTCCTACCATGGTCTTCCTTACTTCACAATGCTCATTGTTCACTGCTATGTTTCAGTCAATACATGTTTACATCCAATAAAACATTGACTGAGCATTTCTTCAGTGCCCATACAGAGCCAAATTAGCACAAATGTTGAAGCAGAAAGACTTGGATTCTGGAGAGAGAGATACATAGACAACATGACCCAAGATTCCTCAGGCCGCTGCAATCTGTGGGTATAGTTGGATCAACACAACAGTAAGAGCAGACAATCTCCCTCACTGGCGCCCCATCTGCGTAGTGACCAGAAATCCAGCCCCAGAGATTCTTAGTCCAGGTAAGTCAGGTTTCATAAGTTCTGTGCACCTGGGCAAGGTGTTTTTTGCAGAAGACTGAGCAAGGCATGGATTGAGAAATCATGTGGCAATCCTTGGAATCCATGAAAAAGAAGGATAGTTCCTGGAAGCAGCATTTCAATAAAGCACAAGGCTGCTGTTTGGAAATCGGTGCATCAAACCAAATGGAGATAGGAACATAGGAATAAAGAGGAATTCCAAGCAAGGTGCTTTCAATAATAGGGCAAAGGTAGAGGCAGAGATATTCTTCAAGGAAAGTGACACCTATTGTTAAGTCAACTCATTGTTACCTAAAAACTAGGTTTCTTCACATATATCCCTCTAGTGCATCTTCACCTAGATGCACTAGACATGTCTTTGTAGACTTCAAATTTGTAAACTTTCCCTTTAATAGAAATAACTATACTGTTAGGTCTTCCAGGATGGTGCTGCAAGCTCTGAGTTTAAGAAAGGACATAGCATAACACAGGTTCAGTTGTTTTTATAAATCTTTAAGAATGATTTCTGCATGGAGAATTCACTCACTAGCATCTATGTTTTCAATAGACTTGCCTTAAAATGTGGGAGTTCGGGGCTGGCCGAGTGGCACGGTGGTTAAGCGCAGGCTTGGGAGGCCAGCGGACCCGGTTCAGGTCCCACATGTGAGGGCCAGTGACACCACCCTCAAAAAAAAAATGTGGGGGGTTATTAGTATGTGTGTATGTCTTTCCACCAATCAGTGACACATCTGAAATGCCTCAGTAGCCAAGTGAGATGGAGATTAAGGGCAGCCATTGAGGTGAAATCAAGGGAAATAATGAAGAACGAAGCCTCTTAAGGTACAGAAGTCAGCAGCCAACTGCAAATGTCCAGGGCAGCTTTTTGTCCACCTTCTGAGAATGAGGAAGAACTTAAGGAATGTCACCCAGCAGATGCCTCTTTTGTTAGTTTGTGGTTGCCTCTGCCGGCCCTCTGTAATCACCTCATGGCATATCCCTGAACATCCACAAGTGATTTTTCCCAAACAACTTCGTAAGATTTGTATCATTACACTATTTTATAAGACAAGAAAACTGAAGTTCTGAGAGTTTTTTCAAAAGAACCAAGTTGCCAGAAGATAGTGAATGGTTGGATCTGGATTCCAAGCTCAGGTTTTTCTCACTATGAGCATCAATAGTACATATTTGCTGGTTGTGGTAAGCAGCCTTCGAGAGAGTCCCAATGATGTCTGTCTCCTGACAGTCACAGACTTGTGTCACCTCTCCCCCTTGAGTGTGGTTTGGGTGCAGTGACTCATTTCTCATGGATAGAAAGTGACATAAGTCATCGAGTCCCACCTCAGGATTAGATTGTAAAAGAGGGTGGCTTCTATGCCGGATACTCTCTCATTGATAACTTGCTCTGGAGGAAGCCGGAGTTTCCTTACTATGAGGGAACTTTGCAGAGGCATCCACAGGAGTTGCCCCAGGAGACCCGAGGCTTTCTACAAGCTGAGTGAACTAGAAGGATCTTCATGGCCTGCTGAAGCCCCAGAAACAGAGCCTCTTCCAGTCGAGGCTTGAGAAGACTTCAGCTAAGGCTGATGTGCTGACTGCAGACTCACAAGAGATCCTGAACCATAGCAATCCAGCTAAGCCACTCTCAAATCCCTGATCCACAGGAATCGTGAAATAAGAAATGCTTGTTCTCAGTGGCTGAGCTTGGGGTAATTTGTAACACAGCCACAGATAACTGACATGCTATTCAGTATCACTCTAGAAACCAAACTAGTTTTTTTTTCTTGGTAGAATTAATGATATGTGTCATTTTCCAAGAATTTCATCATTCTGATGTATATAAACTCATACCACCAGTTTACAAATAAAATGAATTAACATATTATAAAACAGCAGTAAATTGTATGATGTATGTGAGTCATAACACGTTCTAGCACTGACTTTTTGATTTCCAGATAAAAATTGTTTATCTACTCTAATGGTTAATTTTATGTGTTGGCCTAACTGGACTAGGGATGCCCAGATTGCTGGCTAACATTATTTCTGGGGGTGTCTGTGAGGCTGTTTCAGGAAGACATGAGCACTTGCATTGGTAGGCTGAGTAAAGACCTCTGCCCTCACCACTGTGAGTGCCATCATCCAATCCATCCACCGAGGGCCCAAATAGAACACAACAGTGAAGGAAGAACGCATTCACCCTCTCACCGTGACGGGGGACACCCAGACATCGGCTCTCCAGGTCCTTAGACTCAGAATGAATTACACCACCAGCCCCCCTGGTTCTCTGGCTCACAGATGATGGACTGCAGGGCTCCTAAGCCTCCACAGTCACATGAGCCAATTCCTATGATACATCTCCTCACCACATGTATACATATATAATCTCTTTTTGTAGACTTGTGTGTATGTATGTATATGATCTCTAATTGATCCTGTTTCTCTGGAGAATCCCGATTAACACACCTACCATGATGATAGTGGAATTAAAAACAGGAATGAATGACAGATTAATTTAGAAATATTTTAAAAACGAC
The DNA here is from genome assembly GCA_033961575.1 of Aselliscus stoliczkanus. Taxonomy (NCBI): domain Eukaryota; kingdom Metazoa; phylum Chordata; class Mammalia; order Chiroptera; family Hipposideridae; genus Aselliscus; species Aselliscus stoliczkanus. Next base: position 137,175,356 of record CM066734.1, read on the forward strand.
AGACCTTGGAATAATTAATTTGATGGAAAGGTAGAAGGGAGTATTCCAGAAAAAGAGGAGATTAAGGAGAATATTCAAATTCTGATCCTAGGTACCTGGGGAAATGGATTTCAGAAACAAATTTTAGATAATTATGATAAAACAAACACGTATTATCTAGTGATCAATAAGGCTGGGCCTATTTGATTCATTTTCCAATTATGTCCAATTTCTAAGGTTTCTCCCTTTCTTAATTGCTATCTCTCAAGAAACCTAGATTTTAAGTATCCTTTTATGGGTTTAATAAAGTATGTCCTTTCCAAGAATTTAGTCAAATATACATCCAATCCCTGCGAAGGAGTTGACTACCTCTACTTCACAAGCATTATGAGTCTGCACATTACGAAAAATAACAACTGTTGATCTGATTTAAGTGGATAAAGACAAGGTTAGCGGTGACATTTTAATTTCCAATTAAAGATTGTTTGTCTCTTATGCATATTTATTTAGTGTGTAGGATGAATAGTTTATTAATGTGCATCACACGGGGGGGTTGAAGGTCTGCTGGATTATGGTATAGCGTATATCCTTCTTGGAAACCATTACTTTTTTTCTAAGCTTTAAGTTCAGCTCAATACTTGAAGTAAATTAAAACTGAATTGCTGGCTCCTGGCTCTTGTACAACATTCTTCTCACCATGCAAATTGAGTCAACCGAGGGACAGGTCCAAAATCTTAAAACAACCTCGCTGGTAATGATTTTGAAGTAAAGAAACCCCAGGCTGGGACTATGTCTAGACGTGGCTACCCAACCAGACATGGCTATTTCAGTGATTTCTGCCATCTTGACAATTGCCCCCATCAAATCCATTGTATGATGATGTATTTTAGATAGCAAAGCAATCCAGACATTAAGGTAACATTATTATTTTTAATAGATGTTTTATTGAGGTAAACGTCACACAACAGTAACAATATTATAATGTACAACTCAGCAGCATTTAGTATAGTTACAATGTTGTGTAATCACTACCTCAATCAATTTGCAGAATATTTGCTTCACTCTAAAAACCTCCTCCTATCCGCTAAGTGGGTCACTCTCTAGTTCTCACTCCCACCTCCAGCCACTGGCAACCACCAATATGCTCTCCATTTTTAGGGATTTATCTATTCTGGACATTTCATGTAAATGAAATCAAACAATAGGTGGCCTTTTGTGCCTGGCTTCTTTCACTGATAATTCTGCAGAACTCATCTATGATATAGCATTGTGTCAGGACTGCATTTCTCATTATGATGAACAATATTCCAATGTATAGATAACATTTTGTTTATCCATTCATTTATTAGTAGGCATCTGAGTTGTTTCTACCTTTTGAGTATTTGGAATAGAGCTACTACGAATGTGTGTGCAGGTGTTTGAGTATTTGTTTTCAGTTCACTGAAATGTCCCAGAGGATGTAAAAAGAAGGGGTGGGATAGAAAGGATTGAGAAAGAAGTAGTAACTAGAAATGGCTGGATTGGGTTGAATGTACTTTCATATGCTAATTGAGTTGTATTTTTTTATTTAGGTTTTCACCATTGCTTTATCAGGATCTAGAGAGATCCGTGACACACAGTAGGTGTTTCATTAATACTCTTGGAATAAATATTGCATGCTTTATTTCACTGTCTAAAGCTGCTAATATAACAGTTAATAAATAGTTCCCAAATATTTTTTTAAGATAAAAGGACACTAGTATTTCCAGAAAAATAATTTCCACAATTTGCTTAAACTATTCACTTTTTTTCTCACTCTTTTATGAGTCCACACACTTGATTAGATAACCTACCACCTACTATTTTATGATTTGAAACCTTTTTGTTTCAGGTCTTGGCATTTTATCTCTAAGGGAGTCTCTTACTACTAAGTAAAAAAAGCCTGACAGGATTGAGAGAGGGATTTTCATATTTCCGGTTAGTGTTAGTAATTTCCCTTGTTATTAGCCTATTTTATATGTCTGTCAATTATGTGCCATGTGCTCTAAATTACAGGAGCAGGGTTTCACAGCCGCAAGTCTAACAATAGGAGAGTTACAATGTTCTGCTCTTATTCTGCAACTCATTTGTTATTTAAATTGAGCCCAGTGCGGGGGGGGGGGGGGAATAATTTGTATTTTTCCTTTTAGTTTTATATTGTCCCTGCATACTTATAGCACCAAAAGATTTCTTTGGAATGTAAGGCTATTATTAAAGAAGAAAAATAGCCATAATATTTAAGTTCTCACAAAAATACTCCCTCCAATACTTTCAAAGCAGTCTTCCCATAAATACGTTTTGTTTGTTTGTTTTTTTCATAATGGTTAAAAACTGTGCTTGGTAATTCACTTGAGACATAGGGAAGTAATTAATAATCTTCCTGCACCTTGGGCCCAAGGTTTCTATTTGTCAATTTTTCTACTCTGGTTTGAATGTGAAGCCTCAAATGTGGAAAGAAAAGGGACTGAATCATATAACTTACAGAATCAGAACTCAGGGAACAGGTGTTCATCAATTTGGAAAAAATAAGAGTAAATAGAAGCTTTTTTTTAGTACCTATAGAAAAGCCAAGATGTGCATTTCAGGCATCTATATGAGAACGATATCTCAAAATACTTTGTTCATTTGTTGGAGGATAAAAATAAAGGGTAGAAGAGTGTTTCAGATCTCTTTTTAGAGTGGCCCATTGCCATTGCTGGGGTGGCTAAACATTTTAACTATGGATGAATAATGATTTGCATATTTCAATGGCCTTGCCAAGTGGAATCTCCATAGACTTTGGTGATGAGTGTTTAATTAGCAGAATGAATGCGTTCAGATGGTAAATCTTCTGGTGCAAGACCATTCCTATTTTCTCTGCTTTTCATGGCAAGTTCAATGAAGGTTTTATGAAGAAACAATTTGCCTCAAAACCACAAAGGGCACAAAGATAACTTTCCATCTGTCAGCTTCTCTCTTCCACAGTGAGATGCACTGTGGGTGTGGAGGGGCCCTATTTACAGCTGCGGGTCCATGCAGGCCCTACCTACCCCAGCCCTCACCTGTGCTTAGAGAATACTGGGGGCCTCACATACACAATGTGTGGAGCCTGGGCGATCCTGGTTTCTTGACACCCCTTACACCCTCCTACTTCGGTTTAGAATGCTGATTTGATTTTAGATCTCCCTGGGAGGTGGCAATCCAGCCTGGAGGACTTTCCAGGAATGATATGAAGGGCAATTACTTCAGGCTGCTTACATCATTTTCTCAAAGTTGATACATCTATCATACCACGTTCAAATTTTCTTGTCAGTTGTTTGAAGACTAAGTTCATTATAATGCTGTGGCGATGATGTAAGTATGTGGGGTTATGCTACCTTTCCCAGAAGGCCCCATGTGTAGCCCATCCCTATTCACCGTAACCACTACTCTTTCCATCTCCTCCTCATTCAGTTCTTCATATTTTCTTTTGTTAATGTCCCTGTTACTTTCTAACGAGTGTCACTGAATTTAAGGCATCCTGACCCAGGTAAGCATCCCCGAGGGGTTGTGCAGGATGTTCCAGGTTGGCACGGGCCCTGCCCCATGATCTCTTCAGAATATTCACCCTTCTCTGGCTTTCTCAGCTTTCAACTTGGTTTATGTATGGCTCTTCCTGTGACAGTTTTGCTGTCCAGTCATTCTGATGGTCAGCCCTGCTTAGTTGGCTTATTTCCTAATCATTGCCTCTTATATCCACACCTCTGCTCCTGCTTCACATTGAGAGTCAGTACTTCCCAGGTGTCAGCCCAACTGAGGATCAAAACAGAGCTCATTGCTTGTACATGGTGCAACGCCACATCTGAGAAGAAGATGGGCCGTTCCTATTGCAATTGCCTTTCCTTGATTCCAGCCCTCTCATCCTCACTCCCTTCCCACCTTTTTATCTCCATCTATCTCTCTGATGTATACTCAATGATTGTTGTGTGTCAAATACTCTAAAAGACACAACAAACAAACAAAGAAACAAACAAGTAAATGAAAGCATAATCCCTGCCATAGTGAATTTCTTGGGAAACCCAAAATCTAGTAGAAAAGTGTCATAAAACTCAAGCATTTAAGCCAGAAATGGAACTCCCAGTAGTGGGAAGCATAGTAGGTGCTAGGTATTGTTTTTATGAGAAAAAGAGGTGAAAGAGAGGATAGAATAGTTCTAACCCATCCTGCTATTGAATCTCCACCTAGTAGGAAGAATAGAGACAAATGCATGGCAGTTTACACCAATGTCTTAGAAAATTAAGTGTGGTTGAACAGGTGCTCATTAGGAAACCTTAATAACTGGCAGAGACAAAAAGGGCTTCCTGAAAAGATAACATTTAAGCTTACCCTGGAAGAATAGATGCATTGAATTTCACTCACTGGAGAACAGGAGAATATTCCAGGCTTGTGATTTCTTACATAGGTTTTACAACCAACTTAGTTTTAAGGTGTTTTAAATTTAATAATTCATTTGAAAAAAAGCAGATTGTTCCACTGAAGAGAATAAAGAGAGTTTTGTTTAACTTTATGCATCAAAGACTATGTGTTAGCAAAGTCTTCAGTGATACACAAAAATTAACTACCTGGAGGACGGAAGGAATACCTCAAGGAAAGGAGCATGGCTTACCAGGAATTAAGGATATCAGTTGATAAGGTTCATATAAAAATTGGGGCAAATCTTGCTGTCAGGTGGATATACCATTGCAACTTGAATGCTATGTGACTGTCTCTTTGACAGCAAACTTGCAGAGAAAATATTTTCATGTGTAGTTCACAGATGAGAAAAGAAAAGCAAAAAAGAAAAAGTTTTGTTTTGCTTTGTTTTGTTTGTTTTGTTGCTGAAGGTCATAAACCAGTCTGGAGCAGAAGTTAAATTAGAACACGCTTACTCACATCGCAATTCAATTATTTTTAAGCATAACCAATAGTTTGGAACTTTTTTGAGTTTTCCCTGTCAAAATTAGTGTGCCTCTCCACTTAACTCACATTTATTGCTTTCTGCTGTGTTACGCCCTTCTCTCTCAATTCTCCCTGATGAGGAAACTGATGCTTGAAAATATTAAATGACTTTCCCAATGTTATCAGTCTTCTATGGGACAGAAAAGGAAGGACATTGAATATTTTTATTTCAATGCAGGGTTCATTCAGAGCTTCATTTGCAGCAATCACCATGATTATGTTTCAGAATCCACTGACAGCTTTTACTGTATATTTAGAAAAACTTTACATTTACAGAAAAATTGGAGTGGTAATACAAAAGTTTCCTATATACCATACTTCAACATAGTTTTGTCCAATTATTAACATCTTACATTAGCATGGAAATTTGTTTCTATTAACTAATATTGATACATTATTATTAGCTAATATCCACATATTTTATTCACATTTCCTTACTTCTTACTTAATGTTATTTTTTCTTCTCCAGGATGCCATATTATATGTAGTCTAAGGCTCCTCTTGGCTGTAACGCTTTCTCAGGTTCTGACATGATGTTGACATGAGCAGCTCACATTTAAGCAGTAGAGTTAAGTTCCACCTCCCAAGCATGGCGTATCTGCATAAATTACTTGGAATTCTGCACGGGAGATTTGTCTCTTCTCCCCCATTTGTTTCTTCAGCCATTTATTTGTATCAGTGTGGACTCACAGATATTTATTTTACACTTTGGGCTATAATTCAACATTATTTTGTTGCTCAAATTGTTCCAGATTTAGACATTGGTACCGGTTTCTTTTCAAATCAAATTTAAATTTAATTTCAAAATCGCTCTTCCCTGGTATATAATCAGCTGAATTATCTACACTAACCTTATATTCTGCAATCTTGCTACAACTGCCTATTAGTTCCAGGACTGTTTTTGTCCATTTTTTGGAATTTCTTACATAGGCAGTCATGTAATCTGTGTATAGTTTTTTCTATTTCTTCCATTTTTATCTGTGTGTTTTATCTTATTTTATTGTCATATTGCATTAGTGAGGACAACAGAGTAGGAGTGACATGAGAGGACCTCTTTGCCTTGTTTTCAATCTTAGAAAGTATCTAGTTTCTCACTGTTCAATAAGATGTTAGTGATAGACATTTTGTAGACGTTCTTTATCAACCTGAGGATGTTTGCCTCTATTCTTAGTTTTCTGAGAGGTTTTTTGTTGTTTTTTTTCATCATTAATAGGTGTTACATTTTGTCAGTGCTTTTGATGAGTCAATTGACATGATCATCTGATTTTTATTCTTTAGCCTATTAATGTAATTATTTACATTAATTGAATAACCTCCCATATCTGGAATAAAGCTCACTTGGTCATAATGTATGATATCCTTTAGACATTCATGGATTGGAGTTGCTAACATTTTGGGAAATTTTTTTTTTTTTTTTTTTTTTTTTAGCTGAGCCATCCTGCCACCTGTTGGCAGCTCAACAGCAACTCAGCTCGGGCTGGCCTCGAACCGCTGTTGCTCAGAGCTCAGCTCGCACTCTTGAGCGAGCTCTTAACCAACTGAGCTACTCCGCCGGCCCTTGGGAAAATTTTTGTATCTATGTTTATGAGAGATATTGGTCTGTAGTTTTTCTTTTTTGTAATGTTTTTATCTCATTTTGATATTAATGTAATACTAGTCTCAGAAAGGGTAAGGAAAGGTTCCCTCTAATTCAATTTTCTGGAAAACTGTATGGAAAATTAGTATATTTTTTCCCTTAAATATTTGGTAAAATTTACTAATGAAAAATTTGGGCCTGGTACTCTCATTTTTTTGAAGGTTATTAATTATTGATTCAATTTTGGTAAGATATTTAGGTCTATTCAGATAATCTGTATCTCTTTGTGTGAATTTGATAGTTTGTGCCTTCCAAGAAATCCATCGTAAGTTATCACATTTGTGGGCATAGAGTTGTTCAGACTATTCTATTTTTACTTTTTTAATATCCATTAGATCAATAGCAATGATCCCCTCTTACTTCTGATATTGGTAATTGATGTCTTCTCTTCCTTTGTTCTCCTTGGTTAGCTTCCCTAAAGGGTTATAAATTTTATTGATCTTTTCAAAGAAACAGACTTTGATTATGTTAATTTTCTTGATTGCTTTCCATTTAATTGATTTTTGCTCTAATTTTTATTTCTTTTCTCACAGTTTCTTTAGGCTTCAATTGCTCTTCGTATGATTTTGTTTTTAAATTTCAACTGCAAATAAATTATATGTAACACCCCAGGCTCCATTAGATGGCAAATCAATGCTCAGCTTTCAACAAAATTATTCTTCCTTTGATTAGTGAAGAGCACAGCCCCAGTGACCAAAACCTCCTCTAAATTTCCAGATATATCATCTTTCCTTTCTTGGACATGGATCAAATGTCAAATTCGATTGCAGTATTCCATAGGTATATCCTGTCTCTTGTATAAGATTGGTCATTTCCTGACTATAAGAAATATTGTATCAAAATTTGCTGTTTCAACCACACCCAACACTGTGTTTGGAGTATAGAAGATGCTTAATAAATATTGATTCAACGATTCTGGGTTATGCACTCTGGTGACCTCAATACAAAGTAAATTAAACAGTGAGATCTCCCACATAGAAGTAGCATGTCTAGTCAGCTTATTTCTAGAGGGGAAAAACTAAAAAGCTGAGAGAAAGAAGAAAAGGCTAATGAGGACAGTAAATTCAGTAGAATGCTTCCTCCTCTAAAGTCAGAGGAAACCTGTGCTAGGGTGATAAAGCCACCACACCTTTACCCCAGTCAGGTAGTCATAAATATTTTGATATGCAACCCAGAGTTTGTTATGTTTCTTCTACCATGGGAAGGTCCACCCTTGATTATCAGGGCTGAATGTGGATCCAAAGTCCATATCCGTTTCCTTTGAGGATAAGGGATAAAACAAAACAAAACAAAAACCTTTGCAAGGGGGAAAAACAGGCCATGCGTAAAACCAGGGGCTTTTGGAGGGCAGCATAACCTGTTTTTTGTCATTTTGTTTTGTTTTTTATTTTAAGTTAGCACTGTCCTGAACAGAAAAAACAACCCTCTGTACTAATCTCTATAATTACACACACCTGATTACACAAGCATTGCAACAATAGACTAGAATTCCTCTGCATTAGAGATTCTCATTTACTCATTTCTAATTTCAGTCTTCTGTAACATCACTGAAATTCTTTCTTCTTTCACCTGTTTCTTCATGAAAGAAAGATTTACCAATTACACCAGATACTCAATCTAGCTTACGTTCCTAGAATATAGACACCAGACCTCAAGGTCCTACGAGTGATATCTTTGAAATGTAATCACCAAGAATGATAAAGGCTGTTTCCCGGTCTCTGGGAGGGTAGGAGCCTAACTTCATAAGCACCCGTGAGCAAGCACAGGTGGTCTCACCACATTGACCAAGCCCCCACCTAATAACCATCTATATAGCATTTCTCCCCCCACCCCCCTGACTTAAACAGTACTGACATATAGAGGGGATCTACAAATACTCATGGAGTGGTTTATAAACAAATTATTTTATTATGGAACATTGCATCTAGTTAAGTACATTTTGCTTTCTCTTCCAATTTGGCTTTCTTTTGATAATTGAGATTTGGTTTTGCAAATCATCATGCTGCCTCTGTTTGCTCTAACTTGATAGCAATGATAAACTTCAGCAGTTCTTACCAGACAGAAAGTCCCTGCCTCCTGCTCTGCAGGAGATCAAACAAAGCCATTTTCCTGTCAATCATTGCAATGGTGCTCATTTGAATCCTGAGTTTTCTCTTGATGTTTCAGGTAATACTGTTAATAGGATACAAGGTGGTACATTAAAACAGGGAACTGAGTTGAAATCCTAGGTTTCCTTTAGTTAAAATACGTGATTACGTTTTGTTTGATTTTCTCCTGAAAGCCCTGGGTCTGTAGGCATAAGCATGAGGTGTCTTGGTCCTGATGTGCCATATGTATTTTAGACCAGGTGGTAAACAAGTACTTGAGAGCAGCCTTTACTCACCCTGAGACAACCCCCTCCCCCCAGTCATCTGGTCAACCTGCAAATTCTTACCAAGCCAAGCACTCTACTGGCTATTCAGGATGCTGATGGAAAACACAACCCCTGCCCTCAAGGAACTTGCAGGCTGATGAGAAACAAAAGTTCCATTAGAGAATGATAAGGACTATGAAAGAGCTGGAAGCACAGAAGATGGACAACCGTGTCCATCCCTGAGGGCCTCTGACCTTCTTACCAATTACTGTATGATTTCATATCAACAAGAGTCTGCACCTAGAGATTCCCTCAGATAACAAGGCCATGTTTCCAAACATCAACTCAGAAGGGAAAACAGAGCTTCACTTCAGAACAGATCCATTATCTATAGGCATGTATCTGTTCATTCTGACTTTAGTCCCACACAGAGAGAGTCAGGGCACTCTTTCCATTCACCCTCTGTTAAAAGCTTTCAAGAGTGACCTGCTGAAAGACAGGTGGCAGAGGGAAGGACCAGTTCTTTAGAATTTATAAATGCACTGAAATGCACTTCAAGCTTTTGTTGCAGCAAACCACAGAAATCTACAGTCATAAATAATGGAGATGTGGCACCCAGAGGGCCCTGTGAATGATCCAAGGCAATTTTTAAAAAGTATTTTAGACAAATAATTTATACAACATTCAACCCTGGAGGTTCCCGGAACACTAGGTGAACAGAACCTCTAGGTGAAGAATTTGAGGAGGAGGCCACGTTGAGTCTGGTGGGAGGGGCGGGGACGAGAGACGGTGAGCCCTGTGGGGGATGCCTCAGCGTGGGGAGGCTTCTCTGGTTGGGGGAGAGACCCTCCGGCCGCACACCAAGCTCACCAGCCCAGAGTTCCTTTGCCAGGAAGAGGAGTTCACGAGAGCTGTCAATAGAGATTGGTGAGGACTCTCTTTGCTCAGCTCGGTGAGGCTGAGAGCGGCTAGAGAATCAGTGGGGCTGGCGCACGGGCTTGCTCTCTGGTGAGCACTTATACGGTTCCTGGTGGAGGGAGTGGCTGTGTGAGCCGGGCCCAGGAGCCTGTGGGGAAGGACTGAGCTGAGCACCTTTGGTGCAGAAGCTGGAGGTTTTGGGACTATTGTTCCCCTGGTGTGGAGCTTGCACGCGAGTGGTGTAGGGAGGGCGCCATTTTGTCAGAGTTGGACCCTCCCACAGAGAGTCAGGACCGGGACCTCATTGGTCTGGTGGGATTGGCACAGGAGTGTGTGTGTGCATGCGCGCACGCGCGCATGTGGCCTTGGATCCCCACCCTCCGCCTGGCTTATACTGTGTTGCCAGGGAAATGCAGGGTGGGTGCCCTCCGGCTCCAACAGGCTGCTCACTGAGACCAGGACTGCGCAAGCCACCTCAGGCCCCCGCTCTCCGCACTGCATGTGCAGACTTGTCAGGCTGGTGATCGGTTGTTGGGCTGCTCAGCCTGATCTGCGAGCGGCTGATTGGGACAGGCTGAGACTGAGAGTTTTCCTGGGAGTGTTGGGCCGTAAGCTGTGTGCCTGCATGACCCAGCCAGGGCTCTCCTGGTGAGCTAATACATCAAAGCAATCCCAGAGCGACAACCAGAATGAGGAAACAAAGAAACATGTCACAAGTAAAAGATCAGAAGAAACCTCTAGAAATGGAACTAAATGAAACAGAAGGGATCCAACCATTCAGAGACAGTTTAGAACACTGATGATAAAAATGTTTAACAGACTTAGTGAGGACATAAGGAAGGATAGAGAAATCGTAAAAAACAACCAGTTAGAACTAAAGAATACAATAACTGAAATGAAGAACACACTCGAAGGAATCACCAGTAGAGTAGATAAAGTGGAGGATTGGATCAGTGATTTGGAAGACAAAATGGCAGAAATCACCCAGTTGGAAAAACAAAAAGACAAAAGAATAAAAACCAAAGAAAATAGTTTAAGAGCCCTATGGGACCAGGTGAAACGCAATGACTGTTAAATCATAGGAATACCAGAAGGAGGAGAGAAGAAGCAAGGGGTCGAGAATGTATTTGAAAAAATAATGACTGAAAACTTCCCTACCCTGGTGAAGGAAATTGACATGCATGCCCAGGAAGTGCAGAGGGTTCCAAACAAGCTGAACCCAGACAGGTCCACACCAAGACACATCATAGTTAAAATGGCAAAGGTTAAAGACAGAGACAGAATCCTAAAAGCAGCAAGAGAAAGACAGCAGGTTACATACAAAGGAACTCCTATAAGACTAACAGCTGACTTTTCTACAGAAACTCTGCAGGCCAGAGGGAGTGGCAGGAGATATTCAAAGTGACACAAAATGAAGGCCTACAACCAAGATTGCTCTATCCAGCACGGCTATCACTTAAAATTGAAGGAGAAATAAAGAGCTTCCTAGAAAAGGATAAGCTGAAGGAATTCATTACCACCAAGCCAGCATTGCAAGAAATGTTAAAAGAGCTTTTTGAAACAAAAGAAAGGGGTTAAACAAGCTAACCCAGGAAGACCAGAAATACAAATAACAAAATGGCAATACATATGCACCTATCAATAATCATTTTAAATGTGAATGGGCTAAGTGATCCAATCAAAAGACAGAGAGTGGCTGAGCAGATAAGAAAATAGGACACATGCATATGCTGTTTACAGACGGAATAAGAGATTTCATGCAAATGGAAATGAGAAAAAAAAGCTAGAGTAGCAGTACTTATTTTGGACAAAATAGACTTTAAAATGAAGACTACAATAAAAGACAAAGAAGGGCACAATAACCCTAATAAACATCTATGCACCCAACATAGGAGCTCCTAATTATATACAACAGATTTTGACAGACATAAAGACAGAGATCAACAGTAATACTATCATAGTAGGGGACTTCAGCACCCCATTGTCACCAATGGACAGATCCTCTAGACAGAAAATCAACATGGAAAGAGTGTCCTTAAATGACACTTTAGACTAGCTGGACTTCGTTGATATTTTTAGAGCATTTCACCCTGAAACAACAGAATATACATTCTTCTCAAGTGCACAGGTGACATTTTCCAAGATAGACCACATGTTAGGCCACAAAACAAGTCTCAGTAAATTTAAGAAGATTGAAATCATATCAAGCAGATATAAAGGAAAAACTGATGGTTGCTGGCTGGGAGGGGATGGGGATTAGGGAGAGGGGGAAGGTTTTGGACAGCGTAGGTGGGTGACTACAGTGTTGCCACAGGGATATGGGGCGCAGTTCTGGGAATGTAATTGATAATGTTGTGAAGAGACTATTATGTTAAGTGAAATAAGTCAGTCGGAGAAAGACAAATACCATATGATCTCACTTATATGTGGAATCTGAAAAACTGAATGAATGAGCAAAGTAAACAGAAACAGACTCATAGATATAGAGGAAAAACTGAGGGTTGCTATTTGGGAGGGGGGTGGGGATAACGGAGAAGGGGAAGGGATTAGACAGCATAAATAGGCAACTACAATATTGTCACAGGGATATGAAACACAGTTTGGGGAATAAATATAATAATGTTACAAAAAAAAAGTATTTTAAAGAAATGGAAACTATCTTAGAAAAGCATTGATGATGGGTCCAAGCACTACTAAGAAACAAAACTGGCCTGTATTCAGTACCGGGTGCGTGGGAGGGTTGGGCTGATTCTTCCCCACATGTGATAGCTCCTTCCAGGTGGAGGGGCTCCTTTGGCATGAAACCCCTGGCCCCCCTTTGATGGCCTCACCTTCTCCCTTGGGAAACGCAATGCATATCTGACTAGTGTACATAGAAGCAAGAACAGGGCATGGATAGACAAGTCGCCCTTATTTCTCTCTGGAGCAGGCACGCCTGTGTGAGCATGAGTTTTGATAGCTCTTGGCTGAGCAGTGAGTTCATTAAAGTGACCCCCCCGATCCCCGTCCGGGGATGGACTTCAGCACTGTAGCGCCACCTGGACAGGAATGGGAAGCCTTCGTCCAAAATTAAGCCTTAGGAAGCCCACTTACCATTGCTGTTCCTAGTGGTACTAGCACTGATATTTTAGTGTCATAACAAGGGTGTGCTGGTAAATGTTCAACAACTACCCCTCCAAGGGAAACAAAAAACAAACACCAATCTGCAGCATCTGCAGAGTTCTGTGGCATAAACACCCCACCTGGGCTTATGCCAGGCTACAGCCATGGACAGCACCGAGTGAGGAGCTGGGAAGAGACATGTCTAATTGGCCCTTGAAAACCAGCAGGGGGGGCACTTGAGCTCAGCACTCTCTCTTTATCACCTTACTCTTTTACTCCACCTCTCTATGGGTACAAACCCTGGTTATACAGGGAGGGTCCATGTGTCAGGCTTGTTCAAACACCAATGTTCAGGTTTCCTGATTGAGTGTGTTTCACACTCCATCACAATGTCACTTGGAAATTAAGGTTCCGCTACACATTATATAACTAAATATATAACATAAACAATACATATGACATATATACACACATTATACATAAACAATTATATGTAAACAATATATGTAATGTGCATACATACATATAAGTAATGACACATATAGTCTATTGATATGTATGCATGAAGCATGCATGTTTAAGTATATGTACATACATGTGTGTGTTATGGTAGTGATTGCACAGGCATCTGTAAAAACTTATGGAATACTTAAAATCAGTGAGTTTAGTGTCATGTAAATTTTGCCTCAATAAAATTAATTTTTAAAATGTCAATTGACTCACTTGAAATGAACATAAAATATTAATAGTTTAAATAAGGCATAGAAACCCAACAAGATGATAGTGGTTGATTTGTTTATTGCATGCACATCTTCACCCTTGCTAATTCCATGGTTTTGTCATGTGGCTTTTTTGTTCTTATATTGATATTGGGTACATATCTGCAATAATTTAAAAGAAGAACAGAAAGAAATTTTTTTTAAAAAACAACACAACAACCAGGGTACACTGCCAGTAAAATTGGTATTGGAAAACATAAAGCGAAGAGTGAAATTGTGTCTTGTGTATCAGCTGCAGTCTTCTTTGAGCTATAACATACTCTTCTGATTTCTGAACTTGTGTGTTTTAATGGGACAAAATTATACACTGCTTGTCCTTGGCTGCAAATATCAAATGGATGAAAGTTGCATTAGGTTTATAATTAAAATATTACTTTGACATTGAAAGCTCTTAGTAGACTGGATCTCAATTAACTTCTTAAACTCTGGCACCTTAATTGATCATCTCATTTTCTATTTGAAACAGAAGTTTGAATTTTTTTTTTTCTCCCCAGAGCTGTGGCTTCTATTTATCTCCTTCCCTTGGGCTACAGTGTCAAATTAATAGATATTAGGTATAACATATCTCGACTGCTAGAATTATAGGAATTACATCTATTTGGCTTCTAGATACACACACACACACACACACTTTAGGTTTTCAGCCTAACACATGGTATATCATAAGATACTTTTATATAATCTAAAATATCTACATTTATCTATCACTGAATATGATTACCTGATATTTAAATTATATTTTAATGACATGACAGTAAACTTCAGAAATAAACATACATATAGACACATTGATTCATACACAGGCACACATGCTTTAAGAAGGCAATCTACGTGATATTTCTAGCATCTCCACACAAATGAATGTGATCCGTTTAGTAACTGTCCCTATAGGAGGCTATGCATTTCCTACCAACAAAGGTATCATTATCCAAAGCATTTCTGAAATTCTTCTTTTTGAGAACTGCCTCGGTGCTAACTCTTCCCTATGCTGACCCTTGAAAAATCTTGGCAAAACCTGGGGCCTTTGAGAGTTGACTCAAAACTGCCAAAAGCTTTTGGAACCAAGACAAATAAAGATGGTTGGTGGAGAAGCTGAGGGCTCTGCCTGGACCCAGTGGCTCAGGGTGACTGGGACATAATGAGGCTTTATTTTCCTCTGTGGCTTCTAATCTGTGCCTGAAATCAGGGCCAAATGGAGAGTTAACAATATGCTTTGAGCAAATGCATATAAAATCTTTCTTGACCATCTACTTTGGCTAACAAAATAATACATAAATATTGGCAGCACATTTACGCTTCTTTGTTATTTGCGTCCCTCTCCTTGGAGGTCCCTGTTTAAAGCCAGTGGAACCCAATAGTTCCCCATCCTGGCAAAATGCAGTATAAATTTCATATGCCACTTCCATGGAATTTCATGTTTTAGACTTCATTTATCTTATCTGTGAAGTGGGTACATAACTCCCACATCATGAGGTTTTGTGTGGATTAAATGATAAAGTCTGTAAAGCATCTATTACAGTATCTGGATGAAATACGTGCATACTATATGTGAATTATTTTCCCCACTCTCCTCTCCTCCCCACTAATACAATATTTGGGGTATTCTAACACGTTAAATGATTTTGTTAATCCAACAAATGGTAAATGCTATGAAGTAAAAAAAAAAAAATAGAATGTTGCAGCCAATTTCTACCCATCTTAAAGCAGAAATGCCAAGAGTCTGAGGGGTATTTACATACCATACATCACTCTTTTGTTTCCATACAGGCAACTCTTTAGACTCATCTGATGAATTCCAACAAAACATTTCAACTGTAAGCAAAACATTTCCAAAACATTTTCATATTTTACATTTTTTTAGGTGATGATGAAATACCAAAGAGAGTAGGGACATTTTAGGCAAACATAAATTTACAAGGACATATTTATTTTGAATGCATTGATTGAAAGATCTTACATTTCTTTTCCTTTATAATTTTAGGGAAAAAGAAGGAGAAGAATACTGGTAACCAAAATATATGCAAGGCCTTTCAAACAGTATTTTTGGCTCCCAGAAAGCTCAGCTGCAAAGAGAAGATGCTGAGATGGTAAGGATACTGAGTTTGAACTGAGCCTGTGCGTGCATGGAGGCTGCAGCCTGAGGAGCCCCATGCTCAGGCAGTCCTCCCTTTAGAGGCAACATGGGCTCGCTCAGGCTGTGAAGGGGCTACACAGTGAACACAAAAGCATAATGAAGGTGTTTGAATCAACCTGCCAGCCAAAACTGCATTTTCTCACTCAGAGTACATAACAGCCATGGAAAAGTTCTTCATCCAGACTGTTCTATAGATAGCAGACACCACCTCTCTTCTGAAGGTACAACTCCCTTGAATGAATAATTTAATTATTTAGGGTTTTGTTTGTTTGTTTGCTTTTAAGTGGAAGGTATGGTTTTGAGATGTTTTTGGAAAAAGTAGATCATAATCTGGCATAATGAGAAAGTACTCAGAGAATTTTTTGGCAAATGCCATACTTTTACACTACGATTTGCATTTATGGGGAGAACTTAGAATGATCTCATCAAACTCCTGCAGAGGAGACACCCTGCCCACACACACATCATTTATTTTTCATTTTGTGTCCTTGGTTGTAGATGTAAGAGGAGCACCTGCTGTCCTTGGCTGCCACACCTGCCCTACCTCTTTTGGGGGGAGTCATCTCTTTACCTTAGTTGACATTGTACATTTCCTGGAACCATTTCTAAGACAGTTGAAAAGTTTGCAAGGGGTGAAATGTGAGAAGGAGAAATGGTTTAAGAGTCAACTGCACAATTCCTCAGGGAGAATATACCTGTGACTTAGCAAAACTCATTGATGACTGTTTGGTGTGAAAGAAAGTCTTCAGGCTAAGATCCAGATGGCCTGGGCTTAAGATAAGGAGAATTTTATTGCTTTGTATAAAACATTGGTTTTCTATAGGTAGTAAAGGAAGGAAGCAGTAAGGATCTCAGAAATAAAGATACTCAAGAGTTTGCGATAGCGAGAAATGACTAAGTTGACAAGAGGCAGGGACTCTGGAAGAATAAGGCATCCAAGAGGTAAATCTTTGGGCTGGATTCTTTGGGGCTACCTAATACATAATTATTATAAAGTATTTGTTGATTGGCTCTTTGCTGTTATCTAGTTGGCATAACCCCCTCAATTCAGCTAAATTCTATTTCGAACAATGACCTTGTCAGAGCAATGCCTTGAAAAACTAAATACCAAAGATTTTTCAAAAATGTTTTCATCAATATTCAGTACAGGAAAGGGGACAGCTACAAGGAACAAGATATGAAAAAATATTAACAATTGAGTGAAAGCAGAATATTAAATTAAGAAAGTATTATGAGAAATGCAAGCTCTTATAAGAATGTCCCCA
This sequence comes from Aselliscus stoliczkanus, assembly GCA_033961575.1. NCBI lineage: Eukaryota > Metazoa > Chordata > Mammalia > Chiroptera > Hipposideridae > Aselliscus > Aselliscus stoliczkanus. The sequence continues at coordinate 137,192,496 of CM066734.1, forward strand.
AATATTGGGAGGTTGGTGAATCATACAATTTGTCCACAATGTGTATATGAAGATTGGATTCATTTTTATTCAAATGTCATCATTCAATAAAAATGAAAGGCTGAAGTCTTGGGGATATCCAGGATGCTGACACTTGAATAGAAATCTAAATTTTTCCAGTCTGGATTTATCAAGATGTTTTCTTCAATTAGCTGTACTTCTTTGGATGTGGGTACCAATCCCCTCAGCCTTTGCATAGAATCCAGGCTCCTAAGTGTGGGGTGTAAGACCTGTGGCCCAAACTACTCCTCACTGATGTTTCATGCTTTACTCTGTAACACGATTCAATAGACCTATTTTAAGAGAAAAATTGTCCCCAACTTGATCTGGGATAGGAACACCTTACAGGAATAAGTCATGACATAATTTCTCTAAAAGAGAAACAGCCCCACCCTGGCGATGAGAAATAGTTTTTTTGAGTGGTGTAGTTCACGGCACCCTCCTTCTGGGGAGAAATTAGTATTTCTGACAAAATGCTGAGTAATTTTCCGCTGATCTTTAACAGGGTTAATTAAACCTTATTCTGGAAACTACCCTCCCTCCCCTGCCCCAGTGGACTCAGCTAATTGTCAGTCAAGAATCCAGTGACCTTTAAGGAAACATTTTTTTTTTCATTCTGTATCTAATATGATTATCTGTATTTAATACAATAGATGATCCAACAAGGCTTCCTGTTCTCTCTTTTTTCGTATAAAATACGAAAGAGTAAATTCTTGATTTGGCCCATTAGGCATTATCCTTCATCTCTACTATAAGATTACAATAAAACTTGGACCCATCCTTATAACAAAATTGTCTGAAAAGTTCTCCTGCATGTATGAAAATTCTCTTTCATACATGCAGGAGAACATTTTGGTTGCTGCAAAGCAACCACATACAAACCTGGGTCCCATATGATGCCAGCCGCTAGAATTATATTAAAACAACCAACCATGTATATATATGACGATAAGACTTGTGGTTTGGATAAACGTATCTTAGAATCCCTGTAGGAGTCAACTACAGATCTGTGCTGTCTGGTATGGTAGCTGCTGGGTTCATGTGGCTGTTGAGCACGGTCATAAGCCACACAAGGAGGTTTAGGTCAACAACGAACCACATACGTGATGGTGGTCCCATAATGGTAATCGCAGAACCACTCAAAACGGTCTTATCTTATTTTTTCCAGAGACAGCAGACCAAAACCGCGAGCCATATAGCAGAAGCAAACTCCGAGGAGAGAACCTTGACCTTGAGCTGTGCCAAGTACTAAAGTCTCTCCCATCCGTCCATCACCCCCTTCCCGCCCCACCTAAACGCAGGGAACCAATGGACCCGGGCAAAACCGGAACTTGAACACTGGAACTCTTTCAGAACAGAAGGGTCTGCTGTCCAGGAAAATCCGGTGCTGAGGCTCCTGCCATAAATGGCCAAGCTCCAGCACCCTCCCATTAAAACTTCCACACACCTGCTCCCCCTTAACCCTTAACATGGAGCTCTAAACCCTGGATCAGGTAATTTGGGCTTTTGAGCACGAACTTCTTGTTTTCCTGGGTGACACCATTCATTATAAAATAGCCAGTCTTTCTCCACTGCAATTCTTGGTGTTTGTGTTTGGCTCTGCGAGTGCCTGGTGGACGGATTCCTTCTAGTCTGTCACAATGATTATAATAGAGCTGAATTTCCTGTAAGCCCTGGAATGATATGTAGTTCAGGATGATTTGTTTTTCTGATGGGAGCAATAACATGGGACTTGGCAATAGATTCCCTCCCTCACGGCACCTCAATTTTGAGTGCACAGGTTCCATCCCAGTCAGTCAGCCCCTGACCCGTTTCGGCACAGAGGAGCCTGTCCCCCCAGAATCACATATTCAGAGGGTGCTACAGCCTCCCACCCAGACTTAGCTTGCTGGTCTTCAGAGTACATGGCTGTAAATTCTTTGTTGGGGACCTAAGATCCAGTCCAAGGACACAGGGCCACAGAAGCTACCTCAACAAGCACTCAGTGCCACTGCCACATTAGTAAAAGCTGCCTGTGGCAGTGTGCAGCCAGCCTATCCCTGTACTCTGGAAGTATTTCCAGGTTGTAATGATGTAAACCATAAATAAGTTTTATTTCTTCCATCAATTCAATACCAGAGACAGCCCTTTGTGAAGATAGAACTAATGCAAACAAATTTCCAAAGTTAAAATATTAGGTTCTCAGTCCCACATCCTTTGCATGTTAAACACCCTTTTTTTTTTTTCATGAATACCACCAAGTTCTCTAACCTGACCACTGCTCCAACATGCGATTTCAAAAACCACACTGCCTTGGGCCGGCCGAGTGGCGCGGTGGTTAAGCGCTGGCTTGGGACGCCAGAGGCCCTGGTTCAGTCCCACATATGAGGGCCAGTGACACTGCCCTCAAAAAAAACAAACAAACAGAAAACCCCAAAACTACCACACTGCCTTGACAATATGTTTCTTTATCACTCCATCTTGATTTCTTATCCCCACTGAGCCTCAGGCCATCTTTCCTCCCCTCCTGACACTGCCATCCACTATCAACCAGCCAGTTTCTGCGCGATGTTTCCAATCACTCCAGCCCACATCGCTGTTCATGGAGCAGTAGCCACAGCTTCAGTGTTGTATTTCTCACAGTGTCGGAAGGAAGCGGAGGGGAGGGCTCATGGGACAATGTTTCTAAAGTCTACAGTAACATAATGACATAGGCCTTCACATTCACTCACCAATCACTCTGACTCACCTAGAGCAATTTCCAGTCCTGCCAGCTACATTCATGTTAAGTGCCCTACATGGGAGTGCCATTTTTTCATCTTTTATACTGTATCTTTACTGTATCTTTTCTATATTTAGATATGTTTACCTATACAACTGTTTCCCATTGTGTCACATTTTCCTACAGTATTGAGTATGAGTATAGTAGGATGCCATAAAGGGTTGCAGCCCAGGAGCAATAGGCTGTCTCATAGTCTAGGCATGCAGTAGGCTAGACCACCCAGGTGTGTGCAAATGCACTCTGATGTTTGCATGACAAAATCACCTAACAGCACATTTCTGAAAATGTACCCCCGATGTTAAGGAACATATAACTATTTCCTTTTGGCAATGCTATTATAGATAATGGGAGGTTTTTATATTTGAGGGGTTGTTTCAAATATATATATATATATATATATATATATATATATATATATATATATATATATTTGTGTGCGTGTGTGTGTCCAAATATATATATTTGACATTTGACTTTTCCCTATGATTTCTCAGAGGGCCTGCTGTACAAATTTTGGATGGTTTTTTAACCCAACTTGGAATGAGAGGGTAGTGAATGAAGCCTTCCATTTGACAGCTAACAAAGTAAATTTCCTGAATTAAAAAAAAGTTCCTGAATTAAAGGACAACAATAATTGTGTGGTTCCCTTTGTTTGACAAATATTAACAAAATTATTAACATATACTGAGCACAGTACTACATTCTGAGGCTACAATGATAAACAATGCAGGTGTGTTTTTCTCCCCTATTTTCAGAGTAAGTAGGTGACAGTAATAACATGGAAAACCACAAGCATAAGGAATGTCACATAAAGGATTTTAAGTGACACTACTAGTAAATAACCTATAACAACAGTTACAATCACAGGGCATAACTAGTCTGGAGAGTTTTGAAATAGGTTCTCTGATTTAGTGGCTTTTAACCTGATATCTAAAAAATCAATATATATTAGCTACATAAAGAGGGTTCCCAGGTGAGGAGTCTCTCTAGTTAAGGTCCATTCCCAGAGAGAGATCCAGCTGAGAGACATCAGATGTTGGGAATCAGTGTCTTGGTCCTGAGGGGACATCTGGGCAGCACCACACAGCGTCCACTACAGATTGGGTGATGTTTCAGCTGCTCTGAGACATCCATTTGTAGCTGCTTACTGGATAGAGGTCAATTAACTGTGAACCAATGAATATCAAGCTTGAGGAGCTTCCCAGGTATGGGTTCCTATTAAGGCCCCAGGAAGGACACAAGCAAAGAGTTTATGTTTCGGTAAGTTTGCAAAAGTAAGTTATATTAAGCACTGTTTCATTCCTCTTCAACTCTAACTTTCCTCATGTTGAATGGCATGGTTGTGGTCACAGGTGTTATTGGATCTGGCTATACGGAAGTTAAAGTGGGGATTTATTACATTTCATTTTAGCAGGTTATATTTGTGAAACTGAATCACTGCCAAGGTTAGTCATTTTTTAGTCATCCCAATACAGAAAAGATTAACTCTGGTGTTCATTATGACAAAAAGCTACAGCAACAGGGGTCATACAATGATATAAACACACTTTTGAAACTTAGCATCAGAAGGAAGAAGGTAGTGGAGGAGAAGTAATGTTTGAAATGCTAGGAACCATCATCTAATCTCTAGAAAATTATTCTAGTGGTTGAATTAAATTGTAGAAAGAAGGAGAGAGACCCAAGATGGCAGAGTAGATAAACACCGTGCCTGCATCCTTCCATGAACACATTAAAATTACAACTAAATTATAGGACAATCAACCTGGAGAAACATCTGAACTCCAGCTAAACAGAAATTTTATAACTAAACATGTAAAGAAGACACCTGGAGTCTGGTAGGAGGGGTGAAGGCATGAAACAGACTGACCCCACACATCGTGTGGTAGTTAAGTATCAGGAGGGATATCTCAGCTATGGAGGTTCCCCCCAGAGGAACAGGGGACCCCAGTCCCCACACACAAGGCTCCACAGCATGGAGTACTGGTGCCAGGAAGACGAGCCCCAACAACATCTGGCTGTGAAAACCAGTGGAGATTCTGATTGGGACTGAAGGCTGTGGAAAACCCAGACACCCTCTTAATGGGCTCCCACACAGACCTACTCACTCTCAGGCACTCACCCCAGGCTCTGGAAGACAGGTGGCGACTCTGGGAGCATTGGAGGTACATGGGGGAGAGACTTAGTTGTGTGGCTCCAAATTGAAGGCTGGAGGAGAGTTGCCATTTACCCTGTGAGAGGGCCTCCTCCCCAGCAGCTGGCAGGTAGTCACCAACTTTCTTGTGTTGAGCCCACCCCCATGCCCATGGCCAAATCTGAATCTGGCTGGTCAGGTGAGCTCTGCTGTTCTACCCTCCAGAGTAATTGAGAACTTGCCCTACCCAACTCCCCCATTACTGGAGGCCCCGTCTCTGGGAGCAGTGAGGCCTGCCAGCATTGCACATTTTCTTAGAAAACTATCAGAGTCTGTGGGCCCTAGATGGATAGCCACTGGTCTCAGTTTGTTCTGAGACTTGCTGAGTAGTTCCAAGCTCAGCACTGGTACCAAACTATAATCTACATTAACCTGGTGACTCATTCTAGTGGGATGAGTTGAGACCCTGTCTCACCCAACTTGTGTACCACACAGGCTTTATCAATGGGAGCTGGCGGGTAGCAGAAGGCCTCAGAGTGTCCTGGGTTTTTGCAGAGCTACCTCAGGCCCAGTACTGGTGGCAGCTGTCCTTGGTTTGCAGCGTGGCCTCTCCCACGCACCTCCAGATTTAGCACAGACAGAGAACAACCATGGATTGCTTTGTAGTTCCTACTAGGTAGTCCCCAGTAGTCACAAGAAGTAGTGACCTGGGCCTGCACCAGAGCCTCTCCCAAGAGGCCCCAGAACCTACATACATGGAGGTCAGCTTCAGACCACAAAGGAGCACCACCCAATTAGTCCCACAAGTGGCACACAAAGGGTGGTCTCAACAGGTAACAGAGCCTGCTGTGTTGAATCACACTCAGTGGGGTAAGCCTTCAGCACAGCAGCCCATCAGCTGGGGATATGGCCAAAATCCAAAGCCAATCAGCCTGAGGGTCAGTCCCACCCACTGACATGCTAATAGCAATCAAGGCTCAACTATAACAGGAGGGTGCACTCAACCCACACAAGGCACACACCTGGAGCACCCAGTACAGGTGACCATGGAGACTGAGCCAGAGCCCCACAGGACACCTATTATAAGGCCACCTGGCCAAGACTTGGAGACACAGCAGATACACCAAATACATAGAACCAAACACAGGGAGGCAGCCAAAATGAGGAAACAAAGAAATACATCCCAAATAAAAGAACAGGAGAAAACTCCAGAAAAAAAAAATAAAGGAAATGGAGGCTTGCAAACTACTAGATACAGACTTCAAAACAATGGCTATAGGAGAGATCCAAGATGGCAGAGTAGATAAATACTGTGCCTTCTTCCTTCCAGGAACACATTAAAATTACAGGTCAAGTTTAAAATAATCAACCTGGAAAATCATCTGAAGTCTTACTGAACAGAAGTTTTATAACTAAGGAAATAAAGAAGTCACATTGTGACTGGTAGGAGGGGCAGAGACTCAAAATGGGCTGGCCCCACACCTACCTGTGGTGGTTGAGGATCAAGAGGGCTATCTCAGCTCTGGAGATCCCCCGAGAGGAACAAGGGACCCCAGGCACACACGAGGCTCCCCAGCCCAACGTACTGGTGCTGGGAAGAGCAGCCCTGACAACATCTGCCTGTGAAAATCACGGAGATTCCAACCACCCGAGTGGGATGGAAGGCTGGGAGAAACCCAGGCATTCTCTTAGAGGGCCTGCTTACAGACTCACTCGTTTGCAGGTATTCACCCTGGGCTCTGGCAGACGGTGACTCAAGGCACGTCTGAGGCATACGGGAGGCCGACTTAGTTATGTGGCTTTCAGAGCAAGAGCTGGAGGATGGACAACATTTTCTCCATGAGAGAGACTCTTCCCAAGCAGCTGGCAGGCAAGCACCATCTTTCCTGTGTTGAGCCCACCCCCACACATCCAAATCTGAATCTGATTGGTCTGGTAAGCTCTGCTGCTCCACTTAGCGGACTCACTGGGACCCCACCCCACCCAACTTCCCCAACCAGTGAGGTACTTTCTCTTCGAGCAGTCAGCACCACCTACACTACACTCTTTATTGGGAAACTATCAAAGTCCATGAGCCTCAGGTGGCAGAAACTGGCCTCAGTGTGTTCTGAGACTTCTGCTGAGTAGCTCCAGGCTCAGCACTGGCACCAAACCAGAATCTACATTAACCTGGTGACCAACAACTCTTCCCACTCTAGTGACTACCTAAGACCCTGCTTTATCCAACTTGTGTATCACATGAGGCTTGAACAGTGGCTGAACCTTAAGGGAAGCTGGCAGGTGGCAGCAGGCCGTGGGGTTTCTTGGCTTTTTGTGGAGCTACTCTAGGCCCAGCATTGGAGAAAGCCATCCTCAGTTCACAGTGTGGCCTCTCCCACATGCCTCCAGGTTTAGCATAGGGAGCAAATAACCTTAGGTTGCTTTGTTGCTCTTATCAGCTAGACCCCGGCTTCTCACAGGCAGTGGGTGACCTGAGCCTTCATCAGAACCCTCACCCTCACAAAAAAGGCCCCAGAACTGACATACTTGGAGGTTGGCTTCAGACCACAGCAGAATACCACCCAATTAGTCCCACAAGTGGTACACACAAAGGGTGGTCTCAATAGGCAACAGAAATTGCTGGAGTGAATCACACTCAGTGAGGTAAGCCTCACACACACACACACACACACACACACACACACACACACACACAGCAGCCTGTAAGCTGTGGATGTGGCCAAACCCCACAGCCAATCAGCCTAAGAGTCAGTCCCACCCACTGATGTGCCAATAGCAATCAAGGCTCAACTATAACAGGAGGGTACACACAACCCACACAAGGGACATTTCTGGAACACCCAGAGCAGCTGATCAGAGAGACTGTACCAGGGGCCCACAGGACATTTAATATAAGACCACTTGGCCAAGACTGGGGGACATAGCAGATCTACCTACTACATAGAAACAAACACAGAGAGACAGCCAAAATGAGGAAACAAAGAAATACATCCCAAATGAAAGAACAAGAGAAAACTCCAGAGAAAGGGCTAAATTAAATGGAATTCAAAACAATGAGTATAAGGATGCTCAAGGAACTTAGTGAGAACTTTAACAAGAGAGAGCAAGCATAGAAAAGGACATAGAAACCATAAAAGAATAACCAGTCAGAAGTGAAGAATACAATAACTGAAATGAAGAATGCACTAGAAGGAATCACCAGCAGACCAGATGAAGCAGAGGACTGAATAAGCAATTTGGAAGAAAAAAGTAACAGAAAACACCCAATCACAACAGCAAAAAAAAAATAAATAAAAAAAGAAGAAAAGAAAAAAGAAAAAAATATCCCCCAAAAATGAGGAGAGTTTAAGAGACCTCTGGGACAACATCAAGCATAACAACACTCACATCACATGGGTACCAGAACGAGGAGAGTGAAACCAAGGGATTGATAACCTACTTGAAGAAATAATGACTGAAAACTTTCCTAACCTGGCAAAGGGAATAGACATACAAGTCCAGGAACCTCAAAGAGTCCCAAACAAGAAGACGCCAAATAGGCCCACACCAAGAAACATTATAATTAGAATGGCAAAGGTTAAAGACAAAGAGAAAATTCTAAAATCAGCAGGAGAAAAGCAACTAGTAATTTATAAAAAGCTTCCATAAGATGGTTTGTAGATTTCTCAATAAAAACTTTGTAGGACAGAAAGGATTGGCACAAAATATTCAAAGTGATGAAAAGCAAGGACCTTATCTCTATGTAACTTTACTAACAATTGTCACCCCAATAAACTTTAATTAAAGATAAAAAAAAAAGCAAGGACCTACAACCAAGAGAGGCTATCATTTAAAATCGAAGGACAGATAAAGAACTTTCCAGACAAGAAAAAGCTAAAAGAGTTCATCACCACCAACCCAGTATTACAAGGAATGTTAGAGCAACTTATTTAAGATGGGAAAAAAAGATAAAAATTATGAATAATAAAATGGCAACAGCTCCATATCTATCAACAATTACTTTCAATGTAAATCGATTAAATGCTCCACTCAAAAGACATAGGGTGGCTGAATGGATAAGAAAACAAAGCCCTTACATATGCTGCCTACAAGAGACTCACTTCAGATTGAAAGACACACACAGGTGCAAAGTAAAAGGATGGAAAACGATACTTCATGAAAATGAAAATTAAAGAAAGAAACAAAAAAAACTGGAGAGGCAATACTTATACCAGATAAAATAGACTTTAAAACAAAGGTTATAACAAGACACAAAGAAGGACACAGTGATCCAACTTCAAGGTATTTATCTGAAGAAATCCAAATGCTACTTCAAGGGGACATGTGCATCCATATGTTCATTGCAGTATCGTTTACAATGGCCAAGATGTGGAGGCAGCCTGGGTGTCCATTGACAGATGAATGGATAAAGAGGAGGTGGTACATACATACAATGGAATATTGCTCGGCCATGGAAGGGAATGGGTTCCTGCCATCTGTGGTGGCATGGATGTAACTGGAGGGTATTATGCTGAGTGGAGTATATCAGACAGAGAAAGACAGTTGCAATGTGATTTCACTTATATGTGTAATCAATCTAAAGAACAAAATAAACAAACATAACAGAAACAAATTCATAGATACAGAAAATATTTTGATGGTTGCTAGATGGGAGGGGGGTTGGGGTGGGTGAAAAGGGGAAGGGATTCATAAGTACAAATTGGTTATTACACAGTAGCCATGGTGATATAGCATATATAGCATAAAGAATATAATCAATAATATTATAAAACTATGCACGGTGTCAGATGGGTACTATAATTGTTAGGGTGATAGATGGCGAGGGTTGGGGGACAGAGAGAAAAAGGTAAAGGGATTAAGAAGAACACATTGGTAGTTACAAAATAGTCATGGGGATGTAAAGTAAAGCATAGGAAATATAGTTAACAATATGGTAATCACTCTGTATAGTGCCAGGTGGGCACTAGACCAGTCACAGGATCACTTCTTAAATTATATAAATGTCTAACCACCATGCTTCAAATCTGAAATTAATATAAAATAATATTGAATGTCAACTATAATTCAAACATTTTAAAGGAGGGGGGGAAGGTGAAGGGTAATAAAAGAAGGAATAAAAAATAAAAATGAATAAATTGTACACAGAAGAATCATTTCTTATCAACACCTACTCACAGAAGAAGGTTGGCCTTATTAAGGATACACTTGAGCTGGAAACACTCTAGAAGGGAGCACTGTCCTGAAGAGAACCACTGGTATTCCCTGTGCCCCTCGCTGACTGCAACTCAGGGAAGTGGTAGTGACGGGGGACCTCTCAAGAGAGGTTGGCACTGGTTTCTTTGGAACAGAACATAGGGTTGTACTTTGGTTCCGGCTGGGAAAAGCCTGGAAGTGAGAGACAGACTAGGAACTGTCCTTTTCTGACGTCAAAGCAAAGCGGCGAACAGTGTCATGAAGATACACTTCCAGCATGCCCTATTGGCACAGACAGCCAGTTAGAAAAGAAGCACCACCCAAATCAAGGAAGCTGCAGTTGAGGTTCCTGAGAAAGGATCTCTGAAAAACCCACAAAAGTTCTCAGTGGGAGAAAGAGCCATGTAGAGGACATTTGACATCTTAAGGGCAGTGATGCCAACTGAAGCCTCCACCAGCCATGTCCCTCCAATGGTCTGTCCCTCTGAAAACATTAGGAATAGCAGCCAAATAAGATGCGGTGGAAGAGAAGGCAGCCAGCCTTGGCCCTGTGTCCACTGGCAACATTCAAGGTGAAGTAAGGCTCTGGGCTTCATGCTGGCTCAGAGTTCAGAACGTACATTATTGCAATAACCTGACCCGAAGGTATATTACTATTAATCCAGAATGGATTTGTAATGCTGAAAAGTGGTGGAAGGATGGGATATTATCTGAGTCAGCAGGAAAGCCATGGAATATTTCAAAAATTTCAAACATAAATGCAGAAAAACCTCATTGCAGAGAGTGGTAAAAAGCTAGATTTTTATTTACCTTTTCAAGCCTGGCTGGGACAATAAAACCAGTTTCACATATTTGGTCACATGTATTCTCTCAAGTTTGAACTCATTCAGATTAATATTGGATGCGAACTGGTCACATAATACATTTTTAATAAATGGGTAAATGCTTCGTGTGTGCGTGCGTGCGTGCATGCGTGTGGTGTGTGTGTGTGTGTGTGTGTGTGTGTGTGCGTGTGTAAAAAACGCATTTTTAAAGCATTTTGGGAGGAGAAGTGTTTTAAAAATGCCCTGTCTGAGCGTGGCACAGGTTAAATACAAGAACTCACCAGTTGGGAAGTTGGAGAGGCAATTTCTCTCCACTTATCAGCACTGATGAAGTGCTAACCCCAGGTAGAGTTCAGAGGTCTAAGAGAATGAAATTTCTTACACTTTATCAACCCCAGTGAGAGGATATTTAACAGCTAAGCTAATCACAAAGGGTTTACATCATCAGAATTAATGAGGAGTTAAACACTTGGCTGAATCAGGGGAAATTTTTCAAAGGTGCCTGCCATGGCCATTGTTCCCTTAGTGGGTCATTAAGCACCCGAAGCCAACGTGGTGCTGTGGCCAGCACAGGCAGGGAGGGGGTGGGGATGGCAGGGGTTGGAGTGGGGAGAGCACAGGAGATGCACACCTGCAGCAAGGTTCTCATCCCGCAGGTATTCTCCTTGCCTCTCCTTGTCCACTACACCCCCTCTCCCAGAACTGTCATCTCACTTTCCTGTTGTTCATTTTCTGGCCCTGTTCATCTCCTCAGAAGGTCGCCTAGTGATGGATGAAGTTAAGTAAATACAAGAGGTTTAGAAATCATGTAACTTGATGGCTCCTTTTCCCAAAGCTGTATTTGGTCAGGGATCAAACTGTGCTTTCCATAAACCGGGGATTTATTTTTTTTTTCTAGTTCACCAACCTGGACCCACACACCCCGATCTCCTAAAGGTGGGGTGAGTCATGGCTCACGCGGAAAGTTGACCAGCCTCTGGGCCTCAAAGCCATAGATTAACAGTTGCTAATTACACAATATAGGGGATTCTTTGAAATCCTTAGAAATTCCTAAACTACCTAAAAAGGAAGGGGAAAGGTAAACTTAAGCAAGGATAAAAGCCAAGTGTCATTTTTGAAAGTTGACTAAAAAGGTCAAAATCATTTAATAATGTTTCAAATATAAAATAGCTGATAGACATAAAATCTAATTAAATAATAGCTATTAAGAAGTACCAGGGAGATTAGATGGATGATAAATATTAGATTGATAGATGATGAGAGAGAGACAGAGAGAGACAGAGAGAGAGAGAGAGAGAGAGAGAGAGAGAGAGAGAGACTTAAGTTTCTCCCTTTCTCCTGGATCTATTTAACAATGTTTTTTTTTTTTTATTAGCCACCTACCCTGGACCAATGCAAGAGGACCAATGCAAGTCAGGCCATGACTTGAGAGACCACAGCCTCCAGGTGAATGCGGAATCACAGCACAGGTAAACTGAGCTTGGAGAGGCATCCATCCCTTGCCAGGATCCTCAGCAGAAGAGACTTCATGAAGGTTGGAATGTGTTATGGGCTGAAGCGTGTCACCTCTCTTCCCAAATCCATATGTTAAAATCCTAACCGCCAGTACTTCAGAATGTGACGGTATTTAGAGATAGGGTCTTTAAAGACAGAATTAAGTTAAAATGAGGTCAATAGAGTGTCATCTAATCCAATGACTAATGTCCTTATAAGAAGAGGAGATCAGGACACAGACACACAGAGAGAGGGCAGACCAGGTGAGGACACAGGGAGATGAGGCATCTACACCCCAAGGAGAAAGGCTTCAGAAGAAACTAACCCTGATGACACCTTGATTTTGGACCTCAAGCCTCCAGGACTGTGAAACAATACATTTCTTTTGTTTAAACCCCCCAATCCCACCCCAGTCCTTCGTTACAGCAGCCCTACCAAACAAACACAGAGGGAGGAGTGTGTGAAGGGTTGCCTAAAGATATGAGATTAGCAAGGAAGATACATTAGGGGGGAAAAAGGTGTTTCAAATACAGAGAACAGTACACAAAAAATCAGGACAATTAGAGAGCATGGGGCATTCAAGAATCCCTAAGTGTATCTGACTGCCGGACGGAGTCGGAGCAGAGGTGTCAGATGGAAATAGGGCTCTAGGCAGGGCACAGGTGATTGGTTAATAGGATCCACTGACTTTCTAGTGAAAGAAGAAGGAGTCCTACCCTGTTGAGGATGAGACACTGTCCAAGTTGAATTTTACCCTTTCTGCTTCATCCTTGGCCGTTCTGATCATTCTTTGCTTCCTGATTCATCATTATCTTCCGTGTAAGGGGGAATGATGCATGACAAAACCCAGGTGTGAGGTCAACTTTACAAAAGGATATTAATGTATTGGCAGGGATTCTGAGGGCTGCTAGAATCCACTAATCACAACACATGGAGCTAAGTCACTCGAGGAAGTAAATAGCTACATTGGTCTATGTTACTTTTCCACAACGTCAAATTTGTAACAAAATAGGTGCAACTCATCACCACAGGTTAATGGCATTTCAAAAGCCATGGGTGGCCACAGGGGTGAAATACTTTACTGTATATTTACATATGTAGCATAATTAGCATACATAATAAAATATATAAATATATAGTAAAACGTTATATATCTATATAAAACATCTACTTCTATATAAACATAAGCATTGGTTAAAACAAAAGCCGATACTGCCTCATCTCTTTAACTCCTTGGCCTTCCTCTCCTCTCCTCATGTTTCCCATTTTAATGGCAGATTCCTCCTTCTTCCCCCAAACAACCCTGTGTCGTTCCCTTTACACACTGTGCCTCTTAGTCCCAGAATTCCCAGCCCTTCATTGCCCTGCCTGGAAAGGCCCTGCTAACTTTTGTGAATTCCTCTCAAACACAGACCCCCGCTCCAGCGTTCTCTGAGATCCCAACCTCACGGTCCCCCATGGGAACAGAACAACTGTCCTCTCTGTGCAGCAGGTGTGCCCTGGAAATGCATCGAGTAGTTTCATTGACCTGATACATTGACAAGTTTATCATGATATCGCCACTATCCTATGTCTCATCTAGACTCGTAATTCTTTTTTTTTTTTAAATTAGTTTCAGGTGTACAACACAGTGCAATAGTTATACATTTTACCCCTCAAAGTGACAACCCCCCACCCACAATACACCACCCCACTCCCCCCCACCATATCATATATATCTATTACTCTTCCTCTGACTCTCTTCCACAGTATAATCCACATCCCGTGACTATCTATATATATTCAATTACAGTAGGTATACCACCTCTGCTTTAGTTATACAGTGCAGTGATCAAACCTCTACTCCATCCATGAAATGGTCTCCCTAACAAGACCTATGATCATCTGACACCCCACAAAATATTTACAACATTATTAATTATATTCCCCAAACTGTCTTTCATATCCCAGTGGCAATATTGTAGTTGCCTATTTTTGCTGTCTAATCCCTTCCCCTTCTCCCTCATCCCCATTCCCCTCCCAATTAGCAACCCTGATTTTTCCTCTATATCTATGAGACAGTTTCTGTTTACTTTGCTCATTCATACAGTTTTTCAGATTCCACATATGAGTGAGATCATATGGTATTTGTCTTTCTCTGACTGACTTATTTCACTTAACATAATAGTCTCTAGGTCCATCCATATCATTGCAAATGGTACGATTTCATTCTTCTTTATAGCGGAATAATACTCCAATGTATAAATATACCACAGTTTCTTAATCCAGTCATCTACTGATGGGCATTTTGGTTGTTTCCAAGTCTTAGCTATTGTAAATTGTGCTGCTATGAACATCGGGGTGCATAACTTTTTTTGAATAAGTGTCTTGGTTTTTTCAGGATAAATACCTAGGAGTGGAATTGCTGGGTCAAACGGTAGCTCTATTTCCAGTTCTTTGAGATACCTCCATACTGACTTCCATAGTGGCTGCACCAATCTGCAGTCCCACCAACAGTGCAGCAGGGTCCCCTTTTCCCCACAGCCCCGCCAGCACTTGTTGTTTGTTGATTTGTTGATGATAGCCATTCTGACTGGAGTGGGGTGGTATCTCATGGTGGTTTTTATTTGCATTTCCCTAATGATCAGTGAGGTTGAATTTTTTTCATATGCCTGTTGGCCTTCTGTATGTCCTCTTTAGAGAAATGTCTCTTCATATCTTCTGCCCATTTTTTAATTGGGTTGTTTGTTCTTTTGGTGTTGAGTTTCATGAGTGTTTTATAAATTTTGGATATTAACCCCTTATCAGATATATCGTTGGCAAATATATTCTCCCATTCATAGACTCGGAATTCTTAGCCCATTCACTGGTGAATGCTGTGGCCTAGGAAAAGCTCTTCTTACTGGGAGTCCAAGCCTCGAACAGGTGAATGGGCACCGGAGGTGAATAATGGTAATGAGAACATTTTCCTAAGGCACTCTGCTAAGTTCCAGTAATCACTACTGGGGACCAGAGGCAGGGGTCTTTCTTCCTATGTATTTTCAGGTTTTTGATATAAAGGTTCTGTGTTAACTCTTCTGTAATTTCAGTAACACTATGTATTAAGCACATATTTGATCTTCCTATAATTGGCTTCGATTTCCCTCCAGGAAAGTGTGGCAATTGGCATGGATAATACTAGGACTTCCCTTCCCTACCATGCTGCAGCCATGTGGAGGCAGCGTTGTGGAGGAGAAAGAATCTGTACTTTAGATTCACGCTGCTTTCCAAGTGGATGAACTCAATCACTGACTCTCTGAGGCAGTTTTCTCCATTTTTTAAATAGGGTTAATAATCCCAATTTGCAAGACTTTGTTATAAAGCATAATATTATACACACTGAAGTACAGAATAAAATCAGCACTAAATAAACAGGAAACATCAGCACTATTAAAGTAACAAGTGATTACTGACCATAAGAATAATATTATAATATATGTATAGTACATGGGGAGGGGAGGGGAACAAAAGGGAGGAGGGAGAGAGAGAGAAAGAGAGAGAGAACCAGAGGGAAGACTAGGAGGAAATTTGTTATTGTTAAATATTGAATCAGTTAAGTTAGCAAACTTAGGGAAAACAGATCAGTGGACATTAATAAGCAACAGAAAGAATAAGGAGCAGGGGTTGCTCACTGTGCACTTTCATTCATGACAAGGGTGAGGTGACAAAGAACACAGCTCAAGTGTAATCAAATAGTCTAACTGCCTGGTCTTGGCCAAAGCTCATTGTCCTCATGATAATAGGAAAATAATAATAATAATAAAGTCACACGTAAATTAGGGAATAAAGTCAGCAGAAATGAATCGCACTCAGTCCATTTCTACCTTGCACGGAAACCTGGGAAGCTGTACAGGAAGGAGTTGTGCACAAAACCAAGACTTAGATTTTTGTATTCAAGGATTTCTTAGGTACTTCTTGTTGGCAAGAAACATTCTTTCGCTGTTCCTATCATTTCCTTCCTTTTGCAGGTATTTCAGCTAATAACACCCTGGCCTCTCACTGCCCCTTTACCAGAGCACTGAGTGTGGCTGTCCACTGTGCATACTGCACAGATCTAGGGGCACCATCCCCATTGTATTCTATTTAAACAGGCTCGCTACAATAACGCAGTGCACAACCTGTGCAGATGTGCTCGGATGCCTGCCTTCAACTGGTTTTATACTTGGGCTGGGGAAATAACTTTCTCCCTGAAAGCTGTCAGGTTTGGCTTAGTTCTTCTCTTTGTCCTCTTGAGAAGGAGTTGCTCCTCCTCCCCTCCCAAACACAGTTTTCCTGTTCCTTCATGCCTTAACTTTTACACAGCCTGCTGTCCTGTCGGGTGACCTATGGGTGGACCAGCGAGTGTGGCTAATTCAGACACCTAGTGTTGTAAGTGCAACTGCCCACATTGCGAGCCTTGTCCTCTACCTACTCTGTAGTGTTAGCAGAGAGAGGGCCTTGGTTCGGATTTGTTCTTTCTCTCTCAGGGAGTTCAGGACCCAGGTCACAGAGAAGAGAACTGTTGCTTATTTAGCTCCTTTGAAGTAAGTCTCATGTGTGAGCTGTGGGAGAAATGAGCATGGTGGAAAATTCTGTAGAACAAATTTTGTCTGGAGTGGGCTGGGCTTTTGCCATGGTTTGCAAAGATGGCTGTAAGCTTTAATAGTGATTTCCTAAGCATAGATCGTGTGCTTTAAAAAATAAACAAAAACAACTACAACAAAAAACTTGGTGATTAGTTGCCTGTGTGGCACAATGCAACTCATTTTTCAGTTGTATAATTGGCTCTATGAATGTGTGGCTTGGGCAAGAGGCTTTGAACCTTTGAACCTTTGCAATATGTTGGCCTTAGCTGGCTACTGCTGCTTATGACAACAGTGACAAGAATTCTATGATGGTTTATCTAAAAGAGTGCCCGAACAAAGGTCCTGGGGTCTTCTCAAACCCCAATGAAATCTGTGGAGTGCCTCAGGGTGCAGCACCTCAAATTTGCTCTGACTTAATTTATGTGTGTAAGAGCAGGGACCATGGTTCATAGGGGCTGCCCTCAGAGGCTTTGGTAAAAAGAGGAAACAAAGAATTTGATTGTAGGTAACAGTTTGTCACCTACAGAACTTTCAGGCATCAGTGGCTGAAGACCGTGTGCCGTGTTTAGTCTGAAAGGGAGTGACTTAGGAATGCGCTACAGAGCACAAGGAAAGGTCTCGCTTTAGGTGGGAGCTTGAGGTAGGAGACTGGATAGGCCGCTCCCAATTTCAATGAAGAGTCCAGGTCAAGGAGGGGAATGCCAGGGCTAGGACCAGCCCTGGCTGCTTCGCAGGGTCAGGCATCAAGACACTCACTCCCTGGGTCTCCCCATCGCCTGGTGTCCAGCTGGCTCTGTATTACTTAATTACTTATAAGGGAGCAAAGACTCTCTAAGAAGTAAGATTTTTTAAGTCCTAAGTATTCCAAAGATAAATGAAAGAGAAGCAGCGTTAGTGCCACAGAACTAAATTGCCTTCTCATAAAAGAGTACGATGGATGCCATGGTACTTTGTAGACACTCCATTCAATTAAGTACTTTTGTCTGAATTTTGAGGCTCAATACAGACACAGGAAAGCAAGAAAAATACTATTCTGACCTATCAGGCAGTTTTCTTAAGTGGATTTTATTGATACAGTAAATAGTGCCAAAATTAACCTCTTGCTGAGAGAGTTTCCCAACTGAGTTTAAATTCCTGGTCTTAGATGTGAGAAAATTGGCATCAACTGCCACGTGTCCCAGTATGGTCCCAACCACAGCCACCATCTTCTTTCAGGATGATAATAATTCTCTGCTGTCACCTTTGGCAACACAAATGATTGGCTTGGAAATCATTTTGTCTGAGGTAACTCTTCGTTTTTCCAATTCTGGGGATATGATGTCAGCGCTGTGATAGTCTTGTTTTTCTTAGTAACAAGTAAGGGACATAAAATAGTGAGGAATCTTTACAAAGTGAAGAACATCAGAGACTCGGTGTTAAACAAATACAATTCTGAGGTCATGAAGGAGGAAATACATTCCTTCCAAATAGAAAGGACCCGATCTTCAAATGCTGAAAGAACTGTCTGTACCTACATGTTGAAAATCCTACCAACTAAGCCTGAATGGGGTGGGGGGGAGAGTACTTTATAATCTTTGGAATTTTAACTCAAAAGCATAAGAAAAAAGAAAATGATCTGGGACCCAATGCTATGGAAATTTAATCCTTTTGGACTAACTTGCAAAAAAATTTAATCTCCTTATTTTAACAATCCCCAGCAACGTTATAGTAGCACAGTGTTTATATTGAAATTTGGGCCATCTCTCTATTGACATTTTGTTATTGGAGTATAATTAGGTTATCAATCAAACTCAAAACAGATTACATAACAGGCTACGGTGGGCAATGTTTTGGGGTAGAAAGATGTAGACTGGAAAATCAACTAGCGATTAAATTTTCAGACTTGGAGTTGATTTAATTAATGGGCTTCTCTGACCCGTTTTAGAGTCCTTGGGTGGGGGATGGGAGGGGGCAGCTGTGTTAGGGAGATCGTTAGTGCTCACAGGTACTCCTCAAGTGTCCACCAGGGATCAGTGTCAGCAGTGGCAGGGGCCTCATATGAGTGGGGGAAGAATTGGCTTGTTAAAGGTTTGTTTTCCTCCCTGGGCAGGGAGGATGCAATGCTAAGAGGACACGATGTGGGGGGCAGGCGGGGGGAAAGGGAACTACTTCCCGCTCCTTCTGTTCCCTTCCTCGTGGAGTGAGATCAGTTAGTCAGACTCTCCTAGCCACTCGGTGTGCCGTTACTCACTTTGTCGTGGAGAAGTTAACGGCTAATCTGGGAGTGATCTGGTAAATAATAAACTGTGCATACTTGGCATAACTCCTTTTGGTAGAATCTGAGTTCTCTTCTGTTCCTTTATAATATACATTTTATAGTTTTCTCTTCGAAGGCTCTAATGATACCCATAGATGGAAGAGTAAGTCTTTCTAATGTGGGGAGGGTCCAGTACCAGGGAACTTTGTACCTGCTGGGACAAATGAGCTACATCCTCCAATCTGTGATTTATCATGAAGAAAGGTGATATTTTGCTCCCATCTAGTCATTACCTAGTTCATTTTTGAGAACATTTTCTTCTGCACCTGTCTGCATAAAGGGTAGGGGAAATTTTAGTGTCTTTCAAGATAGGCAAAGGGCCAAAAATGAGTGGGGCCTTGTCATCTGGAATGGATGTCCCTTATTGATGAGGCAGTGAGGAGAGAGACTGGAGTAGAATAAGGCCAGGACTGTGTGGGATGTGCTATTCCCATCTGCAAATAGCTCTGAGTCAGCATCGAGTGTCCCTATGTGTCAGGCTCAATTGAAACAATGCTGGGAATGGAACTGAATTCATTTCATTTCTATGTGTGACATCACCGCAAGCTGCCTTTCAGTGAGAGATAAACCCTGGGTCCGTTTCCCTGATATTCCCTACCCCTCTATGCATTTCGCCGTAGATAAAGTCCTGGAGGAGGTAATACCTGTCCCCAGGAGGCAGTCCCTGGTAAGATGTCTTTGTGATGGACAGCTGCTGATACACCATGCTTAGGAAAAGAACCTGAAAATACCCCAGTCATCCTCATCAATCAACGCCTTTCTGCCCAGGTCCCAACACATCCAAAGCAACAAGAAACTCTTTCTACCTTTGAACACATGAACTTCAGGCCCTCAGGGATGTATTTTGAGAGTGAAATATGCAAAACAAAACCTTGCACCTCTCTCTACTGGTCTGACCAGTGCAAAACAAAGCAACACCATCACCACTTGCAGTATGAATACTTCTCTTAATTCAGCCAAGCATACCTCCCAAACCCCTTTGTATATCACAGTACTAACACACCCTCTGTGTTTAGGCTTCTGGAATCTACTCTCGGCTTCAGTACCCACTGCATAGCTTCTGATGAATTTCCCAGCATTGTTATGCCTTGATTCTTTTTGTTTTGTTTTGTTTTGTTTTGTATATAAGGAGCATCATTCTAGCCTCCTACTTGTAACTGCAAGTCATAAGGCTATAAAACTCTGAGGTCAAACTACTTGGGCTCAGGTCCTGGCTCTGCCTTTTATCAGCTCTGAGTCCTTATCCAAGTTAAATAACTACCCCATGCCTCAGTTTCCAAACCAGGAAAATGGAGATCACAAATGCATCCCTATGTCATAAGGTTGTTCCAATAATTAATAAACAGTGAATAATTGTAAAGTTCTTAGAATGGTACCTGGCATATGATTAGTGTCAACAAAGTAATGACAAAATAAAACCCAAATTCTTGTGTCTGTCACTGAGGACTCTTCATAGTAATTAACCTGCCTCTCCAGTGTCCACTGCATATGTACCCCCGAGGCCCTTACCTTCTCTGAGCATCATGAGAGCAGGGCCATCTCTAACCTCTGTTGTATTTCATGTCTAATCACGGTCTGTATGTAACATGTACTCATATGTTGAGTTAGGACATTAATTCACGCCACACCCACAGCCGCCTTGTTCCCTATCCTTGTTAGAGATGTCCAGGTTCTGTGCTTTTACCTTCACAAATTCCACTCTCTGGTTTGGTCTCTTCCAGTTCTTTTCCAAGATAAATTTTACCGTTTTCAAGATCTATTTCAAAGGTTATGTGTTTAATGTACCTGATAAGGTAAGAAGATGCTGTAGTTAGAAAAGGCAGCCCTGCTCTGACCTGAGAACGATATGTGGATCAGGAATGGAGTAATTCTCTCCTGAAAGTTCTGTTGGCACGGAGCCCAGAAATGTGGAGCGGTGGCTGCTGGGGAATATGGGGTCTGCGGTGTCTTGGGGAAGGCTGGGGGGGGGAGGGGAGCTTTAGCCACGCCCTCAGCCCTCCTTTAGCCCATTCAGAAACTTCCTTTGAGGTATTTATGCTTTGATAGGAAGAACTGACAATTTCTTAATTACGAGTAGAGTTTGTAGAACTATGATTAAAATATTTGGCTATAGTTTTATCTCTAACTCCCGCTCTAAGTTACAACAATGTGCTTGATATGCAAATTGAGCATATCTGGGTCCAACAGTGTGCCTCCTCTTAGCTCCTCCTATACAGGTGTTTTGGAGCTACCATTGCCTGAGGGTGAGAAAGAACATTCTTTGAACATGACGACAATCCTGACACTATGCTTATAGATACATGAAGACAGATGAAAATATATGTTGTTCTCACATTATTCCTTTGACTTATGTAGGAAAAGTATTAAAACCCCTGTTATCAAAAAATGAAGATAAAAAACAAATAAATAAAACCTTCGGTGCATGAATGAGAACATGGTGTCACAGGGGTTCAATACATAAAAGCAAATGTGACAAGTTGAGTGCAGGACAAACATTTGAAACCTGTTCTAATTATTACAAACTTAGCCTTTTATTCATGGTACCTTACTGTTAATGGAAAGTCATCTGTGTGTTTTAATTTCATGAGCAAGATAATTGAGATGAAAGCATTGCAAGTCCTCGTTATTAATAACCACTCATGAATATTATGACAAGAATTAGGGTTTTTTTGCCTTGCAGTTACAGTTTGGTGTCTATTCCAAGATGGCCTTTAATTTCTTAAAGACCTTTTTTGGCTGGGGAGAAAAGTATCAGGAAAAAACCATACAGCTTTAGGGAAAAAAGTTTAATAAATATAATATTAACCCATAAGAAAGCTCTGGGCTATTAACCTGAAATTGGGCCTTTTGCCCACATGCCCATAGCATAAATATCTTTTTTTATACAGATGAAAAGCTCAAGGAGCTGAAGTCTAGATAAGCCAACTATTCCTAAGAATCTCTAAATGAAAGAGGAGCCAAGGCTTATAGCAACTGGGAACTATTAGATGAGACAGAAATGAAAATCTTTTTTCACCGTTTAAGCTCTAGATAGTATCAGTGTGATAACATCCCTTTTGAATCCATTTACATACACTGAGTGCATGTTATGTGCCAGCTACTCTTTTAAATACACAGTGTAGAGTTCTCAATAGCCATGTCTTTCTGTATGCTACAAACCCCACTGGCCATACTCACTGGCACAGGGGTGGGCCTCTGCGCCTCTGTCCCAAAAGATCTCTCAGGGATTTTCAAAGTGGAACCAAGGACAGAGAATCAAGCAGCAATAGCTACATTGCATGTGGTTTGGGGGTTAGCAGGCATCCTACATCCCTGCGTGTCAGGAAAAGGACAGCATGAAACAGACATGCAAACTCAGCAGAGATAAGAGGCGCACAGAAAGAGGTCTCTGGTAGGTATGGAGTTCCTGGGATCCTTCCAACGTTTTTCCTTTCCTAATAAAATACTCCAAGTTTGAGTTCTACCATATTTAATGAAAATATCTATTATTTATGCAAAAGTATGGGAGGGTCAGGGAAGAAAGTGACCTGTGTGGTGTAGTAAGTGCAATCATAGAAAGACTCCGAGGGTGCTGTGGGAGCTTAGAAGATAATTCTCTGTTCCAGCATTGGGGAAAACAATTAACCAGAGCGATATGCCAGTTATTATTTTTGTTTCGTTTTGTTAATTTATGTGTTATAACTTTTTTTTTCCTTTGGTGGAGGAAGCCTAGGGATGTAGGTAGAGAGGGTGTAGGATACTCCCAGTTTTAAGAAAGAATTACAAAGACAAACACAGATGAGAAAGAATGAGACACAAGGAAATTAGAAATTATTCACAATGGTTAAGGCAGAGATGCATGTTGAAGAATGGGAGGAAATAATCCTTCAAGACACCATATCAGGTCGTATATTGGATTAAGCAAAATGGCTCACTTACTTGTATCAGAGAACATAAAACCATGTTAGGCTGGGTGAATGGCTGATTTGTGTGATTTCTCACCTATTTTTTTGCTATAAGTAGACACTGACAGTTCCATGCTGGTCTAGACCAGGGGTTGGCAAACTTTTGAGATAGAAGAGCAGCCTGGGGTCAGCAAACTGCGGCTCGCGAGCCACATGCGGCTCCTTGGATACATACATGTGGCTCTAAAGTAAAACTGAAAATGAAAATAAAACTATCATAGTTTCATTTATAAAATTTTTAAAGGGTATTATTCACATAATGGTGATTATGTAAAAGTATATTTATGGCTCTCAAATAATTTTTAAATTGTTGCGAGGGACAAGACTGGCTCTTCCAGGGGTAGGCAAACTTTTGAGATGGAACGTCCCCAAAGAACTGCATGTGGCTCGCGAGCCAGTTTGCCGACCCCTGGCCTAGACTATCAGGGAACATTGTCCACACATCCCACGTAACTGCTTCAGGGACTGACACATATTCCAAGTCAGGTCAATCCAGGTTCACCCCGGGGCTGTCCTAAAGGTCCCAGGGCTCAGGGAGGCGGAAGCTGGGCAGCGTTTTGGCCACATTCTCTACCATGTAGAGAAATCGACCTGCAACAAGGTGAACAAGGGCCCCAGCTTGGACCAAAGCACAGAGCTAGGGGAAGACAGCCACAGTACAACCTCCCCTGGAATCTATGTACCAATTCTTTCATCAATCCAGCTGAACTGAGTTTCTGTCACTTGCAACTGAAATAATATCTGTTACATGCTGAGTACGAAAGAATGTACTGCTGTATCTCTCCCGTCATTGGGGATGTCTGTATACACACACACGCGCGCGCACACACACACACACACACACACACACATACATATTGGGGTGCTAAAGAAATGTATACAAATGGGCACTTTGGTCAATGTTGCTCAAGCAGTAGTTCGCCATAATCAGAAGTGTCTGACCGCTGATGGTAACCACTTTGAATATCTCTTGTGATTGCAGAAGTCAAACGTGACTTGTATTCATCTTTTGTTACCGGTATATATTATTGTAATTTGAATACAGTTTTTGTTTTGTTTTGTTTTATTTTGTTTTTTTCCAGGGCAGTGTCACTGGCCCTCATATGTGGGAACCAAACTGGGGCCGCTGGCTTCCCAAGCCAGTGCTTAACCACTGTGCCACTCGGTCGGCTCCTTAATACAGTTTTCCTTTCTTAAAATGTGCATACGTTTTTTGACACCTTTTGTATGTGTATCTTCACTTTGCAAATCATGCTGTAAAATGCATTTAAAAGCTAGGAGACACATGGATGTCATGTGGACCACCTTCCATTATTTTAAAGATGAGAAAAAGGAGGAGTAATTCAGGCATGTTGCTTGCCCAAAATCAAAAGATGAATTGCTGGCAGAGAAATCACTTGATAAGCAAATGAGGACTAGTCTGTTTCAAAAGTTTATATGCGTGTCATCAATTGTATGATTATACACATAGACACACACACACATACACATGTGTATGAGTATACTCACAAATCTAATGCAGTTAGTGCCATTTATGGATGTCAGCTCCACCTGACTTTGAAGTGATTACTTCGCACAGTGAGACTAGCATATACGAGAGCTTTGGAATCATCTGTTTGTAGCCCTTTGGCCTGACCTGACACTAGAGCAGAGAGGGGCTTGGTCAGGTTTGGAAGACCCAAAGTCATACCTCCTATCATTTTATCTGTTTCTCGTTTCAATAATCTAAGGTTTGTTTTGTTTTGTTTTTCTTGTGTTTCTCTTCAAAATGACTCACTGGGTTCCAGGTGAGTGCCTAAGCTCATTATCTAGAATATCATATCACTGCTGGGTAAGAACACTTTATTGAGAAGCAGTCATTACCTCGTCCCCTCACTTGAAGTAGATTTGGTTTAGATTTGGAATCACTGCCCCCTCCCCCATTTAAGCTGCTTATGACTAGGCAGGCTGACAAGAATTTAACATTTATAAGCCTCTGGCAATGAGGACAGAATGTCTTAATGCTCATCAGTGAACACCCAAGAACCAGCCCTTAGCAAAGGGATCCAACTCTCTTTGACACGAAGGTTGTGATGACAACCTACTTGTGCTTCCTCCCCTGAAGATTCAAGGGGCTACCCTCCTGACCCAGTGGTATGAAGAGGATGCAGAGAACTTTAAAAATCATATTACGTCCCATGGTCCTATTAGGAAACACCTTGAAAAGGAACCTGAACTAAAATTTAAGAATCTCAAATTTACAGAATTTAGAAAAGTTCCAGTTTCTAAAATTCATGAAACTGTGGTACAGCAGGAAGAGTTGTGATTTTTGAATGAAACAGTCCTAGAATTAAAAAAATAAAAATAAAATCTTAACTTTACTACTTCTCCTTTCTAATTCCCAGAACGTTACTTAATTTTCTGAGCATTGCTTTCCGTATTTGTCTTAGATTATGGCACTCAGCAATCAAACGTGGAAGCAAAAGCTTATAGCAATTATTTCATAAAAGCACATGATACCCAGGAGCAGAGTGAAATCAGGAGAGATTGAGGAGAGGAAGGGGAAGTGGTGTCAAGCTGATCACACTTGGTGTCAGACTTAACTGATTGCTCCTTCATGAGGTCCTTTTCCAAGAGGTCAAAGGAATTGGCCTTCCTGAGAACAAATGGTTCATCTGAGAAGAGCTAGAAGCCATTATCCACAGAAGAAGGAATTATCGATTGGCTCGTTTCCCACTGGTCAAGTTAACTCCACAGGGGTGAACACGTGAACCTCTGGGCTGCACATGTGTGGGCACAGAGAAAGTCTGTCACCACCTTGGTGACAACGTGGGAGGGGCAGGAAGCACCAGGAGTGGGTTGAGTCCATGAAAATTACATTAAAGCTCAGAGTTTATGCTTAAGTAGTAACCTGGATGGAACCAGGAGTCAAGTGGCCAAGGAGACATATGAAGGCAAAAATATCATAGGAGGCGGGGGAGAGAGTTATCTATCGGATCTTAAAGAACTGTTTGGACAATTGAGTAAGATGACTCCTGCAAAGGACGTGATATATGTTAGGTATTTTGTGCATGACACGTTAACAGAATGTTCTGTTTCCCCAAATTGAGTTTCCATGTGTCCAATTTATAGGACATCTTCATTTTGTATCCCAACTCATTTGGGGAAAACAAATTATTTTTAGTGACTCCCGTTTCCTTCTATATACAGTTAGACTGAGAAAAAAAAGGCTGGAACTGATCTGAAGTGGATTGGAGAAAATGCAAAGAGCAGATAACACAAACCAGGGGCAGCATCAGATGTCCATGTTTGCAACAAGACTGGGGTAAAGGGAGGGAGGGTGCTTTGGCCATGCCCTGAATTTTTTTATGTCACAGAGCAGTAGAAAATGAACAAATGGGAAAGAGAACTATATGTCATTATGACATTGGGTTACACTAATGGGCATCACTGGATGCTGATGAATACCAAGTGGGCCTGAACTATGATTTATTCAGGAAAAGGCTATGTGCGCCTCCTGATTTTGAGCTGTTTCTATAGAAAAATCGTACTTCAATGTTTGGCAGTGACCATTTTAAGTTTGGGAGACGTACTACATCTGAAAAACCCAAAGGGGAGAATTGACTGTGCAAACAGTTTTTAAAAATTATTATCAGGAAGAACTGGAGTTTTAAATAAAAGGTGTCAAATTAAAAGGCAAGTCATTAAGCACAATGTACATAACTTTTTGGCCTTCGTTCATCTCGAAGGTATATAATAAAATTTTACCCTCAAATTTGTTTTGATGGTTAAAGGAATTGATATGAAGCACGGCTGCCACTAGGTTTAGCTTCCAGAATTTGTGAGCTTTTTCCTTTCTACCTATCAATCTTGAAAAGTAAAGATGGTCCTGATCTTTTTATGTGAATAGTGAGTGCCTAGGTGTCATGCGCATTTTATTTGTTGGGTGCATTACCCTCAATTTGATGAAATCAATTAAGACCATTTTGGGGAATGATTTACAGCTGTGGCTCAGTTATGACATAAGTGACAAGAGTATCTACTAGGAAATGCTCTGCTGGGGTCCACTTATTTCTCCCAGGGAGCATGCTGTGGGGGGTTTCTTCGTGGGGTTCTCCCATTTTCTTCTCTGGCAATATTTTGCAAGTCTTTTTGTGAAAAAAGAAACCATTTATTTTCAGGATAGTCATTATTTCATGAAGTTATCGCTTTAAATTGTTCTGACTTTCTGCAGACTGTGTCTTCTAGTAAAAAGTCTGCTATTTTAGGGGGCTAAAACACGAACCAGTAACACACATATCTGGATTTCATTACTGATTCAAAAGGTGACCTCGGTTGAAATTGGATTCCTTCATATTTTGTCCCTCTTCCTGAAACATGAGAGTTCAAAACACCCACCATCCAGCAATCTGGCCAGAAAAACATCAATTTTGTATCTAATCCTATTCCACTTGATTATAAAGGAAAAACAAGTTCCTTCTGTAACATTAACCTAGTGTGCTCATGCACATGGGGTTTCAATAAACAGAAGGAATGTTTGATGTATTAATAGTCTAATTCACAAATTCTGATTTGAAGGTAACACTTACTCTAGATAGTGGTGTGTTTGATGTTTCAGGGAAGAGAAGCAAAGGATGGAGAATCAAATTTTACCCTGGGAAGTCTCTAGTTACTCTACTTCTGATGACTAATCCTGAAAAAGAAAGTAAAATGTGTAACGACAGTGTTTAGAAATGAAAAGATGGAAAAATATAAAGGTGGTGGAGTATTTAAATACATCCAGGGGGCTTCCCATTTAGAGTGTATAAGAGAATATTACTGAGGATAAAAGAAAATATTACAATTCCCAATTATATATTTATTTTCTTGACATTTTTTATTTCTATCCTGCTCTGCTGTTATTTTAGGCCGTACATAATATACTGGTATATAGTTTATGTGTATAAATTATAAAAAAGTAAAGAAATACTTGATAATATATTTTGGAATACATGATCTAAATTTAATAATTAGGCATGATCAGTGAAAGTTTGGAGACCACTGGATTTAATTCAAAACATTGTTGAGAAAATAGATACTAACATTTATTGATGCTTCCTGCAGGGCAGCCATATTGCCAAGAT
Source organism: Aselliscus stoliczkanus (assembly GCA_033961575.1). NCBI lineage: Eukaryota > Metazoa > Chordata > Mammalia > Chiroptera > Hipposideridae > Aselliscus > Aselliscus stoliczkanus. The sequence goes on from CM066734.1 coordinate 137,220,863, forward strand.
CCTACTTCATAGCCTCCATGTTTGCTATTCCAGCTGACTAAAATGTCCTTTTATTAAAGCTGTAGGTCTCATCAAATCTTACTTTCAGTGCACTCCTCACCTACCACATTTAAGCAAGATAGGTAACTTGATTGACTGATTCATTCATTCATTCATTCACTCATTACTCATAACTCTTTACATACATCACCCTGATTTAAGTTTTCTTTTTATCTTTTGAATTATTTTCTGATTGCAAAAGAAAAATTTCCTTTGATGAACTTTAGAAAACAGAGAAAATCTTTAAATTACTACTTTGAAAGCACTTTCTCTCTCTAATCATGGTGTGTGTGTGATCTCAGGAATGTTGGCATAAGTTTATTGGTGAACTAATATAACAACAACAGTTATATAGTTCTTATGCTGCTACACTTTATCTCTATATCTCATTTTATCTTCACTACAAATACAATATGCTATTGGATTTCCATTTAATAACAGAGGAAACTGGGTGTCGAGTAACTTGCCCAAATTCACACAACTAGTGTAATACTTAGCACTGGACTAGGAATTTGGGGGGGGGGGCGTAATAATGATATGCCTATCCCTAAGAATTAAACCTCTGAAATATCTGATTATTGTATAAATTAATAAATGAACTAATGAATGGATAATTGATTGAGTAATTAACAAAAGAGCTAAAGGACAATGCATGCTACATAATCAAATGCTGTCTTTGTGGTTACTGAAGTGAAATGCTTTGAATCCTGAACAGAAAAAAATAGAGTCCAATTGGTATTTGAACTTTAGGAAAGAAAAAGCAATGCAATTAATTCAACACATACACATTATTCACATAAGGCTTGAGAGTCATCTAACTATACCCTGGGGATAGGAAAAAGATGTGACATTGTTTGCTGTCCTCAACATCTTTCTAGTAGAAGAGAAAGATTTATAAAGAAATAATAGCAAAAGGGTTTGGTTTAAGCAATATTGTAATACAAATGAGATGGACAAGTATTTTAGAAGAGAAAGGCAAAGCGGAGTGTTTTTCTAAATGTTGATAGAAAATTCATATGGATATCATTTGTAATTCCATTCAAATTGCCATTCAGTGCAAAGAGGCCTGGTGACAGTGTCCTGGCTTTACAATTGTTTGAATTTTTTTTTAAACTTCACTAAACATTGCAACTGAATGTTGTACATTACATTCTGTAAATAAGAAATGGACCTTAGCTCTGTTTCTGTTGTTTTCTGAAGCCAAATGATGTCTCTGCAATTAGAGTAAATTAGCTCTGTATGATTATTTCTTTAACTTGAAAAATATGCAGATGCCAAATTTTCACAAGGACATTATCAACAAAAAACTGCTGATCTCTTTTCACAATATGTATCCATTCCAGGAAATCTGCACCAACTGCAAAAATAGGATGTCTGCTCTAAAATATGCATTTTAGTAACAGCTCAGACCTCCCCTTGCAGACCTGCTCACGTATATTTGAACATTAGTCCTCCTTTAAGAGGGTGGGAGCTTATTTGAAATTTAACATATTAAGTTGAGCTGTGTCTGAAGGACTCAGAACAAATGTTAAGTGTAACACAAGTCTAGCAGCACAATTACTTGCTTAATGAGTGAGAATGTGTGCCCAGCAATGCATGGCTGTGACAGATGGAAGTGTTCAACACTTACAATGAAGTTTGCACATGATACCATTACAACAGAAAGTATTTAGACAGGTCCAGAAACCCAAAGGATTTTTACAAGTCATCAAAAATTGAAGTGAAGATTCACAGGGTCCCAAAATTAAAATTAAGAACTCTGAATGTTCTCAGACAATAGAGCTGCCAGGGACGAGCCAAGAGTGGTATAGAAAAGAATTATCACTGACAAGCTATCCTGTCAAGAGCTGTGCAAGGATTACTTTTCTGTATTTAAAATAAGTTGGTTCTCCTTTGAATCCATGATGCTCATTTGGAAATCAATTATGTAGCGTGTAGGAGAGGTGGCAATACAGAAGGAGAGAGACATTTCTAAGCTACTGCTAAGGATCACACAAAACCTCCTGACAGTACAGTGAGTGAGAAGTGGATACCGCTCTCAAGGGAAAGAAGAAATCTGAATACACTCCTATGATTTTACACACATAGGGTAATCATGTACTATGTACCTACAACTTTTATATTTATTACATATGTTAATATCATGTAGGCAAGTGATTACCAACAAATTGTATTTCTGTCTTTATTTTTGAACAAATTCATTGAGTGGACCTTGTTTTGCAGACCCACTGATGAGAAAACAAACCATAAATAAATCAAATGCTGGCACAGTTAACTGGGAGTGTGCCTCTCAAGATAGCAGGACCAACCGGGACTTTTATTTCAAGTTCCAGGGCTCTGCCATATATTGGATTATTACAGTTTAGAATTTGTTGATTTAAGCTTTCTTCCTTCTGGATAGTGTGGAACTCAGATATTGCCCACGCATCCCATTTTGGAGAGTGTTCTCCTTCACTCTTACCAAACGTGGTGACTTTCATCAGTTCTTTTAGTTTTGCCACCTTCAGAAATAAGGGTCTAGAACACCTGCCTTTCAGAATGGTACCAAATTCCCTGGTTGGCACAGTCCCCTTTCGGCAGTCCCCTCTCGGTTATGCTCAGTCTAATTCTAAATTCTAATTCTAAAGCCCTTATAACTCACCCACCAGTACAGAGAAGGCCCTTGGGCCTAAGTGAGAGTGGCCTTAGGAATCCAGAAATGCTTTAGACAGATGGAAGCTTATAAAGGTATGGGATTCCAACCAAGGCTTTGCTTATGGGTTCTTTCTGTCCTTCTGAATGTGCGAGTTTATTTATGGCTTAGGCTGTAACCGTGCCTTACAGATGAGCCTTCTCCTTTAATTGCCACCCCCCACCCCATCCCACACCCTTAGCACTAGCTGAACTGTTGCTTCTCTAACCTGTTTGTTCTGTTGTAATTCCAAGTTGCTTAGATCCTAAGCATAAGACTCAATAAGTTTGTAACAAGTTCTTGAATCAATAACCTGTGGTCTGTCACTCGACCATCTTAGAGAAACTATAGATCACACCTTAACATGATGCCTTTGTTCTTCCTCATAGAAAAAAGGAAAAAGAACTGGGCTGCTTTGCAGAAAAGAATGAGGACCAAGACCAGCCCAGGCACGTGTGCTCATCCGATGGTGTCTCCTAGTCTGCATGCTGAGATCTTGTCAAGGAACTGGACCCATAGAAATGGACCCTAAGTCCCCTTCCCATTCCCCTTTTGTAGCCATATGTGAACTTCATGTCTTTTGCTTGCATTCTGCCTTAATCCGTGCCAGCTCTGTTTAGCCAGATAGAACTATGACTCCCTTGCATTCTTTCCTCAGACCCTCCTAACTGTTCATACATGGCATGTCCATTCCTTTTCATCATTAAGCCCTTAGGACATTAGCTTCTGGTCAACACCAAATTCAGTTAAGACTAAAGCTTCAGTCCATCCACCATGACTAGGTATAATAAGAAAACCTCAAACGATGAGTAAGGGATCAGTACAGCAAAGCTAACACCTTGGTCTCAGTTATGTTTCCACTCTGAACCCATGAGTGGATCAGCCTCACAGACCATATCCCCTGGGAACGTGACGCAAAGATACCTTGACTGACACCAGGCCCTGAAGCCATGATCTACTGCTCCCTGCCCCTACCCATCAGTGGAGCCCCCAGCCCCAGTTCCCATAGCAACCATGACGAATGATTTTCCCCTTATGTCACCTAGCCACTAGAGGCCAGCAGGGAGCCAGGTTTTTGAGAGCTGGAGCTCAGCTGGGTCTAAGGTCTTGGTGCCAACTCCTTAAATAAACCTTTACTTTCTTTGCTGCCAACTCCTGCTCTTGTTTTCTTTTGGCCTGGACATGCGGAGGCAAGTGGACCCCTTTGAGTCTGCCATACGTAACAAAAGCCCCTAACTCAGTCCAAGGAGCTAGATGGATTTGAGGCATTTCTAAATCTCCCACCTTCTCGGTTGGAGCCATCTAGATCAATAAACCATTTTTTGCTCCAAGTGTTGACATTTTACATTTTGGCTTTGTGAGGTGCCAGGCACATGAATGGAGTTTAGTCACAAAGACTTGGCAAAACAATTGGGCCCCAAACCAACATCTGCCCAAACTTAGTCCACTGCAGTCTCGGTGTACTATACAGGCTTTCCCTGATGGCCTGTTTACCCTCCACTTTTTAGAGTGTCCTTTTTGTCTACGTAAACATCTTTATTTACTTCTCAAACAGATAAAAGGGGGGGGCAAATCAATATACCCTCCTTCCAGTTTTTCAAAGCTAAAAATACACTAAATTAAGCCCTTAGGAAATATAAGAGGAGTCCTACACTAAACAAAACCTTTCTTTTGTCATGTTTCTTCAAACATCCAGACCCTTGTCTTGAGACTGAAGAGAGAGACTATTGGGATAATAACCACTGTCCTTGTTATAATGTGCCTTCACATTAAGGAAGAAGAAGGACTTAAGATGAACAGAAGAGGCAGGAGGGATGCATGATCAAGGCCTGCATGCTCTTCGAAGTTGAACAGTAATTCAAAGTTTTCTCATGTCCTTAGGTGGCTTTTCCTGTAACTCAGTACATTGGGCCCCCTACTGCAGAGTTAAGTACAACTCTGTAAGCAATTCAAGGGTCAGAAAGGCTCATTTCTCATACAGACATCTTAAAGGAGAACATATATCCATTGAGCTTTATGCCAATTTCAGTTTCCTTCTGGGTTTCAATTCAACTTCTAATTTTTTTTTTTTATGAGTGTCTCTACAATGAGTCTGACTATGAGACTTGGTCATATTACCTCACCACTGAACTTCTTAGTGTTTTCATTTGTAAAATGGGAAGAAAAGTAATTGCTTCATATATTTGTTATAAAGATTAGCCAGTTAATATATGAACAATTTCTAGTATATTTGCTGGACGAAAACAAGTGCCATTTAAATTATAGCTATTATTGGGATTTTACCAAGGTTTTATAATCCAGAAACAAGTTACTGGCAATTTCATGATATCTTGTTTTTACAGCTATTGTCCATTTCACTCACACAGGAAACCTAGGGAAGTAGGAAGAATCACAATTTGTGTCCTGATTCACAGATGAGAAGCCTGACATGCTGCCAGGTGAAGTGGTCTTTTTAAGGTCACTTAAATAACCCGTGAACAATCAGACCTCAAACTAGGGTCATTTGACTGTAAGCTTCGTGCATTTGCTCCAACTTACTATATTTTAGTTCATTATGGTAATTTGTCTTTTGCATTAGTACCCTGAAGGTACTTTGGGGAAAAAACACAAATGAAATATGTAAAAGCATTTAAAAGTAATTGAAAAATGGAGGTCAAAGAGGACAATCTCTAAAGAGCAATACACTGATTCAGAGACATGAAGGGGCAGGTCTAGTGACTGCCCAGGGAGGCGGGCAAAGGAGAACCTGAAAAGCAGGCACAAGAGGTCAAGCTTAAAATAAAAAATGCCCATAAGGCTGGTTCTTCATTATTATCATTGTTTAAACAGAGACCCACACTGCTGCCTGTACCTCTGAAACAAAGCACATACCTCTTTCTATGTCTATTGTGGATTTCACTAAAAGGGCTACTGTTAAATAACATTGTTAAAAGGAATAAGTGTGGGGTAAATGGGACAGTGAATAGAGCTCAGATTTGTTCATAAGTTTGTTCATAAGTTTGTTCATAAGTTTGTTCATAAGTTTGTCTTCAATGTCTTCAGTTCCCTACATTTTCCCCCCCAAAGCATTAAAATTAAAAACAAACAAACAAACAAACAAAACTTGCTACAGATATGAAATATCAGCTTAAGTATTCGATTTTGTAAGGGTCTGTGTTCCTGACAACAGAATTGGTGTGAGTTGGGAAGGAAGAGGGAAGAAATTAGCTGTCATTTTTAACATCAGACCCTCTGTCAAGCACTTCACTTTTTCTTTTTTTTTAGCTGAGCCATCCTGCCACCTGTTGGCAGCTCAGCGGCAGCTCAGCTCGGGCTGGGCATCGAACAGCTGTTGCTCAGAGCTCAGCTCGCACTCTTGGGCAAGCTCTTAACCAACTGAGCCACTCGGCTGTCCCAGCACTTCACATATTTTAGTCAATAGAATTCTTAGAACAACCTTGTGAAGTACGAGATATTTTCCCATGTAAAAGGGTTGATAAACTATGGTTCACGGACCAAATCCAGTTTGACACCTTTTTTTTATAAATAAAGTTTTATTAGAACACAGCTATACTCATTCACTTAAATCTGTTCAACGGTCTCTTTTGAGGAATAATGCCTGAGCTGGGTAGTTGCAAAGAGAAGAAATGGCCAGAAAAGCCTAACACAGTAAGATTGCTGAGCCCTGGGTATGGAAACAGAATTAGTGAGAAGTACTGCTATGTTCAAGGTCAAGTAGCTCTTGGCTTCTTGCATGTAGAGATTAATCCCATATTTTCCCCAGATCAACATGAGAAGAAACTCAAACGCCTCTCTGGGGCAAGCAAGATGCGCTTCTGAAACGGTACCATTTCACATACATTTGGGAACATAATTTCATCTTAGGGAATACGATGCTGGCATTGGGAACGTTTGCAGCTCAGTATTTGAAGAAGTAAAATGAGAACAAGGTTCTTTCCTGCTTGTCAGTACCTCCTAACTTACAAAGTGAAAATTAAATGAAGCAATGTTAATAGCTGTGTTCTGTGAACCAGGAAAGAAACATAGATATGTGTAATATCTTTCAGTGCCAAGTCAAAGTTTTGTTTCCTTGCTAAAAAAATTGTTTCCTCTCGTAGAATGTCCTTTTAAATATGATGCCTCTTTGAGGATTTTTTCTTCCCTTTAATTTCCTGTTGCCCTGGCCAGACAGAAGGGGTGAAAAAAAGTTGCTGACTTCAGCCTTCACGCCAATAAAGAGGAAGACGGTATGGTAGGTAAGAGGAAACATCTGGGCATAGAAATGTGACTTAGTGAACCAAGGGCGGGTCTCTTAAAAAGTTCCTGCTAATAATTGCCTTGCATTGCCAGATAATCTCCCACTGTTTTTAGGTTTTTGGATTTTCACCCCATTAGATCATAAAGTCAAAAAGTCATGCAATCATCAAGTTAAAAAAGCAATATGGTATAGTGACAAAAAGCCCACAACTGTGCACTCAAAAACATGGATTCAAGCCCTGCTTCCATAGTGGACATACATGTGACTTTGTCACCGCCAAAACCTCAGATTCTTGATCTGAAAATGGGGGCAAATTTTGCCCCACCTGCCCCAGGGGATTACTGTAAGGATCAAAATAGATAAAACATGTGAAAATGTTTTTAAGCTATGAAAATCTACATAAAGTACAAATTCTCAGTATCTCTAAGATGGTGATGGTGATGACGGCAATGAAAATGATGCAGATGACCAACTCAGGACATTTAAAAAAAAGAGTATGCTGCTAACAATTCTGCTAGGCCAACCCTTCAAACCAGAATAGCCCCAAGCAAACTGGGTATGGCAACAGCCACCTTCCTTAAGCTTCAACTTCAGAGCATGTTTCATTTCCAAGCATCACACCTCTGTGTGTGATGGGAGAGGGAGAATTTATAGCATCTCAGTAACAGGACTGATTCAAGAAAGGGACAACTTGGGAAAAAAGTGGACGAGGAGGGCAAATGGAGGGATAAATCCTACAGCCCTCCCATCACTGGTCTCTTATTAGAGAGTCATTTCTGAGTAGATAGGGCTAGCCACATGTCCCCCAGGCATCATGAATCAATTGTCTCAAGCCCAGCTTCTCTTTCCCACAAACTCCTCCCTCTTTTCAATACTTCTTCCTTACTTAGGAACTTATACCAAAATACACTTCCCCATTAATTGGCCCATATTTTTATCTGGCAGAAAATATGATGCATCTAAAACTCATTAAATCTGCCACTTTTTCAAGCCCAATTCCATTGATTCTGGCCAGACCCTTATCATATCTTACTTATTACAATAGTCTTTATCTGGTTTCTCAGCTTCCAGTCTTTGCTCTTCCACCTTCCCGGACTTCTGTTTCCCACATGGCCCTTAGACCTTTTGAGCGTAATGATTCCCCATCACCTTTTCTCCCATACTTGCACCGGATGGTATAACAGGTGCGAG